>JAMXDD010000007.1:34868445-36068445 GCA_024733475.1 Syzygium grande
TACAAGAGTGGTGAAGGTTCAAGCTCGAATTGAAAGTCTAATTGGAAAAGAAACGAGAAGTTGAATTGAAAGGAAACAATATCAAGACTGAAACTTTGAAGGAGAAGGAGAATGATGGCAAAGTTAGCTTTTAAACCGTTTCAGTAAAACTGAAAACCGTAACACTAAGACTCGTGATATTAAATGCTTTAAGTGTTTGGGCAGGGGTCATATGGCAAATCAGTGCCCTAATAGGAGGGTGATGGTCATGATGGACATAATGATGTTGAATCGAAAGTGAGAGGAAGGAAGAGGATGATGACATGTTACCATTGAGGATTGTAGTGATGTTGAGACAAGAAAGGGTGAATTAATGGTGGTTAGGCGTTCTCTTAGTGTTCAAGTCAAAGAGGAGGAGCATCACCAGCAACGCGATAACTTGTTCCATACAAGATGCTTGGTGAATGGTAAGATTTGTAGCTTATTGTTGATGGAGGTAGTTGTACAAATGTAGCAAGTTGTACCATGGTGGAAAAGTTGGGATTGAAGACTACAAAGCATCCAAGACCATATAGATTCAAATGTGGTTGAATGACAAAGTGGTAAAGTAAAAGTATCAAGCAAGTTCGAGTTCCATTTGAAATAGGACGATATAAGGATGAGGTGATGTGTGATGTTATACCTATGCAAGTGGGGCATTTTTGCTTGGTAGGGCATGGTAGTATGATCGAAGGTACATCATAACGGATACACTAAGCGATATTCATTGGTGATGAATCAGAAAACATACACATTGGTGCCAATGACACCCTCTTCGAGGTGTATGAAGATCAATTGAAACTACAACGTGAGACCGAGAGAGAAAAAAAGTGATAAAACTGAGGGGCGCGTGGAAACTCGAGACACAAGTAAAAGGAGAGGAAGATCAAAAATTCATATCCGACAAACCGTAAGTTCAAAAATTCAAATCAGGTTCCAGAAATCCCACGGCTCTGCAACACCGTAAACTACCAATTCTATAAAATATGCAGCTCAATGACTCAAAAATCAGACTTCGCCGCTCGAATTTTCCAAAATTCCGAATTTAAACCCTAAATCGGAGAACTTCTCCGATCAAACCAACAAGGGCGCGAGTACTTACATCGAGCGTTGCAATATTTTGAGTCGAATCAGCTAGGCGAGGTTCGGCGCAGCGTAAAACCCTCCCTTTCTTCTTCTTCTTCTTCTTCTCTTCCTCTCCTTTCTCCTCTTTTCCTTTCTGTTTTTCTGTTTCTATTAATTGCCGCTCTTGGTTTCTTAAAGAAGGGCCGAACATCACTATTGCTTCTTTTGACTTGTTGACCTTTCTTGTTTTTTTTTTTTTGGACCCATATTTTACAATTTTACTATGATTGGTATTATAGTTGAGACTTTGCAATTATGTTTGGAGCGAAACTAAAAATTGAAAAAATTTTAGGGAGTAACGTGACTTTGGGTTGTAAAGCATTGAGATGCTTGCACTATTAACAACTTTGGGTTGGATGGCAAGGCTAAGTTCATGGGGAGGGCAAAGAGTACAAACCCGTTGAACCTATTGAATGAGTTGTTAATAGATGTGGCCAACGAGCACTTTGGTGGGCAAAACTTCAGGCCCTCTATGTAACGAATAATTTGAATAATCACGATATATGTTGAAGATGATGTTTCAGTTTTGACATGCTAAAGGCACTTCCACCATGACCCACCTAAAGGATTTTAACAAACTCATGATGGATTGGAAGAATGTCGGTGAGATCCTAACTCGACGAAAACCAAGGCATGATGTTATTGGCATCTCCACCAAAATCATGGGAGCAATTTACTAAGCCACTGTTACATAGGGTACTACTATTACCTCAAAAGAGGTTAAAACTGCTTTATTCTCAAAGAAGTGATAGATTGTTGTGAGATAATGGTCTAGCGCAGCGCATAGTGTGGGGATTAGTGATTCATGATAGAGATACACATTAGGGGCCCAGCGATAGAGGTAAAAGGAGGTCAAGCCGCGACCTAGAAAATCTAAGGGTCGATGAAGTGTTTTGAGGTCATAAGGAGGGGCATATAAGAAGATATTGTCCAAAGTTGAGACATGAAGGCGGCGGGCAAAATGCCACAAGTAGTGTGGCAATTATTGCGG
This sequence comes from Syzygium grande, assembly GCA_024733475.1. NCBI lineage: Eukaryota > Viridiplantae > Streptophyta > Magnoliopsida > Myrtales > Myrtaceae > Syzygium > Syzygium grande. Next base: position 34,870,580 of record JAMXDD010000007.1, read on the forward strand.
AAGAGAGCACTAATGATGCGGAGGTCATCTTGTGTGACTATCATTCATTAGGAGACGAATGGGTTCTAGATTCTAGGTGTTCCTATCATATGACTCCCCCATGAAAACTAATTTACTACTTACCGTGACTGCAGATGGAAGTATAACTCGATGAGGAAAAATGTAGCCTGCAAGGTTGTGGGGATGGGGACAATTGGATTGCAATGCACAATAGGGTAGAGCACACATTGACAGTTGTAAGGTATCTATCGGAGCTCAAGAAGAAACATATTTCTCAAGAGACACTCAATAACATCATATGCAAGTACACTACCGAAGGTAAAGTGCCGAATATTTCTGAAAGTGCCATAATATTGATGAAAAGGAATAAGGTGAACTCTCACTAACATCTATTGGGAGGGAAAAGTGACCTAAGCCATAGTATTTTCATTAGGTAAGTTAGACTCAAATTTGACTTGATTATGGTATCCGCGATTGGGGCATATGAATGAAAACAGGTGACGATCTTTGAGTGAGAAGGGTAGTTGAAAGGTTAGAAGATAGGGAAGCTAGAATTGTGTGAGCACTTTGCATCTCTATAAAGTAGAGCCGAATTAAACTTCATCCAAGCAAATGATTGAATACATTCATTCAGACATATAAGCCCCGTCTCTTATTCCTTCAAAAGGAGATGCCCGATATCTGCACGACATTCATCATTGATTACTCAAGGAAGATATAGGTATATAATCCAAGCACAAATATGAGGTATTCGATCAATTTAAGGAGTTTAATGCATTGATTGAGAAGTAGTCAGGTAAATATAGGGAGAAGAACATTAGAAGTGCCAAAAGTTATGTACAAGCGCTTACTTTAGTGCCAAAATTTTTAAAATTTTTTTATATCACTTAAGTGTCAAATCAGAGAAAAATGATCACTTAAGTACCAAATCGGAGGAAAAACGATAACTTAAGTGCCAATTCTGGCTAATTGATTACGTGGCATTTACAATTAAAATTTTTAACATGACTTGACATATATTTTTAAAAATTCATTCCACATGGACATCCAAAACAACATCACACAATCCAATCGCACTGAAATTATCATTTTTAACAACGATATAATGAAGTATTCATTTTAAACAAAATTTGGCACTCAAACGATCATTATTTACAACTTTTGACAGCGTCATTTATGGGTTATATACTAATTGGGCACACCGACGAACCACATGGGACTTAAAATTAATAAAATATTGCCACGTCAGATTTCGGCAATCCAGATCGGATATGGCACTTAAATGATTGTTTTTAAAAAGATGGCACTTAAGTGGTCGAAACAAACTATTGGCACTAAAGTGAGCGTCAGACACAACTTTTGAAACTTCTAATGTTCTTCTCCCAGTAAATATATCAAATGCCGAGAGAAACAATAACATTATGATATGATTTTACCAAGTTTGCGAAAAGAAGGGATTATGAGACATAGAATAATGATCATGCCCCACAATAGAATAGCGCCATAAACATAAGAACAAAACTCTCTTCGAGTGAGATCGGGTGCATGCTTTCGGATGGGACTAGGTAAGGGATTTTGGGCTGAAGTAGTAAACACAATTTGTCACGAGGTAAATCAATCTCCATCGTACACTATAAGGTGGAAGACTTCTAAGAAAGTATGGTTTAAAAACTTGCTGACTACTCTAGATTATGAATATTCAATTTGTCTTGCATATGCTCATGTGAGGAATGGTAAACGTGAGCCGATGGCAAATATGTGCATATTTCTAGGTTGCATGCATGGGTTGAAAAGCTACCAACTGTGGTGCACTAAGCTTAGATCACCTCATCTTCTAGTTAGCATAGATGTGATCTTCAACAAAACCGCTATGCTTCGATAGAGGAGTTTTAACACACAACTAGCAAGGCAAACAAATCATGATATCAAATAGTGAGGTGGAGCCTCTAGAGACCCTCAAGTAATAAAGGTTGAGACTGTAGATGAGGTGAAGTCATTGATACACAAGAACCCGCGATAGCTACAAAGCATAGTATAGTCACGGGCAGACATAGAAGATAAATTAAATCACCGTAGATTATGGTTATTCTAATATTGCTTATCCATTAATCGTAGGTGATGAGGTGGAGATAGTTGGGCCTTTGTCTTACTATGAAGTGATGGCTAGTGTTGAGTCGTCAGATCTTGGCTAGTGCCTATGAGTGAAGAGATGGAATCATTTGATTGAAATCAAACATAGGAGTTGGTCAATACCCAAAGGCTAGAAGATTGTCAAGTGTAAATGGGTCCACAAACAGAAGGAATACATTCTTGATATCGAGGTAGCAAAGTATTAGGCTAGACTTGTTGTGAAAGGGGTATACTTAATGGGACGATATTGATTACCACGAGGTGTTCTCTCCTATGACAAGACATACTTCTATTTGAGTATTACTTGCCTTAGTTTCTCCACAAGATCTCGAGTTAGAGTAGCTAAATTTGAAAATAATGTTTCTTCATAATGAGTTGGAGGAGCGAACTTTCATGAGGTAGCTAGAGTTATTTGTTATTTTGGGTAAGGAATATCATGTTTGCTTATTAAAGAAATCTTTATATAGACTGAAATAATCTCCTAGGAAAGTGGTATAAGTGTTTTGATGTTTGCACAGCTAGTCGGGACTACTTGAAAAGTCAGCTTGATACCTTTGTTTACTTTAAGCGATTGGAGGATGGGTTTGATTTATCTATTATTAAATGTTGATTACATGTTGATAGCAACTAAATAGATGCCTAATGTTGATTTGTTGAAGTTGGTGGTTGAGTAGTAATTTTGAGATGAAAGATTTGGACGCCACTAAGAAGATATCATCTATAGAGATTTTGCATGATAAAGCTGCTGGAGTATTGCATCTGTCTCAAAAGAATTATATTGAGAAGATTAGAGTACGTTTTAACATGTAGTCAACTTAAATCTGTTGAGTATACACTTGCCACCTACTTTAAACTTTCTAATAAGTTCTCACCACAGACAAAAGTGGAAGAGGAGCAATGCCATGTGTTTCTTACTCTAGATTAGTGGGTAGTATTATGTATGCCATGGTATGCACTAGGCTAGACATTTCACAAGCTGTAACATTGTTAGCCGTTACATGAAGCATCATAGTAAAACTCAATGGGAAGCAATGGAGCAGATCCTCATATATCTAAAGGGGACAACAAATGTTGGTATAGTGTACCAAAAAGGATGGAAATGATAGTGAAACCAAAAAATAAGTGGATTCAGATCAAACCATTGATTTGGATGAATGCAAATCTTTAGCGAGGTACACGTTTACTCTAGAAGGTGGTGTAGTGAGTTGGAGGGCATCCTATAGGATGATGTTGCCTCGTCTTTGAGCGAGGCAAAGTATTTGATACTGACCTTTATAGTGAAGAGGGTAATATAGCTAAAGAGATTTTCTCTCGGATTTTGGGTAGGAGCATAAAAGTGTTGTTGTACACTATAAAAACCAAGGTCCAATATATCTAGCTGAGAATCTAATTTATCATGAGCAGGCGTAACATATTAACATCAAGTACCATTCCATTCAAGATGTTGGGGCAAAAGGTAAGGTTGTTATGAAAAAGATCATGATAGTAGAGAACCCGGCAGACATGATGCTAAAACTTGTTCCTTTGCCAAAGCTCCAGTTTTGCGAAACTCAATTAACGTTTGTGGAGAATGAGTGCCCATCAGTGGCGTTAGAAGAATTGGTATGGATGATAAGCACTATTATTTGGCTGTAAACATCAAGTTAATGTGGAGAATTGTTAAATATTCATGAGTTTAAGCTCGTGTATACAATTCGACTCAAGTCGGGGATGCAAATCGGTTCGTAATGTATGAAGGAGGTCGGAATTGTGAATGAAGTGGTCTAAGTTGGTCATAATTTTTTACCACCTCTATCAGGAAAGAAATCCCAAAAAATTTCTTAGAGAGTTTGTTCCTTTTTTGGCCTTTCACGGCTCTAATTTTGGACACCCGTTGGAGCTTTCATTTGGCCACATATTTGAGCTCTAGCTGCAATTGACGTTTGTCATAGAAGATCAGGAAAAGCATGCAACCCTGTTGTTTGTCTTCTTTCATTAGCACAGTGATGACTCCCATATGCCAAGTCAAACTCTCTTAAAAGGAGTTCAAGTTGTGCTCCTCTTATTAATTGCACCATGGAGAGAAGCACAATATAAAAGAGAGGAGCTATAAACGAAAAAAAAACACACTCTGATGAGCACACGAAGAGGAGATTAATACAAGTTAAAAAGAGAGACTGTCTAAAAACCGTGAAATATGTGCAGAGAGTTACATGAGGAAATTCTCGTGATTTATTTTATCAAGAAATTTTTGAGGCTAAACAATGTAAGTTTGAGCATAATTTAGAGCTGAGAAACACTTGAGCGTGTGAATGATTGTAACTCTATAACTTTCCCATTGATTAGTCAATTATTTGTGGTTGGATCTCCCCATGAGATAGGTACCAACACTCAAACCAAATCATATAGATCTCTTGTCTTCTTTATTATTCATCGATTTATTTCTCTGGTAAATTTAGTGTCTCTCGTTCTTGATGTAATTGCAAAAGATCTGGTTAGCTTTTGCATTATACTTTACAACATTTATGTTGCAGAGAAATTGAAAGCGAGGAGCCTAAGAAAGGTGCTCTTGGTAAGTAGAACATCAAATTTGTTACACGTGCTTATGAATTCAAATCTAGACATTTCGCCAGTATTTAAATGAAATGGCAAAAGCCACCAACAATCCTAAATTATGCCCACTATGACACATTTACCTTAAACTTTTTTTTTTGTGACACCAAAAATCCCAAAAATGTACCTATATGACATATTTACACTCCGTCAAAATTCTGTCAATAAGAACCATTAAAAATCTGTCTACATGGGCACCAAAAAGCAAACAATATTAACATGAATAAAAATAGCGTTGTGGCTGAAAAATCATCAATGAAAAATGGTAATGTGTCACATAGGTACAAATTTTGAGTTTTTTATGTCATAAAGAAAAGTTTAAGGTAAATGTGTCATGGTAGACATAGTTTGGGATTTTTAATGTCATAAAAAAAATTCAAGGTAAAATGTCACAACGAACATAATTTGGGTTTTTTGTGACTTTTCCCCTAAATGAAATTATGACTATGAAACCCCATTAAAATGATTTTCTCTATTTATAATTTGTATGTCCGTTGGTTTCGCAGGTGCATCAATCAATGCATTTTTTCGACCAAAAAAAAAATCAGTGCATTTGGTGCGGCTATAATAGTCCTTGCCTATCTTCTTCAACAGAAAATATCCAAGCAGAAACCCATGATCAGCGGGAGCAGAAAGATGAAAAAGAGTAAAAAATGTGAGGTCATTTTCGAAAATCGTGGAATTTTGGTGACGAGAAGATATTCTTATGCTGACATTAAGAGATAACTAGCTCATTCAAAGAAAAACTAGGCCAAGGAGGCTATGGTAGTGTGCGCAAAGGGAAGCTCCCAAATGTTCATCTCGCGGCAGTGAAAATCCTAAGCAAGCTAAAAGGAGATGGTGAAGACTTCATCAATGAGGTAAACAACATGAGCAGAACTTCCCAAGTCAACATTGTTACTCTGCTAGGTTTCTGCTTCCTCAAAACCAAAAGGGCTCTTGTCTATGAGTACATGCCCAATGGATCTCTGGAGAAACTCATATACGTAGAGAACTACAGCAAGTTAGGGTTGCCGCCACCTCGGATGGGACACCTTGTACCGAATCTCCCTAGGCATAGCTCAAGGGGCTCGAATACTTGCACCAAGGCTGCAACTCGAGAATATTACACTTTGACATAAAGCCGCACAACATTCTTCTCGATGAAAACTATTGCCCCAAGATCTCCGACTTGGCCTTGCAAAGATATGCCATCGAGAGGAGAGCACGATCTCACTACTCGGTAGCGCTGAGGGACTGCGGGGTTTATTGCGCCAGAAGTATTTTGCAGGAACATCCGAGGAATATCCCAAAAATCAGATGTGTATAGCTTTGGGATGACAGTGCTCGAAATGGTTGGTGGGAGGAAAAATATAGTGACCGGAGCAGAGAGAACCAGTGAAATATACTTCCCACATTGGATTCACAAGCGTCTTGAACTTCGAGAAGAGTTTGGACTGCAGAATGTCACAAAGTGAAGGAGACAGAAATAAAGCTAGGAAGATGATAATAGTGAGCTCGTGGTGCATACAGAGTAATTCTTCAATTAGGCCAACAATGAGCGAGGTGGTGGACATGCTAAGAGGCAGTGTTGACTGCTTGCTATTTCCTCCCAAGCCCCTATTTGTCTTCTCCATCAAGATCATCACCAACCACTTCAATGTCAATGGTTGTGTGAAATATAAATTTGTACTGTAAGCACGTCTCGCCTTTCAATGCAATGAGCAACTTGTGTGCAAAGATTATTAGATAAGAATACTTCAGAAATTTTTCTTCTATTATTTGTTGAACGTTTGATGCCAATGCTAAAGCCGACAGAAGTTATATATAGCCACGTCATTAATTGCGGAAAGCATCTTAACACAAATTTGCATCTTATGCAGCTGAATTTACATCATGGCATGACCACCTAAAATTCAATATGTTTTTTTTTTGGTAAAGATAAAATTCAATATGTTTTTGATTTCCTTGGTTTCCAATTTCTATACAGAAATCATATAAAGCCACACAGTCATTAACATATGCCCGCCACAGCCTCCACAGACAGAGAACAAAAACAGGGGACGCGATCGGATGACCATCCGCGGCAGGAAGACATATAAACACCGAGCAAAATCAATCAAAAAGAAATTGCTCAGATTTGGTCTCGTGGAAATAAAAAGCGGTAGAAAATCATGCTTAGCCATCGACAGAAAGTTGCAATCATGCGTGACATGTCACTATACACTCGAAACAGGTCAGGATCAAGGACTAATCTATACGGAGTCAATTCGGGCATTTTGTCGAACATATGGTGGGCAACTTAGTTTGTTGGTTTAATTATGAGTTTCTGGCAACGATTCATTTCATCCCATCACAACAAGCGCTAACAGAGACCGAAATCATCAACTCAGCCTCGATCATTTCAGATTTTGGATTGACAATATATGAAGTCTCAGTTTCTGCTTCCATTCTAAAACTATGACCGAGAGCAACAAATAATGAACTCACCTTTATCTAGCTTGATTTCTAGCTCCGAACAGCGATAAGAAAAATCCAAGCGATGACGTTCCAGAAATTTCACCAATGAGGATCGGAAGTTATATTGAAGAATTAAAGGTGAGATTAACTTCCGCGAATTTCCCGGTCATGGCACAAGGAGAAGCAGAGCGGGAAAAGGGCAAATCTGGTATGCCGAAAAATGAGGGTGTACCAGTTTAGGTTTTTTATTATCAAAAATTAATTTTTGATAAATTTATCGGACGTGTATCAGTTTGAAATTTTTCGTAGTATTAATCCTAAAAGTTCTGAGGTTTTTACTCTCTTTTTTCCATTATCCTGTTATAAAGGATGCAACTTGAGGGAATATAAGAAAATAGGAGTCAAGTCTTGGAATAACTTGTCAATCGGGGCAAGATTTGTGCTGCCAGTTCACTAATTGCAGGTCTTCACATTTCGCCGACCTATCAGCATCAAAGAGGTAAAGTGATGGATGACATTGCTCCCTTGGGTGTCTCTGTCTCGACCTGGCTCTTCTTAAAAGTCTCTTGCTCTAGTCTTACCGTCCTCTTTCCAAGTCAACTGCCGTGTTTAAGCAGCTGATCTCACAAGACCAGCAGAAGGAATTGCCAATAACAAGGGCCTTCTTTTCACTTTCACGTGATGAATCAAACCGCTTCTCCTTCTCCTTCTCTCTTCTTCTTCTTCATGCTGTTCCATTCCATTCTAAAGCATTGATATCCCAAAAAAAAAAAAAGAAACTTCATATGTTCAAGAGCAAAACCATATCAAAATCCCGGGATGGGTCTACACTACACTCCCACGCGAGGCTTAGTTTGCACAGCGTTCTGCATCTTCTTCATTGCCAACTTAAACGATCATGTCGCTCGACATCGGATGAAGTGTCATATGAAGTGTGTGAAACCCGCAGTTGCAGGGGCGACGGTCCAAATATAAGCTATCCCTTTTATATTCGTGGAGAAGGAACAGAATTATGTGGTTACCCTGGATTTGAGCTCCATTGTGAAGGAACAAAAACTATGTATGGTCACTACTCAGTTAAAAGCATCACCTACGATGAGAGTTCCATCCATCTAGTAAGCCAAGGGGATGGTCCTTGCTTTCTTCCTCCTCCCATCAATTTACTTCCTGGAAACCTCTTCCTAAAGAAGAGTGATTCTCTTCATTTTTATGGTTCTTCTATAACTGCATCAACATTTCTTTTCCCTTCCCAATATCCCCAGTGAATTGTACATCTAACGGCGCATACAACAGCTCTTTTGCTTTACTTCCTAATGACACTTTCCATACGCCAAGAGGATTCTGCCAGTCATTTGCAGTGGTACCAATACAACTGGAGGGAGGGTCCTCTAATCGAACTCTCCAAGAAGTCAACTACAAGGAGTTGTTGGAGAACGGGTTCGATTAAACTGGGATTTATTGACTAGCAAGAGTTGTACTGGTTGTCATTACAGTGGAGGCCGATGTGGACGATCACGAGACAGTGACTTTCTGTGCTATTGCCCACACGGAACTAATCCGGGGACTGCAACAACGGTAAGGTTTTTGAATTAGGAATTAATGGTTCATGCAATAAGTTCATCATAAATTATTCTCTTCCCTGAACATAATGTGACTATTGGGATGATACGAATCTTATAACCGTTTAGAGGAAGATGCACACCGAGCTTTATTAATCATATCATCTCCCTTCAGCCTATCCACTTGGCCGACTCAGCCGGCCTACTCCACTCTCTCAACTCTAACAGCTCAAATCAAGGCTGGAATTGACTCTATAGTCTTTGAAATGTTATAGCATCTGAAGATGTTTCTTTTACTTGTAGCTCCGCTTCTACAAATACAAGCAATCTTCACTACACTTCACACTCTATTCGCTAATTACAGATGCTTAGACTTCTACGGAAAAATACAATTAATACACAGCTTCTACACACGAACAACAAGAAGACAAACACTCTTGAGCATAGACTCTTGTTCGTTTTCCCCAAACTCTACTACTTCCTTGGGTTGAATTTATAGCCATGAGATCTCGAAAGACACTTTTAAATTCAAATCCTACTGAGTAGCCATTGATTCTATCATCTATAGCCACTGAACTCACTCTGCAGCTCCATAGAGAGAGTTTCCCAAAGTAGTCAATCCTGCTTCTACTACAGCCTGTCATCCTTTATTGCCTGCATAAATATGGTAGACTGTTTTTATCTTCTTTAGTCCGCTTTTTGTGGATTCCAATACTTAAGATCAGTTGTATAACACCAATTTGAATTCAAATCACATTGATAAAAGTACGATCTTCTTCCTTTCATGATTGTAAAGGCTCTTAGCAGAATTAGTACTCTGTCTATAGCAAGAACACCTTCTACAATCAAGTCTATTTAAGCTTCTACGTACCCAAGCTTGTTTTGCGTATACTACTTCCTTGGGTTCAATTTATAGCCATGAGATCTCAAAAGACACTTTTAAATTCAAATCCTACAAGTAGCAGTTGATTCTGTCATCTATAGCCGTTGAACTCACTCTGCAGCTCCATGTAGAGAGTTTCAGAAGTATCCAATTCTGCTTCTACCACAACCTGTCATCCTTTATTGCCCGCACAAATATGGTAAACTTTTGTGGATTCCTGTGCTTAATATCAGTTGTATAATACCAATTTGAATTCAAATTACATTGATAAAGACTACGCATCTTTCTTTCATGATTGTAGAGGCTCTTAGTAGAACCAATACTCTGTCTATGGCGAGAACACCTTCTCCAATCAGGTCCATTTAAGCTTCTAGGTACCCAATCTTGTTTTGGCCTTTCATGACTCTTCTTTTTCGACACACATTGGAGCTTTTATTTGGCCACATATTTGAGCTCCCTTTTCAGCTGATATTGAGATTTGTCAGAAAAAAAATGTAAAACATGGGGCTTGCTTTAATTTCTCCTTTTATTAGCACAATAATGACTCCATATGCCAAGTCAAAACCTTTGAAAATGAGTTCCAAGTTAAACCCTCTTATTAATCGCACAATAGAGAGGAGATCAATATAGAAGAGAGAGAATCTCCGAACAGAGAATACACTCTCTGATGAGCGCACAAAGAGGAGCTTAACACAAGTTAAGAGAGACGCTTGAAACACTATGGATTTTTGTGCCGATTTATACAATAAAGGTGTTTTGGTTGTGAGGAAATTCTCGTGATTTATTTTATCAAAAATTACGTCAGGCTAAATAATGTGGGATTGGGTGTAATTTAGAATTGGGAAACAATTGAGTGTATAAGTATTATAATTGTGTAATTCTCCAGTTGATTAGATGGTTAATTGTAGCTATCTTCGTGGAGTGGGTATTGACACTTGGACTGAACCACGTAAATCACTTTTTATTCTTTATTGCTCATCATTTTATTTCTCTTTCAATTTCGTTCTCTCTCACTCTTGATTAGATGTAAAGATCCAGTCAATTTTTGCACTCGATTTTACTATAATTGGTATTAGAGTTGAAACTTTGCTATTATGTTTGGAGCGAAACTAAAAATTAAAAAATTTTACGGGGAGTAACAACCCGGGTTGTAAAGCATTAAGATGCTTGCACTATTAACAACTTTGGGTTGGATGGCAAGGCTAAGTTCATGGAGAGGGCAAACAATACGACCCGTTGAACCTATTGAATGAGTTGTTAATAGATGTGGCCAACAAGAGGAATACCACACATTGGTGGGCAAAAAATCAGGCTCTCTATGTAACGAATGATTTGAACAATCACCTATACATGTTGAAGATGCTGTTTCAATTTCGACATGCTAAAGGCACTTCCACCATGACCCACCTAAAGGAGTTCAACAAACTCATGATAGATTTGAAGAATGTCAATGAGATTCGAGCTGACGAAAACCAAGGCATGATGATATTGGTGGCTCCACCAAAATCATGGGAGCACTTTACTAATTCACTGTTACATAGAGGTACTATTATTACTCGAAAGAGGTTAAATCTGCTTTATTCTCTAAGAAGTGACGGATTAAGTTGTGAGATAACGGTCTCGTGCAGGACATAGCGTGGGGATTAGTGAATCATGATAGAGATACACATTAGGGGCCTAGTGGCAGAGGTAAAAGGAGGTCAAGTCACGACATAGAAAATCCAAGGGTCGTGTGAAGTGTTTTGAGTGTCATAAGGAGGGGGATATGAGAAGAGATTGTCCAAAGTTGAGACACGAAGGTGGTGGGCAAAATGCCACAAGTAGTGTGGCAATTGTTGCGGAGGAGAGCATTAGTGATGCAGAGGTTGTCTTGTGTGACTATCATTCATCAAGAGACGAATTGGTTTTAGATTCAAGGTGTTCCTATCATATGACTCCTCATGGAAACTAATTTACTCCTTACCAGACTCCAGATGGTAGCATAACTTTCGATGAGGAAAATGTAGTTTGTGAGGTTGTGGGGGTAAGGACAATTCGGATTGCAATGCATAATGGGGTAGAGCACTCATTGACAGTTGTAAGGCATCTATCGAAGCTCAAGAATAAACATATTTCTCTAGACACATTCAATAACATCATACGCAAGTACACTACCGAAGGTAAAGTGCCAAATATTTCTCGAAGTGCCATAATAGTGATGAAAGGGAATAAGGTGAACTCTCACTTTCATCTATTGGGAGGGACCGTGACGTAAGCTCTCGTAGTTTCATTAGGTAAGTTAGACTCAAACTTGACTCAATTATGGTATATGCGATTGGGGCATATAAGTGAAACAGTTGTGACGATCTTTGAGTGAGAAGGGGTAGCTGAAAGGTTAGAAGATAGGGAAGCTAGAATTGTGTGACCACTGCATCTTTATAAAGTAGAGTCGAATTAAACTTCAACCAAGCAACCAATTGAATACATTCATTCAGACATCTAGGGCCCGTCTCTTATTCCTTCAAAAGGAGATGCCTGATATCTGCTGACATTCATCGTTGACTACTCAAGGAAGACATGGGTATATAATCCGAAGCATAAATTTGAGGTGTTCAATTAGTTTAAGAAGTTTAATACATTGATTGAGAAGTAATCAAGTAAATATATCAAATGCCTTAGAAACAATAACATTATGGTATGATTTTACCAAGTTAGCCAAAAACAAGGGATTATGAGAGAATAATGATTGTGCCCCACAAAGAGAATAGCGTCGCGAACATAAGAACAAAACTCTACTAGAGTGAGATGGGTGAATGCTTTTTGAGTGCAGGACCAAGTAAGGAATTTTGGGCTGAAGTAATGAACATGATTTGTTACTGTGTAAATCGATTTCCATCATATGCTATTAGGTGGAAGACACTTAAAGAAGTATGGTTGGGAAAACCTACATATGCTCATGTGAGTAATGGTAAACTTGAGCCGATGGTGTGCATATTTCTAGGCTATATGCATGGGTTGAAAAGCTACCAATTGTGGTGCATTGAGCTTAGATCACTTGGTCTTCTATTTAGCAAAGAAGTAATCTTTGACCAAATTGCTATGCTTCAACAGAGTAGTCTTAAGACACAACCAACAAAGTAAACAAATCATGATGTCAAATAGTTAGGTGGAGCCTCCAAAACTTTATAAATAACCAAGGTTAAGACTACGGATGAGGTGAAGTCGTTGATACACAATAACTCGTGATAGCCACAAAGACAAAGATAGTCTCAGCTAGACACAGAAGACAAATTAAATCACCGGTAGATTATGGTTACTCTAATATTGCTTATGCATTGACCGTAGGTGATGAGGTGGAGATGAGCTTTTATCTTACTATAAAGTGATGGCTAGTCTTTGAGTCATCAGATCAAGCTAGCACCTATGAGTGAAGAGATGGAATCAACTAATCAAAATCAAACATGGGAGCTAGTCAATACCCAAAGGCTAGAAGATTGTCAGGTGCAAATGGGTCTACAAACGGAAGGAATACATTCACGATATCGAGGTAGCAAAGTATTATGCTAGACTTATTATGTAAAGGGGTATACTTAATAGGACTATATTGATTACCATGAAGTGTTCTCTCCTATTATAAGACATATTTCTATTCGAGTATTACTTGCCTTAGTTGCTACACGACCTCGAGTTAGAGTAACTAGATTTGAAAACAATGTTTCTTCACGATGAGTTGGAGAAGCGGACTTAAATGAGGCAACTAAAGGTATTTGTTATTCCAGGTAAGGAAGATCATATTTGCTTATTACAGAAATCTTTATATGGACCAACACAATCTCCTAGGCAAGTGGTACAGTGTTTTGATGTTTTCACAACTAGTGAGGACCATTCAACAATCAATTGGATAGTTGTGTTTACTTTGAGAGATTTGAGGATGGGTCATTGATTTATCTTGTATTAAATGTTGATGACATGTTGACAGCAATTAAACATATGCATAATATTGATGTGTTGAAGTGGTGGTTGAGTAGTAATTTTGAGATGAAAGATTTAGATGCTACTAAGAAAATATCATCTATAGAGATTTTGCATGATAAAACTGTAGGAGTGTTGCATTTGTCTAAAAAGAATCATAGTGAGAAAATTGTAGCACGTTTTAACATACAGTCAGTTGAATCTGTTGAGTATTCGTTTCACCAGCTACTTCAAACTTTCTAATAAGTTATCATCGCAAACTAAAGAGGAAGAGGAGGAGCATATGTCATGTGTTTCTTACTCTAGTGTAGTGGGTAATATTATGTACGCCATGGTATACACTAGGCCTGACATTTCCCAAGTCAGAGCGTTAGCTATTGCATGAAGCATTTTAGTAAAACTCATTGGGAAACAATGAAGTGGATCCTTAGATATTTAAAGAGGACAACAAATGTTGGTCTAGTGTATCAAAAGGAAGGCGATGATAGTGGTATGTGGATTTCAATCAAGCTGGTGATTTAGATGATTGCAAATCTTTAGCAGTGGTACATGTTCTTTGTAGGAGGTGGTGTATTAAGTTGGAAGGCATCCTATAGGATGATGTTGCCTTGTCTTCGACTCGAGGTAGAGTATTTGACACTAACCTTTTATAAGTGAAGAGGATGACATAGCTAGGGGATTTGCTCTTGGACTTTGGATAGGAGCAAAAAAAGTGTTTTTCGCATACATTGTGAAAACCAAGGTGTAATATATCTGGCTGTGAATCCAATTTATCATGAACAAACGGAACATATCAACATCGAGTACCATTTCATTCGAGATGTTGTGGCAAAAGGTAAGGTAGTATTGAAAAAGATGACGATAGTGGAGAACCCGACAGACATGATGTAGAAATATGTTCCTTTGCCAAAGCTCAAGCTTTGCCGAAACTCAATTGGCGTATGTGGAGAATGAGTGCCCGTTGGGGGCATTAGAAGAGTTGGCATGGATGATAAGCACTATTATTTGGCTACAAACATCAAGTTAAGGTAGAAAATTGTTAAATTATCTTGAGTTTAATCTCGTGTATACAATGGAGTTCATAAATGTGACAGAGTTGTCCAAGTTGGTCATAATTTTTTTACCACCTCTACGATAGTGGAAAACCTGGCAAACATGATGTAGACATCTGTTCCTTTACCAAAGTTCAAGCTTTGCCGGAGCTCAATTGGTGTCTGTGGAGAATGAGTGCCCGTCAGGGGCATTAGGAGAGTTAGCATGTATGATAAGCATTATTTTTTTTTTTTGTGTGAAATATAAGTACCATTCATAAGTTGACGTCCAAAAGCTTAAGAGCATACCCCAGCATTACAAAGAAGACTATGATCACGAAAAAATGGAGTGTGGGAGTCTCCATATATTAGCCAATATTACATTTGCCCTAAAAGGTTTGAAAGTTTTGTAGTGCGAAGCTCGCCCTTTAACAAGTTAACGAACTTTAGCCAAGATTATGGGGGTATCATGTGACTTGTGTTGGAAACGTTTATAATTACGCTCCATCCAGATGCAATAAATGATCACTAGGAAAGATACCTTGAGAAGTCTAGCTACCAAATCCCTGCCTTTGGTAGCACTTATCATCCATTCGAAGTTCTTCATTTCATCCCGCTATATACCTCGAGATTCCAGACAGCAAGGATAGTACGCCAAATGCTTTTAGTCCAGGTGCACTGGAACAATAGATGATAAGCACTATTATTTGGCTGCAAACATCAAGTTAAGGTGGAGAATTGTTAAATTATCTTGAGTTTAAGCTCGTATATACTATCCGACTCGAGTCCAAGGATGTACATCGGTCTATAACTTATGAAGGAGTTTAAAAGTGTGATAGAGTCGTCCATGTTGGTCATAATTTTTTATTACCTCTACAATAGTGGAGAACCCAACAGACATGATGCAGAAATCTATTCCTTTGCCAAAGCTCAAGCTTTGCCGGAACTTAATTAGCATATGTGGAGAATGAGTGTCCATACGGGACATTGGGAGAGTTAGCATGTATGATAAGCACTATTATTTGGATGCAAACATCAAGTTAAGGTGGAGAATTGTTGAATTATCTTGAGTTTAAGCTCGTATATACAATCCGACTCGAGTTAGAGGATGTAAACCGTTCGTAATGTATGAAGGACTTTGGAAGTGTGATAGAGTTGTCCAAGTTAGTCATAATTGTTTTTTTTTTTTTTTGGTAAAGTAAGTAGTATATAACTTTTCAACGTGCACCTTACAAGCAAGGGAGGCCGAACACAAAAACCTCGTACCTGAGGAGACAAAAAGTGTCCCGACCGGTACAAAGGTGTTGCGGCTAATACTGTAAAGCACATAAAGCGCAATAAGAGGAAGGCTAATGGGCAGCCAACAAAAGATAAAAACATATACTACAAGAGGTCTCGCTAAAAATGGAGTCTTAAATGCCCCAACTTGTTTGAATCCTCTATTTCGAGGATTGTCTTGGACCAGCTTAAGAGAAAGGCCTTTGTCTCTAACTACCTTGGCAAGATGGTTGCGGAGAGCAAGCATAGAATGGGTGCCATTCCTAAAGAGAATATTATTCCGTTCAATCCAGATGAGATGGCACAATGCCCCAAGAGCAAACCGAGAGATACAAAGTGATGAAAGCTATCTCCACCAATGAAACGAACAGCCCACCGGAGAGATTCTGCTGCTGTGGCCCATTACGCCAAGAAAGGTGACAATTAGCAGCCTAATATTGCGCTTAGGGAACCCGTAGCAATGCACCCAAAGAATAAATGATCGATCAAGTCTGGTCTAAGGTGGCAAAAGGCGCATGATCCTTCGTAGATTCTATGATAGTTCAAGAGGGAAGACCTACGTGGGAAGCCTATTAAGGGCCATCAACCACATCAAAAAGCTGTGGCGCGGTGCAATATGACAGTCCCAGACGAAGGAATCCCAGTAGACCGCTTTGCCCTCTTGCCCATACCAATTCCCAAGCCGAGGTAATAGAGAAAATTCCAGACGAGTGTCCTAACCAAACAAAGTGATCTGGTATGTCGGCATAAGTATGGGGAGAGGAGACGCCCAAGAGTTGAAAGATTGCAACACATTCGGACGGGTGCCAAGCCATTGAAAAGAATTCACCAACCGAGGCCGAGCGTGGGATACCAGAATAGAAAATATCCCTATCCGAGAAGATCTTATAAAGTGGGCCTTTGGGATGCCAAGAATCGAACAGAAGGAAGTGGTCTTACCATTACCTATTCGCCATTTGAATTGCGATTGGAATGTCCGGCTTAAATCCAAAGATCTTTTTCCATGTCCAGAGCAACAAGTTGGTATGGATACAATCCAGAAATTTTTAGATTTGAGGAAATTGGAATGAATCCATTTACACCATAGGAATTCTTTATCCGTGAAAAGGATCCAAATATGTTTAAGCATAGCCGCTTGATTGCAATCAATGAGCCTACACGATGCCCAGTCCACCTTCTTGCTTGGGAAGACAAACACGACTCCAGGATACTTTGGCACCACTAACCCCTAAATCAGGACCTTTCCAAAGGAATTGTCTAAGAATCAGTTCTATCCTCGCTATGACCGATCGAGGGAGGGTGAATATAGAGGCCCAAAAGACATGTATGGCGTGGAGAACAGATTTAATCAGCTGAGAAGGCCCCACAAAGGAGAGAAACCTTGGGCCCAAGAGCGAGCTCGAGCCGTAATAGAATTGACAAGCAATGTACAGTCGGCCTTACTCAACCTAGAGGCGAAATAGGAACGCCAAGATATCGAAAGGGTAACATACCTTCAAGGTATCTTAAAGAGTGCAATATCTGGTCCCGCAGTTGGGGTGTCCCTCCCGAGAAGAAAATTTCACTCTTGTTGACATTTGGCTTGAGGCCAGACCACCGAGAGAACTGGTCCAGGGCATCCTTCAATAGTGTGGTCGAAAAGCAGAATTGCTTTGCGCGAATAAGCGGACATCATCGACCAAAAACACGAGTGAGTTTGGTTGCCTTACATCGCCATAAGAATTTAAAGCCCGGGAGCTGAGTATGAGTATTGAGAATGCTGGTGAAGACTTCCATGATTAGGGTAAATAGGAAGGGAGATATGGGATCCCCTTGACAAATGCCTCTACCACTAGAGAAAAAACCATGGAGAGTCCCATTGATGGCAACCGAGAACTTCGGGGTAGTCACGCACTCCATAAGAAGCTTGATAAACACTTGGGGAAAGCCAAATGCTTGTAAGGTCCGCTGCAGAAAACCCCAATCAATAGTATATACGCCTTTTGAAAGTCCACCTTGATAGCGCATTTGGCCGGATAAGGTTCGTGATGAAACCCGCAAAAGTTCTTGGGCAATAAGTATGTTGTCACCTATTCTCCGCTTTTTTGATGAATGCATTTTGCGGGATCTTTTGTTCTTTTCCGAGTACGAGATAAGGAAGTTAGGAGCGACGAATTACTTGGACAAAGAACATATCGGGCAATGATCGAAGGCAGAACAGATGCAATTTTGTTAGCCAAAATCTTGGTGATGCACTTGTAGATCGTATTACAACATGCAATAGGCCTAAAGTCATTCAAAGCCAATGCATTGGGAACCTTAGGCACAAGTGTAAGGATGGTGGCATTGGTCTCCTTAAGAAGGGTGCTAGAAATGAAAAAATCATTGATCGCCAATATGACCAAAGGTCCAACTATTTCCCAAGATTCTAGAAAGAATTCAACATTAAACCCATTCGCCCCGAGAGGCTTTGCCCTTAGGAAGGGAGAATAATGTGTTTTAATTTCCAAATCGGTGACTGCCGGGTAAGTTGGTCATAATTGTTTTACCACATCTACGAGGAAAAAATTCCCAAAAATTTCTTGTAGAGTTTGTTCCTTTTGGCCTTTCATGGCTCTAATTTTGGACCCGTTGGAGCTTTCATTTGGCCACATATTTGAGCACCCTTTTCAGCTGCAATTGACATTTGTCATAGATGAAAAGAAAATTGTAGTTTGTCTTCTTCTATTGCAGAGTCAAACTCTCTTAAAAGGAGCTCAAGTTGAGCTCCTCTTATTAATTGCACAATGGAGACGAAAGCACAAGATAAAAAGAGAGGAGCTCCGTACAAAGAATACACTCTCGATGAGCACACGAAGAGGAGATTAAGACAAGTTAAAAAGAGACTATCTAAACACGGTGAAATATGTGCAGAAAGTTATACATGAGGAAATTTTCGTGATTTATTTAATCGCAAAATTTCGTGAGGCTAAACAATGTGAGTTTGGGCATAATTTAAAGCTGAAAAACACTTGAGCGTGTAAATGATTGCAACTTTGTAACTTTCCCATTGATTAGTCAATTATTTGTGATTGGATCGCCTTGTGAGGTATGTACCAGCAATCGGACTGAACTACATAAATCTTTTGTCCTCTTTATTATTCCTCGATTTATTTCTCCAGTACCTTCATTATCTCTCGCTCGACTTTATTGCAAAGATCCGGTCAGCTTTCAGATTCTACTTGACAACATCTATGTTGCAGGGAAATTGAAAGCTAGGAGCTTCGAGAAGAAAGTTGCTATTGGTAAGTAGAACATCAAATTTGTTATATATGCTTATGAATTCAATTTAGACATTTGGCGAGTATTTAAATGAAAGGGCAAAAGCCACTAACAATCTTAAATTATTCTCACCAAACACATTTACCCTAAAAAAAAATTGTGACACTAGAAATCTCAAATTTGTACCTAAATTAGGGGTGTGCAAAAAAAAAATCAGAAAGCGTCCGGACCACAGGGGATCGCTTAGAACCAAACCATAACTGGTGGTTCCTAAGGGAACCGGTCCGGTTCCCCGTTCCAATTTTTGAAAACCGATAGGTACCGGTTCGGTTCTAGGTGTGGAACCGCCCGCCTGCCCACTTGGACCGGATCGATAATATAATAACAAATATAATATATTTATTTAATTTTTAATTTTTTTAAAAAAAGAAAAATCCTAAGTTCCTAAACTAAACCTAACTAGCTCGACGTTCACAACTTCACATTGAGCCGAGAAACACTTTTTTCTCGCTTTCGGCTCACGCTCACTCTCACTCTCACTCTTCTCGGTCGATGCTCACCTTACCGTCTCTGACTCTCCATCTTCATCTTCGTCTTCGTCTTTCCGTCTCTGTCCTTGGCTAGTGGGACCGGTTCCATGGATCCACCCGAGAACCAGACCGAACCGATAATCTGGTTCTCAGGTGGGTCCAAGAAACCAACGGGTGGTTCCTAGTTCCAATTTTTTGAAACCAGTCCTTAGTGGGCGGTTCCCTGTTCTAGGGTGGGAGCCGCCCACCTAGTGCCATACTCACCCCTAACCTGAATGATACATTTACTCTCCATCAAAGTTCTTGCAATGAGAATCGTAAAAAATCTATCTACATGAATGTCACAAAACAAACAGTATTGATATGGCGCCCACGTGGCTCAAGTGAAATAAATATAACGTTGTTTTAACTGAAAAATCATCTAACAAAACCTTCTGAGGAGGGTAACTGTGTCACATAAGCACAAATTTTGAATTTTTTATGTCAAAAAAAGTTATGATAAATATGTCACAGCGGATATAGTTAGGAGTTTTTGATATCACAAAAAAAAAGTTCAAGATAAATGTGTCGCAGCAAGCATAATTTGGGGATTTTTGTAACTTTTTCCCAAAATGAAACTTGGACTATAAAATTAAAATGATTATCTCTATTTATACTCTGTATGTCCTTTGGATACGCAGGTGCATCAATCAGTGCATTTGGTGTCGCTATTATAGTCCTAGCCTATCTTTGTCAACAGAAAATATCCAAGCAGAAATCCATGATCACAGGGAGCAGAAACATGAAAAAGAGTCATAAATGTGAGGTCATTTTCGAAAATCGTGGAATTTTAGTAACGAGAAGATATTCATATGCTGACATTAAGAGAATGACCAACTCTTTCAAAGAAAAACTAGGCCAAGGAGGCTATGGTTGTGTGTACAAAGGGAAGCTCCCAAATGGTCATCTCGTGGCAGTGAAAATCCTAAGCAAGCTGAAAGGAGATGGTGAAGACTTCATCAATGAGGTAAACAGCATGAGCAGAACTTCCCATGTCAACATCGTTACTCTGCTAGGTTTCTGCTTTCACAAAACCAAAAGGGCTCTTGTCTATGAGTACATGCCCAATGGATCTCTGGAGAAACTCATATACGAAGAGAACTACAGCAAGTTAGGTTGCCGCCACCTCGGATGGGACACCTTGTACCGAATCTCCCTAGGTATAGCTCAAGGGCTCGAATACTTGCACCGAGGCTGCAACTCGAGAATATTACACTTCGACATAAAGCCGCACAACATTCTTCTCGATGAAAACTATTGCCCCAAGATCTCCGACTTCGGCCTTGCAAAGATATGCCATCGAGAGGAGAGCACGATCTCACTACTCGGCGCACGAGGGACTGCGGGGTTTATTGCGCCAGAAGTATTTTGCAGGAACATCGGAGGAATATCCCAAAAATCAGATGTGTATAGCTTTGGGATGACAGTGCTCGAAATGGTTGGTGGGAGGAAAAATATAGTAACCCAAGCAGAGAGAACCAGTGAAATATTCTTCCCACATTGGATTCACAAGCGTCTTGAACTTCAAGAAGAGTTTGACTGCAGAATGTCAAGCGAAGGAGACACAGAGAAAGCCAGGAAGATGATAATAGTGAGCTTGTGGTGCATACAGACTAATCCTTCAATTAGGCCAACAATGAGTGAGGTGGTGGATATGCTAAGAGGCAGTGTTGACTGCTTGCTAGTTCCTCCCAAGCCCTATCTGTCTTCTCCATCAAGATCATCACCAACCACTTCAATGTCCATGGCTGTGTGAAATTTAAGTTCGTACTATAAGCACATCTAGCCTTTCAATGCAATGAGCAACTTGTGTGCAAAGATTGTTAGATAAGTATACTTCAGAAATTTTTCTTCTATTATTTGTTGAACGATGATACCAATGCTTAGGCCGACAGAAGTTATCTAAAGCCACGTCATTAATTGCAGAAAGCAACTTAACATGAATTTGCATCTTATGCAGTCGAATGTACATGACCGCAAAGCCACCTAGAATTCAATATTTTTTTTTTTGGTAAAGAAAAGATGGGGCGGACGTTGGGGATGAATTCAATATGTTTTTTAATTTCCTTGGTTTCCAATTTCTACGCAGAAATTATATAAAGCCACACAGTCATTACAAAAGGCACGCCACACCCTCCACAGACGCAGAGAACAAAAATAGGAACGCGATCGGACGACCATCATTGAATGCGGCAGGAACACGTATTAACACCGAGTAAACAAAGCAAAAAGAAATTGTTCAGATTTGGTATAGGTGGAAATATGAAGCGGTAGAAAATCATGCTTAGCCATCAACAAAAGTTGCATTCATGCGTGACATATCATTATACACTCAAAACAGGTCAGGATCAAGGACTAATCAATACGGACTCAGACTGGGCATTTGTCGAACATATGGTGGGCAGTTTAGTTGATTAGTTATGCATGAGTTTACGGTAACGATTCACTTCATTCCGTCACAATAAGCGCTAACATAAATCATCAATTCAGCCTCGATCATTTCAGATTTTGGATTGACAATATATGAAGTCTCAGTTTCTGTTTTCATTCAAAAATATCACCGGGAGCAACAAATATTGAACTCACCTTTATCAAGCTTGATTTCTTGCTCCGAACAGTGATGATAAAATCCAAGCAAGGACGCTCCGGAAATGTCAACAATGAGGGTCGGAAGTTATATTGAAGGATTAAACGCGAGGATAACTTCCGCGACTTTCCCGGTCGTGGAACAGGGAGAAGCAGAGCAGGAAAAGGTGCAAATACCGAATGCCAAGAGACGAGGGCGACGAAGGCTAACACGTCAGGAGAGTAGTGTGGGGAATTCTCAGCGGTAGCAGTCAGTGTCATCCCCGAAGGAGGTCGAAAGTTGAAACCGCTCGAAGCTCTCAATCACTGCAAAGGAATGGAGCACTTCTGATGCTCGCAGAAATCGGTGATGGCGAGGATGACCGACGGATCAGGCCGTTAAGAAAACCTTCCGTAATCTCTTTTCTATCAGGCTTTAAAAATAACAATAATAATTAAAAAATCGAAAAAAATATTTAAAAATTAACAATAAAAATTTCCGCGTGAGTGCCGACTTCCACATCAGCGGTTTTTAGTTAAATTGGCTAGATAGACTTAATTGGTAAATGGTAAAAAGATTTAGGGCTCAATTGATACATTTGAAAGGTTTAAGATCGAATTGAAAAAAAGTGCAATATATTTATGACTTTTTTTTGTAATTTTTTCTCTAAATGAATAGCAAAAAATCGAATCCAAATGTTTTCATGGGCTAAGGTTTATTCAAACGGTTCAGAGCCCGTACTGAAAAAAGAAAACCTCATTTTATCACTTTTTTTTTTTTTTTTTTTTTTGGTGATCACTTTTTCATTTGTTATGTATTTAATTATTTTTTTGATTGATTTATTTTTATTATTTTTTTCTATTTTTATTTTTGTACTTTTTAGACTAATGAATACTTGAATTGTCGACTAAAATTTAAGTGTCAACAAAACCCTCTTATGAAACTTTTTTCAGGTAGGCCAACAATTTTTGTTGTTCATGCTCATTGTGCTTGGTATTTACTTTTATGGAATTTCCACTTTTTCCTACAACTAACCACTGCTGCTGCTTCTTTAAAATTAATTTTCTAACAGAGACCTCTAATTGTCAAAGACCCACTGATTTTTTTTTTTCTTGTACTTATTTCCCTAATCTAGCTTATTTAGTTTCATTTTAATAAGCATAACAGGGGATAAAAGTTTCTGGGTTTCTACTCTTTTTTTCATCATCCTCTTGTAAAGGATCCAACTTAAGGGGATATATGAAAATAGGAGTCAACTCTAGCAATAACTTGTCAATCGGGGCAAGATATGTGCGAGTTCACTAATGGCACGTCTTCACATTTCGCCTACCTATCATCATGAAAGAGGTAAAGTGATGGATGACATTGCTCCCTTGGGTGTCTCTGTGTCTGGCCCTGGTTCTTCTTGTAAGTCTCTTGTGCTAGTCTTCCCGTCCTCTTTCCGAGTCAACTGCCGTGTTTAAGCAGCTGATCTCACAGGACCAGAAGGAATTACCAATAACAAGGGTTTTCTTTTCACTTTCACGTGAGGAATCAAACAACTTCGCCTTCTTCTTCTTCTTCTTCTTCTTCTTCAAGCCGTTCCATTCCATTCTAGAGCATCGACATCCAAAAAGAAAAGAAACTTCGTATGCTCCAGACTAAAACCATATCGAAATCCAGATATGGGTCTACGCTGCATTTACACACGAGGCTTAGTTTGCACAGCGTTCTGCATCTTTTTCATTGCCATCTTAGAAGATCCTGTCAAGTCGTCGTTGGATGAAGTGTCATATGAAGTGTGCAAAACCCACAGTTGTAAAGGCAACTGTCTGAACATAAGCTATCCCTTTTATATTCCTGGAGAAGGACGTGAATTATGCGGTTACCCTGGATTTGAGATCACTTGTGAAGGAACAAAAGCTACGTATGCTACCTACACAGTTAAAAGCATCTCTTACGAGGAGAGTTCCATCGAATTAGTAAAGGCAAAGGGATACTTCTTGCTTTGCTCCTCGTCCCTTCATTTTCGTTCCCATAAACATCTTCCTAAACAACAGTTTTTCTTCATCCTAAACTCTTGTTCTTCGATAACTGCACCAACCCTTCTTTTTCCCTTCCCAACATCCCCCGTGAGTTGTACTTCTAACGCCACATACAACATCTTTATTGCATTAAAACCTCCAAATAGCACCTTCTATCGCCAAAATAATTCCTGCCTGTCAGTGTCAGCGGTACCAGTACAACTGAAGGAAGGGTTCTCTAATCAAACTATCAAAGATGTCAACTACAAGGAGTTGTTGGGGAATGGCTTCCAGTTAAAATGGGATATATTAACTAACAAGATTTGTACTGGTTGTCGAGGCCGATGTGGACGATCACGAGATACAGACTTTCTGTGCTATTGCCCACATGGAACAAATAATCCCAGGGATTGCAACAGTGGCGGTGGTAAGGTTTTTATAATTACCAGTAAACGGATCATGCAATAAGTTCGTCATTATTTATTCTCTTCTCTGAACAGAATGTGGTTATTAGGATGATACAAATTTTATAACTGTTAGGAAGAAGATGTGCGCTGAGCTTTGTTAATTATATCATCTCCCTTCAGCCTATCCACTTGGCCTATTTAGCTGGCTTGCTCCATTCTCCCAACTCTAACAGCCAAAATCAAGGTTGAAATTCACTATGTAATCTTTGAAATGTTATAGCATTTGAAAATGTTTCTTTTACTTGTAGCTCTGCTTCTACAAATACAAGCAATCTTCACTAAACTTCACACTCTATTCTCTAATTACAGATGCTTAGACTTCTATAGAAATATACAACTAGATTTACACAGCTTCTACACACAAGAAAAGAACAGCAAGAAGATGAACACTCAGAGCATACACTTGTTCGTTTCCCTTAACTCTACTACTTCATTGGGTTGAATTTTTAGTCATGAGATCTCAAATGACCGTTTTGAATTCAAATCCTACAAGTAGTTGTTGATTCTGTCATCTATAGCCACTGTACTTACTCTGTAGCTCCATAGAGAGTTTCCCAAAGTAGTCAGTTCTGCTTCTACAACAGCCTGTCATCCTCTGTTGCCTGCACAAATATGATAAATTGTTTTAATCTTCTTTAGTCCACTTTTTTGTGGATTCCAATACTTAAGATAAGTTGCATAACACCAATTTGAATTCAGATAACACTGATAAAGAGTCCGCATCTTCCCTTCATGATTGTAGAGGCTCTTAGTAGAACCAATACTCTGTCCATAGCAAGAACACCTTCTACAATCAGGTCCATTTAAGCTTCTACATACCTAGGCTTGTTTGCCTACAACATTTAGGCAACTTCAAGCATACTAACGTCCTTGTGTTCTATAGACTATACACTTTTTATTTGGTCTATCAAAACTCTTCAACGACCACATGCCCTCTAGCTTGTTCAAGGCTCGCAAGGTCCAACCGAGCTTATTAGCGTCTTCATGTCATTTGGTTTGTTCATCTTCTATTAGTCCATCCAAACCTTTTTGCCAATCACACGTCCTCTAGTTTGTTCACCATCCACAAGGTCGTTTGAACATCGACATATTCCTTGTCTAATAACTTGTTCGCCATTTTCAATGTCCATGTAGTTATCAACATAGCTCACGTCCAATAGCTTGTTCCTCGCCTAGAGAAAAAAGTCGTTCTACACTCTTGATGTCCAATTGCTAACACCATCTTCATATGAATTTACTAATATCTTCTTCACACTCAATTGCACATGTTAGTACACTTAAAATGTTTTGTCATCCTAAAAATATTATAGGCATCTTTCCAAACAGTATTAGTTGAGAGAACGGATACAATTGTATTTAACCATAGAAATCCCACACCATAGCTCTATGTGCATTTCTCACATTCACTCTATCAGTTTACATTTCCATTTTTTGGCGTTCCTTCAGTAGGATAGTACACAATTGGTATACATGTTTTCTTTCCATGCTAAGTTATCATTTTGCATTTGTGCAACCTCATGAATATTTTGCAGAACCTTTAGAATAGAGATCTTATGACAATTTAACTGACTTCTCATTTCAGGAAGATGAATATATAGGACTCTTGTTTGCCAACAAAATGCACAAGTAGTTGACACACCTCATTATGAATGGCAAATATAAGTTACTCCACTTGGTATTTGGAAGTAGCTCTGCCATGCACGTTGGGGTAGGTTGTGCATTGATTTTAGATCAAATACGATTCGGATGAAAGTACTGGCTGTGGCTGTTCTCCCTCCTATTATTCTCTAATCGTCTGTGTATGTAAGCTGATTTATGAGCTAGATGCTATCTCGCCATCCTTTCCCTCAATTGACCAATTTGCCTTTTCAACTTTGATGCAGGAAATAGACGTTTGTGGTGGAAGATAGGACTAGGTAATTTCCTTTTCTTAGTTTCTCGTCTGCTATCACATTGCCTCCGCCGACCTGAACAAACCAAAGCATAACTAGGACAATCTACTCCCAGTTTGACACGATAAAACAACAAAAACAAGATCACCCTGTTGCTGAAGTATCCTTTCTGGTTTTTACTGCAAACCATTTTCACAATGCTGATCAAATCAAAGTCGGCTGGACCCAAATCTTCTTACTTTGTCCTAAAAGCTTGACCATCTGTCCATGCTTCCAGCCAACATAAACCATACGTTCTAGGAAACAGCACAAAAGAATTATCCTATAAAAAGGGTTAATTATCTGTTCGGGTGCATCAGGTATTGGAATCATCAGGTATTGGAATCGGGAGCTTGGCCATTGTCCTGTTCTCTTATATGAGCCACTTAAAAAGGAAGAATGCTTCTTTGAAGTTCCACTTGAGAAATAGCACCCCATATCCTCATTCAGCATTCAGACATGGAAGAGAGCAGTGCCTACTTTGAAGTCCCCATTTTCACCAGTGCCGAACTTGAAGAAGCCACAAATAACTTCTCTGCTTCCAATGAACTTGGAGATGGAGGTTTTGGATCTGTTTACTACGGTGAGAAAATGGTCCTTCATTATTCCTCCAAGGGATCCTCAACTGAAAGACATTTTCTACAATATTCTTAACAGGAAAACTTCAAGATGAGCGGAAGTAGCAGTGAAGCGCCTATCTGGCGCAACTACCGGAGGGTAAAGCAGTTCATGAATGAGGTAGAGATCCTAACCCGTTTGCTACACAAAAACCTTGTGTCTCTGGACAGTTGCACTTTCGCCGCAGCCGTGAGCTTTCTACTTGTCTATGAGTACATCTCCAATGGAACTGTTGCTGATCATATCCATGGCCAGCGAGCAAACTCTTCTACTACATTGCCTTGGAAAATCCGTATGGACATAGCCATAGAGACTGCTACTGCGTTGGCTTACCTCCATGCTTCTGACATTGTCCACCGTGATGTGAAAACAAATAACCTCCTCCTCGACAAGAATTTTGGGGTTAAAGTTGCAGATTTTGGGCTTTCGAGGCTTTTCCCCGATGATGTCTCTCATATCTCTACAGCTCCTCAAGGGACTCCAGGTTATGTGGACCTCGAGTACCATCAGTGCTACCACCTCACGGAGAAGAGTGGCGTCTATAGCTTCAGAGTTGTTCTGGTCGAGCTTGTATCATATAAGCCAGCTGTGGACAAAAGCAGAGAAAGGCACGAGATGAATTTGGCCAACTTTGCTATTAACAAGATTCAGAAATGTGCGTTTGGCGAATTGATCGACCCAAATCTAGGATTTGAGTCAGATAGCGAAACCAATAGGATGACAACCCGGTGGCGAATTAGCTTTCCTGTGCTTGCAACTGGACAAGGAAATGAAGCCTCCCATGGATGAGGTTTTGGAGGAACTGAAGGCGATCGCGTGCAATGATAATGCTGTGGACATATTTGTTGATGCGGATAAGGGTGAAGGTGTCCTTGCTCCATCTCCTCCGGATTATGACGATTCCCAGCTACTGAAGTGAATATGCGGTCGACCCATTCTCCAGTTTCTGTGACTCAAAGATGGGGTAGCAGCGGCAGTTCTGCTCCTGGTGTTGATGGTTAGATTATCCATGTAGCCGTTTGTCACATACTGTACATATGTGAATGCAAGTGAGCAGTCATATATGTTGAGACGTTACTGATTTAAGTGCTGGGTCGAAATCTGAAGGCATGGACATGGTAATAAAGCACTTTTGTCAATCTAGCTTACACATGATATTGAACCATATAGAGGTTATTTACTTTGACTGTTGTTTCGTACTACATTAGAAGTATCCAACACGACACATGGATATATTGGTTGGCCGAAAAAAAGAACGGCATATAAATATGAGCAGATTCAACATATAGATAACAATTATAGGGAAAGTCTTCAGAGACCATCTTTCTCTATGGTTGGTTGTGACTTATACTGAACTTCTGTGATGCAATCATTCAAACTTATGACCATGGTGACTTGACATATGACAAGATGCATATCAGGTCTCTCGCCGAAGTGAACATGGGGGTGGAAAAGGGAAAGAGGGAAATGGCCATTAAGGTCGTTGTTTGATTCAAAGTTCTCTCCACTCGTACTAATCCGCGCCCACACTCTTTTTCTTCTCTGCAGGATCAGGAGATTAGATACCTAGGATCGCAAATCCAAGTTTGTCTATGGTTCAATTCGATGTTGTACAAAGGAAAATTATTCTGATAAGACGTTCCTCAATAATATCATCACGACTCTCAAAGTCAAGCACGGTCATAATACCAAATCAAATACAACGAGTGGTAATCAAAATAAAGATACTAATGAATAGAGGGTCCAATAGTAGGTAGAACTGAATGTTCTTTCCATTACCCCCTTAATTGAAACAGGCTAGAGAAAATTTTTGGGGGAAACTCGGAGAGTGGCAATAAGGGCGACTCATCCATCAATTCATTTCAATTGGTTAGAATCCTTTACTTGAAGGGAACAATATTGTTCTCTCCGGTTAATTGATAATCTCAATTTTAACTTGCCCATGTAATTTTGGGGTTTTCGCAGGAATTGAGTACCTAGAAAGGAGAATACTCATCGCTAATAGTTTCAATGCAATCATTAGATCAAAATGCCACTAGCCGCAACCACAACCTTTCCTTGCAAATATCCTCAATGAGACATCTTCAAGAATTTTCCGTATTCTCTTCTAGCGATTGTCGTCCCTGTGAGCCATTCGGATAGACCATGCATAAAGTCATGCGCAGCCCAGGGAGGACGCAGATACAATTGGTTCTCTATTGGTAGAGCAGGCTTGGATAGGAGGACAGGTTTATAGATAAACATTCGAGTACGAGTCCTATCCAAAACGGAACAAAACTTTTGGCTTTCTCTTAACAGCCCTTAGATTTTTGGCAAAAATTGAACCCCAAACATCCATGCAAGGGACACAAATATAAGACAATGGCCTAACTGGATATAGATTAATGGCTAGTGCTAGTAGTCTTAATCACAGGCAAAAGGGATTCTCTATACATTTGGCGAGACTCTAGTCTGGTTATTACTCCACTGCTACTATAGTACTATACTCTTCTTCTCTTTAGGCACATTCTCTTCAGCATGTGATCAGCTAGTGGCATTGCTTGACAATATCAGCAGACGTACGTAACTGCATTTCACACCAAATAAGCTCTATGTGAGGGTATCGGTTTGAAAACTTCAATTGACATAATCACTGGCTCAAACACTGCCTTCTTACCGCTAACATTGCTGTGACTTTTCAGAGAGTAGTTCTTGCATCTTCTCAAGGGACTTATCAAATGGATATAAGAGCCGCTTATAGGCCAATCAGCCTATGATCTAACTGAGCAATTCCTATTGCAACTCATGAACTTGTCTTATAGTCATTTGCTTTCTTTCCCTGCCCTTTATAATTATTTGTTTCATTTCATGACTTGTGTTTCTTTGTGGAATCTCCCCCTTTTTATGGATTCAATTGTAGTTACACCCAAGTTTTTTTAGGACAAAAATCACCAAAAACTCTAAACTATGCCTACCGTGACACATTTACCATAAATTTTTTCTATGGCGCAAAAAATCCCAAACTTGTACATTCATGACACATTTAACTTTCTTCAAAGTTCCTTCAATGGGAATATTTGAAAATCTGCCTACTTGGACGCCATAAAGCAAACGATATTGACATGGCACCCACATGATTTAAGTAAAATAAAAACGTTATTTTAGTTGAAAAATCATCTAACGAAATCTTGACGGAAAGTTAATATGTCGCATAGGTACAAGTTTTAAGTTTTTTATGTTAAAAGAAAAAGTTTGGAATAAATATGTTACAGTAACCATAGTTTAGGGTTTTTGATGTTACAAAAAACGGGTAAATGTATTACATTGAGAATGTTTTGGAGTTTTTTAATGTTTTTTTTTCCTTTTTTCATACTTGTTAATGTGGAAAATATGTCTCGAATTTGAGCTCAAAGAAAAAATATATGAATATTTTGAATTGATATTTTGCGGATGTCCGCAATTGAGCAAAAAGGAAATATTGGAAATTTACTTTCCAAATATGTGCTGGAGTCGGCCAAGTGGTTTCCTTTTCTACGTTGGAGTCTATGGGTTGAAATAGGAAAGTCCATCAGAATGGTCAACGTGGACATTGAGATAGACATTGACTCGATCAACAATGGATTAGAGAAAGAAGAAATAAAATATACGGAATTATTCTCTGCTTTATTAGATTTGGCTGAGGAGATTAGGAAATTGAGGAAAGTCCAACTTGGACTTTGGGTTGACTGTGTCTCACGGATTTGTATTCCTAATTGAATTTGGCCAATGGATGTTCCTTCAGAAATATATATACTTGAACTTGGCTGGTAGATTATGGACTAGTGAACGCCGTTTAAACGAGTGCTTGCCAATCGTGGGTCTTTCTTCGGCAAAATTACATCCAAGAATTCGAGTGTTCAAGTCGTGAAAATCTTGTGTTAAGATTTGTGTGTAATTCCTTCATGAGATTGAGAGATTATTTCATGAGGAATTGTGGGGCTAAACACTTTGCGTGCGTTATTGGGTATAATTAGGGCTTGGAAAACACTTAGAGTGTTTGAGTAACTTTCGAGTGTAGTTGTAATCTCCATTGTATCGCTTTTAATCTATAGTGAAATTTCGACTGCTCTCTCCCGTGAATGTAGGTCACTACGATCAAATCATGTAAATCTGATGTCCGATATATTTTTTATTATTACATCAATTTTATTGTTCGATCACTTGGCTTCCCATAATAGTTAATATGCATTTTTCTTCTTCTTTTTTTCTTTTCTATTCTTTTTTCTCATCGTCTTCCTCATAGTACTGAGAACACCCAAAACACAATCAAAGATCCGTCTACCAAATCATCAAAGCATGAACATATATTCATCTCCGTTAATCTACCTATACATGTTATCAAACCTCCACCGTCGTCCACTACAGAGTCATCAATATACGTTGGCCATGGCCAGACGCAGAGAACAAAAACAGGGACATGATCGGATAAAAGGATGTGATGAACAAACAGAAACAATTGAGCTTAAAAATTAACCCTCGGACTGTCAATTTTTGAGTGGCTCCTCGCTGATGACCATCATTGAACAGCGCAGGAAGACGTGTAAACACCGAGCAAACACAATCATAAAGAAATTGCTCAAATTTGGTCTCAGTGGATATAATATGCGGTAGAAAATCCTGCTTAGCCATCAAAAAAAAGTTGCATTCATGTGTGACATATCATTATACACTCAAAACAAGTCAGTATCAAGGACTAATCTATACGGACTAAGGACTGAGTTCGGGCATTTTGTCGAACATATGGTGGGCAACTTAGTTTCTTAGTTAAAATATGAGTTTACGGTAACCATTCATTTCATCCCATCGCAATAAGCGCTAACAGAGACCTAAATCATCAAATCAGCCTCAATCATTTCAGATTTTAGATTGACAATATATGAAGTCTCAGTTTCTGTTTTCGTTCTAAAACCATCACCGAGAGTAACAAATAATGAACTCACCTTTATCAAGCTTGATTTCTAGCTCCGAACAGTGATGAGAAAATCCAAGCGAGGACGTTCCAGAAATGTCACCAATGAGGATCGGAAGTCATATCGAAGAAATTAACGCGAGATAACTTCCGCGAATTTCCCAGTCGTGGAACAGGGAGAAGCAGAGGAAGAAAAGGTGCAAACACTGAATGCCGAGAAACGAGGGCGACGAAGGCTAATAACGTCAAGAGAGTAGTGAAGGGAATTCTCAGCGGAAGCAGGCAGAGACAAGCGGCAATGAGGATGATCAGAACTGGAATCTGAAAACAATCTTTGAACGAGGTCGAAACCGCTCGAAGCTCCCCGTCGTCACCGCGAAGGAACAGAGCACTTCCTGATGCTGGCAGAAATCAGCGATGGCGAAGATGACCGAATCCGGCCATTAAGAAAACCTTCCCGATAATTAACTTATTCATGATATATTTATTGAACACAACTAATTCACGTAATAACGTAGTCATCACATATGAGTTAGATAACGGTGCATGACCCATTTTGACAGATTTACGGCTCGCGTCCTTCAAAAGAGAACGAGAGATAGAGAAAAAAGAGGGATGGGCTCTCCCCTTTTCTACTTGATTGGGCCAACAAAATGAATTCCACACTCGGCTTTATCATGGGCTTCATTTCCTTTAAACATTTTCTTATGGGTTCCCTCGTAGACTGAGACTTCTAGGGCCCAATTGATAGGCGAATGCGCCTCGACTGAGAATGATGGGCAGAATACCTTGCCTAGGTTTCATAGGCTTGGAATTAATAAGCCCAAGTGCTGAACCTAATGAACGAATAGCACAAATCGAATTCCCAAATGTTTTTATGGGCTAAGGTTTACTCAAAAGATTCGAGAGCCCCTACTGAAAAAGAAAACCTCCTTTTTTTTTTTTATCACTTTTTGTCTCTTTTTCATTTTGTTATGTATTTCCTCATTTTTTTGATTGATTGATTTTTTTTATTATCTTGTCCTTTTTATTTTTGTACTTTTGTAAGAATAAATACTTGAATTGTCGACTAAAACTTAGGTGTCAACAAAACCCTTGCGAGAAACTTTTTTGGGTAAGTCAACATCTGTTGCTGTTCATGCTCATTGTGCTTGGAATTTACCAGTAGTTCCTGGAACCAACTCCTCCTGCTTCATCTTTGAAATTAATTTTCCAACAGACGCCTAATTGTAAAAGACCTACTGATTTTGCTTTTCTTAAACTTATTTTTCTAATCTTGCTTATTTGGTTTGATCTTAATAAGGAAAACAAGGGTTAAAATATTCGGTTTTTTATTTACTTAAACTCTTTTAAAGGATCCAACTTGAGGAGATATATGAAAATAGGAGTCAACACTAGGAATAACTCGTCAATCGGGGCAAGATTTGTGCTGCAAGTTCACTAATTGCAGGTGTTCACATTTCCCCGACCTATCATCATCAAAGAGGTAAAGTGATGGATGACATTGCTCCCTTGGGTGTCTCTGTCTCGACCTGGCTCTTCTGAAAAGTCTCTTGTTCAAGTCTTCCCGTGCTCTTTCCAAGTCAACTGCCGTGTTTAAGCAGAGCTGGTCTCACAAGACCAGCAGAAGGAATTGCCAATAACAAGGGCCTTCTTTTCACTTTCACCTGAGGAATCAAACAACTTCTTCTCCTTCTTCTTTTTCTTCTTCTTCTTCTTTTTCTTCTTCTTCTTCATGCCGTTCCATTCCATTCTAGAGCATTGATATCCAAAAAAAAAAGAAGGAAACTTTGTATGTTCCAGACTAGGAACATATCGAAATCCAGAGATGGGTCTACGCTTCATTTACACACGAGGCTTAGTTTGCACGGCGTTCTGCATCTTCTTCATTTCCATCTTAGAAGATCCTGTTGTGTCGTCATCGAATGAAGTGTCATATGAAGTGTGCATACCCCACGGTTGTAGGGGCGAGGGCGACCCTCTGAAGATAAGCTATCCCTTTTATATTTCTGGAGGAAGGAAAAGAATTATGCGGTTACCCTGGATTTGAGATCACTTGTAATGGAACAAAAACTATGTATGCTCACTACTCAGTTAAAAGCATTTCCTACAAGGAGAGTTCCATCGATTTAGTAAGCCAAGGGGATAGTTCTTGCCTTGCTCTTCGACCCTGCACTCACCTTCCCATAAACACCTTCCTCAACTACAGTTTTTTTCAGCCTAAACTCTTGTTCTTGGTTAATTGCACCGGCTCTTATTTTCCCTTCCCAACATCCCCCGTGAGTTGTAACGCCACATACAACACCTTTGTTGCGTTACTTACAAATGGCACCTTCGATCACCCAAGTGTATACTGCGGGTCATTCTCGATGGTACCAGTACAACTGAAGAAAGGGTTCTCTAATCAAACTATCAAAGATATCGACTACAAGGAGTTGTTGGAGAAGGGGTTCCGGTTAAAATGGGATTTATTAACTGACAAAAGTTGTACTGATTGTCAAGAAAGTGGAGGCCGATGTGGACGATTACGAGATACAGACTTTCTGTGCTATTGCCCACATGGATTCAGTCATCCCAAGGACTGCAATAGTGGCGGTGGTAAGGTTTTTAGAATTAGGAATTAACGATTCATGCAATAAGTTCGCCATGAATTAATCTCTTCCCTGAACAGAATCTGGTTATTAGGATGATACAAATTTCATAACTGTTAGAAGGGAGATGCACGCCGAGCTTTATTAATCATATCATCTCCCTTTGGCCTATCCACTTGGCCTATTCAGCTGGCCTACTCCAATCTCCCAACTCTAACAGCCCAAATAGGCTTGAATTCACTATGTAATCCTTGAAATGTTACAGCATCTGAAGATGTTTCTTTTACTTGTAGCTCTGCTTCTACAAATACAAGCAATCTTCACTACACTTCACACTCTATTCTCTACTTACAGATGCTCAAACTTCTACAGAAAAAATACAATCAGATTTACATAGCTTCTACACACAAGAACACCGAGAAAATGGACACTCAGAGCATAAACTCTTGTTCGTTTCCCCCTAACTCTACTACTTCCTTGCATTGAATTTATAGCCATGATCTGAATTGACCGTTTTAAATTCAAATCCTACAAGTAGTCAGTGTTTTTGTCATCTATAGCCGCTAAACTCACTCTGCAGCTCCATAAAGAGAGTTTCCCATGGCCCGTTCAGCTTTTACAACTGCCTGTCATCCTCTGTTGCCTTCACAAATATGGTAAATTGTTGTGATCTTCTCTAGTCCGCTTTTTATGGATTCCAATACCTAGATCATTTGTACAACACCAACTTGAACTTCCCTTCATGATTGTAGGCTTGTAGTAGAACTGATGCTCCGTCTAATAGCGAGAACACCTTATGCAGTCGGGTCCATCCAAGCTTATACATACCCAAACTTGTTTGCTTACAACATTTCGGCACTTTCAAGATACTGACGTCCTTATGTTCTATAAACTATTAACTTTTTATTAGGTCTATCAAAACTCTTCAATGACCCCGCGCGCTCTAGTTTGTTAAAGGTTCGCAAGGTCCAACCAAGCTTATTGACGTCTTCATGTCATTTGGTTTGTTCATCTTCTATTGGTCCATCCAAAACTTTATGACGATTACTAATTTATTCACCATCCACAAGGTCCTTTCAAACATCAAGATATTCTTCGTCCAATAACTTGTTCGCCATTTGCAATGTCCATCCAGTTGTCAACATATTGCACGTCCAATAGCTTGTTCATCTTTTAGAGCAAAAGTTGTTCTACACTCTTAGATGTCCTATTGCTAACACCATCTTCATATGAATCTACTAGTATCTTCTGCACACTCAGTTGCACATGTTAGTATATTAAAAAGTTTTGTCATCCTCAAAAATATGATAGGCATCTTTCCTAACAGTATGACTTGAGAAAACGGATACATCTGCACTTAAGCATAGAAATTCCACGCCATACCTCTGTGCATTTTTCACATTTAACCTATCAGTTTCTGCTTCCCATTTCGGCTTTCCATGGGCAGGATATACAAATCGGTATATATATTTTCTTTCTATGCTAAGTTATCATTTTCCATTTGTGCAACCTCATGAATACTTTTGCAGAACTTTAAAATAGAGATCTTATGACAATTAAACTGACTTCTCATCTCAGGAAGATAAATATATAGGACTCTTGTTTGCCAATAAAATGCACAAGTAGTTGACACGCCTCATTATGAATGGCAAACATAAGTTACCCCACTTTATATTTTGAACTTGCTCTGCCGTTCACGTTAGGATAGGTTGTGCATCCATTTTAGATCAAATAGGATTCGGATGCAAGTACGGCTATTTTCCCTTTTATTAATCTCTATTCGTCCGAGTATGTAAAGTTGATTTATGAACTCTATAGATGCTATATTGGCATCCTTCCCCTCAATTGACCAATCTGCTTTCTCAACTTTGATGCAGGAAAAAGGTGTTGGTGGTGGAAGATAGGACTAGGTGATTTTCTTTTTCTTAGTTTCTTGTCTGCTATCACATTGCCTCCGCTGACCTGGACAAATCAAAGTATAACTAGGACAATCTGCTCCCAGCCTACCATGACAAAACAACAAAAACAGGATCACCTTATTGCAGAAGTATCCTTTCTGGTTTTTACTACAAAACCAATCTGACAATGCTGATCAAATCAAAGTCAGCCGTAGCAAAATCTTCTTACCTCGTCTTAAGAGTTCAACTATCTGTCCATGCTTCCAGCCAGCATAATCCATATGTCCTAGGAAACCGCACAAAAGTTAAAAGCATTTTCCTATATAGGACACGGGTTAATTATCTCCTGGTGCATCAGGTATTGGAATCGGAAGCTTGGCCATCATCCTGTTGTCCTATATGATCCACTTGAAGAGGAAGAATGCTTCTTTGAAGTTCCTTTTGAGAAACAGCACCTCACATCCTCACTCCAATTCAGACATGGAAGAGAGCAATGTCTACTTTGAAGTCCCCATTTTCAACAGTACCGAACTTGAAGAAGCCACAACTAACTTCTCTGCTTCCAATGAACTCGGAGACGGAGGTTTTGGAACTGTTTACTATGGTGAGAAAATGTTCTTTCACTATTCCTCCGAGGGATTCGCTACTGAAAGACATTTTCTACAATGTTCTTAACAGGAAAACTTCAAGATGGGCGGGAGGTAGCAGTGAAGCGCCTATACGAGCGTAACTACCAAAGGGTAAAGCAGTTCATGAATGAGGTAGAGATCCTAACCCGTTTGCAACACAAAAACCTTGTGTCTCTGTATGGTTGCACTTCACGCCACAGCCGTGAGCTTCTACTTGTCTATGAGTACATCTCGAATGGCACTGTTGCTGATCATATCCATGGCCCGGCGAGCAAACTCGTCTACTATATTGCCTTGGCAAATCCGCATGGACATAGCCATAGAGACTGCTACTGCATTGGCTTACCTCCATGCTTCTGACATTGTCCACCGTGATGTGAAAACAAATAACATCCTTCTCGACAAGAATTTTGGGGTTAAAGTTGCAGATTTTGGGCTTTCGAGGCTTTTCCCCGATGATGTCTCTCAGATCTCGACAGCTCCTCAAGGGACTCCAGGTTATGTGGACCCCGAGTACCATCAGTGCTACCACCTCACGGAGAAGAGTGACGTCTATAGCTTCGGAGTTGTTCTGGTCGAGCTTGTATCATCCAAGCCAGCTGTGGACAAAAGCAGAGAAAGGCACGAGATTAATTTGGCCAACTTTGCTATTAACAAGATTCAGAAATGCGCGTTTGGGGAATTGATCGACCCAAATCTAGGATTTGAGTCAGATAGCGAAATCAATAGGATGACAACTTCGGTGGCCGAGTTAGCTTTCCTGTGCTTGCAACTGGACAAGGAAATGAGGCCTCCCATGGATGAGGTTTTGGAGGAACTGAAGGCGATCGCGTGCAATGAGAATGCTGCGGACATATTTGTTGATGCAGATAAGGGTGAAGGTGTCCTTGCTCCATCTCCTCCGGATTATGACGATTCCCAGCTACTGAAGAATATGCGGTCGACCCATTCTCCAGTTTCTGTGACTCAAAAATGGGGTAGCAGCGGCAGTTCTGCTCCTGGTGTTGATGGTTAGATTATCCATGTAGCCGTTTGTCGCATACTGTACATGCGTGAATGCAAGTGAGCAGTCATATATGTTGAGACGTTGCTGATTTAAGTGCTGGGTCGAAATCTGAAGGTATGGACATGGTAATAAAGCACTCTTGTCAATCTAGCTTACACATGATATTGAACCATATAGAGGTTATTTAGTTTAACTGTTGTTTCGTACTACATTAGAAGTATCCAACACGACACATAGATATATCGGTTGGCGAAAAAAAAAGAACGTCATATAAATATGAGCAGATTCAACACATAGATAACAATTATAGGGAAAGTCTTCAAAGACCATCTTTCTCTATGGTTGGTTGTGACTTATACTGAACTTCTGTGATACAATCATTCAAACTTATGACCATGGTGACTTGACATATGACAAGATGCATATCAGGTCTCTCGCCGTAGTGAACGTGGGGATGGAAAAGGGAAAGAGGGAAATGGCCATTAAGGCCATGGTTCGATTCAAAGTTCTCTCCACTCGTACTAATCTGCCCACACTCTTTTTCTTCTCTGCTGTATCAGGAGATTAGATACCTAGGATCGCAAATCCAAGTTTGTCTATGGTTCAATTCGACGTTGTACAAAGGAAAATTATTCTGATAAGATGTTCCTCAATAATATCATCACAACTCTCAAAGTCAGGCGTGGTCATAATACCAAGCCAAATAAAACTAGTGGTAATCAAAATAAAGATACTTATGAATAGAGGGTCCAATAGTAGGTAGAACTGAATGTTCTTTCCATTACCCCTTAATTGAAACAGGCTGGAGAAAATTTTTGGAGGGAAACTTGGAGAGTGGCAATAAGGGTGACTTATCCATCAATTCATTCAATTGGTTAGACTCCTTTACTTGAATGGAACAATATTGTTCTCTCCGGTTAATTGATAATCTCAATTTTAACTTGCCCATGTAATTTTGGGGTTTTCGCGAGGAATTGAGTACCTAGAAAGGAGAATACTCTTCGCTAATAGTTTCAATGCAATCATTAGATCAAAATGCCACTAGCCGCAACCGCAACCTTTCCCTGCAAATATCCTCAATAACACATCTTCAAGAATTTTCCATATTCTCTTCTAGCGATTGTCGTCCTGTGAGCCATTCGGATAGACCATGCATAAAGTCATGTGCAGCCCAGAGACAGGACGCAGACACAATTGGTCTCTCTATTGGTAGGGCAGGCTTGGATAGGAGGACAGGTTTAGAAATAAACATTCGAGTACGAGTCCTATCCAAAAGCGGGACAAAACTTTTGGCTTTCTCTTAACAGCCCTTAGATTTTTGGCAAAAATTGAACCCCCAAACGTCCATGCAAGGGACACATATAAGACAATGGCCTAACTGGATATAGATTAATGGCTAGTGCTAGTAATCTTAATCACGAGCAAAGGTCTATACATTTGGCGAGACTCTAGTCTGGTTATTACTCCTTTGCTACGATAGTACTATACTCTTCTTCTCTTTAGGCACATTCTCTTCAGCATGTGATTAGCTAGTGGCATTGCTTGACAATATCAGCAGACGTACATAGCTGCATTTCACACCAAATAAGCTCTATCTAAGGCTATCGGTTTGAAAACTTCAGTTGACATAATCACTGGCTCAAACACTGCCTTCTTACCGCTAACATTGCTGTGACTATTCAGAGAGTAGTTCTTACATCTTCTCAAGGGACTTATGAAATGGATATAAGAGCCGCTTATAGGCCAATCAGCCTATGATCTAACTGAGCAATTGCTATTGCAACTCATGAACTTGTCTTATAGTCATTTGCTTTCTTTCCCTGCCCTTTATAATTATTTGTTTCATTTCATGACTTGCGTTTCTTTGTGGAATCTCCCCCTTTTTATGGATTCAATTGTAGTTATACCCAAGTTTTTTTTTACCCAAGCCTTTTTTAGGACAAAAATCACCAAAAACTCTAAACTATGCTCACCGTAATACATTTACCGTAAATTTTTTCTATGGCACAAAAAATCCCTAACTTGTACATTCATAACACATTTAACTTTCTTCAAAGTTCCTTCAATGGGAACATTTGAAAATCTACCTACTTGGATGCCATAAAGCAAACAATATAGACCTGACACCTACATGATTT
The DNA here is from genome assembly GCA_024733475.1 of Syzygium grande. NCBI lineage: Eukaryota > Viridiplantae > Streptophyta > Magnoliopsida > Myrtales > Myrtaceae > Syzygium > Syzygium grande. The sequence continues at coordinate 34,911,026 of JAMXDD010000007.1, forward strand.
AAGTGAAATAAAAACGTTATTTTGTTTAAAAAATCATCTGACAAAACCTTGATGGAAGGTAAATATGTCGCATAGATATAAGTTTTAAGTTTTTTATGTTAAAATAAAAAAATTGGAATAAATATGTTACAGTGGCCATAATTTGAAGTTTTTGATGTCACAAAAAACGGGTAAATGTTTCACATTGAGAATGGTTTGGTTTTTTTTTTTATAACCCGGGAACCCCGCGACGGCCGACGGTCGAGAGGAGTAAACACTGGGGTGATGCTATGAGAACTCACCACCACGGCGCTACACTCGTTAATATGCATTTTTCTTCTTCTTCTTTTCTTTTCTATTTCTTTTTTTTTCTCATCGTCATCCTCATAGTAGTGAGAAGACCCAAAATGCAATCAAAGATCCGTCTACCAAATCATCAAAGCATGAACATATATTCTGTCACACCCTAAACTCAACAAGAATAAGGGCATGATATGACCATCCTTTAACAAAAGGACGTAGCCTAAACATAATTAAAACTCACATGATATCAAAATATATGCAACCACATATATACATGATATAAAGTTTATTTGGTTACAATATCAGAGTTAACTACAATCCACCAAAAAGCTAAGTACATTAAGCTCCGCATCCATGTGTAACTCGTACCAAAAAGTCTCAACTATCAAAATGCCCTCCTCGACACTGGAACTCTCATGCCTACTAACGCCTCAGTGAAGAACCTGAAAAATAAGTAAAATGAGAGGAATGAGCTACCACGGCTCAGTGAGTAATACATTTTTTCTAAGTAGATCGAGCACCCACTATACACACAGTTATAAGACCAAACGAAAGCTCAATTAACCCAATTCCAACATATCACAAACTCCATGTTCAAAATAAGTTATATGCTACTTTAAATAGGAAAGCTCATTCAAGTTAATAATATCAAAAAAAAAATCAATTGTCAAATCCATTGGCCAATCTCGTCGAAAGCACATGCCAATGGTCTATTCCATTGGCCAATCTCATGCTCAAAAATCTAAGTATAATCACGGATAACGCCCCGTGAAAGGCGACCAAGATTCCCCTTGGCAAGGTCTCCACCTACTATAAGCCCCGTGGCTGGCCCACAAGGATATCCTAGATTAGTATGCATACCCACAACCCCTCATTTGGGTTACTTGAGACAATTGAGCACCAAAATCCACAACAATATCATCCACGAATCTACAAAACCCATTCCAGAAATCATTTCATAAACCATTTCATAAACCGATATAAAACCCTTCATAAGCCACATTCAAATGCAAGAACTCCTCATGAGTCTTTCTCAAAAGGTTTCGTAAACATATTTGCATTCAGTAAATTAAAACCGAAATCAAAAGATAATTTTTCATTTTAAATACTCAAAATGGCAATAAACGCTTGATCCAAATTTATGCAATCAAAATGCCATTTCTTATATGGTAACATATCTAATACATATCATTTTCTAAATATGAGTTTACAAATTCAAAAAAAAAATAGTACCACTCACCTCAAAAAGCTGAAAACTAACCTATAGAGGTTTCTCGAGCTGATGCACTCGAATACATAACAATTGGCGGCGTTATCAAAACCGAATAAAATGATACTTCAATTACGATTCAGCTCAACTAGGCTTAGACACTAATATAACGACTAAAAGATGCTCCCAAAACACTCGTCCAAAGCGATTATCCAAATTCGTCCACAACGTGAAAATTTGAGCGAAATTTAATTGCGCCATAATTTTCTTCACTAAACTCCGTTCTAAGCAAACTTATAGTCAATAGAAAGCTTATTCAGAGCACTACAGGAACCCCAACTTGGCAGCCCCAAAATCGAGCTAAAAATCGACGAAAATCGGCCTAAAAACCACTGTTCGCGCACTGTTCACTGCGCGCACTCAACTTCAAAAATTCATATCCGGCAAACCGTAAGTCCAAATCAGGTTCCGTAAAATTTCACGGCTCTGCAATACCGAAAACTACCAATTCTATAAAAATACACAGCTCAACGACTCAAAAATTAAACTTTGCCACTCGCATTTCCCGAAATTCCGAATTTAAATCCTAAATCGGAAAACTTCTCCGATCAAACGAACGAGGGGCGCGAGTACTTACCGAGCGTTGCGATACGAAGTCGAATCGGCTAGGCGAGGTCCCTGCGGCACAAAACCCTCCCTTTCTTCTTCTTCTTCTTCTCTTCCTCTCCTTTCTCTTCTTTTCCTCTCTGTTTTTCTGTTCTGTTTCGTGCTCTCTGGGCTTCTTAAAAAAAAAGGGCCGAACATCACTGCTCCTTCTTTTGACTTGTTGACTTGTTGACTTTTTTTTTTTTGGAACCCATATTTTACACATTCATCTCCGTTAATCTACCTATACTTGTTATCAAACCTCCACCGTTGTCCACTACAGAGTCATCAATAGAAGTTGGCCACAGCCGAACGCAGAGAACAAAAACAGGGACATGATCGGATAAAAGGATGTGATGAACAAACCGGAACAATTGAGCTTAAAAATTAACCCTTGGACTGTCAATTTTTGAGTGGCTCCTCGCTGATGACCATCATTGAGCGGGCGCGGGAAGGCGTATAAACACCGAGCAAACACAATCATAAAGAAATTGCTCAAATTTGGTCTCGGTGGATGTAATATCGGTAGAAAATCATGCTTAGCCATCAACAAAAGTTGCATTCATGTGTGACATATCATTATACACTCAAAACATGTCAGGATCAAGGACTAATCAATACGGACACAGATTGGGCATTTGTCGAACATATGGTGGGCAGTTCAGTTGATCAGTTATGTATGAGTTTACTGTAAGGATTCATTTCATTCCATCACATTTTAGCGCTAACATAAATCATCAACTCAGCCTCGATCATTTCAGATTTTAGATTGACGATGTATGAAGTCTCAGTCTCTGTTTTCATTCTAAAGCTATCACCGGGAGCAACAGATATTGAACTCACCTCCATCAACCTTGATTTCTAGCTCCGAGCAATGATGAGAAAATCCAAGCGAGGACATTCCGAAAAAAATGTCACCGATGAGGGTCGGAAGTTATATTGAAGAATTAAAACGCGAGGATAACTTCTGCAAATTTCCCGTTCGTGGAACAGGGAGAAGCAAAGCAGGAAAAGGCGCAAATCCGGAATGCCGAGAAACGAGGGCGGCGAAGGCTAATAACGTTAGGAGAGTAATGAAGGGAATTCTCATCAATCGGAGGCAGAGTCGTCTTGAATGAGGTTGAAAGTTGAAACCACTCGAAGCTCTCGATCACTGCAAAGAAACGGAGCACTTCTGATGCTTGCAAAAATCGGTGACGCGGAAGATGACCGACGGATCATGTCATTGAGAAAACCTTCCCATATCTCTTTTCTATCAGGCTTTAAAAATAATAATAATAATTGAAAATTTCGAAAAAATATTTAAAAATTATTAATACTAAAAATTCCACGTGAGTGCCAAAGTTCATGTCAATAATTTTTGGCCAAATTGGCTGGATGAACTCGATTGGTAAAAAATAAAAAGGTTTAGGAATCAATTGACACATTTGAAAACTTTAAAATTGAATTGGTAAAAGTGTAATATATTTAAGGCTTTTTGATAATTTTTTCCGCTAAATGAATAGCGGAAATCAAATCCAAATATTTTGATTGGCTAAGATTTATTCAAACAGTTCAAGAGCCCGTATTGAAAAAAAAACCTCTTTTTTATCACCTTTTTTCTATTTTCTGTTTTTGGTCATCACTTTTTGATTTGTTATGTATTTATTTATGTTTTTGATTGATTTATTTTTATTATTATTTTGCTATTTTTATTTTCGTACTTTTAGAAAAATTAATACTTGAATTGTCGATTAAAATTTAGATGTCAACAAAACTCTCTCAAAAACTTTCTAGGGTAGGCCAACGGTTTTTGTTGTTCTTGCTCATTATATTGTGCTTAGTATTTACCTTTTGGAATTTTCCATTGTTTCCTAGAACTGACTCTTGTCGCTTTTTTTGAAATTAATTTTCAAGCAGGCCTTTAATTGTCAAAGACCCATTGATTTTTTTTTTCTTGAACTTATTTTCCTAATCTAGCTTATTTGGTTTGATTTTAATAAGCATGACAGGGGATAAAAGTTTCCGGGTTTTTATTTTTATTTTCTCATTATCCTCTTCTGAAGGATCCAACTTGAGGGAATATAAAAGTTTCCGGGTTTTTATTTGTGCTGCAAGTTCACTAATTGCAGGTCTGCACATTTCACCGACCTATCATCATCAAAGAGGTCAAGTGATGGATGACATTGCTCCTTGGGTGTCTCTGTCTCGACCTGGCTCTTCTGAAAAGTCTCTTGTTCAAGTCTTCCCGTCCTCTTTCCAAGTCAACTGCCGTGTTTAAGCAGCTGATCTCACAAGACCAGCAGAAGGAATTACCAATAACAAGGGTTTTCTTTTCACTTTCACGTGAGTAATCAAACAACTTCTTCTCCTTCTTCTTTTTCTTCTTCTTCTTCTTCATGCCGTTCCATTCCATTCTAGAGCATTGATATCCAAAAAGAAAAAAAAACTTCGTATGCTCCAGACTAAAACCATACCGAAATCCAGATATGGGTCTACGCTACATTTACACACGAGGCTTAGTTTGCACAACGTTCTGCATCTTCTTCATTGCCATCTTAGAAGATCCTGTTCAGTCGTCATCAAATGAAGTGTCATATGAAGTGTGCAAACCTCGCAATTGTGGAGGCAACCGTCCGAACATAAGCTATCCCTTTTATATTCCTGAAGAAGAAAGAGAATTATGCGGTTACCCTGGATTTGAGCTCAAGTGCGAAGGAACAAAAACTATGTATGGTCCCTTCTCAGTTAAAAGCATCTCCTACAATGAGAGTTCCATCCATCTAGTAAGCCAAAGGGATAGTTCTTGCTTTCTTCCTGTTCCTTCAATTCTCTTCCGAAAATGTTTTCCTAAATAAGACTGCTTCTCTTTATAAATTATGTTTCTTCTATAACTGCATCAACACTTCCTTTTCCTTCCCCACAGACCCTGTGAATTGTACTTCCAACGTTACATACAACGGCTCTGTTGCTTTACTTCCTAGTGGCATTTTCCATCCGCCAAGTGTACTCTGCCGGTCATTCTCAATGGTACCTGTACAACTGAAGAAAGGGTCCTCTAATCAAACTATCAAAGATTTCGACTACAAGGAGTTGTTGGAGAGGGTTCCGGTTAAAATGGGATTTATTGACTAACAAGAGTTGTTCTGGTTGTCAAGACAGTGGAGGGCGATGTGGACGATCACAAGACAGAGACTTCCTGTGCTATTACACACATGGAGCCAATCCACAGGACTGCAATAGAGGCCTGGGTGGGTTTTTTAGAATTAGGAATTAACGGTTCATGCAATAAGTTCGTCATAAATTATTCTCTTCCATGCACAAAATGTGGTTATTAGGCTGACACAAATTTTATAGCTGTTGGGAGGAAGATGCACGCCGAGCTTTATTAATCATATCATCTCCCTTGGCCTATCCACTTGGCCTATTTAGCTGGTCTACTCCAATCTCCCAACTCTAACAGCCCAAATCAAGGCTGGAATTCACTATGTAATCCTCGAAATGTTATAGTGTCACACCCCGCACCCCACTAGAGCGAAACATTCCATCACAGATCGATTATGGTGCAACGCTCCCCGGGAAGCTTCGCCGACCCACACCCATACTGAGATCAAGCATAAGCGGAAGTATAAAATAAACAAACCCAGACAACTATAAATAGAGCCAAGGTTAGCCAAACAACAATCAATGCAGAAAAATATGTACATACTTATCTTACTATTTTAAAACTCTTTTTACAGTGTTCATTCCAACCAAAAAGGAAACACCAACAGCTGGGAATAACCAAACAGCCACTTCTCCATTCTGCTCCGCCTCCACCAGGATGCATGCTCGATTTAATTGTTAGATAAAATATGGTATTCTCAAAAGAGGTGGTGACCTCGGCATCCTACTGCTGGGGGTCTGAAAATGTTTCGGTTTTACACAACCGTGAGACGAATCTCAATGAGTTCAACCCCTAAACCTAGGCTAGGCTAACATGCAATCTCCGACCGGAAAATAGATATTTAAATCACAAATCAACAATAACAAATCATTCTTAGACCCTGCAGGTTAGACAGATCAATATATAATAATCACAGTACATACGTGGCACTCATAATCACATATATGCAAATCACATGCTTATGCACTGATTCTCACATTCTCGCATGCCAGTCTATGTATGTTCATGTATGCAAATGTCATGGACTTGACACGTGCAATTCCGCCCATCGCACCTTTGGCAAACTGCCCAATTTATTATTATTACGACTCGAGTCATCAATTTTTTTTTTTCATGGTCCGGTGCGTCTAGCCTGCTTCAAAGTACTGAGGAGGCGCAAAGAAACGATCCGCCCAAGTGTCTCTAGCTTGCTTCAAAGTGCATGAGGCACAACAACATTCTCCTTGTGAACGAGCTGCTTCAAAGTGCATGAGGATGGTCGCCCGGACGTGCTCGGACATAAATCCTGCTTCAAAGTGCATGAGGACGATGTCGACCCGAAGGTCCCGACCCGTAGGTCCTTAGGTGATCACACAATTCATTATTATACGGACTCGGTATAACGCTTCAGGGTAATTTAAGTGATCACACACTCATGGCGTGCACGCATTCTCGCACAATTTCACCAAATGCCACACTCTAGGCATACATAATGCGTGTCCATATTATGTAATGCTATGCACCATGAGCACCAATGAAATTCAATCACAACCAAGCATAATGTCGTACAACAAATCAACTTTGGACATATCCAAGTAATTTTCTAACGGGCTCCTAAATTGATCAATTAATTCAATTTCTCATCCCAATAATTCCTCAATGATTTACCACAATTTTCCGACAATAATTTCTATCGGTCAATCCCTCAACCCAAGTCTAAAATTCACACCGATACTATCTAAGCGAGTCCATAATATCGATAATACCTAACCCGGTCCAAAAAAAAACACATTATCGGTCCTAATCCAAGTTTAGGAATTTTACTCACCTAATCCGAAGGTCACGATGGCCGGAAATGGCGGCGATCAGCACGGTGAGCGGTGAAACCCGGCGGCAAATTCTGGCGGCGGCGGTGCGGGCGATGAAGCGATATCGGTGAGCGATGCGGAACAATACCGTGAATAGTACTTTCCATACGAGACTATGCGGACAGGGCTAAAGCGGTGGCGAGCAGCGCCCGGTGGCGGGTCGAGGCGTCCATGCGGTCGATGAACGAAACCGTATGGGCGTGAACAGTAAGTGTATGGACACATATGGCGAGGGGCTGAGCGGCGGCGTATGAAGGTGCCGGGCGTCCAGTGTGTCAGCGAAGCGGCGATTGGAGGTCGGTGAAGCTCCGGCGTTCATTGTTTGCAGAACCGGGAAAAAGAAAAGAGAGAGAGGGCTGTTTTTGGGACAAAAACCGGGCTGTGGTGGTGGCAATGAGAGGTGGAAATGGTTCTTTGGTGGTCTTTGGCTTGGCGGGGACAACTCCGGCGGTATTGTTCCGGCGTGAGCGAAGACAAAATGCGTAAATGGAAATGGATACGTAAGGAAACGTGAGGAAAAACAGAAAAATTTTGGGGAAATGGATGAATGGTCTGCACGTGAGAGAGAGATATATATATCTGGTCAAATGAGTCAAAGCTTGCCTTAGTGGAGTCCAAGTGTCAATATTTAGGGCTATATGACATTTTTGCCCTTGATCCAAGGGCTAATATTAGTCCATATCCAATAATTTAGAGGCAAAATGGTCATTTACCCCTAACCAAGGGCTGACCAGACCTGAGTTAAGCTAACTCACCTTGGTTAATCCCAAAATTAAATCCAAATTTCGGAATTAATTAAAAATGGCCTAGGGGCATTTTCGTAATTTTTCGGTCCCGAACCGAAATTCAATTTTCATCCATACCGCTCCTATATATTCATGATAGACATAATCCGTGTTGGAATCATGAAATTCACTTTTTAAGCTCTCGAAAATCGATTGCAAAGTCCGGGAATAAAATAATATTATTTTTCAATTTTGTCGAAATTCCACTTTTTGTCCCAGTGTGACTCCCGGTATGCGTGGCTACTCAAAAATGGTGTCGGTCTTGAAAAATAACTTCAAACGGACCTCGAATTCAACGCCTGGCACCCTGGGGGTAAAATCGTAATTTTCCCCAATTTCCGTCAAAATTTCAATATTTGGCTAGTTCAGCCCCAAATGTGCGTGGCTAGCATAATATGACGTCAAATTTCCAAAAATGATCTCTTAAGCCTTTAAAAATCGACATCGAAATCCGGGCCCAATTTTGTGAATAAAACTCGCTAAACTTTCAATTTCGGGGTCTCTCACTACGGCGGTTGTTTAAATTTACGCGTATCAACTTAGGGCTATCCGTGTCGTAATGGTCTCGATCATTGAGAGAATGAGAAATTATTACTAGGTCAAAGGTCACGATCGTTCGATTCGGGTTCGTGATTTGGTTGGCCTCGTGTACTTTCGGTCTTGCGGAATCACCTGCGTCCCTATTATACATCGTTGGCCTTAACCAAACTCAATCCATTACCCTTTCTTACGATCGCCCACGTTGGCCCAGAATATTCCCTCAGCGTCTCTCGTGATGGGGTGTCCGTTTCACGATAGGGTCCCCGATCCACGCACCGTTTTCTAGTTAGCCATGCCCCATTGGTTAGTATCCCGAGAGTGATCAGCTCAGGTAGACCGACTAAAATGAAATGCTAATTAATATCAGTTTATTGATCCCGAAATTATATCAAAATTCGAGCCGTTACATATAGCGTATGAAGATGTTTCTTTTACTTGTAGCTCCGCTTCTACAAATACAAGCAATCTTCACTACACTTCACACTCTATTCTCTAATTACAGATGCTCAAACTTCTACGGAAAAATACGGTTAGATTTACACAGCTTCTACACACAAGAACAACAAGAAAATGGACACTCGTAGTATAAACTCTTGTTCCTTTCCCCCTAACTCTACTACTTCCTTGAGTTGAATTTATAGCCATGATCTCATATGACCATTTTAAATTCAAATCCTACGAGTCGTCGTTGATTCTGTCATATATAGCCGCTGAACTCACTCTACAGCTCCATAAAGAGAGTTTCCCAAAGTAGTCCGCTCTGCTTCTACAACAGCCTGTCATTCTCTATTGCCCGCACAAATATGGTAAATTGTTGTGATCTTCTCTAGTTCGATTTTTGTGGATTCCAATACCTAGATCATTTGTATAACACCAATTTGAATTCAAATTACATTGATAAAGAATCTACATCTTCACTTCATGATTGTAGAGGCTAGTAGTAGAACCAATGCTCCATCTAATAGCGAGAAAACCTTAAGCAGTCAGGTCCATCCAACCTCCTACATACCCAAACTCGTTTGCTTACAACATTTCGGCACTTTCAAGATACTGACGTCCTTATGTTCTATAAACTATTAACTTTTTATTAGGTCTATCAAAACTCTTCAATGACCCCGCGCGCTCTAGTTTGTTAAAGGTTCACAAGGTCCAACCAAGCTTATTGATGTCTTCATGTCATTTGGTTGGTTCATCTTCTATTGGTCCATCCAAACCTTTATGACGATCACTAATTTATTCACCATGCACAAGGTCCTTTCGAACATCAGATATTCTTCATCTAATAACTTGTTCGCCATTTGCATTGTCCATCCAGTTATCAACATATCTCACGTCCAATAGCTCGTTCATCTTTTAGCGCAAAAGTCGTTCTACACTCTCAGACGTCCTATTGCTAACACCATCTTCATATGAATCTACTAGTATCTTCATCACACTCAGTTGCTCATGTTAGTATACTTAAAATGTTTTGTCATCCTCAAAATATTATAGGCATCTTTCCTGACAGTATGACTTGAGAGAACGGATACAACTGCATTTAAGTATAGAAATCCCACGCCATAGCTCTATGTGCATTCCTCACATTTAACCTGTCAGTTTCCGCTTCCCACTTCAGCTTTCCATGGGCGGGATAATACACAATTGGTATACATGTTTTCTTTCTATGTTAAGTTATCATTTTGCATTTGTGCAACCTCATGAATAATTTTGCAGAACCTTTAGAATAGAGATCTTATGACAATTAAACCGACTTCTCATTTCAGGAAGATGGATATATAGGACTCTTGTTTGCCAATAAAATGCACAAGTAGTTGACACACCTTATTATGAATGGCAAACATAAGTCACCCCCACTTTATATTTGGAACTTGCTCTGCCGTTCACGTTGGTATAGGTTGTGTATCCATTTTAGATTAAATAGGATTCTGATGTAGGTATGGCTATTCTCCCTTTTATTATTCTCTATTCGTCTGAGTATGTAAAGTTGATTTATGAACTCTATGGAGGCTATTTGGCATCCCTTCTCTCAATTGACCAATCTGCTTTCTCAACTTTGATGCAGGAAAAAGGTGTCCGTGGTGGAAGATAGGACTAGGTGATTTTCTTTTTCTTAGTTTCTTGTCTGCTATCACATTGCCTCCGCTGACCTGAACAAATCAAAGTATGACAAGGACAATCTGCTCCCAGCTTCACATGATAAAACAACAAAAACGGGATCACCTTATTGCAGGAGTATCCTTTCTGGTTTTTACTGCAAAAGCAATCTGACAATGCTGATCAAATCAAAGTCGGCTGTAGCAAAATCTTCTTACCTCGTCTTAAGAGTTCAATTATCTGTCCATGCTTCCAGCCAGCATAATCCATATGTCCTAGGAAACAGCACAAAAGTTAAAACCATTTTCCTGTATAGGACACGGGTTAATTATCTCCTGGTGCATCAGGTATTGGAATCGGAAGCTTGACCATCATCATGTTGTCCTATATGATCCACTTGAAGAGGAAGAATGCTTCTTTGAAGTTCCATTTGAGAAACAGCACCTCATATCCTCACTCCAGTTCAGAAATGGAAGAGAGCAATATCTACTTTGAAGTCCCCATTTTCACCAATGCCGAACTTGAAGAAGCCACAAATAACTTCTCTGCTTCCAATGAACTTGGAGGTGGAGGTTTTGGAACTGTTTACTACGGTGAGAAAATGTTCCTTCACTATTCCTCCAAGGGATTCGCTACTGAAAGACGTTTTCTACATTGTTCTCAACAGGAAAACTTCGAGATGGACGAGAGGTAGCAGTGAAGCGCCTATACGAGCGCAGCTACCGGAGGGTGAAGCAGTTCATGAATGAGGTTGAGATCCTAACGCGTTTGCAACACAAAAACCTTGTGTCTCTGTACGGTTGCACTTCTTGTTGCGGCCGTGAGCTTCTACTTGTCTATGAGTACATCTCGAATGGAACTGTTGCTGATCATATCCATGGCCAGCGAGCAAACTCTTCTACTACATTGCCTTGGAAAATCTGTATGGACATGGCCATAGAGACTGCTACTGCGTTGGCTTACCTTCATGCTTCCGACATTGTCCACCGTGATGTGCAAACAAATAACCTCCTCCTCGACAAAATTTTGGGGTTGAAGTTGCAAATTTTGGGCTTTCGAGGCTTTTCCCGATGATGTCTCTCATATCTCGACAGCTCCCCAAGGGACTCAGGTTATGTGGACCCCAAGTACCATCAGTGCTACCATCTCACACGGAGAAGAGTGGCGTCTATAGCTTCGGAGTTGTTCTGATCGAGCTTGTATCATCCAAGCCAGCTGTGGACCAAAGCAGAGAAAGGCACGAGATTAATTTGGCCAACTTTGCTATTAACAAGATTCAGAAATGCGGCGTTTGGGGAATTGATCGACCCAAATCTAGGATTTGAGTCAGATAGCGAAATCAATAGGATGACAACCCGGTGGCGAGTTAGCTTTCCTGTGCTTGCAACTGGACAAGGAAATGAGGCCTCCCATGGATGAGGTTTTGGAGGAATGAAGGCGATCGCATGCAATGAGAATGCTGCGGACATATTTGTTGATGCGGATAAGGGTGAAGGTGTCCTTGCTCCATCTCCTCCGGATTATGACGATTCCCAGCTACCGAAGAATATCCGGTCAACCCATTCTCCAGTTTCCGTGACTCAAAAATGGGGTAGCAGCGGCGATTGCGCTCCCTGGTGTTGATGGTTAGATTATCCATGTAGCCGTTTGTCACATACTGTACATACATGAATGCAAGTGAGCAGTCATATATGTTGAGATGTTGCTGATTTAAGTGCTGGGTCAAAATCTGAAGGTATGGACATGGTAATAAAGCACTCTTGTCAATCTAGCTTACACATGATATTGAACCATATAGAGGTTATTTAGTTTAACTGTTGTTTCGTACTACATTAGAAGTATCCAACACGACACATGGATATATAGGTTGGCCGGAAAAAAGAACGACATACAAATATGAGCAGATTCAACACATAGATAACAATTAGGGTTAATACCACGAAAAACTCTAAACCGGTACAATTATGACAATTTTATCTCAAACTATTTTTTTTACCATAAAAAACTCCAAAAGGTACACTTGTGACAAATTTACCTCGAACTATTTTTTTTACCAACAAAATCCCGAACTGGTATACTTGTGACAATTTACCCCCAACTAATATTTTAATATTATTTTTATTTTTCAAATTTTTTTTATTTTTCTTTTCTTTTCTTTTCTTTTTTTTCCTTAATCTTCTTCATCTTCAATTTGGGCCGCCCGGACTAACGATTATGGCGGAAGCCAGCGAGGTCGGCCCATATCAGGAGGCTCGACCACTGGCCGCTAGAGAGGGAACCCGGGGGGCCGACCTCGCCATGACTTCCACCTGCGGCGGTCAAAGGGTCGATGATCGGCTAGAAATTGAAGATTAAGGAAAAAAAATTAAAAAAAATTTGATAAAATTGATTAAAAAATTTGAAAAATAATATTAAAATATTAGTTTGGGTAAAATTGTCACAAGTATACCAATTCGGGATTTTTGGTGGTAAAAAAAATAGTTCAAAGTAAATTTGTCACAAGTGTACCGGGGCTTTGAGGTTTTTATGGTCAAAAAAATATTTTGAGGTAAAATTGTCACAATTGTACCAGTTTAGAGTTTTTCGTGGTATTAACCCCAACAATAATATCTAGGATCGCAAATCCAAGTTTGTCTATGGTTCAATTCGATGTTGTACAAAGGAAAATTATTCTGATAAGACGTTCTTCAATAATATCATCACGGCTCTCAAAGTCAAGCGCGATCATAATACCAAACCAAATACAACGAGTGGTAATCAAAATAAAGATACTAATGAATAGAGGATCCAATAGTAGGTAGAACTGAATGTTCTTTCCATTACCCCCTTAATTGAAACAGGCTGGAGAAAATTTTTGGAGGGGAAACTTGGAGAGTGGCAATAAGGGTGACTTATCCATCAATTCATTTCAATTGGTTAGAATCCTTTACTTGAAGGGAACAATATTGTTCTCTCCGGTTAATTGATAATCTCAATTTTAACTTGCCCATGTAATTTTGGGGTTTTCGCAGGAATTGAGTACCTAGAAAGGAGAATACTCATCGCTAATAGTTTCAATGCAATCATTAGATCAAAATGCCACTAGCCGCAACCGCAACCTTTCCTTGCAAATATCCTCAATGACACGTCTTCAAGAATTTTCTGTGTTCTCTTCTAGCGATTGGCGCCCTGTGAGCCATTCGGATAGACCATGCATAAAGTCATGCGCAGCCCAAGGTGAATGCAGATACAATTGGTTCTCTATTGGTAGGGCAGGCTTGGATAGGAGGACAGGTTTAGAAATAAACATTCGAGTACGAGTCCTATCCAAAACGGAACAAAACTTTTGGCTTTCTCTTGACTGCCCTTAGATTCTTGGCAAAAATTGAACCCCCAAACATCCATGCAAGGGACACAAATATAAGACAATGGCCTAACTGGATATAGATTAATGGCTAGTGCTAGTAGTCTTAATCACAGCAAAAGGGATTCTCTATACATTTGGCGAGACTCTAGTCTGGTTATTACTCCATCGCTACTATATAGTACTATACTCTTCTTCTCTTTAGGCACATTCTCTTCAGCATGTGATCAGCTAGTGGCATTGCTTGACAATATCAGCAGACGACGAACTGCATTTCACACCAAATAAGCTCTATGTGAGGGTATCGGTTTGAAAACTTCAATTGACATAATCACTGGCTCAAACACCGCCTTCTTACCGCTAACATTGCTGTGACTTTTCAGAGAGTAGTTCTTGCATCTTCTCAAGGGACTTATCAAATGTATATAAGAGCCGCTTATAGGCCAATCAGCCTATGATCTAATTGAGCAATTGCTATTGCAACTCATGAACTTGTCTTATAGTCATTTGCTTTCTTTCCCTGCCCTTTATAGTTATTTGTTTCATTTCATGACTTGTGTTTCTTTGTGGAATCTCCCTTTTATGGATTCAATTGTAGTTACACCCAAGTCTTTTTTAGGACAAAAATCACCAAAAACTCTAAACTATGCCTACCTTACACATTTACCATAAATTTTTTCTATATGGCTAAAAAAAATCTCAAACTTGTACATTCATAACACATTTAACTTTCTTCAAAGTTCCTTCAATGGGAATATTTGAAAATCTGCCTACTTGGACGCCTATAAAGCAAAACAGTATTGACATGGCACCCACATAATTTAAGTGAAATAAAAACGTTATTTTAGTTGAAAAATCATCTAACGAAACCTTGACCGAGGGTTAATATGTCGATAGGTACAAGTTTTAAGTTTTTATGTTAAAAGAAAAAGTTTGGAATAAATATGTTACAAGAGCTATAGTTTAGGGTTTTTGATGTTACAAAAACGCAGTAAATGTATTGCATTGAGAATGTTTTGAAGTTTTTTTATGTTTTTTTTCCTTTTTTCATACTTGTTAATGTTGAAAATATGTCTCGAGTTTGAGCTTAAAGAAAAAAAAATCGGAATATTTTGAATTGATATTTTATGGATGTTCAAATTGAGCAAAAAGGAAATATTGGAAATTTACTTTCCAAATATGTGCTAGAGTCGGCCAAGTGGTTTCTTTTCACGTTGGAGTCTATGGGTTGAAATAGCAAAGTCCATAAGAATGGCCAACGGGACATTGAGATAGACATTGACTCGATCAACAATGGATTAGAGAAAGAAGAAAAAAATATACGGAATTATTCTTTGCTTTATTAGATTTGGCTGAGGAGATTAGAAATTGAGGAAAGTCCAACTTGGACTTTGGGTTGATCGTGTCTCACGGATTTGTATTCCTAATTGAATTCAGCTAATGGATGTTCCTTCGGAAATATATATAGTTGAACTTGGTTGGTAGATTATGGAGCAAGTTGAAGTGCCGTTTAAAACGAGTGCTTGCCAATCACGGATCTTTCTTCGCAAAATTACATCCAAGAATTCGAAAGTGTTCAAATTATGAAAATCTTGTGATAAGATTTGGGTGTAATTCCTTCATGAGATTAAGAGATTATTTCGTGAGAAATTGTGGAGCTAAATACTGCATGCGTTATTAGGTATAATTAGGGCTTGAAAAATACTTAGAGTGTTTAAGTGACTCGAGTGTAGTTGTAATCTCCATTGTATCGCTTGATCTATAGTAAAATTATGTACTACTCTTCCCATGGATGTAAATCACTACGATCGAACCACGTAAATCTAGTGTCCGATTTATTTTCTTATTCTGTCAATTTTATTATTCGATCACTTGGCTTCCGCAACAGTTAATATGCATTTTTCTTCTTCTTTTTTTCTTTTCTATTCCTTTTTTCTCATCGTCTTCCTCATAGTACTGAGAACACCCAAAACACAATCAAAGATCCGTCTACCAAATCATCAAAGCATGAACATATATTCATCTCCGTTAATCTACCTATACATGTTATCAAACCTCCACCGTCGTCCACTACTGAGTCATCAATATAAACCCTCGGACTGTCAATTTTTGAGTGGCTCCTCGCTGATGACCATCATTGAACGGTGCAGGAAGATTTGTAAACACCGAGCAAACACAATCATAAAGAAATTGCTCAAATTTGGTCTCGTGGATATAATATGCGGTAGAAAATCATGCTTAGCCATTAACAAAAAGTTGCATTCATGTGTGATATATCATTATACACTCAAAACAGTTCAGGATCAAGGACTAATCAATACGGACTAAGGACTCAGTTCAGGCATTTTGTTGAACATATGGTGGGCTGGCTAGTTGATTAGTTATATATGAGTTTGTGGAAACGATTCATTTCATTCCGTCACAATAAGCGCTAACATAAATCATCAACTCAGCCTCGATCGTTTCAGATTTTAGATTGACAATGTATGAAGTCTCAGTCTCTGTTTTCATTCTAAAACTATGACCGGGAGCAACAGATATTGAACTCACCTCTATCGTTTTTGATTTCTAGCTCCGAGCAATGATGAGAAAATCCAAGCGAGGACGTTCCGGAAATGTCACCGATGAGGGTCGGAAGTTATATTGAAGGATTAAACGCGAGGATAACTTCCGCGAATTTCCGGTCATGGAACAAGGAGAAGCAGAGAGCAGGAAAAGGCGCAAATCCGAATGTCGAGAAAGGACGATAAACTAAGGCTAATAATGTTAGGAGAGCAGTGAAGGAATTCTCAACGGCAACAGCAGCGACGAGGATGATCGGGAATTGAAATCAAAGCAATCTCTAAACGAGGTTGAAACCGTCAAGCTCTCAACATCAGAAGGAACGGGCGCTTCTCAAACTCGCAAAAATCGGTGATGGCTAAGATGACCGACGGATCAGGCCGTTAAAAACCATCCCTTTTTCTTTTCTATCGTGCTTTAAAATAATAATAATAATTAAAAAATTTGAAAAAAATATTTAAAATTTAATAATAATAAAAATTCCACATGAGTGCCAATGTTCACGTCAGCAAATTTTTGCTAAATTGGCCAGATGAACTTAATTGACAAAAAGATGAAAAGGTTTAAAACTCAATTGACACATTTGCAAAATTCAAAATTGAATTAGCAAAAGTGTAATAAAATTTGGATTTTTTTTGGTAATTTTCCCCGCTAAATGAATAGCATAATTTTCCCGCAAAAAAAAAAGAAAACCTCCTTTTTATCACTTATTTTTCTTTTTCTTGTTTTGGTCATCACTTTTTCTTTTGTTATGTATTTAATTATTTTTTTGATGGATTTATTTTTATTTTTATTTTTATTTTTGTACTTTTAGAAGAATGAATATTTGAATTGTCGACTAAAACTTAGGTGTCAACAAAATCCTTTCGAAAAACTTTCTCGGGTAGGCCAACGATTTTTGCTGTCCGTGCTCATTGTGCTTGGTATTTACCTTTTTGGAATTTTCCACTGTTTCCTAGAACTAACTCCCGGTACTTCTTTGAAATTAATTTTCAAACAGAGACCTCTAATTGTCAAAGACCCACTGATCTTTTTTTCTTGAACTTATTTTCTTAATCTAGCTTATTTAGTTTTATTTTAATCAGCATGACAGGGGATAAAAGTTTCTGGGTTTTTATTTTTATTTTCTCATTATCCTCTTGTGAAGGATCCAACTTGAGGGGATACATGAAAATAGGAGTCAACTCTTGGAATAACTGGTCAATCGGGGCAAGATTTCAGCAAGTTCACTAATTGCAGGTCTTCACATTTCACCGACCTATCATCATCAAAGAGGTAAAGTGATGGATGACATTGCTCCCTTGGGTGTCTCTGTCTCGACCTGGCTCTTCTGAAAAGTCTCTTGTTCAAGTCTTCCCGTGCTCTTTCCAAGTCAACTGCCGTGTTTAAGCAGAGCTGGTCTCACAAGACCAGCAGAAGGAATTGCCAATAACAAGGGCCTTCTTTTCACTTTCACCTGAGGAATCAAACAACTTCTTCTCCTTCTTCTTTTTCTTCTTCTTCTTCTTCATGCCGTTCCATTCCATTCTAGAGCATTGATATCCAAACAAAAAAGAAGGAAACTTTGTATGTTCCAGACTAGGAACATATCGAAATCCAGAGATGGGTCTACGCTTCATTTACACACGAGGCTTAGTTTGCACGGCGTTCTGCATCTTCTTCATTTCCATCTTAGAAGATCCTGTCGCGTCGTCATCGAATGAAGTGTCATATGAAGTGTGCAAACCCCACGGTTGTAGGGGCGAGGGCGACCCTCTGAAGATAAGCTATCCCTTTTATATTTCTGGAGGAGGAAAAGAATTATGCGGTTACCCTGGATTTGAGATCACTTGTAATGGAACAAAAACTATGTATGCTCACTACTCAGTTAAAAGCATTTCCTACAAGGAGAGTTCCATCGATTTAGTAAGCCAAGGGGATAGTTCTTGCCTTGCTCTTCGTTCCTTCACTTTTGTTCCCATAAACATCTTCCTGAACAACAGTTTTTTTCTTCATCCTACACTCTTGTTCTTGGTTAATTGCACCGACTCTTATTTTCCCTTCCCAACATCCCCCGTGAGTTGTAACGCCACGTACAACACCTTTGTTGCGTTACTTACTAATGGCACCTTCTATCACCCAAGTGTATACTGCGGGTCATTCTCGATGGTACCAGTACAACTGAAGAAAGGGTTCTCTAATCAAACTATCAAAGATATCGACTACAAGGAGTTGTTGGAGAAGGGGTTCCGATTAAAATGGGATTTATTAACTGACAAGAGTTGTACTGGTTGTCAAGACAGTGGAGGCCGATGTGGACGATCAGGAGACAGAGACTTTCTGTGCTATTGCCCACACGGAACCAATCAACCCTGGACTGCAACAGTGGTAAGGTTTTTGAATTAGGAATTAAGGGTTCATGCAATAAGTTCATAAATTATTATCTTCCCTAAACAGAATGTGGTTATTAGGATGACACAAATTTTATAACTATTAGGAGGAAGATGCAGGCCGAGCTTTATTAATCATATACTTGGCCTATTCAGCCAGCCTACTCCAATCTCCCAACTTTAATAACCCAAATCAAGGCTGAAATTCACTGTGTAATCCTTGAAATGTCATAGCGTCTAAAGATGTTTCTTTTACTTGTAGCTCTGCTTCTACAAATACAAGCGATCCTCACTACACTTCACAATCTATTCTCTAATTACAGATGCTCAAACTTCTATAGAAAAATACAATTAGATTTACTCAGCTTCTACACACAAGAACAACAAGAAGATGAACAGTCAGAGCATAGACTCTTGTTCGTTTCCCTTTAACTCTACTACTTCATTGGGTTGAATTTATAGTCATGAGATCTCAAATGATGCTCGCAGAAATCGGTGATGGCAAAGACGACCGACGGATCAGGCCGTTAAGAAAACCATCCTCTATCTCTTTTCCATCAGGCTTTAAAAATAATAATAATAATTACAAAATTCGAAAAAAATATTAAAAAATTAATAATTAAAAATTCCACATGAGTGCCAACATTCGATCAGCAATTTTTACCAATTGGCAAGATAGACTCAATTGGCAAAAGGTGAAAAGGTTTAGAATTCAATTGATACACTTGAAAGGTTTAGAACTGAATTAGTAAAAATGTAAGATATTTACCATTTTTTTTGTAATTTTCCCCACCAAATGAATAGTAGAAATCGAATCCAAATGTTTTAATGGGCTAAGGTTTACTCAAACGGTTCAAGAGCCCGCACTGAAAAAGAAAACCTCTTTTTTATCACTTTTTCTTTTTTTGGTCATCACTTTTTCATTTGTTATGCATTTAATTATTTTTTCGATTGATTTATTTTTTTTATTTTGCTATTTTTATATTGTACTTTTAGAAAAATGAGTACTTGAATTGTCGACTAAAATTTAGATGTCAACAAAACTCTCTCAAAAAAAACTTTCTAGGGTAGGCCAACGGTTTTTTGCTGTTCTTGCTCATTGTGCTTGGTATTTACCTTTTTGGAATTTCCATTGTTTCCTAGAACTAACTCCGGTGCTTCTTGAAATTAATTTTCAAACAAAGGCCTCTAATTGTCAAAGACCCACTGATTTTTTTTTTCTTGAACTTATTTTCCTAATCTAACTTATTTAGCTTGATTTTAAGAAGCATAACAGGGGACAAAAGTTTCTGGTTTTTTACTCTCTTTTTTTTTCATTATCCTCTTGTAAAGGATCCAACTTGAGGGGATACATGAAAATAGGAGTCAACTCTTGCAATAACTCGTCAATCGGGGCAAGATTTGTGCAAGTTCAATAACTGCAGGTCTTCACATTTCGCCTACCTATCATCATCAAATAGGTAAAGTGATGGATGACATTGCTCCCTTGGGTGTCTCTGTCTCCTCCTGGCTCTTCTCCAAAGTCTCTTGTTCAAGTCTTCCTGTCCTCTTTCCAAGTCAACTGCCGTGTCTAAGCAGAGCCGATCTCACAAGACCAGCAGAAGGAATTGCCAATGACAAGGTCCTTCTTTTCACTTTCGCGTGAGGAGTCAAACAACTTCTCCTCCTCCTCCTCCTCCTTCTTCATGCCGTTCCATTCCATTCTAGGGCATTGATATCCAAACATAAAAAAATAAAAAAGGAAACTTCGTATGTTCCAGACTGAGAACATATCAAATCCAGAGATGGTACTACGTTGCATTTACACATAAGGCTTAGTTTGCACGGCATTCTGCGTCTTATTCATTTCCATCTTTGAAGATCCTGTCACGTTGATGTTGGATGGAGTGTCATGTGAAGTGTGCGAACCCTGCAGTTGTGGGGACGTGGGCGACCGTGTAAACATCAGCTATCCCTTTTATATTCCTGGAGGAGGAAGAAATTTATGCACTTACCCTGGATTTGCGATCACTTGTGAAGGAACAAAAACTACGTATGCTCACTACTCAGTTAAAAGCATCTCCTACAAAGAGAGCTCCATCGAATTAGTAAGCCGAAGGGATACTTCTTGCTTTGCTCCACGTCCCTTCACTTTCACTCCTAGAAACATCTTCCTAAACAACAGTTTTTCTCTTCATCCTAAACTCTTGTTCTTCTATAACTGCACCGACTCTTCTTCTTTTCCCTTCCCAACATCCCCCGTGAGTTGTACTTCTAACGCCACATACAACATCTCTGTTGCGTTAAAACTTCCAAATAGCACCTTCTATCGCCAAAATAATTCCTGCCAGTCAGTGTCAGTGGTGCCAGTACAACTGAAGGAAGGGTTCTCTAATCAAACCATCAAAGATATCGACTACAAGGAGTTGTTGGGGAACGGCTTCCAGTTAAAATGGGATTTGTTAACTAACAAGATTTGTACCGGATGTCGAGAAAGTGGAGGCCGATGTGGACGATCACGAGACACAGACTTTTGGTGCTATTGCCTACGCGGAACCAATAATCCCAGGGACTGCAACAGTGATAAGATTTTTGAGTTAGGAATTAAGGTTTCAAAAATTGTTCTCTTTCCTGAAGGTGGTTACTGTGACGATACGAATCTTATAACCGTTAGGAGGAATATGCACGCTAAGCTTCATGAATTGTATAATCTCTCTTTTTTCGAAAAAAGTCACCAACTATTATTGCTTTTATTGTTAAATTATATCTCATTTATGAACGATTTCGGAATTGCGATGGAGTCATCCAAGTTGGTCAGAATTTTTGACCAACTTTACTAGTAAAGAAATCCCAATATATTTCTTCTTGAAGCGTGATCTTCAGGGGAGTTCCTTTTGGCCTTTCATGACTCTTCTTTTGGACACACATTGGAGCTTTTATTTGGCCACATATTTGAGCTTCCTTTTCAACTGATGTTGAGGTTTGTCAGAGAAGAAAGTGAAAAACATGCGGGCTTGCTTTCTTTTCTCCTTCTATTAGCAGAATGATGGCTCCGTACGCCAAGTCAAACCCTTTGAAAATAAGCTCCAAGTTAAGCCCCTCTTATTAATTGCACATTAGGGAGGAGCTCGGTATAGAGAGAGAGGAGCTCCGAACAGAGAATACACTCTCTGATGAGCGCACGAAGAGGAGCTTAACACAAGTCAAGAGAGACGCTCAAAACACCGTGGTTTTGTGCAAAGTTATAAATCCAATAGAGGTGTTTCAGTCATGAGGTAATCGGGCCAAACAATGTGGGATTAGGTATAATCAAGGGCTGGAAAACACTTGAGCGTATAAGTGATTGTAACTATACAAATCTCTCATTGATTACTCAGTTAATTCTAGTTGGCTCTCCCTGTGGAGTAAGTATTGATACTCGAACCGAATCACATAAATATCTTTTTTTCTTTGTTCTTCATCGTTTTATTTCTCTTTCGATTCCGTTCTCTCTCCCTCTTGATTTAATTGTCAAGATCCGGCTAGCTTTCACACTTGATTTTACTACAATTGGTGTCAGAGCCAAGATTTTGTAATTATGTTTGAAGTGAAAATAGAAATTGAGAAATTTAACTGCAAGAACAATTTTGGGTTATAAAGTTTTAAGATGCGTGTGCTATTAACCGCCCAAAGTTTAGCCAAAGTGTTGGATGGCAAGGCTAAGTTCATGGAGACGGCAAAGGGTATAAACCTGTTGAACCTATTGAATGAGTTGTTAATAGAGGTGGCCGATGATAAGGATACCGAACATTTGTGGGCAAAAATTTAGGCCCTCTATGTAACGAAGGATTTAAATAATCACCTCCACCGTGTTGAAGATAAACCTGTTGAATCTATCAAATGAGTTAATAATTTCGTTCTCTCTCGCTCTTGAATTAATTGCAAAGATCTGGTCAGCTTCTGCATTCTATTTTACAACATTTATTTTGCAGGAGCTTGGAGCTTATAAAAAGAAAGGTGCTCTTGGTAAGTAGTACATCAAATTTGTTACGCATGCTTATGAATTCAAATCTAGACATTTGGCCAGTATAATTGGAACTAGGACTATAAAACCCCATCAGAATGATTATCTCTATTTAAACTTTGTATGTCCTTTGGTTACGCAGGTGCATCAATCAGTGCATTTGCTGTCGCTATTATAGTCCTAGCCTATCTTCATCAGCAGAAAATATCCAAGCAAAAATCCACGATCGTGAGGGAGCAGAAACATGAAAAAGAGTCATAAATTTGAGGTTATTTTTGAAAATCGTGGAATTTTAGTAACGAGAAGATATTCTTATGCTGACATTAAGAGAATGACGAACTCATTCAAAGAAAAACTAGGCCAAGGAGGCTATGGTTGTGTGTACAAAGGGAAGCTCCCAAATGGTCATCTCGTGGCAGTGAAAATCCTAAGCAAGCTGAAAGGAGATGGTGAAGACTTCATCAATGAGGTAAACAGCATGAGCAGAACTTCCCATGTCAACATCGTTACTCTGCTAGGTTTCTGCCTTCACAAAACAAAAAAGGGCTCTTGTCTATGAGTACATGCCCAATGGATCTCTGGAGAAACTCATATACTGAAGAGAACTATGGCAAGTTAGGTTGCCGCCACCTCGGATGGGACACCTTGTACCGAATCTCCCTAGGCATAGCTCAAGGGCTCGAATACTTGCACCAAGGCTGCAACTCGAGAATATTACACTTCGACATAAAGCCGCACAACATCCTTCTCAATGAAAACTATTGCCCCAAGATTTCCGACTTTGGCCTTGCGAAGATATGCCATCGAGAGGAGAGCACGATCTCACTACTCAGCGCCGGGGGACTGCGGGGTTTATTGCGCCAGAAGTATTTTGCAGGAACATCGGAGGAATATCCCAAAAGTCAGATGTGTATAGCTTTGGGATGACAATGCTCGAAATGGTTGGTGGGAGGAAAAATATAGTAACCGAAGCAGAGAGAACCAGTGAAATATACTTCCCGCATTGGATTCACAAGCGTCTTGAACTTCAAGAAGAGTTTGGACTGCAGAATGTCACAAGTGAAGGAGACAGAGAGAAAGCTAGGAAGATGATAATAGTCAGCTTGTGGTGCATACAGACTAATCCTTCGATTAGGCCAACAATGAGTGAGGTGGTGGATATGCTAAGAGGCAGTGTTGACTGCTTGCTAGTTCCTCCCAAGCCCTATCTGTCTTCTCCATCAAGATCATCACCAACCACTTCAATGTCCATGGCTGTGTGAAATTTAAGTTCATGCTATAAGCACATCTAGCCTTTCAATGCAACGAGCAACTTGCGTACAAAGATTGTTAGATAAGAATACTTGAGAAATTTTTCTTCTATTATTTGTTGAACGTATGATACCAATGCTTAGGCCGACAGAAGTTATCTAAAGCCACGTCATTAATTGCAGAAAGCAACTTAACATGAATTTGCATCTTATGCAGCCGAATGTACATGACCTCAAAGCCACCTAGAATTCAATATGTTTTTAATTTCCTTGGTTTCCAATTTCTATTCAGAAATTATATAAAGCCACACAGTCATTAACAAAGGCCAGCCACAGCCTCCACAGACGCAGAGAACAAAAACAGGGACGTGATCGGATGACCATCATTGAATGCAGCAGGAACACGTATTAACACCGAGCAAACAAAATAATAAGAAATTGTTCAGATTTGGTACAGGTGGAAATAAGATGCGGTAGAAAATCATGCTTAGCCATCAACAAAAAGTTGCAATCGCGTGTGACATGTCATTATACACTCAAAACAGGTCAGGATCAAGGACTAATCAATACTGTCACAGATTGGGCATTTGTCGAACATATGGTGGGCAGTTTATTTGATTAGTTATGTATGAGTTTACCGTAACGATTCATTTCATTCCATCACATTTAGCGCTAACATAAATCATCAACTCAGCCTCGATCATTTCAGATTTTAGATTGACGATGTATGAAGTCTCAGTCTCTGTTTTCATTCTAAAGCTATCACCGGGAGCAACAGATATTGAACTCACCTCTATCGAGCTTGATTTCAAATTCCGAGCAGTGATGAGAAAATCCAAGCGAGGACGGTCCGGAAACGTCACCAATGAGGATCGGAAGTTATATTGAAGCATCAAACGCGAGATAACTTCGGTGAATTTCCCGGTCGTGGAACAGGGAGAAGCAGAGCAGGAAAAGGCGCAAATCCAAGCGTCGTCTCCAAAGGAGGTCGAAAGTTGAAACCGCTCGAAGCTCTCAAGTCACGGCAAAGGAACCGCGCACTTCTGATGCTCGCAGAAATCGGTGATGGTGAAGATGACCTACGGATCAGGCCATTAAGAAAACCTTCCCATATCTCTTTTCTATCAAGCTTTTTTAAGGAAAAAAAAAAAAATTTGAATTTAAGATTTTGAACAAAAATATAAAAATTAATTAAAAATCCACATTAGCGATTTTTGGTCAAATTGACCGGATGCATTTAATTAACAAAAAGTAAAAAGGTTTATGACACAATTAAAAAATTTATGACTGAATTAGTAAAAATGTAATAAATTTATGACTTTTTTTTATAAATAGCACAAATCGAATCCCGATGTCTTTATGGGCTAAGGTTTATTCAAGCAGTTCAAGAGCTTGCACTGAAAAAGAAAACCTCTTTTTATCACTTTTCATTTGTTATGTATTTATTAATTTTTTTTGATTGATTTTTTTTTTATTATTATTGGCCATTTTTTATTTTTGTACTTTTGCAAGAATAAATACTTGAATTGTAGACCAAAATTTTAGGTATCAACAAAATGCTCTCAAAGAAACTTTCTTGGTAGGCCAATGGTTTTTGCTGTTCATGCTCATTGTGCTTGGTATTTACCTTTTAGGAATTTCCCACTATTTCCTAGAACTAACTCTTGGTACTTCTTTGAAATTAATTTTCAAACAGAGACCTCTAATTGTCAAAGATCCACTGATCTTTTTTTCTTGAACTTATTTTCCTAATCTAGCTTATTTAGTTTGATTTTAATAAGCATAATAGGGATAAAAGTTTAGGGGTTTTATTTTTTTTTTTTTCATCATCCTCTTGTAAAGGATCCAACTTGACGGGATATATGAAAATAGGAGTCAACTCTTGCAATAACTGGTCAATCGGGGCAAGATTTGTGCAAGTTCACTAACTGCAGGTCTTCACATTTCACCGACCTATCCTCATCAAAGAGGTAAAGTGACGGATGACATTGTTCCCTTTGGTTGTCTCCGTCTCGACCTGCCTCTTCTCAACAGTCTCTTGTTCTAGTCTTCCCGTCCTCTTTCCAAGTCAACTGCCGTGTTTAAGCAGAGCTGATCTCACAAGACCAGCAGAAGGAATTGCCATTAACAAGGGCCTTCTTTTCACTTTCACGTGAGGAATCAAACAACTTCTTCTCCTTCTTCTTTTCTTCTTCTTCGTCTTCTTCATGCCGTTACATTCCATTTTAGAGCATTGATATCCAAACAAACAAGAAGGAAACTTCGTATGTTCCAGACTGAGAACATATCGAAATCCAGAGATGGGTCTACGCTTCATTTACACACGAGGCTTAGTTTGCACGGCGTTCTGCATCTTCTTCATTTCCATCTTACAAGATCCTGTCGCTACCGTCAGATAAAGTGTCATATGAAGTGTGCAAACCCACCAATTGTAGGGGCAAGGGTGACCCTCCGAACATAAGCTATCCCTTTTATATTTCTGGAGGGGGAAGAGAATTGTGCGGTTACCCTGGATTTGAGATCACTTGTAATGGAACAGAAACTATGTATGCTCACTACTCAGTTAAAAGCATTTCCTACAAGGAGAGTTCCATCCATTTAGTAAGCCAAGGGGATAGTTCTTGCCTTGCTTCCTCCGCTTTCTCTCCCATAAACATCTTCCTAAACCACAGTTTCTCTCTTCTTCCTAAACTCTTGTTCTTCCTTAATTGCACCGACCCTTCTTTTCCCTTGCCAACATCCCCGTGATTTGTACTTCTAACGCCACATACAACTCCTCTGTTGCGTTACTTACTAGTGGCACCATCTATCACCATAGTGGATCCTGCCAGTTATCCTCAGGGTACCAGTAGAACTGGAGGGACGGTTCTTGAATCGAACTATCAAAGATATCGACTACAAGAAGTTGTTGGAGAACGGGTTCCGGTTAAGATGGGATTTATTGACTAGAAAGAGTTGTACTGGTTGTCAAGAAAGTGGAGGCCGATGTGGACGATCAGGAGACAGAGACTTTCTGTGCTATTGCCCACACGGAACCAATCCCAAGGACTGCAATAGTGGCGGCGGTAAGGTTTCAGAATTAGGAATTAACGATTCATGCAATAAATTCGTCATAAATTATTCTCTTCCCTAAACATGATGTGGTAAACAAATTCTAAAACTGTTAGAAGGAGATGCACACCGAGCTTTATTAATTATACCATCTCCCTTCAGCCTATCCACTTGGCCTGTTCAGCTGGTCTACTCCACTCTCTCAACTCTGACAGCGCAAATCAAGGCTGGAATTCACTATATAATCCTTGAAATGTTATAGTGTCTGAAGACGTTTCATTTACTTTTAGCTCCGCTTCTACAAATACAAGCAATGTTCACTACACTTCACACTATATTCGCCACTTACATATGCTTATACTTCTGAAGAAAAATACGATTAAATACACAGCTTCTACACACAAGAACAACAAGGAGATAAGCACTGGAGCATAGACTCTTGTTCATTATCCCCTCACTCTACTACTTCCTTGGGTTCAATTTATAGCCATGAGATCTCAAAAGACACTTTTAAATTCAAATCCTACAAGTAGCAGTTGATTTTTGTCATCTATAGCCGTTGAACTCACTCTGCAGCTCCATAGAGAGTTTCCTGAAGTATCCAATTTTGCTTCTACCACAACCTGTCATCCTTTATTGCCTGCACAAATATGGTAAACTTTTTGTGGATTCCAATACCTAATATCAGTTGTATAATACAAATTTGAATTCAAATTACATTGATAAAGACTATGCATCTTTCTTTCATGATTGTAGAGGCTCTTAGTTGAACCAATACTCTGTCTATAGCGAGAACACCTTCTACAATCAGGTCCATTTAGGCTTCCAGGTACCCAAGCTTGTTTTGGCCTTTCATTACTCTTATTTTCGACACACATTGGAGCTTTTATTTGGCCACATATTTGAGCTCCCTTTCAGCTGATATTGAGATTTGTCAAAAAAAAAAACGTAAAACATGGGGGCTTGCTTTAATTTCTCCTTTTATTAGCACAATAATGACTCCATATGCCAAGTCAAAACCTTTGAAAATAAGCTCCAAGTTAAGCACCTCTTATTAATCGCACAATAGAGAGGAGCTCAATATAGAAGAGAGAGAATCTCCGAACAGAGAATACACTCTCTGATGAGCGCACGACAAGGAGCTTAACACAAGTTAAGAGAGATGCTAGAAAAACGTGGATTTTGTGCAGAGTTATACAATAAAGGTATTTTGGTTGTGAGGCAATTCTCGTGATTTATTTTATCGAGAAATTACGTCAGGCTAAATAATGTGGGATAGGGTGTAATTTAGAATTGGGAAACACTTGAGTGTATAAGTATTATAATTGTGTAGTTCTCCAATTGATTAGATGGTTAATTCTAGCTAGCTCTCTTCGTGGAGTAGGTATTGACTTTTGGACTGAACCACGTAAATCACTTTTATTCTTTGTTGTTCATCATTTTATTTCTCTTTCAATTTCGTTCTCTCTCACTCTTGATTTAATTGTAAAGATCCAGTCAGTTTTTGCACTCAATTTTACTATAATTGGTATTAGAGTTAAGACTTTGCTATTATGTTTGGAGCGAAACTAAAAATTGAAAAAAATTTACGGGAGTAACAACTTTGGGTTGTAAAGCATTAAGATGCTTGTGCTCTTAACAACTTTGGGTTGGATGGCAAGGCTAAGTTCATGGAGAGGGCAAAGAGTACAGACCTGTTGAACCTATTGAATGAGTTGTTAATAGATGTAGCCAATGAGAGGAATACCACACATTGGTGGGCAAAAAATCAGGCTCTCTATGTAACGAATGATTTGAACAATCACCTATACATGTTGAAGATGCTGTTTCAATTTCGACATGCTAAAGGCACTTCCACCATGACCCACCTAAAGGAGTTCAACAAACTCATGATAGATTTGAAGAACGTCGATGAGATCCCAGCTAATAAAAACCAAGGCATGATGTTATTTGCGTCTCTCTACCAAAATCATGAGAGCGCACTTTACCAATTCACTGTTACATAGGAGTACTACTATTACCTCAAAAGAGGTTAAATCCGCTTTATTCTCTAAGAAGTGACGGATTAGGTTGTGAGATAACGGTCCGGTGCAGGACATAGCGTGGGGATTAGTGATTCATGATAGAGATACACATTAGGGGCCTGGCAGCAAAGGTAAAAGGAGGTCAAGTCACGACATAGAAAATCCAAAGGTTGCGTGAAGTGTTTTAAGTGTCACAAGGAGGGGCATATAAGAAGAGATTGTCCAAAATTGAGACATGAAGGCAGTGGGAAAAATGCCACAAGTAGTGTGGCAATTGTTGCAAACGAGAGCACTAGTGATGCAGAGGTCGTCTTGTATGACTTTCGTTCATCAGGAGACAAATGGGTTCTAGATATAAGGTGTTCCTATTATATGACTCCTCATGGAAACTAATTTACTACTTACCAGACTGTAGATGGCTATATAACTCGATGAGGAAAAACGTAGTCTATGAGGTTGTGAGGATAGGGACAATTTGGATTGCAATGCACAATGGGATAGAGCACACATTGACAGATGTAAGGTATCTATTGAAGCTCAAGAATAAACATATTTCTCTAGAGACACTCAATAACATCACATGCAAGTACACTACCAAAGGTAAAGTGCGAATATTTCTCGAAGTGCCATAATAGTGATGAAAGGGAATAAGGTGAACTCTCACTTTCATCTATTGGGAGGGACCGTGACGTAAGCTCTCGTAGTTTCATTAGGTAAGTTAGACTCAAACTTGACTCAATTATGGTATATGCGATTGGGGCATATGAGTGAAAGAGGTGTGACGATGCTAAGTGAGAAGGGGTAGCTGAAAGGTTAGAAGATAGGGAAGCTAGAATTGTGTGACCACTGCATCTTTATAAAGTAGAGTCGAATTAAACTTCAACCAAGCAACCGATTGAATACATTCATTTAGACATCTAGGGCCCATCTCTTATTCCTTCAAAAGGAGATGCCTTATATCCATCGACATTCATTGTTGATTACTCAAGCAAGATGTAGATATATAATCTGGAAGCACAAATCTGAGGTGTTCGATCAGTTTAATAAGTTTAATGCATTGATTGAGAAGCAATAAGGTAAATATATCAAATGCCTTAGAAACAATAACATTGTGGTATGATTTTACCAAGTTTGCCAAAAAGAAGGGATTATGAGACATAGAATAATGATTATGCCCCACGGCAGAATAGCGTCGCGAACAAAAGAACAAAACTCTCTTTGGAGTGAGATCGGTGCATGCTTTTCGAATGTAGGACTAAGTAAGGAATTTTAGGCTGATATGATGAACACGATTTGTTACCAAGTAAATCGATTTCCATCATATGCTATTAGGTGGAAGACACTTAAGGAAGTATGGTTGGGAAAACCAACATATGCTCATGTGAGTAATGGTAAACTTGAGCCAATGGCATGCATATTTCTAGGTTATATGCATGGGTTGAAAAGCTACCAGCTATGGTGCACTAAGCTTAGATCACTTGGTCTTCCAATTAGCAATAAAGTAATCTTTGACCAAACGGCTATGCTTTAACAGATGAGTCTTAAGACACAACCAGCAAAGTAAACAAATCATGATGTCAAATTGTGAGGCGGAGCCTCCAAGTCCCTCGAGAAATAACCAAGGTTGAGACTACGGGATGAGGTGAAGTCATTGATACACAACAACTCGCATAGCCTCAACACAAGATAGTCTCAGTGCAGACATAGAAGACAAATTAAATCACCGGTAGATTATGGTTATTCTAATATTGCTTATGCATTGACCGTAGGTGATGAGGTGGAGATAAATGAGCTTTTATCTTACTATAAAGTGATTGCTAGTGCTGAGTCGTCGTCTTGGCTAGCACCTATAAGTGAAGATATGGAATCAACTGATCAAAAATCAAACATGGAGTTGGTCAATACCCAAAGGCCAGAAGATTGTCGAGCACAAATAGGTCTACAAACGGAAGGAATACATTCCTGATATTAAGGTAGCAAAGTATGAGGCTAGACTTGTTGCGAAAGGGGTATACTTAATAGGACGATATTGATTACCATGAGGTGTTCTCTCCTATCTTAAGACATACTTCTATTCGAAAGTATTACTTGCCTTAGTTGCTACACAAGATCTCGAGTTAGAGTAGCTAGATTTGAAAACAATGTTTCTTCACAAAGTGAGTTGGAGAAGCGGACTTAAATGAGGCAACTAGAGGTATTTGTTATTCCAAGTAAGGAAGATCATGTTTGCTTATTAAAGAAATCTTTATATGGACGAAACAATCTCCTAGGCAAGTGGTATAAGTGTTTTAATATTTTCACAACTGGTGAGGACTATTCGAAAAGTCAGTTGGATAGTTGTGTTTACTTTAAGAGATTTGAGGATGGGTCTTTGATTTATCTTGTATTAAATGTTGATGAGATGTTGACAGAAACTAAACACATGCATAATATTGATGTGTTGAAGTGGTGGTTGAGTAGTAATTTTGAGATGAAAGATTTAGATGCTACTAAGAAAATATCATCTATAGAGATTTTGCATGATAAAACTGTAGGAGTGTTGCATTTGTCTAAAAAGAATCATAGTGAGAAAATTGTAGCACGTTTTAACATACAGTCAGATGAATCTGTTGAGTATTCGTTTCACCAGCTACTTCAAACTTTCTAATAAGCTATTACGCGGACTAAAGAGGAAGAGGAGGAGCATATGTCATGTGTTTCTTACTCTAGTGTAGTGGGTAATATTATGTACGCCATGGTATACACTAGGCCTGACATTTCACAAGCTGTAGACGTTAGCCATTGCATGAAGCATTTTAGTAAAACTCATTGGGAAACAATGAAGTGGATCCTTAGATATTTAAAGAGGACAACAAATGTTGGTATAGTGTATCAAAAGGAAGGCGATGATAGTGGTATGTGGACTCCAATCAAACTAGTGATTTAGATGATTGCAAATCTTTAGCGAGGTACACGTTTACTCTAGCAGGTGGTGTATTGTTGGAAGGCATCCTATAGGATGATGTTTCCTTGTCTTCAACTAAGGCAGAGTATTTGACACTAACCTTTTATAGTGAAGAGGGTGATATAGCTAAGGGGTTTGCTCTCGGACTTTGGATAGGAGCAAAAAGTGTTGTCGTACATTGTGAAAACCAAGGTGTGATATATTTGACTGTGAATCAAATTTATCATAAACAAATGGAACATATCAACATCGAGTACCATTTCATTCGAGATGTTATGGCAAAAGGTAAGGTAGTTGTGAAAAAGATGACAATAGTGGAGAACCCGCAAACATGATGCAGAAAATATGTTCCTTTGCCAAAGCTCAAGTTTTGCCGGAACTCAATTGGCGTATGTGGAGAATGAGTGCCCATCGGGGTGTTAGGAGAGTTGGCATGGATGATAAGCACTATTATTTGGCTACAAACATCGAAAGTTAAGGTAGAGAATTGTTAAATTATCTTGAGTTTAAGCTCGTGTATACAATCCGACTCGAGTTGGAGGATGTAGATCGCTTAGCAATGTATGAAGCAGTCTAGAAGTGTGACAGAGTCATCCAAGTTGGTCATAAATTTTTACCACCTCTACAATAGTGGAAAACCCAGCAGATATGATGCAAAAATCTGTTCCTTTACCAAAGCTCAAGCTTTGCTAGAACTCAATTGGTGTATGTGAAGAGTTAGCATGTATGATAAGCATTATTATTTGGTTGCAAACATCAAGTTAAGGTGGAGAATTGTTAAATTATCTTGAGTTTAAGCTCGTATATACTATCCGACTCGAGTCCAAGGATGTACATCGGTCTATAACTTATGAAGGAGTTTAAAAGTGTGATAGAGTTATCCAAGTTGGTCATAACTTTTTTACCACCTCTACGATAGTGGAGAACCCAGCAGACACGATGCAGAAATTGTTCCTTTGCCAAAGCTCAAGCTTTGCGGAACTTAATTGGCATCGGGGACGTTAGGAGAGTTAGCATGTATGATAAGCACTATTATTTGGATGCAAACATCAAGTTAAGGTGGAGAATTGTTGAATTATCTTGAGTTTAAGCTCGTATATACAATCCGACTCGAGTTAGAGGATGTAGATCGGTTTGTAATGTATGAAGGACTTCGGAAGTGTGATAGAGTTGTCCAAGTTGGTCATAATGGTTTTACCACCTCTACGAGGAAAAAAATCCCAAAAAATTTCTTAGAGAGTTTGTTCCTTTTGGCCTTTCATGGCTCTAATTTTGGACCCGTTGGAGCTTTCATTTGGCCACATATTTGAACTCCCTTTTCAGCTGCAATTGACGTTTGTCATAGAAGATAAGAAAATTGTAGTTTGTCTTCTTCTATTGCAGAGTCAAACTCTCTTATTGAGCTCCTCTTATTAATTGCACAATGGAGACGAGCACAATATAAAAGAGAGAGAAGCTTCATACAAAGAATACACTCTCTGATGAGCCCACGAAGAGGAGATTAATACAAGTTAAAAGAGAGACTCTCTAAACACAGTGAAATATGTGCAGAAAGTTATACATGAGGAAATTTCATGATTTATTTTATCGCAAAATTTCGTGAGGCTAAACAATGTGAGTTTGGGCGTAATTTAGAGCTAAAAAACACTTGAGTGTGTAAATGATTGTAACTTTGTAACTTTTCCATTGATTAGTCGATTATTTATGGCTAGATCACCTTGTGAGGTAGGTACCAGCACTCGGATTGAACCACATAAATCTTTTGTCCTCTTTATTATTTCTTGATTGATTTCTCTGGTAACTTCGTTATCTCTCGCTCTTGACTTTATTGCAAAGATCCGGTTAGCTTTCGCATTACTTGACAACATTTATGTTGCAGGGAAATTGAAAGCTAGGAGCTTCGAGAAGAAAGCTGCTATTGGTAAGTAGAACATCAAATTTGTTATGCATGCTCATGAATTCAAATATAGACATTTGGCCAGTATTTAAATGAAAGGGCAAAAGCCACCAACAACCTTAAATTATTCTCACCGAAACACATTTACCCTAAACTTTTTTTTTTTTTTGTGACACCAAAAATTACAAACTTGTACTTGACTTAAGGGTGTGTAAAAAAAACGGGAACCGCCCGAATTGCCCAGGATCGCCTGGAACCACACTGGAGCCAGTGGTTCCTAAGGGAACCGGTTCGGTTCCCGATTCCAATTTTTGAAACTAATGGGCACCCATCCGGTTCCCAGTTCTAGGTATGGAACCGCCCCGGACCGGACTAGTAATATAATAATAAATATAATATATTTATTTAATTTTAAATTTTTCAAAAAAAGAAAAATCCTAAATCCCTAAACTAAACTTAACTTGCTCGACGTTCACAACCTCATATTGAGCGAAAAAACACATTCTTTCACTTTCATCTCACGCTCACTCTCACTCTTCTCGGTCGATGCTTACCTTGCCGTCTCCAACTCTCCATCTTCGTCTTCGTCTTTCGTCTTTCCGTCTCCGTCATTGGCTAGTGGGGCCGACACCATGGACCCACCGAGAACCGGACCCGGACTACAGGTCCAATTCTCGAGTGGGTGCCATCCGGTTTCGGGTGGGTCCATGGAACCAACGAGCGGTTCGGTTCTAATTTTTCAAAACCGGTCCTTAGTAGGCGGTTCTCGGTTCTAGGGTGAGTACCGCCCACCCGGACTCATACTCACCTCTAACCTGAATGATACATTTATACTCCATCAAAGTTCTTTCAATGAGAACCGTAAAAAAATCTATCTACATGGATGGCAAAAAGCAAACAGTATTGACATAACACCCACGTGGCTCAAGTGAAATAAACATGATGTTTTAACCGAAAAATCATCTACCAGAACCTTTTGAGGAGGGTAAATGCGTCACATAGGTACAAATTTTGAATTTTTAATGTCAAAAAAGTTATGTTAAATATGTCATAGTGGATATAGTTAGGAGTTTCTGATATGAAAAAAAAAAGTTAAGGTAAATGTGTCACAAGCAAGCATAATATGAGATTTTTTTTTTAACTTTTGCCCTAAATGAAACTAGGACTATAAAATTAAAATAATTATCTCTATTTATACTTTGTATGTCCTTTGGATACGCAGGTGCATCGATCAGTGCATTTGGTGTCGCTATTATAGTCCTAGTTTATCTTTGTCAACAAAGAATATCCAAGCAAAAATCCATGATCACACGGAGCAGGAAGATGAAAAAGAGTCATAAATGTGACGTCATTTTTTTAAAAATCATGGAATTTTAGTAACGAGAAGATATTCTTATGCTGACATTAAGAGAATGACCAACTCATTCAAAGAAAAAACTAGGCCAAGGAGGCTATGGTTGTGTGTACAAAGGGAAGCTCCCAAAAGGTCATCTCATGGCAGTTAAAATCCTAAGCAAGCTCAAAGGAGATGGTGAAGACTTCATCAATGAGGTAAACAGCATGAGCAGAACTTCCCATGTCAACATTGTTACTCTGCTAGGTTTCTGCTTTCACAAAACCAAAAGGGCTCTCGTCTATGAGTACATGCCCAATGGATCTCTGGAGAAACTCATATCGAGGAGAACTACAGCAAGCTAGGTTGCCGCCACCTTGGATGGGACACCTTGTACCAAATCTCCCTAGGCATAGCTCAAGGGCTCGAATACTTGCACCAAGGCTGCAACTCAAGAATATTACACTTCGACATAAAGCCACACAACATCCTTCTCGATGAAAACTACTGCCCCAAGATTTCCGACTTTGGCCTTGCGAAGATATGCCATCGAGAGGAGAGCACTATCTCACTACTCGGTGCGCGAGGGACTGCGGGGTTTATCGCACCAGAAGTATTTTGCAGGAACATTGGAGGAATATCCCAAAAATCAGATGTGTACAGCTTTGGGATGACAGTGCTCGAAATGGTTGGTGGGAGGAAAAATGTAGTGACCGGAGCAGAGAGAACCAGTGAAATATACTTCCCGCATTGGATTCACAAGCGTCTTGAACTTCAAGAAGAGTTTGGACTGCAGAATGTCACAAGTGAAGGAGACAGGGAGAAAGCTAGGAAGATGATAATAGTGAGCTTGTGGTGCATACAGACTAATCCGTCGATTAGGCCAACAATGAGTGAGGTGGTGGATATGCTAAGAGGCAGCATTGACTGCTTGCTAGTTCCTCCCAAGCCCTATCTGTCTTCTCCGTCAAGATCATCGCCATCCACTTCAATGTCCATGGCTGTGTGAAATTTAAGTTTGTATTGTAAGCACATCTAGCCTTTCAATGCAATGAACAACCTGTGTGCAAAAATTGTTAGATAAGAGTACTTCAAAAAAAAAATTCTATTATTTGTTGAACGTATGATACCAATGCTAAGGCGGACAGAAGTTATATAAAGCCACGTCATTAATTGCAGAAAGCATCTTAACATGAATTTGCATCTTAGGCAGCTGAATGTACATGGACCGAAGACCACCTAGAATTCAATATGTTTTTAATTTCCTTGGTTTCCAATTTCTATACAGAAATTATATAAAGCCACACAGTCATTAACATACGCCCGCCACAGCCTCCACAGACACAGAGAACAAAAACAGGGACGCGATTGGATGACCATCATTGAACGCGCGAGGTAGACATATAAACACCGAGCAAACACAATCAAAAAGAAATTGCTCGGATTTGGTCCCGGCGGAAATAAAATGCGGCAGAAAATCATGCTTAGCCATCAACAAAAGTTGCAATCACGCGTGACAGAGACCTAAATCATCAACCCAGCCTCGATCATTTCAGAATTTGGATTGACAATATATGAAGTCCCAGTTTCTGTTTTCATTCTAAAACTATCACCGAGAGTATCAAATAATGAACTCACCTTTATCAAGCTTGATTTCTAGCTCCGAACAGTGATGAGAAAATCCAAGCAAGGACGCTCCGGAAATGTCAACAATGAGGGTCGGAAGTTATATTGAAGGATTAAACGCGAGGATAACTTCCGCGACTTTCCCGGTCGTGGAACAGGGAGAAGCAGAGCAGGAAAAGGTGCAAATACCGAATGCCAAGAGACGAGGGCGACGAAGGCTAACACGTCAGGAGAGTAGTGTGGGGAATTCTCAGCGGTAGCAGCCAGCGTCATCTCCGAAGGAGATCGAAAGTTGAAACCGCTCGAAGCTCTCAAGTCACTGCAAAGGAACGGAGCACTTCTGATGCTCGCGGAAATCGGTGATGGCGAAGATGACCGACGGATCAGGCCGTTAAGAAAACCTGCCCTCATCTCTTTTCTATCAGGCTTTAAAAATAACAATAATAATTACAAAAATCGAAAAAAAATATTTAAAAATTAATAATAAAAATTTCCACGTGAGTGCCAACATTCACGTCAGTGATTTTTGGTCAAATTGACCGGATGGACTTAATTGGCAAATGATAAAAAGATTTATGACTCAATTAACACATTTGAAAGGTTTAAGATTGAATAGAAAAAAATGGAATGTATTTATGACTTTTTTGCAATTTTTCTGTCTAAATGAATAGCAAAAATCGAATCCAAATGTTTTCATGGGCTAAGGTTTATTCAAATGGTTCAGAGCCCGTACTGAAAAAGAAAACCTCTTTTATCACTTTTTTTTTCTTTTTTCTTTTTTTGGTCATCACTTTTTCATTTGTTATGTATTTAATTATTTTTTTGATTGATTTATTTTTATTTTTATTTTTCTATTTTTATTTTTGTACTTTTTGAATACTTGAATTGTCGACTAAAATTTAAGTATCAACAAAACCCTCTTATGAAACTTTCTCAGGTAGGCCAACAATTTTTGTTGTTCATGCTCATTGTGCTTGGTATTTACTTTTATGGAATTTCCCACTTTTTCCTAGAACTAACTCCTGCTGCTGCTTCTTTAAAATTAATTTTCGAACAGAGACCTCTAATTGTCAAAGACCCACTGATTTATTTTCTTGTACTTATTTCCCTAATCTAGCTTATTTAGTTTCATTTTAATAAGCATAACAGGGGATAAAAGTTTCTGGGTTTTTATGTCTGTTTTCTTCATCATCCTCTTGTAAAGGATCCAACTTGAGGGGATAAATGAAAATAGGAGTCAACTCTTGCAATAACTCGTCAATCGGGGCAAGATTTGTGCAAGTTCACTGATGGCACGTCTTCACATTTCGCCTACCTATCATCATGAAAGAGGTAAAGTGATGGATGACATTGCTCCCTTGGGTGTCTCTGTGTCTGGCCCTGGTTCTTCTTGTAAGTCTCTTGTGCTAGTCTTCCCGTCCTCTTTCCGAGTCAACTGCCGTGTTTAAGCAGCTGATCTCACAAGACCAGCAGAAGGAATTACCAATAACAAGGGTTTTCTTTTCACTTTCACGTGAGGAATCAAACAACTTCTTCTCCTTTTTTCTTCTTCTTCTTCATGCCGCTCCATTCCATTCTAGAGCATTGATATCCAAAAAGAAAAGAAACTTCGTATGCTCCAGACTAAAACCACATCGAAATCCAGATATGGGTCTACGCTGCATTTACACACGAGGCTTAGTTTGCACAGCGTTCTGCATCTTTTTCATTGCCATCTTAGAAGATCCTGTCGAGTCGTCGTCGGATGAAGTGTCAAATGATGTGTGCAAAACCCACAGTTGTAAGGGCAACTGTCTGAACATAAGCTATCCCTTTTATATTCCTGGAGAAGGACGTGAATTATGCGGTTACCCTGAATTTGAGATCACTTGTGAAGGAACAAAAGCTACGTATGCTACCTACACAGTTAAGCATCTCTTACGAGGAGAGTTCCATCGAATTAGTAAAGGCAAAGGGATACTTCTCGCTTTGCTCCTCGTCCCATCATTTTCGTTCCCATAAACATCTTCCTAAACAACAGTTTTCTCTTCATCCTAAACTCTTGTTCTTCTATAATTGCACCAACCCTTCTTCTTTTCCCTTCCCAACATCCCCCGTGAGTTGTACTTCTAACACCACATACAACATCTCTGTTGCATTAAAACCTCCAAATAGCACCTTCCATCGCCAAAATAATTCCTGCGTGTCAGTGTCAGCGGAACCAGTACAACTGAAGGAAGGGTTCTCTAATCAAACTATCAAAGATGTCGACTACAAGGAGCTGTTGGGGAACGGCTTCCAGTTAAAATGGGATATATTAACTAACAAGATTTGTATTGGTTGTCGAGAAAGTGGAGGCCGATGTGGACGATCACGAGACACAGACTTTCTGTGCTATTGCCCACATGGAACCAATAATCCCAGGGACTGCAACAGTGGCGGCGGTAAGGTTTTTATAATTACCAGTAAACGGATCATGCAATAAGTTCGTCATTATTTATTCTCTTCTCTGAACAGAATGTGGTTATTAGGATGATACAAATTTCATAACTGTTAGGAAGAAGATGCACGCCGAACTTTATTAATTATATCATCTCCCTTCAGCATATCCACTTGGCCCATTTAGCTGGCTTGCTCCATTCTCCCAACTCCAACAGCCCAAATCAAGGTTGAAACTCACTATGTAATCTTTGAAATGTTATAGCGTTTGACAATGTTTCTTTTACTTGTAGCTCTGCTTCTACAAATACAAGCAATCTTCACTAAAATTCACACTCTATTCTCTAATTACAGATGCTTAGACTTCTATAGAAAAATACAACTAGATTTACACAGCTTCTACACACAAGAAAAGAACAGCAAGAAGATGAACACTCATAGCATACATTTGTTCGTTTCCCCTTAACTCTACTACTTCATTGGGTTGAATTTTTAGTCATGAGATCTCAAATGACCGTTTTGAATTCAAATCCTACAAGTAGTTGTTGATTCTGTCATCTATAGCCACTGTACTTACTCTGTAGCTCCATAGAGAGTTTACCGAAGTAGTCAGTTCTGCTTCTACATCAGCTTGTCATCCTCTGTTGCCTGCACAAATATGATAAATTGTTTTAATCTTCTTTAGTCCACTTTTTGTGGATTCCAATACTTAAGATAAGTTGCATAACACCAATTTGAATTCAGATAACACTGATAAAGAGTCCGCATCTTCCCTTCATGATTGTAGAGGCTCTTAGTAGAACCAATACTCTGTCCATAGCAAGAACACCTTCTACAATCAGGTCCATTTAAGCTTCTACATACCTAGGCTTGTTTGCCTACAACATTTAGGCAACTTCAAGCATACTAACGTCCCTGTGTTCTATAGACTATACACTTTTTATTTGGTCTATCGAAACTCTTCAACGACCACAAGCCCTCTAGCTTGTTCAAGGCTCGCAAGGTCCAACCGAGCTTATTGACGTCTTCATGTCGTTTGGTTTGTTCGTCTTCTATTACTCCATCCAAACCTATTTGCCAATCACACGTCCTCTAGTTCGTTCACCATCCACAAGGTCGTTTTGAACATCGACATATTCCTTGTCTAATAACTTGTTCGCCGTTTGCAATGTCCATCTAGTTATCAACATAGCTCACGCCCAATAGCTTGTTCCTCGCCTGGAGCAAAAGTCGTTCTACACTCTTCGATGTCCAATTGCTAACACCATCTTCATATGAATTTACTAATATCTTCTTCACGCTCAATTGTACACTTAAAATGTTTTGTCATCCTAAAAATATCAGAGGCATCTTTCCAAACAGTATTAGTTGAGAGAACGGATACAATTGCACTTAACCATAGAAATCCCACACCATAGCTCTATGTGCATTTCTCACATTCACTCTATCAGTTTACATTTCCATTTTGGCGTTCCTTCAGTAGGATAGTACACAATTGGTATACATGTTTTCTTTCCATGCTAAGTTATCATTTTGCATTTGTGCAACCTCATGAATATTTTGCAGAACCTTTAGAATAGAGATCTTATGACAATTTAACTGACTTCTCATTTCAGGAAGATGAATATATAGGACTCTTGTTTGCCAACAAAATGCACAAGTAGTTGACACACCTCATTATGAATGGCAAATATAAGTTACTCCACTTGGTATTTGGAAGTAGCTCTGCCATGCACGTTGGGGTAGGTTGTGCATTGATTTTAGATCAAATACGATTCGGATGAAAGTACTGGCTGTGGCTGTTCTCCCTCCTATTATTCTCTAATCGTCTGTGTATGTAAGCTGATTTATGAGCTAGATGCTATCTCGCCATCCTTTCCCTCAATTGACCAATTTGCCTTTTCAACTTTGATGCAGGAAATAGACGTTTGTGGTGGAAGATAGGACTAGGTAATTTCCTTTTCTTAGTTTCTCGTCTGCTATCACATTGCCTCCGCCGACCTGAACAAACCAAAGCATAACTAGGACAATCTACTCCCAGTTTGACACGATAAAACAACAAAAACAAGATCGCCTTGCTGCTGAAGTATCCTTTCTGGTTTCTGCAAACCATTTTCACAATGCTGCTCAAATCAAAAGTCGGCTGGACCCAAATCTTCTTACTTTGTCCTACAAGCTTGACCATCTGTCCATGCTTCCAGCCAACATAAACCATACGTTCTAGGAAACAGCACAAAAAGAATTATCCTATAAAAAAGGGTTAATTATCTGTTCGTGCATCAGGTATTGGAATCATTAGGTGTCACACCCCCGAAACCTACCATGATGCGGAATGACACGGCCGTCCTTTCACCAATGGACGCAGCCTCAAACCACCTAAGAGTCCCGATGACATTGCTCTCGTTCTATTGGTTGCTAAGCAAAGAACCTGAAAGGTATATAAGATAAGGGGTGAGCTACCACGGCTCAGTGAGTAACATATTTCTTCTAAGTGGATCGAACAATCACTAAGCAATAGTATCAAAATATCACAATCCATAACTGAAACTCAATGTACAATATAGCCAAAAATATCTCAAAGGTATAATAACTTTTCAATAAAAAAAATCATCTGTATCAGATTACTCAATAAAAACTCACTTAACAACAACAGCTAATCATCAATGGTCTATCCATTGACTAATCTCATCACGTAACACGTTGATGTTTCATCCATCAACCAATCTCATGCTCGTCATCAAACTATGGTCAAGTTTAACGCCGTGACAAAGGCGACCAAGTTTACCCCTCTTGGCAAGGTCTACCACCTATTATAAGCCGGCGGTTCGGCCCAAAAGGATATCTTGACAGTATGCATACTCCCCCTCACCGGGTTCTCAACATAGTAATACGAGCAGCAGCAACTTATAACTCAATCCAGAAATCCATAATCAACACCAATAAATCCATTTCACAAAACATTTCGCAACAAGAATAGCCCTCGACTAATCCTCTTCACAAAACATTTAATATAAGCATTCACAAAAGCTTCATTTCAATAACGTCATAATACTTTTCAACTCATTTCACAATCGACAAGAGGTAGTAAATGATCGATCCAATTTATGCAGAAAACATGCTCCATTGTATTAAAAATTATATCTCATTATCAAAATATGAATTTGTAAATTCATAGAAGATATAATGTCCCTCACCTGGTAATCCACAACTAACCCATATGTGTTACTTGAGCCGACGGTTCCAAAATCCTATCAAACATACAGAAAGCGAATCAAAACCGAGTAATACTTCTCCTTAACGCGCGACTCAAATAAGCTAAGGCTAACTAGCCAACAATCCAACACCCTCGAGCCTACAATGGCTTGCTCCAAGGAAAAATCTAAGTTCTAAGATTCAGACCCAGAAGATTCTTCAGATGCAGACGCAGAAATTATTCAGAACTGAAATTCTTCAGACTCACTGAAATTCTTCAGACTCAGAATTATCCAGATGCAAAATTCAGAACATAACAAATAGTGGTTCTGACATGGATTTTACAAAAAGGAAAGCCTTGATTGTTTAACTTCCTCCACCGTACTCCGTTTTACGCGCTCTTATAGTCAAAACGAAACTCATCTAGCATACTATGGATGTCCCAACCTAGCCAACCCAAACAACAGTCCAAAAACAACAATAAAAGCCCTGGAAAGTACTGTTCACGAAATTCCAGATTATGCTCTCAACTTGAAAATTTGATTCCGGACAAACCGTAACTCCGAATCGATATCCGTCAAAACGCACAGCCCCACAACACCATAATCTTTCATTTTCATGGATATTTAAGACTTGGCAACCCAAAAATTTAGATTACGCAGCTCAAATCTACAAACCTCTCATTTCCGAGCCCTAATTTCTCATTTCCGAGCCCTAATCGAAAAATTACTCTGATAGGACTAACGAGGGTTGCGAGTACTTACTAGTCATTGCGTTACGTAGTCGGAACGACTCGGCGAGGACCCGCGCGCACAAACCCTCCCTTTCTCTTCTTCCCTTTCTCCTCTTCTTTTTCCTTTTCTTCTCCTCTGTTTCTTCTTCTGTTTTCCCGACCAGCCGCTGCTTTCTTCCCTTTTTATCTTCACTTTTTGACTTTTCTCTCTTTTCTTTTTTTTTTCTTTTTGTTTTTCTCCTTCAACCTAAGTCTTTTGACCCGGTCAAAAGAGGAGGCAATATTACATTAGGTATTGGAATTGGAAGCTTGGCCATTGTCCTGTTCTCTTATATGAGCCACTTAAAAAGGAAGAATGCTTCTTTGAAGTTCGACTTGAGAAATAGCACCCCATATCCTCATTCGCATTCAGACATGGAAGAGAGCAGTGTCTACTTTGAAGTCCCCATTTTCACTTAAGTGCGAACTTGAAGAAGCCACAAATAACTTCTCTGGATTTCCAATGTGTCACACCCCGAACACAACCAAAACGGGATCAGAATATGGCCGTCCCTTTCACCCAAAGGGCAAAGCCTAAACTTAAACAAAATCCGAGAACATCAGAGCTTTCTAAAATCATCAAAAGATATATACAGCATACCCAAAATCCCACAATCAAAAAAAAAGTAATCCTCCGACTAAGCGCTTGCTCACGCCCTATTTGCGGCCAGCGAGAAGAACCTGAAAGGTATATAAGATAAGGGGTGAGCTACCATTGCTCTTGAGTAACATATTTCTTCTAAGTGGATCGAACAATTACTATGCAATAGTATCACAAATATCACAACCCATAACTCCAACTTAATGTACAATATAGCCAAAATATCTCAAATGTATAATAACTTTTCAATAAAAGCCCTATTATATCAGATTACGCAATAAAAACTCATTTAACCACAATAGTCAATCATCAATGGTCTATCCATTGAATAATCTCATTACATAACACGTTGATGGTTTATCCATCAACCAATCTCATGCTATTTGTTATCAAACTATGGTCAAGTTTAACGCCGTGACAAAGGCGACCAAGTTTACCCCTCTTTGCAAGGTCTACCACCTATTATTTTTGGAGTTGATATGAAGGATATCCCGACGGTATGCATAAACCCCCTCAACGGGTTCTCAACATAGTAATACGAGCAACAGCAACTTATAACTCAATCCATAAATCCATAATCAACACCAATAAATCCGTTTCACAAAAATTTGGGAAGCAACAAGAATAGCCCTCGGCTAATCCTCTTCACAAAACCTTTAATATAAGTATTCACAAAAGTTTCATTTCAATAACGTCATAAGACTTTTCAACTCATTTCACAATCAACAAAAGTAGTAAATGAACGATCCAATTTATGCAGAAAACATGCTCCACTGTATTAAAAATTATATCTCATTATCAAAATATGAATTTGTAAATTCATAGAAGATATAATGTCCCTCACCTGATAATCCACAACTAACCCATAAGTGCTACTCGAGCCGATGGTTCCAAAATCCTATCAAACATACGGAAAACGAATTAAAACCGAGTAATATTTTTTCCCCTAACGCGACTCGAATAAGCTAAGGCTAACTAGCCAATAATCCGACACCCACGTGCCCACAACGGCTTGCTCAATGGAAAAAAATCTAATATTAATCACAACGAACAACTCGCGTGCCAAATTTCCACTCGCCATAA
This sequence comes from Syzygium grande, assembly GCA_024733475.1. Taxonomy (NCBI): domain Eukaryota; kingdom Viridiplantae; phylum Streptophyta; class Magnoliopsida; order Myrtales; family Myrtaceae; genus Syzygium; species Syzygium grande. The sequence goes on from JAMXDD010000007.1 coordinate 34,956,021, forward strand.
ATTCCTCCACGGACTCCGTTTTGGCGCTCTTATAGTCAAAACGAAGCTCATCTAGCATACTATGGATGTCCCAACACAGCCAACCCAAACAACAGCCCAAAAAATGACAATAAAAGCCCTGGACGGGTCTGTTCACGAAATTCCAGCTTACGCACTCAACTTGAAAATTTGATTCTGGACAAACCATAAGGGGGGGAATTGATATCCGTCAAAACGCACAGCCCCACAACACCATAATCTTTCATTTTCATAGATATTTGAGACTTGACAACCCAAAAATTTGGACTACGCAGCTTAAATCCACATAACTCTTATTTCCGAGCCCTAATCAAAAATTATTCCGATAGGACTAACGAGGGTTGCGAGTACTTACTAGTCGTTACGTTACTTAGTCGGAACGGCTCGGAGAGGACCCGCCAGCATAAACCCTCCCTTTCTCTTCTTCCCTTTCTCCTCTCCTTTTCCTTTTCTTCTCCTCTGTTTTTTCTCTTCTGCGACCAGCCACTGCTTCTTCCCTTTTTATCTTCACTTTTTTTTTTACTTTTCTTTTCTTTTCTTTTTCTCCTTCAGCCTAAACTTTTGACCTGGTCAAAAGAAGAGCAATATTACATTCTACCCTCCTTGAAAAATTTTCGTCCTCGAAATTTAGCCTTATGTTAACTTTCAAACAAATGAGGGTATTTGTTTCTTGCTTCCTCCTCAAGCTCCCATGTGGCCTCTCTCTTTTATGATTTTGCCATTGAATTTTCATGTGAAGGGATTATGCGTCCGCAAAGACACTTGCTCCTTCTTATCCACAATTGAGTAGGCCATTCTTCATATGTCGGTTTTCCCTTAACTTCAAAGGAGTGAAATCCAATACGTGTTCAGGATTTGGCACATATTTTCGCATAATAAAGATACATGGAACACATTATGAACTCCAGATAACGCTGGTGGCAAAGCCCGGTTTATAAGCAACTTCACCAATCTTCTCCAATATCAAGAACGGTCCCACATATCTTGGACTTAGTTTCCCTTGAGTGCCAAATCTCATAACGCCCTTCATAGGTGAAACCTTTAGGAACACGTGATCCCCCACATCAAATTCTATCTTGCGCCTTTTAAAGTAGCATAGCTTTTCCGAATGGCTTTGAGCTGTTTTGATCGCTCTCGAATCAACGACTTTTCTTCGATTGTTGTATAAACTCGGGGCATAAAGTCAACCTCTTCTCACCAACATCGTCCCAACAAATCGGACTTCTACATTTCCGACCATACGATTGCTTCAAAAGGTGCCATCTTAAATGGAATGGTAGCTATTATTATAGGAGAATTAGGTAAGTGCGGATGGTCATCCCATGAACCACCAAAGTTAATAGCACGGGATCGTAGCATATCCTCTAACGTCTGACGAATCCTCTCTCGATTGCCCGTCTGTCTGTGGATGAAAAGCCATATTGAAGTTGAGTTTAGTACCTAACGCCCCGTGTAAGCTCTTCCAAAAGTCGGATACAAACCTAGGATCTCGATCAGAAACTATGCTCACTGGAACCCATGAAGTCTCACTATCTCATGGACGTACCGCTTAGCCATGTCTTCAAGTGAAAGGCCAAATCGATACAACAAAAAGTGTGCCGATTTAGTCAATCGATCGACAATCACCCATATAGCATTCTTACCGCTTGGCGTTCTCGGTAAACCGACGATGAAGTCCATGATAATATTCTCCCATTTCCACTTAGGTATCTCAAGTGGATGTAGTTGTCCACCTGGTTTTTGATGTTCAATCTTTACTTGCTGACAAACCAGGCATTGATCGACAAACTTTACAATGTCCTTCTTCATGTTGACCCACCAGAAGTGTCCTCTCAAATCTCTATACATCTTAGTACTTCCTGGATGAATCGAGTATTTGGTGCTATGAGCTTCCTGTAATATTTCCTTTTTCAACTCAGGATCATCAGGAACACATAGCCGACCACGAAACCTCAATGACCCATCTACATGAATACTAAAATCCGATTGTCTCCCAGCTTCTACGCCTTCTCTAATCTTTCCCAACTGAGAATCATCATTCTGTTTAGCCTTAATTTTGTCAATCAATGTCGGTTGTACTCGAAGATTAGCTATCTGAGCACCCAATTGATGCACCAACACCTCCAAATCTAGCTTCCTCATATCCTCAAGGATAGGTTGCTGAGAAGTGAGCAACATTGCCATGTTTCCAGAAAATTTATGACTTAAGGCATCCGCTACTACATTTGCCTTACCTGGGTGATAATTGATGGATAAGTCATAATCCTTCAAGAGTTCTAACCATCTCCTCTGCCTCATGTTCAATTCTTTCTGAGTAAAGATGTACTTCAAACTCTTGTGATCAGTAAAGACCTCACATTTCTCACCATACAAGTAGTGTCGCCATATTTTCAAAGCAAATACAACTGCTGCCAATTCAAGATCATGAGTGGAGTAGCTCTTTTCATGTGTCTTCAAACTGTCTAGAAGCATAGGCCACCACTTTATTGTCCTGCATAAGGCGCACCCTAAACCTTCTTTAAATGCGTCACAATAAATTGTGAAGCCACTGGTTCCTTAAGGTAAGGTTAATATGGGAGCCGTCACTAGCCGCCTTTTCAATTCTTGAAAACTACGCTCACACTGATCAGACCATACAAACTTAACTCCCTTTTGAGTTAGGCGAGTAAGTGGACTAGCTATTTTGGAGAATCCCTCCACAAATCTCCTGTAATAGCCAGCTAGCCCAAGAAAACTTTTCACTTCTGTTACATTGGTAGGGCGATTCCATTGAACAACCGCTTCAACTTTCTTTGGGTCAACTGCAATGCCATTCTTCGAGATAACATGACCCAAGAACTCAATATGATCAAGCCAGAAAGCACACTTACTGAATTTAGCAAATAATTTCTGCTCACGCAAGGTCTGCAAGACAAACTTCAAGTGTTTTTCGTGCTCCTCCAAACTCCTCGAGTACACCAGGATATCATCAATAAACACCACAATGAATTGGTCGAGGTAATGTTTGAATACCTTGTTCATCAAATCCATAAAAGCAGTAGGCGCATTTGTCAATCCAAAAGGCATGACAAGAAATTCGTAATGCCCATACCTCGTCCTGAAAGCAGTTTTAGATACATCATCTGCTTTAATCTTCAATTGATGATATATCAGAACGAAGGTTGATCTTAGAAAATACCCAAGCTCCCTGAAGTTGATCAAACAAATCGTCAATCCGTGGCAAAGGATATTTATTCTTGATCGTTACCTTGTTGAGTTCACGGTAATCTATACAAAGCCGCATGCTACCGTCCTTCTTTTTCACAAATAGAATTTGGAGCCCCAAAAAGGCGAGACCTTTGGGCCTAATAAAGCCCTTATCCAATAATTCCTGTAGCTGTGTTTTCAATTCTTTCAATTCGGATGGTGCCATCCGATATGGTGCCTTGAGATAGGTCTTGCACCCGGGCATTAGATCAATAGAGAACTCAATCTCTCTATCAAGTGGCAAGCCAAGCAAATCCTCGGGGAATACATCAAGGAATTCTCTAACAACCGGAACATTTTCCATTTTCACAACTTCTTTCTTTCGTGTCTTTTACGCAAGCTAAATATCCATAACCACTTTTCCTTAGAAGCTTCCTCGCTTGCATTGCTGATATTAATCTTGGAAAATTACCCTTACAACTTCCCAAAAAAGAATTTGGGCTCATTTGGGAAGTCGAAAGGTAACTTTCTTTGAATGACAATCAATAGTAGCATGATATGTTGATAGCCAATCCATTCCTAAAATAACATCAAAATCTCGGATATTCATCAACATCAAATCTCCAGGCATTTGAACATTATCGACCAGAAGCATACATCGCTTAAATACACGGTCCACAATAACAAAGTCACCCGTAGGGGTCTCAATACGCAATTCATATTCAAGAGGAACAAGTAGCACATCAAGTTTCTTTGCGAATTCCGTAGAAATGAAAGAATGCGTTGCACCGTGGTCAAACAATGCATAAGCGTATTGCGAGGTAATGGAGATATTACCGCAACTCATCATGTTTAGATGCTGCCGCATCCTCTTCCGTCATCGCATAAACCTTCCCTGTCGCCCTCTGTCTTGGCTGATTCTCTTGGGGCCTACCAACTGAGGGAACATCCTTCCTCATAGAACAAAAGCGAGCTATATGACCAGGCTGTCCACATACGAAGCATAATCTACTACCTGCTGGAGCATTTCTCTGCATTGGACAATTCTGCCGCATGTGTCCCATTTTCCCACATAGAAAACAAGTTCCCCGCTTCCAATAGCATTGGCCACTATGATATTTCCCACAAGTAACACAAAGCACCCTGAACAGTTTGACTCTTCCCCCTTTCAAATCTACTGGTACTTCTTTGTTTGTTGCTATCACGAATATGGATCTCTTGAAAATTAGTGAACTTCGGCCTCTTCGGCTGAGGAATACCCTGGGTGCCACTCTCCATGATCTCTTGTTCAATCTTAATTGCTCGCTCCAGGACATCCTCATAAGTGGTGAGTAAAAGAGATGTGAGTGTAAAACGAATCTCAGGTCGAAGTCCTCTAAAAAAATGTTCAGCTTTCTCCTTCTCATTTGCCATAAAATGCCCCGCAAACCTGCTCATTTGATTGAAGCGACCCGCATAATCTAAAATAGAAGAATTACCTTGTGATATATGCAGAAAATCGCCCTTCATCTTTGCTTGGAAGGATTGTGGAAAGAATTGGGTGTTGAACGCTTCTTTGAAGTACTTCCAAGAAATAATAGCATCTTCATCTCCAAGAGTGGACCTCTTTCCTTCCCACCAATACTCAGCTTCACCTTCCAAATATTGGGTGGCAAAGTCCACCTTCTTATCGTTCGAAACTTCTTCAACTCTGAATATTCCCTCTATCTTCCTAATCCATCGCTCACCTGCAAGAGGATCAGTTTTCCCATCATAAGTGGGCGGCTTTGACTTCCTAAATTGGGCAAAGGTGTAGCCTCCGCCACTCCCGGGTTCACCGGCTTCAACTACAACGTCTTGAGCCCTAGGCTGTTGACTTTCCCTTCTTGTTTCTTGCGAGTCTACTCCATCGTCATCTCGCCTTCTTGTCGGAAACCTTACTCTCGGGACCTCGAGGCACATCTCTCAAGTCAAGGTAATGGCTCTCTTTCCCTTATTATTCTTACGGAAAGAGATGGCGGCTCAAGTCAAAACTCATGATTACCTAAATCCAAAAATCAAGAATACACCTTAGTATCTAAAACTAACGCATTAAAATCTATCACACAATCTCACAACGTCCCACCCAAAAATCATAACCTACGCTCTGATACCAACAAATGTCACACCCGAACACAACCAAAAGCGGGATCGTAACACGGCCGTCCTTTCACCCAAAGGGCGAGCCTAAACTTAAACAAAATCCGAGAACATCAGAGCTTTCTAAAATCATCAAAAGATATATACAGCATACCCAAAATCCCACAATCAAAAAAAAGTAATCCTCCGACTAGCGCTTGCTCACGTCCTATTTGCGGCCAGCGGAAGAACTGAAAGGTATATAAGATAAGGGTGAGCTACCACGGCTCGATGGTAACATATTTCTTCTAAGTGGATCGAACAATTACTATGCAATAGTATCACAAATATCACAACCCATAACTCCAACTTAATGTACAATATAGCCAAAATATCTCAAATGTATAATAACTTTTCAATAAAAGCCCTCCGTATCAGATTACGCAATAAAAACTCATTTAACCACAATAGTCAATCATCAATGGTCTATCCATTGAATAATCTCATTACATAACACGTTGATGGTTTATCCATCAACCAATCTCATGCTCGTTATCAAACTATGGTCAAGTTTAACGCCGTGACAAAAGGCGACCAAGTTTACCCCTCTTGGCAAGGTCTACCACCTATTATAAGCCGGCGGTTCGGCCCAGAAGGATATCCTGACAGTATGCATACTCCCCCCTCAACGGGTTCTCAACATAGTAATACGAGCAACAGCAACTTATAACTCAATCCATAAATCCATAATCAACACCAATAAATCCATTTCACAAAACATTTCGCAACAAGAATAGCCCTCGGCTAATCCTCTTCACAAAACCTTTAATATAAGTATTCACAAAAGTTTCATTTCAATAACGTCATAAGACTTTTCAACTCATTTCACAATCAACAAAAGTAGTAAATGAACGATCCAATTTATGCAGAAAACATGCTCCACTGTATTAAAAATTATATCTCATTATCAAAATATGAATTTGTAAATTCATAGAAGATATAATGTCCCTCACCTGATAATCCACAACTAACCCATAAGTGCTACTCGAGCCGATGGTTCCAAAATCCTATCAAACATACGGAAAACGAATTAAAACCGAGTAATACTTTTCCCCTAACGCGACTCGAATAAGCTAAGGCTAACTAGCCAATAATCCGACACCCACGTGCCCACAACGGCTTGCTCAATGGAAAAAAATCTAATATTAATCACAACGAACAACTCAGGCGCCAAATTTCCACTCGCCATAAATTCCTCCACGGACTCCGTTTTGTGCTCTCTTATAGTCAAAACGAAGCTCATCTAGCATACTATGGATGACCCAAAATAGCCGACCCAAACAACAGCCCAAAAATGACAATAAAAGCCCTGGACAGGTCTGTTCACGAAATTCCAGCTTACGCACTCAACTTGAAAATTTGATTCTGGACAAACCATAACTCGAATTGATATCCGTCAAAACGCACAGCCCCACAACACCATAATCTTTCATTTTCATAGATATTTGAGACTTGACAACCCAAAAATTTGGACTACGCAGCTTAAATCCACATAACTCTTATTTCCGAGCCCTAATCAAAAATTATTCCGATAGGACTAACGAGGGTTGCGAGTACTTACTAGTCGTTGCGTTACTTAGTCGGAACGGCTCGGCAAGGACCCGGCGCATAAACCCTCCCTTTCTCTTCTTCCCTTTCTCCTCTCCTTTTCCTTTTCTTCTCCTCTGTTTTTCTCTTCTGCGACCAGCCGCTGCTTCTTCCCTTTTTATCTTCACTTTTTTTGACTTTTCTTTTCTTTTTTTTTTTTCTCCTTCAGCCTAAACTTTTGACCTGGTCAAAAGAAGAGCAATATTACACAATGAACTTGGAGATGGAGGTTTTGGAACTGTTTACTACGGTGAGAAAATGTTCCTTCATTATTCCTCAAGGGATCCTCAAATCGAAAGACATTTTCTACAATATTCTTAACAGGAAAACTTCAAGATGGACGGGAAGTAGCAAAGTGAAGCGCCTATCTGAGCGCAGACTCTTGGAGGGTAAAGCAGTTCATGAATGAGGTAGAGATCCTAACCCGTTTGCTACACAAAAACCTTGTGTCTACGGACGGTTGCACTTTCGCCACAACCGTGAGCTTCTACTTGTCTATGAGTACATCTCCAATGGGAACTCTTTTGATCATATCCATGGCCAGTGAGCAAACTCTTCTACTACATTGCCTTGGCAAATCCGTATGGACATAGCCATAGAGGCTGCCTCTGCGTTGGCTTACCTCCATGCTTCCGACATTGTCCACCGTGATGTGAAAACAAATAACCTCCTCCTCGACAAGAATTTTGGGGTTAAAGTTGCAGATTTTGGGCTTTCGAGGCTTTTCCCCGATGATGTCTCTCATATCTCTCTGACTCCTCAAGGGACTCCAGGTTATGTGGACCCCGAGTACCATCGGTGCTACCACCTCACGGAGAAGAGTGGCGTCTATAGCTCGGAGTTGTTTTGGTCGAGCTTGTATCATCCAAGCCAGCTGTGGACAAAAGCGAGAGAAAGGCACGAGATTAATTTGGCCAACTTTGCCATTAACAAGATTCAGAAATGCGCGTTGGCAAATCGATCGACCCAAATCTAGGATTTGAGTCAGATAGCAAAATCAATAGGATGACAACCCGGTGGCGAGTTAGTTTTCTGTGCTTGCAACTGGACAAGGAAATGAGGCCTCCCATGGATGAGGTTTTGGAGGAACTCAAGGCGATTGCGTGCGATGATAATGCTGCGGACATATTTGTTGATGCGGATAAGGGTGAAGGTGTCCTTGCTCCATCTCCTCCGGATTATGACGATTCCCAGCCTTTTGAAGTATATGCGGTCGACCCATTCTCCAGTTTCAGGACTCAAAGATGGGGTAGCAGTGGCAGTTCTGCTCTGGTGTTGATGGTTAGATCATCCATGTAGCCGTTTGTCGCATCGTTTGTACATACGTGAATGCAAGTGAGCGATCATATATGTTGAGGCGTTCTTGATTTAAGTCTTTGGGTCGAAATCAAGGTATGGACATGGTAATAAAGCGCTTTTGTCAATCTAGCTTACACATGATATTGAACCATATAGAGGTTATTTAGTTTAACTGTTGATTCGTACTACATTAGAAGTATCCAACACGACACATGGATATATCGGTTGGCGAAAAAAGAACGGCATATAAATATGAGCAGATTCAACACATAGATAACAATTATAGGGAAAGTCTTGAGACCATCTTTCTCTATGGTTGGTTGTGACTTATCTTGAACACGTGATGCAATCATTCAAACTTATGACCATGGTGACTTGACATATGACAAGATGCATATCAGGTCTCTCGCCGAAGTGAACATGGGGGTGGAAAAGGGAAAGAGGGAATGGCCATTAAGGTCGTTGTTTGATTCAAAGTTCTCTCCACTCGTACTAATCCGCCCACACTCTTTTTCTTCTCTGCAGGATCAGGAGATTAGATACCTAGGATTGCAAATCCAAGTTTGTATATGGTTCAATTCGATGTTGTACAAAGGAAGATTATTCTGATAAGACGTTCCTCAATAATATCATCACGACTCTCAAAGTCAAGCACGGTCATAATACCAAATCAAATACAATGAGTGGTAATCAAAATAAAGATACTAATGAATAGAGGGTCCAATAGTAGGTAGAACTGAATGTTCTTTCCATTAAACCCTTAATTGAAACAGGCTGGAGAAAATTTTTGGAGGGGAAACTCGGAGAGTGGCAATAAGGGTGACTTATCCATCAATTCATTTCGATTGGTTAGAATCCTTTACTTGAAGGAAACAATATTGTTCTCTCCGGTTAATTGATAATCTCAATTTTAACTTGCCCATGTAATTTGGGTTTTCATAGGAATTGAGTAACTAGAAAGGAGAATACTCATCGCTAATAGTTTCAATGCAATCATTAGATCAAAATGCCACTAGCCGCAACCGCAACCTTTCCTTGCAAATATCCTCAATGAGACATCTTCAAGAATTTTCTGTATTCTCTTCTAGCGATTAAATCCCTGCGAGCCATTCGGATAGACCATGCATAAAGTCAAGCGCAGCCAGAGAGGAGCCGAGATACAATTGGTTCTCTATTGGTAGGGCAGGCTTGGATAGGAGGACAGGTTTAGAAATAAACATTCGAGTACGAGTCCTATCCAAAACGGAACAAAACTTTTGGCTTTCTCTTAACAGCCCTTAGATTTTTGGCAAAAATTGAACCCCCAAACATCCATGCAAGGGACACAAATATAAGACAATGGCCTAACTGGATATAGATAAATGGCTAGTGCTAGTAGTCTTAATCACAGGCAAAAGGGATTCTCTATACATTTGGCGAGACTCTAGTCTGGTTATTACTCCACTGCTACTATAGTACTATACTCTTCTTCTCTTTAGGCACATTCTCTTCAGCATGTGATCAGCTAGTGGCATTGCTTGACAATATCAGCAGACGTACGTAACTGCATTTCACACCAAATAAGCTCTATGTGAGGGTATCGGTTTGAAAACTTCAATTGACATAATCACTGGCTCAAACACTGCCTTCTTACCGCTAACATTGCTGTGACTTTTCCGAGAGTAGTTCTTGCATCTTCTCAAGGGACTTATCAAATGGATATAAGAGCCGCTTATAGGCCAATCAGCCTATGATCCAACTGAGCAATTGCTATTGCAACTCATGAACTTGTCTTATAGTCATTTGCTTTCTTTCCCTGCCCTTTATAATATTTGTTTCATTTCATGACTTGTGTTTCTTTGTGGAATCTCCCCCTTTTTATGGATTCAATTGTAGTTACACCCAAGTCTTTTTTAGGACAAAAATAACCAAAAACTCTAAACTATGCCTACCGTGACACATTTACCATAAATTTTTTCTATGGGGCAAAAAATCCCAAACTTGTACATTCATGACACATTTAACTTTCTTCAAAGTTCCTTCAATGGGAATATTTGAAAATCTGCCTACTTGGACGCCATAAAGCAAACAGTATTGACATGACACCTACATGATTTAAGTGAAATAAAAAAGTTATTTTAGTTGAAAAATCATCTAACGAAACCTTGACGGAGGGTTAATATGTCGCATAGGTACAAGTTTTAAGTTTTTTAGGTTAAAAAGAAAAAGTTTGTGATAAATATGTTACAGTAACTATAGTTTAGGATTTTTGATGTTACAAAAAACAGGTAAATGTATTACATTGAGAATATTTTGGAGTTTTTTTATGTTTTTTTTCCTTTTTTCATACTTGTTAATGTGGAAAATATGTCTCGAGTTTGAGCTCAAAGAAAAAAAATATGAATATTTTGAATTGATATTTTGCGGATGTCCACAATTGAGCAAAAAGGAAATATTGGAAATTTACTTTCCAAATATGTGCTGGAGTCGGCCAAGTGGTTTCCTTTTCTACGTTGGAGTCTATGGGTTGAAATAGGAAAGTCCATCAGAATGGCCAACGTGGACATTGAGATAGACATTGACTCGATCAACAATGGATCAGAGAAAGAAGAAATAAAATATACGGAATTATTCTCTGCTTTATTTATTAGATTTGGCTGAGGAGATTAGGAAATTGAGGAAAGTCCAACTTGGACTTTGGGTTGACTGTGTCTCACGGATTTGTATTCCTAATTGAATTCGGCCAATGGATGTTCCTTCGGAAATATATATACTTGAACTTGGCTGGTAGATTATGGAGCAGTGAAGCGACGTTTAAACGAGTGCTTGCCAATCACGGGTCTTTCTTCGGCAAAATTACATCCAAGAATTCGAGTGTTCAAGTCGTGAAAATCTTGTGTTAAGATTTGTGTGTAATTCCTTCGTGAGATTGAGAGATTATTTCGTGAGGAATTATGGGGCTAAACACTGCGTACGTTATTGAGTATAATTAGGGCTTGAAAAATACTTAGAGTGTTTGAGTAACTCGAGTGTGGTTGTAATATCCATTGTATCGCTTGATCTATAGTGAAATTCCGTACTGCTCTCCCCGTGGACATAGCTCACTATGATCGAACCACGTAAATTTGCTGTCCGATTTATTTTCTTATTCTATCAATTTTATTGTTCGATCACTTGGCTTCCGCAATAGTTAATATGCATTTTTCTTCTTTTTTTTTTCTTTTCTATTCTTTTTTCTCATCGTCTTCCTCATAGTACTGAGAACACCCAAAACACAATCAAAGATTTGTCTACCAAATCATCAAAGCATGAACATATATTCATCTCCGTTAATCTACCTATACTTGTTATCAAACCTCCACCGTTGTCCACTACAGAGTCATCAATATACGTTTGGCCATGGCCAGACGCAGAGACATGATCAGATAAAAGGATGTGATGAACAAACCGGAACAATTGAGCTTAAAAATTAACCCTCGGATTGTCAATTTTTGAATGGCTCCTCGCTGATGACCATCATTGAACAGCGCAGGAAGACTTGTAAACACCGAGCAAACACAATCATAAAGAAATTGCTCAAATTTGGTCTCGGTGGATATAATATGCGGTAGAAAATCCTGCTTAGCCATCAACAAAAAGTTGCAATCATGCTTGACATATCATTATACACTCAAAACAAGTCAGTATCAAGGACTAATCTATACGGACTAAGGACTCAGTTCGGGCATTTTGTCGAACATATGGTGGGCAACTTAGTTTCTTAGTTAAAATATGAGTTTACGGTAACCATTCATTTCATCCCATCACAATAAGCGCTAACAGAGACCTAAATCATCAAATCAGTCTCAATCATTTCAGATTTTAGATTGACAATATATGAAGTCTCAGTTTCTATTTTCGTTCTAAAACCATCATCGAGAGTAACAAATAATGAACTCACCTTTATCAAGCTTGATTTCTAGCTCTGAACAGTGATGAGAAAATCCAAGCGAGGACGTTCCAGAAATGTCACCAATGAGGATCGGAAGTCAGATTGAAGAAATTAACGCGAGATAACTTCCCCAAATTTCCCAGTCGTGGAACAGGGAGAAGCAGAGGAGGAAAAGATGCAAATCTGAATACCGAGAAACGAGGGCGACGAAGGCTAATAACGTCAAGAGAGTAGGTGCTCAAAGGTATTCTAAGCCATTTTGTCTAGTTTTGAAATTTTTATTTTTGAATACCTCAAAAATTTAAATTTCACTCAAAATGGTTGCCCAAAGGTATTCAAAGCCATTTTGTTAAGTTTTAAAATTTTTGATTTTTTTATTTTTTTGGGCACCTCAAAAAAATTAAAAAATTGAATTTCACTCAAAGTGGATGCCCAAAGATATTCTAAGCCATATTGTGAAGTTTTGAAATTTTTTATTTTTTAATTTTTTGGGCATCTCAAAAAAAATTAAATTTCACTCAAAGTAGTTGGTCAAAAGTATCTTAAGCCATTTTGTAAAGTTTTGAAATTTTTGTCTTTTTTTTTTTTGAGCACCTCAAAAAATTAAATTTCACTCAAAGTGGGTGCCCAAAGGTATTTTAAATCATTTTGTGAAGTTTTGAAATTTTTGATTTTTTTTTTTTTTTGAGCACCTCAAAAAAAAATTAAATTTCATTCAAAGTAGGTGCCCAAAGATATTTTAAATCATATTGTGAAGTTTTGAAATTTTTTTTTTTTTTTTTTTTTTTGGGCACCTCAAAAAAATTAAATTTCACTCAAAGTAGAGTTTAAAAAGGTATTCTAAGACATTATGTGAAATTTTTTATTTTTTATTTTTTTATATTTAAAAAAAAATTCACCAAATTTTCTATTTTCTCGAAATCTTGACTTTTTTTATTTTTTGGAAATTTTTATGAATTTTTTTGGAATTTTTCAATTTTTATGCATTTTTTGAAAAAAAAAATTAGTGAGAAAAAGAGAAAATAGAGAGAATGCATTTGGAAGATTTCTTGCCCAAAACTCATTCTGGAATCAAGAATGCATTTTGGAATCAAGAATGCATTTTGGAATCAAGTATTTTTAACAAACGATTTTTATTAGGAATGTGAAAATTCTTTCCAACGATTCGTTAAATTTTTAACAAACGATTTTATTTTGAATCCATTCTGGAATAGAATTTCTATTCCAGGATGGATTTCATGCGCGCCCTAAGAAAACCTTCCTGATAATTAACTTAGTTATGATATATTTATTGAACACAACTAATTCACGTCATAACTTAGTCATCAAATATGAGTTAGATAACGGTGCATGACCCATTTTGACAGAGTTACGGCTCGCGTCCTTCAAAAGAGAACGAGAGATAGAGAAAAAAGAGGGATGGGCTCTCCCCTTTTCTACTTGATTGGGCCCAACAAAATGAATTCCACACTCGGCTTTATCATGGGCTTCATTTCCTTTAAACATTTTCTTATGGGTTCCCTCGTAGACTGGGACTTCTGGGGCCCAATTGATAGGCGAATGCGCCTCGACTGAGAATGATGGGCACAATACCTTGCCTAGGTTTCATAGGCTTGGAATTAATAAGCCCAAGTGCTGAACCTAATGAACGAATAGCACAACTCAATTCCCAAATGTTTTTTTTATGGGCTAAGGTTTACTCAACTTCCTTTTTTTTTTTTATCACTTTTTGTCTCTTTTTCATTTTGTTATGTATTTCCTCATTTTTTTGATTGATTTATTTTTTTTATTATCTTGTCCTTTTTTATTTTTGTACTTTTGTAAGAATAAATACTTGAATTGTCATTAAAACTTGGGTGTCAACAAAAAACTAAACGAGAAACTTTTTGGGTAAGTCAACATCATTCTTTGTTCATCTTCGTTGTCTTGGAATTTACCAGTAGTTCATGGAACCAACTCCTCCTGCTTCATCTTTGAAATTAATTTTCCAAGAGATGCCTAATTGTAAAAGACCTACTAATCTTGCTTTTCTTAAACTTATTTTTCTAATCTTGCTTATTTGGTTTGATCTTAATAAGGAAAACAAGGGTTAAAATATTCGGTTTTTTATTTACTTAAACTCTTTTAAAGGATCCAACTTGAGGAGATATATGAAAATAGGAGTCAACACTAGGAATAACTCGTCAATCGGGGCAAGATTTGTGCTGCAAGTTCACTAATTGCAGGTGTTCACATTTCCCCGACCTATCATCATCAAAGAGGTAAAGTGATGGATGACATTGCTCCCTTGGTTGTCTCTGTCTCGACCTGGCTCTTCTGAAAAGTCTCTTGTTCAAGTCTTCCCGTGCTCTTTCCAAGTCAACTGCCGTGTTTAAGCAGAGCTGGTCTCACAAGACCAGCAGAAGGAATTGCCAATAACAAGGGCCTTCTTTTCACTTTCACATGAGGAATCAAACAACTTCTTCTCCTTCTTCTTTTTCTTCTTCTTCTTCATGCCGTTCCATTCCATTCTAGAGCATTGCTATCCAAACAAAAAAGAAGGAAACTTTGTATGTTCCAGACTAGGAACATATCGAAATCCAGAGATGGGTCTACGCTTCATTTACACACGAGGCTTAGTTTGCACGGCGTTCTGCATCTTCTTCATTTCCATCTTAGAAGATCCTGTCGCGTCGTCATCGAATGAAGTGTCATATGAAGTGTGCAAACCCCACGGTTGTAGGGGCGAGGGCGACCCTCTGAAGATAAGCTATCCCTTTTATATTCCTGGAGAAGGAAAAGACTTATGCGGTTACCCTGGATTTGAGATCACTTGTAACGGAACAAAAACTATGTATGCTCACTACTCAGTTAAAAGCATTTCCTACAAGGAGAGCTCCATGGATTTAGTAAGCCAAGGGGATAGTTCTTGCCTTGCTCTTCGACCCTGCACTCACCTTCCCATAAACACCTTCCTCAACTACAGTTTTTTTCAGCCTAAACTCTTGTTCTTGGTTAATTGCACCGGCTCTTATTTTCCCTTCCCAACATCCCCCGTGAGTTGTAACGCCACATACAACACCTTTGTTGCGTTACTTACAAATGGCACCTTCGATCACCCAAGTGTATACTGCGGGTCATTCTCGATGGTACCAGTACAACTGAAGAAAGGGTTCTCTAATCAAACTATCAAAGATATCGACTACAAGGAGTTGTTGGAGAAGGGTTCCGGTTAAAATGGGATTTATTAACTGACAAAAGTTGTACTGATTGTCAAGAAAGTGGAGGCCGATGTGGACGATTACGAGATACAGACTTTCTGTGCTATTGTCCACATGGATTCAGTCATCCCAAGGACTGCAATAGTGGCGGTGGTAAGGTTTTTAGAATTAGGAATTAACGATTCATGCAATAAGTTCGCCATGAATTAATCTCTTCCTGAACAGAATCTGGTTATTAGGATGATACAAATTTCGTAACTGTTAGAAGGGAGATGCACGCCGAGCTTTATTAATCATATCATCTCCCTTTGGCCTATCCACTTGGCCTATTCAGCTGGCCTACTCCAATCTCCCAACTCTAACAGCCCAAATAGGCTTGAATTCACTATGTAATCCTTGAAATGTTACAGCATCTGAAGATGTTTCTTTTACTTGTAGCTCTGCTTCTACAAATACAAGCAATCTTCACTACACTTCACACTCTATTCTCTACTTACAGATGCTCAAACTTCTACAGAAAAATACAATCAGATTTACATAGCTTCTACACACAAGAACACCGAGAAAATGGACACTCGGAGCATAAACTGTTGTTCGTTTCCCCCTAACTCTACTACTTCCTTGCATTGAATTTATAGCCATGATCTGAATTGACCGTTTTAAATTCAAATCCTACAAGTAGTCAGTGTTTTTGTCATCTATAGCCGCTGAACTCACTCTGCAGCTCCATAAAGAGAGTTTCCCATGGCCCGTTCAGCTTTTACAACTGCCTGTCATCCTCTGTTGCCTTCACAAATATGGTAAATTGTTGTGATCTTCTCTAGTCCGCTTTTTATGGATTCCAATACCTAGATCATTTGTACAACACCAACTTGAACTTCCCTTCATGATTGTAGGCTTGTAGTAGAACTGATGCTCCGTCTAATAGCGAGAACACCTTATGCAGTCGGGTCCATCCAAGCTTATACATACCCAAACTTGTTGCTTACAACATTTCGGCACTTTCAAGATACTGACGTCCTTGTGTTCTATAACCTATTAACTTTTTATTTGGTCTATCAAAACTCTTCGACGACCACACGCCCTCTAGTTTGTTCAAGGTTCACAAGGTCCAACCAAGCTTATTGACGTCTTCATGTCATTTGGTTTGTTCATCTTCTATTGGTCCATCCAAAACTTTATGACGATTACTAATTTAGTCACCATCCACAAGGTCCTTTTAAACATCAAGATATTCTTCGTCCAATAACTTGTTCGCCATTTGCAATGTCCATCCAGTTGTCAACATATTGCACGTCCAATAGCTTGTTCATCTTTTAGAGCAAAAGTTGTTCTACACTCTTAGACGTCCTATTGCTAACACCATCTTCATATGAATCTACTAGTATCTTCTGCACACTCAGTTGCACATGTTAGTATACTTAAAAAGTTTTGTCATCCTCAAAAATATGATAGGCATCTTTCCTAACAGTATGACTTGAGAAAACGGATACATCTGCACTTAAGCATAGAAATTCCACGCCATACCTCTGTGCATTTTTCACATTTAACCTATCAGTTTCTGCTTCCCATTTCGGCTTTCCATGGGCAGGATATACACAATCGGTATATATATTTTCTTTCTATGCTAAGTTATCATTTTCCATTTGTGCAACCTCATGAATACTTTTGCAGAACTTTAAAATAGAGATCTTATGACGATTAAACTGACTTCTCATCTCAGGAAGATAAATATATAGGACTCTTGTTTGCCAATAAAATGCACAAGTAGTTGACACGCCTCATTATGAATGGCAAACATAAGTTACCCCACTTTATATTTTGAACTTGCTCTGCCGTTCACGTTAGGATAGGTTGTGCATCCATTTTAGATCAAATAGGATTCGGATGTAATTACGGCTATTTTCCCTTTTATTAATCTCTATTCGTCTGAGTATGTAAATTTGATTTATGAACTCTATGGATGCTATTTTGGCATCCTTCCCCTCAATTGACCAATCTGCTTTCTCAACTTTGATGCAGGAAAAAGGTGTTCGTGGTGGAAGATAGGACTAGGTGATTTTTTTTCTTAGATTCTTGTCTGCTATCACATTGCCTCCGCTGACCTGGACAAATCAAAGTATAACTAGGACAATCTGCTCCCAGCCTGCCATGATAAAACAACAAAAACAGGATCACCTTATTGCAGAAGTATCCTTTGTGGTTTTTACTACAAAACCAATCTGACAATGCTGATCAAATCAAAGTTAGCCGTAGCAAAATCTTCTTACCTCGTCTTAAGAGTTCAACTATCTGTCCATGCTTCCAGCCAGCATAATCCATATGTCCTAGGAAACAGCACAAAAGTTAAAAGCATTTTCCTATATAGGACACGGGTTAATTATCTCCTGGTGCATCAGGTATTGGAATCGGAAGCTTGGCCATCATCCTGTTGTCCTATATGATCCACTTGAAGAGGAAGAATGCTTCTTTGAAGTTCCTTTTGAGAAACAGCACCTCATATCCTCACTCCAATTCAGACATGGAAGAGAGCAATGTCTACTTTGAAGTCCCCATTTTCAACAGTACCGAACTTGTAGAAGCCACAAATAACTTCTCTGCTTCCAATGAACTTGGAGACGGAGGTTTTGGAACTGTTTACTACGGTGAGAAAATGTTCTTTCACTATTCCTCCAAGGGATTCGCTACTGAAAGACGTTTTCTACAATGTTCTTAACAGGAAAACTTCGAGATGGGCGGGAGGTAGCAGTGAAGCGCCTATATGAGCGTAACTACCGAAGGGTAAAGCAGTTCATGAATGAGGTAGAGATCCTAACCCGTTTGCAACACAAAAACCTTGTGTCTCTGTATGGTTGCACTTCTCGCCACAGCCGTGAGCTTCTACTTGTCTATGAGTACATCTCGAATGGCACTGTTGCTGATCATATCCATGGCCGGCGAGCAAACTCGTCTACTATATTGCCTTGGCAAATCCGTATGGACATAGCCATAGAGACTGCTACTGCATTGGCTTACCTCCACGCTTCTGACACTGTCCACCGTGATGTGAAAACAAATAACATCCTTCTCGACAAGAATTTCGGGGTTAAAGTTGCAGATTTTGGGCTTTCGAGGCTTTTCCCCGATGATGTCTCTCAGATCTCGACAGCTCCTCAAGGGACTCCAGGTTATGTGGACCCCGAGTACCATCAGTGCTACCACCTCACGGAGAAGAGTGACGTCTATAGCTTCGGAGTTGTTCTGGTCGAACTTGTATCATCCAAGCCAGCTGTGGACAAAAGCAGAGAAAGCCACGAGATTAATTTGGCCAACTTTGCTATTAACAAGATTCAGAAATGCGCGTTTGGGGAATTGATCGACCCAAATCTAGGATTTGAGTCAGATAGCGAAATCAATAGGATGTCAACCCGGTGGCGAGTTAGCTTTCCTGTGCTTGCAACTGGACAAGGAAATGAGGCCTCCCATGGATGAGGTTTTGGAGGAACTGAAGGCGATCGCGTGCAATGAGAATGCTGCGGACATATTTGTTGATGCAGATAAGGGTGAAGGTGTCCTTGCTCCATCTCCTCCGGATTATGACGATTCCCAGCTACTGAAGAATATGCGGTCAACCCATTCTCCAGTTTCTGTGACTCAAAAATGGGGTAGCAGCGGCAGTTCTGCTCCTGGTGTTGATGGTTAGATTATCCATGTAGCCGTTTGTCGCATACTGTACATGCGTGAATGCAAGTGAGCAGTCATATATGTTGAGACGTTGCTGATTTAAGTGCTGGGTCGAAATCTGAAGGTATGGACATGGTAATAAAGCACTCTTGTCAATCTAGCTTACACATGATATTGAACCATATAGAGCTTATTTAGTTTAACTGTTGTTTCGTACTACATTAGAAGTATCCAACACGACACATGGATATATTGGTTGGCCGAAAAAAAGAACGGCATATAAATATGAGCAGATTCAACACATAGATAACAATTATAGGGAAAGTCTTCAAAGACCATCTTTCTCTATGGTTGGTTGTGACTTATACTGAACTTCTGTGATACAATCATTCAAACTTATGACCATGGTGACTTGACATATGACAAGATGCATATCAGGTCTCTCGCTGAAGTGAACGTGGGGGTGGAAAAGGGAAAGAGGGAAATGGCCATTAAGGCCGTTGTTCGATTCAAAGTTCTCTCCACTCGTACTAATCCGCACACACTCTTTTTCTTCTCTGCTGTATCAGGAGATTAGATACCTAGGATCGCAAATCCAAGTTTGTCTATGGTTCAATTCGATGTTGTACAAAGGAAAATTATTCTAATAACACGTTCCTCAATAATATCATCACGACTCTCAAAGTCAGGTGTGGTCATAATACCAAACCAAATACAACTAGTGGTAATCAAAATAAAGATACTAATGAATAGAGGGTCCAATAGTAGGTAGAACTGAATGTTCTTTCCATTGCCCCCTTAATTGAAACAGGCTGGAGAAAATTTTTGGAGGGGAAACTTGGAGAGTGGCAATAAGGGTGACTTATCCATCAATTCATTTCAATTGGTTAGAATCCTTTACTTGAAGGGAACAATATTGTTCTCTCCAGTTAATTGATAATCTCAATTTTAACTTGCCCATGTAATTTTGGGATTTTCGCAGGAATTGAGTACCTAGAAAGGAGAATACTCTTCGCTAATAGTTTCAATGCAATCATTAGCTCAAAATGCCACTAGCCGGAACCGCAACCTTTCCTTGCAAATATCCTCAATAACACATCTTCAAGAATTTTCCATATTCTCTTCTAGCGATTGTCGTCCTGTGAGCCATTCGGATAGACCATGCATAAAGTCATGTGCAGCCCAGAGGGGACACAGATACAATTGGTTCTCTATTGGTAGGGCAGGCTTGGATAGGAGGACAGGTTTAGAAATAAACATTCGAGTACGAGTCCTATCCAAAATGGAACAAAACTTTTGGCTTTCTCTTCACAGCCCTTAGATTTTTGGCAAAAATTGAACCCCAAAACATCCATGCAAGGGACACAAATATAAGACAATGGCCTAACAGGATATAGATTAATGGCTAGTGCTAGTAGTCTTAATCACAGGCAAAAGGGATTCTCTATACATTTGGCGAGACTCTATTCTGGTTATTACTCCACTGCTACGATAGTACTATACTCTTCTTCTCTTTAGGCACATTCTCTTCAGCATGTGATCAGCTAGTGGCATTGCTTGACAATATCAGCAGACGTACATAGCTGCATTTCACACCAAATAAGCTCTATCTAAGGCTATCGGTTTGAAAACTTCAGGTTGACATAATCACTGGCTCAAACACTGCCTTCTTACCGCTAACATTGCTGTGACTATTCAGAGAGTAGTTCTTACATCTTCTCAAGGGACTTATGAAATGGATATAAGAGCCGCTTATAGGCCAATCAGCCTATGATCTAACTGAGCAATTGCTATTGCAACTCATGAACTTGTCTTATAGTCATTTGCTTTCTTTCCCTGCCCTTTATAATTATTTGTTTCATTTCATGACTTGCGTTTCTTTGTGGAATCTCCCCCTTTTTATGGATTCAATTGTAGTTATACCCAAGTTTTTTTTTACCCAAGCCTTTTTTAGGACAAAAATCATCAAAAACTCTAAACTATGCTCACCGTGACACATTTACCGTAAATTTTTTCTATGGTACAAAAAATCCCTAACTTGTCCATTCATGACACATTTAACTTTCTTCAAAGTTCCTTCAATGGGAACATTTGAAAATCTGCCTACTTGGACGCCATAAGCAAATAGTATAGACATGGCATCGACATAATTTAAGTGAAATAAAAACGTTATTTTGATTAAAAAATCATCTGACGAAACTTTGATGGAAGGTAAATATGTCGCATAGGTACAAGTTTTAAGTTTTTTATGTTAAAAGAAAAAGTTTGGAATAAATATGTTACAGTGACCATAATTTGAGGTTTTTGATGCTACAAAAAACGGGTAAATGTTTCATATTGAGAATGGTTTGGAGTTTTTTTTTTTTATATCCAGGAACCCCTCGCACGGCCGACAGCCGGAAGGGTAAACCTGGGTGACGCTAGCACAGCACCCACCACCACGGCGCCCAGACTCGTTAATGTGCATTTTTCTTCTTTTTCTTTTCTTTTCTATTTCTTTTTTCTCATCGTCATCCTCATAGTAGTGAGAAGACCCAAAACACAATCAAAGATCCGTCTACCAAATCATCAAAGCATGAACATATATTCATCTCCGTTAATCTACCTATACTTGTTATCAAACCTCCACCGTTGTCCACTACAGAGTCATCAATATACGTTGGCCACAGCCAGACGCAGAGAACAAAAACAGGGACATGATCGGATAAAAGGATGTGATGAACAAACCGGAACAATTGAGCTTAAAAATTAACCCTCGGACTGTCAATTTTTGAGTGGCTCCTCGCTGATGACCATCATTGAACGGCGCAGGAAGACGTATAAACACCGAGCAAACACAATCATAAAGAAATTGCTCAAATTTGGTCTCGGTGGATGTAATATGCGGTAGAAAATCATGCTTAGCCATCAACAAAAAGTTGCATTCATGTGTGACATATCATTATACACTCAAAACAGGTCAGGATCAAGGACTAATCAATACGGACTAAGGACTCAGCTCGGGCATTTTGTTGAACATATGGTGGGCTGGCTAGTTGATTAGTTATATATGAGTTTGCGGAAACGATTCATTTCATTCCGTCACAGTAAGCGCTAACATAAATCATCAACTCAGCCTCGATCATTTCAGATTTTAGATTGACAATGTGTGAAGTCTCAGTCTCTGTTTTCATTCTAAAACTATGACCGGGAGCAACAGATATTGAACTCACCTCTATCAACCTTGATTTCTAGCTCCGAGCAGTGATGAGAAAATCCAAGCGAGGACATTCCGGAAATGTCACCGATGAGGGTCGGAAGTTATATTGAAGGATTAAACGCGAGGATAACTTCCGCGAATTTCCCGTTCGTGGAACAGGGAGAAGCAGAGGAGGAAAAGGCGCAAATCCGGAATGCCGAGAAAGGACGGCAACGAAGGCTAATAACGTTAGGAGAGCAGTGAAGGAATTCTCAACGGTAACAGGCAGCGACGAGCGGCGACGAGGATGATCAGAATTGAAATCTGAAAGCAATCTCTGAACGAGGCTGAAACCGCTCGAAGCTCTCGGTCACTGTAAAGGAACGGCGCACTTCTGAAACTCGCAGAAATCGGTGATGGCGAAGATGACCGACGGATCAGGCCGTTAAGAAAACCATCCCTTATCTCTTTTCTATCAGGCTTTAAAAATAATAATAATAATTACAAAATTCGAAAAAAATATTTAAAATTTAATAATAATAAAAATTCCACGTGAGTGCCAATGTTCACGTCAGCAATTTTTTTGCCAAATTGGCTAGATGATCTTTCAATTGACAAAAAGATGAAAAGGTTTAAAACTCAATTGACACATTTGCAAAATTCAAAATTGAATTAGCAAAAGTGTAATAAAATTTGGATTTTTTTTGGTAATTTTCCCCGCTAAATGAATAGCAGAAATATTCGACCAAAAAAAATAGCAGAAATCGAATCCAAATGTTTTAATGGGCTAAGGTTCATTCAAACGGTTCAAGAGCCCGTACTGAAAAAGAAAACCTCCTTTTTATCACTTATTTTTCTTTTTCTTGTTTTGGTCATCACTTTTTCGTTTGTTATGTATTTAATTATTTTTTTGATTGATTTATTTTTATTTTGCTATTTTTTATTTTTGTACTTTTAGAAGAATGAATATTTGAATTGTCGACTAAAACTTAGGTGTCAACAAAATCCTTTCCAGAAACTTTCTCGGGTAGGCCAACGATTTTTTCTTTGTCCGTCTTTCATTGTCTTGGTATTTACCTTTTTGGAATTTTCCACTGTTTCCTAGAACTAACTCCCGGTACTTCTTTGAAATTAATTTTCAAATAGAGACCTCTAATTGTCAAAGACCCACTGATCTTTTTTTCTTGAACTTATTTTCTTAATCTAGCTTATTTAGTTTTATTTTAATCAGCATAACAGGGGATAAAAGTTTCTGGGTTTTTATTTCTATTTTCTCATTATCCTCTTGTGAAGGATCCAACTTGAGGGGATACATGAAAATAGGAGTCAACTCTTGCAATAACTCGTCAATCGGGGCTAGATTTCAGCAAGTTCACTAATTGCAGGTCTTCACATTTCACCGACCTATCATCATCAAAGAGGTAACGTGATGGATGAAATTGCTCCCTTGGGTGTCTCTGTCTCGACCTGGCTCTTCTGAGAGTCTCTTGTTCAAGTCTTCCCGTGCTCTTTCCAAGTCAACTGCCGTGTTTAAGCAGAGCTGGTCTCACAAGACCAGCAGAAGGAATTGCCAATAACAAGGGCCTTCTTTTCACTTTCACCTGAGGAATCAAACAACTTCTTCTCCTTCTTCTTTTTCTTCTTCTTCTTCATGCCGTTCCATTCCATTCTAGAGCATTGATATCCAAACAAAAAAGAAGGAAACTTTGTATGTTCCAGACTAGGAACATATCGAAATCCAGAGATGGGTCTACGCTTCATTTACACACGAGGCTTAGTTTGCACGGCGTTCTGCATCTTCTTCATTTCCATCTTAGAAGATCCTGTCGCGTCGTCATCGAATGAAGTGTCATATGAAGTGTGCAAACCCCACGGTTGTAGGGGCGAGGGCGACCCTCTGAAGATAAGCTATCCCTTTTATATTTCTGGAGGAGGAAAAAAGAATTATGCGGTTACCCTGGATTCGAGATCACTTGTAACGAAACAAAAACTATGTATGCTCACTACTCAGTTAAAAGCATTTCCTACAAGGAGAGTTCCATCGATTTAGTAAGCCAAGGGGATAGTTCTTGCCTTGCTCTTCGTCCCTTCACTTTCCTTCCCATAAACATCTTCCTGAACTACAGTTTTTTTTTCAGCCTACACTCTTGTTCTTGGTTAATTGCACCGACCCTTCTTTTCCCTTCCCAACATCCCCCGTGAGTTGTGCTTCTAACGCCACATACAACTCCTCTGTTGCGTTACTTACTAATGGCACCTTTTATAACCCAAGTGGATCCTGCCGGTCATACTCAGTGGTACCGGTACAACTGAAGAAAGGGTTCTCTAATCAAACTATCATAGATGTCGACTACAAGGAGTTGTTGGAGAACGGGTTCCGGTTAAAATGGGATTTATTAACTGACAAGAGTTGTGCTGGTTGTCAAGACAGTGGAGGCCGATGTGGACGATCACGAGACAGAGACTTTCTGTGCTATTGCCCACACGGAACCAATCATCCCCGGGACTGCAACAGTGGTAAGGTTTTTGAATTTCATGCAATAAGTTCATCATAAATTATTCTCTTCCCTGAACAGAATGTGGTTATTAGGATGATACAAATTTTATAACTGTTAGGAGGAAGATGCAGGCCGAGCTTTATTAATCATATACTTGGCCTATTCAGCCAGCCTACTCCAATCTCCCAACTCTAATAGCCCAAATCAAGGCTGAAATTCACTGTGTAATCCTTGAAATGTCATAGCGTCTGAAGATGTTTCTTTTACTTGTAGCTCTGCTTCTACAAATACAAGCGATCCTCACTACACTTCACAATCTATTCTCTAATTACAGATGCTCAAACTTCTATAGAAAAATACAATTAGATTTACTCAGCTTCTACACACAAGAACAACAAGAAGATGAACAGTCAGAGCATAGACTCTTGTTCGTTTCCCTTTAACTCTACTACTTCATTGGGTTGAATTTATAGTCATGAGATCTCAAATGATGCTCACGGAAATTGGTGATGGCAAAGACGACCCGACGGATCAGGCCGTTAAGAAAACCATCCTTTATCTCTTTTCCATCAGGCTTAAAAAATAATAATAATAATAATAATAATAATAATAATAATAATAATAATTACAAAATTCGAAAAAAAATGTAAAAAATTAATAATTAAAAATTCCACATGAGTGCCAACATTCGCATCAGCAATTTTTTACCAATTGGCAAGATAGACTCAATTGGTAAAAGGTGAAAAGATTTAAAACTCAATTGATACACTTGAAAGGTTTAGAATCGAATTAGTGAAAATGTAATATATTTACCATTTTTTTTTTGTAATTTTCCCCACCAAATGAATAGCAGAAATCGGATCCAAATGTGTTAATGGGCTAAGGTTTACTCAAACGGTTCAAGAGCCCGTACTTAAAAAAGAAAAACCTCTTTTTTATCACTTTTTTTTTTTTTTGGTCATCATTTTTCATTTGTTATGCATTTAATTATTTTTTCGATTGATTTATTTTTTTTATTTTGCTATTTTTATATTGTACTTTTAGAAAAATGAGTACTTGAATTGTCGACTAAAATTTAGATGTCAACAAAACTCTCTCAAAAAACTTTCTAGGGTAGGCCAACGGTTTTTGTTGTTCGTGCTCATTGTGCTTGGTATTTACCTTTTTGGAATTTCCCATTGTTTCCTAGAACTAACTCCAGGTGCTTCTTTGAAATTAATTTTCGAACAAAGGCCTCTAATTGTCAAAGACCCACTGATTTTTTTTCTTGAACTTATTTTCCTAATCTAGCTTATTTAGTTTGATTTTAAGAAGCATAACAGGGGACAAAAGTTTCTGGGGTTTTACTCTCTTGTTTTTTTTTCATTATCCTCTTGTAAAGGATCCAACTTGAGGGGATATATGAAAATAGGAGTCAACTCTTGCAATAACTCGTCAATCGGGGCAAGATTTGTGCAAGTTCAATAACTGCAGGTCTTCACATTTCGCCGACCTATCATCATCAAAGAGGTAAAGTGATGGATGACATTGCTCCCTTGGGTGTCTCTGTCTCCTCCTGGCTCTTCTCCAAAGTCTCTTGTTCAAGTCTTCCCGTCCTCTTTCCAAGTCAACTGCCGTGTTTAAGCAGAGCCGATCTCACAAGACCAGCAGAAGGAATTGCCAATAACAAGGGCCTTCTTTTCACTTTCGCGTGAGGAATCAAACAACTTCTCCTCCTCCTCCTTCTTCTTCATGCCGTTCCATTCCATTCTAGGGCATTGATATCCAAACATAAAAAAAAAAAAAAGGAAACTTCGTATGTTCCAGACTGAGAACATATCAAATCCAGAGATGGTACTACGTTGCATTTACACATAAGGCTTAGTTTGCACGGCATTCTGCGTCTTATTCATTTCCATCTTTGAAGATCCTGTCACGTTGATGTTGGATGGAGTGTCATATGAAGTGCACGAACCCCGCAGTTGTGGGGACGAGGGCGACCATGTAAACATCAGCTATCCCTTTTATATTCCTGGAGGAGGAAGAAATTTATGCGCTTACCCTGGATTTGCGATCACTTGTGAAGGAACAAAAACTTTGTATGCTCACTACTCAGTTAAAAGCATCTCCTACAAAGAGAGTTCCATCAGATTAGTAAGCCGAAGGATACTTCTTGCTTTGCTCCACGTCCCTTCACTTTCACTCCTAGAAACATCTTCCTAAACAACAGTTTTTCTCTTCATCCTAAACTCTTGTTCTTCTATAACTGCACCGACTCTTCTTCTTTTCCCTTCCCAACATCCCCCGTGAGTTGTACTTCTAACGCCACATACAACATCTCTGTTGCGTCAAAACTTCCAAATAGCACCTTCTATCGCCAAAATAATTCCTGCCAGTCAGTGTCAGTGGTGCCAGTACAACTGAAGGAAGGGTTCTCTAATCAAACTATCAAAGATATCGACTACAAGGAGTTGTTGGGGAACGGCTTCCAGTTAAAATGGGATTTGTTAACTAACAAGATTTGTACCGGATGTCGAGAAAGTGGAGGCCGATGTGGACGATCACGAGACACAGACTTTTGGTGCTATTGCCTACGCGGAACCAATAATCCCAGGGACTGCAACAGTGATAAGATTTTTGAGTTAGGAATTAAGGTTTCAAAAATTGTTCTCTTTCCTGAAGGTGGTTACTGTGACGATACAAATCTTATAACCGTTAGGAGGAATATGCACGCTAAGCTTCATGAATTGTATAATCTCTCTTTTTTCGAAAAAAAGTCACCAACTATTATTGCTTTTATTGTTAAATTATATCTCATTTATGAACGATTTCGGAATTGCGATGGAGTCATCCAAGTTGGTCAGAATTTTTTGACCAACTTTACTAGTAAAGAAATCCCAATATATTTCTTCTTGAAGCGTGATCTTCAGGGGAGTTCCTTTTGGCCTTTCATGACTCTTCTTTTGGACACACATTGGAGCTTTTATTTGGCCACATATTTGAGCTTCCTTTTCAACTGATGTTGAGGTTTGTCAGAGAAGAAAGTGAAAAACATGCGGGCTTGCTTTCTTTTCTCCTTCTATTAGCACAATGATGGCTCCGTACGCCAAGTCAAACCCTTTGAAAATAAGCTCCAAGTTAAGCCCCTCTTATTAATTGCACATTAGGGAGGAGCTCGGTATAGAAGAGAGAGGAGCTCCGAACAGATAATACACTATCTGATGAGCGCACGAAGAGGAGCTTAACACAAGTCAAGAGAGACGCTCAAAACACCGTGGTTTTGTGCAAAGTTATACATCCTATAGAGGTGTTTCAGTCGTGAGGTAATCGGGCCAAACAATGTGGGATTGGGTATAATCAAGGGCTGGAAAACACTTGAGCGTATGAGTGATTGTAACTATACAAATCTCTCATTGATTACTCAGCTAATTATAGTTAGCTCTCCCTGTGGAGTAAGTATTGATACTCGAACCGAATCACATAAATATCTTTTTTTCCTTATTCTTCGTCGTTTTATTTCTCTTTCGATTCCGTTCTCTCTCGCTCTTGATCTAATTGTAAAGATCCAACCAGCTTTCACACTTGATTTTACTACAATTGGTGTCAAAGCTAAGACTTTGCAATTATGTTTGAAGTGAAAGTAGAAATTGAGAAATTTAACGGCAGGAACAACTTTGGGTTGTAAAGTTTTAAGATGCGTGTGCTATTAACCGCCCAAAGTTTAGCCAAGGTGTCGGATGGCAAGGCTAAGTTCATGGAGAGGGCAAAGGGTATAAACCTATTGAACCTATTCAATGAGTTGTTAATAGAGGTGTCCAATGATAAGGATACCGAACATTTGTGGGCAAAAATTCAGGCCCTCTATGTAATGAAGGATTTAAATAATCACCTCCACCATGTTGAAGATAAACCTGTTGAATCTATCGAATGAGTTAATAATTTCGTTCTCTCTCGCTCTTGAATTAATTGCAAAGATCTGGTCAGCTTCCGCATTCTATTTTACAACATTTATGTTGCAGGAGCTAGGAGCTTACAGAAGAAAGGTACTCTTGGTAAGTAGTACATCAAATTTGTTACGCGTGCTTATGAATTCAAATCTAGACATTTGGCCAGTATAATTGGAACTAGGACTATAAAACCCCATCAGAATGATTATCTCTATTTAAACTTTGTATGTCCTTTGGTTATGCAGGTGCATCAATCAGTGCATTTGGTGTCGCTATTATAGTCCTAGCCTATCTTTGGAGCAGAAAGATGAAAAAGAGTCATAAATGTGAGGTCATTTTTGAAAATCGTGGAATTTTAGTAACGAGAAGATATTCATATGCTGACATTAAGAGAATGACCAACTCATTCAAAAAAAAACTAGGCCAAGGAGGCTATGGTTGTGTGTACAAAGGGAAGCTCCCAAATGGTCATCTCGTGGCAGTAAAAATCCTAAGCAAGCTCAAAGGAGATGGTGAAGACTTCATCAATGAGGTAAACAGCATGAGCAGAACTTCCCATATCAATATCGTTACTCTGCTAGGTTTCTGCTTTCACAAAACCAAAAGGGCTCTCGTCTATGAGTACATGCCCAATGGATCTCTGGAGAAACTCATATACGAAGAGAACTACAGCAAGTTAGGTTGCCGCCACCTTGGATGGGACACCTTGTACCGAATCTCCCTAGGCATAGCTCAAGGGCTCGAATACTTGCACCGAGGCTGCAACTCGAGAATATTACACTTCGACATAAAGCCGCACAACATCCTTCTCGATGAAAACTATTGCCCCAAGATTTCCGACTTTGGCCTCGAAGATATGCCATCGAGAGGAGAGCACGATCTCACTACTCGGCGCGCGAGGGACTGCGGGGGTTTATTGCGCCAGAAGTATTTTGCAGGAACATCGGAGGAATATCCCAAAAATCAGATGTGTATAGCTTTGGGATGACAGTGCTCGAAATGGTTGGTGGGAGGAAAAATATAGTAACCGAAGCAGAGAGAACCAGTGAAATATACTTCCCGCATTGGATTCACAAGCGTCTTGAACTTCAAGAAGAGTTTGGACTACAGAATGTCACAAGTGAAGGAGACAAAGAGAAAGCTAGGAAGATGATAATAGTGAGCTTGTGGTGCATACAAACTAATCCTTCAATTAGGCCAACAATGAGCGAGGTGGTGGATATGCTAAGAGGCAGTGTTGACTGCTTGCTAGTTCCTCCCAAGCCCTATCTGTCTTCTCCATCAAGATCATCACCAACCACTTCAATGTCCATGGCTGTGTGAAATTTAAGTTCATACTATAAGCACATCTAGCCTTTCAATGCAATGAGCAACTTGTGTGCAAAGATTGTTAGATAAGTATACTTGAGAAATTTTTCTTCTATTATTTGTTGAACGTATGATACCAATGCTTAGGCCGACAGAAGTTATCTAAAGCCCCGTCATTAATTGCAGAAAGCAACTTAACATGAATTTGCATCTTATGCAGCCGAATATACATGACCGCAAAGCCATCTAGAATTCAATATGTTTTTAATTTCCTTGGTTTCCAATTTCTACGCAGAAATTATATAAAGCCACACAGTCATTAACAAAGGCAAGCCACAGCCTCCACAGATGCAGAGAACAAAAACAGGGACGCGATCGGACGACCATCATTGAATGCAGCAGGAACACGTATTAACACCGAGCAAACAAAACAAAAAGAAATTGTTCAGATTTGGTATAGGTGGAAATATGATGCGGTAGAAAATCATGCTTAGCCATCAACTAAAAGTTGCAATCGCGTGTGACATGTCATTATACACTCAAAACAGGTCAGGATCAAGGACTAATCAATACGGACACAGATTGGGCATTTGTCGAACATATGGTGGGCAGTTTATTTGATTAGTTATGTATGAGTTTACCGTAACGATTCATTTCATTCCATCACATTTAGCGCTAACATAAATCATCAACTCAGCCTCGATCATTTCAGATTTTAGATTGACGATGTTTGAAGTCTCAGTCTCTGTTTTCGTTCTAAAGCTATCACCGGGAGCAACAGATATTGAACTCACCTCTATATCTTTTCTATCAAGCTTTTTTGAAGGAAAAAGAAAAAAAAATTGAATTTAAAATTTTGAACAAAAATATAAAAAATTAATTAAAAAATTCACGTCAACAATTTTTGATCAAATTGACCGGATACACTTAATTAGCAAAAAGTGAAAAGGTTTATGGCACAATTAAAAGGTTTATGACTGAATTAGTAAAAGTGTAATAAATTTATGACTTTTTTTATAAATAGCACAAATCGAATCCAAATGTCTTTATGGGCTAAGGTTTATTCAAGCGGTTCAAGAGCTTGCACTGAAAAAGAAAACCTCTTTTTTATCACTTTTTCATTTGTTATGTATTTATTAATTTTTTTGATTGATTTATTCTTACTATTATTGGCCATTTTTTATTTTTGTACTTTTGCAAGAATAAATACTTGAATTGTAGACCAAAATTTTAGGTATCAACAAAATGCTCTCAAAGAAACTTTCTTGATAGGCCAATGGTTTTTGTTGTTCATGCTCATCGTGCTTGGTATTTACCTTTTTGGAATTTCTCACTATTTCCTAGAACTAACTCCTGCTGCTTCTTTGAAATTAATTTTCAAACGGAGACCTATAATTGTCAAAGACCCACTGATTTTCTTTTCTCGAACTTATTTTCCTAATCTAGCTTATTTAGTTTGATTTTAATAAGCATAATAGGGGATAAAAGTTTCTGGGTTTTTATGTTTTTTTTATTTCATCATCCTCTTGTAAAGGATCCAACTTGAGGGGATATATGAAAATAGGAGTCAACTCTTGCAATAACTGGTCAATCGGGGCAAGATTTGTGCAAGTTCACTAACTGCGCGTCTTCATATTTCTCCTTCTCTACCTGCCTCTCAAAAGTCTCTTGTTCTAGTCTTCCCGTCCTCTTTCCAAGTCAACTGCCGTGTTTAAGCAGAGCTGATCTCACAAGACCAGCAGAAGGAATTGCCATTAACAAGGGCCTTCTTTTCACTTTCACCTGAGGAATCAAACAACTTCTTCTCCTTCTTCTTTTTCTTCTTCTTCTTCTTCATGCCGTTCCATTCCATGTTAGAGCATTGATATCCAAACAAACAAGAAGGAAACTTCGTATGTTCCAGACTAAGAACATATCGAAATCCAGAGATGGGTCTACGCTTCATTTACACACGAGGCTTAGTTTGCACGGCGTTCTGCATCTTCTTCATTTCCATCTTAGAAGATCCTGTCGCGTCGTCAGATAAAGTGTCATATGAAGTGTGCAAACCCGCCAATTGTAGGGGCAAGGGCGACCCTCTGAACATAAGCTATCCCTTTTATATTTCTGGAGGAGGAAGAGAATTATGCGGTTACCCTGGATTTGAGATCACTTGTAATGGAACAGAAACTATGTATGCTCACTACTCAGTTAAAAGCATTTCCTACGAGGAGAGTTCCATCCATTTAGTAAGCCAAGGGGATAGTTCTTGCCTTGCTCCCTTCGCTTTCCCTCCCATAAACATCTTCCTAAACCACAGTTTCTCTCTTCTTCCTAAACTCTTGTTCTTCCTTAACTGCACCGACCCTTCTTTTCCCTTGCCAACATCCCCCGTGAGTTGTACTTCTAACGCCACATACAACTCCTCTGTTGCGTTACTTACTAATGGCACCATCTATCGCCATAGTGGATCCTGCCAGTTATTCTCAGGGGTACCAGTACAACTGGAGGGAGGGTTCTTGAATCCAACTATCAAAGATGTCGACTACAAGAAGTTGTTGGAGAACGGGTTCCGGTTAAGATGGGATTTATTGACTAACAAGAGGTGTACTGGTTGTCGAGACAGTGGAGGCCGATGTGGACGATCACGAGACAGAGACTTTCTGTGCTATTGCCCACACGGAGCCAATCCCAAGAACTGCAATAGGGGCGGCGGTAAGGTTTCAGAATTAGGAATTAAAGATTCATGCAATAAATTCGTCATTAATTATTCTCTTCCCTAAACATAATGTGGTAGACAAATTATATAACTGTTAGGAGGGAGATGCACGCCGAGCTTTATTAATCATATCATCTCCCTTCGGCCTATCCACTTGGCCTATTCAGCAGGCCTACTTCAATCTCCCAACTCTAACTGCCCAAATTAAGGCTGGAATTCACTATGCAATCCTCGAAATGCTATAGCGTATGAAGATGTTTCTTTTACTTATAGCTCTGCTTCTGCAAATACAAGCGATCTTCACTACACTTCACACTCTATTCTCTAATTACAAATGCTCAAACTTCTACAGAAAAATACAATTAGATTTACACAGCTTCTACACACGAACAAGAAGAAAATGGACACTCAGAGCATGAACTCTTGTTCGTTTCTCTCTAACTCTACTACTTCCTTGTGTTGAATTTATAGCCATGATCTCAAATGACACTTTCAAATTCAAATCCTACGAGTAACCATCGATTCTGTCATCTATAGCAATTAAACTGACTTCTCATTTCAGGAAGATGAATATATAGAACTCTTGTTTGCCAATAAAATGCACAAGTAGTTGACACACCTCATTATAAATGGAAAACATAAGTTACCCCACTTTATATTTTGAACTTGCTCTGCTGTTCACGTTGGGATAGGTTGTGCATCCATTTTAGATCAAATAGGATCCGGATGTATGTACGGCTATTCTCCCTTTTATTATTCTCTATTCGTCCGAGTGTGTAAAGTTGATTATGAACTCTATGGAGGCTATTTTGGCATCCTTTCCCTCAATTGACCAAACTGCCTTCTCAACTTTGATGCAGGAAAAAGGTGTTCGTGGTGGAAGATAGGACTAGGTGATTTTCTTTTTCTTAGTTTCTTGTCTGCTATCACATTGCTTCCGCTGACCTGGACAAATCAAAGTATAATTAGGACAATCTGCTCCCAGCTTGACATGATAAAACAACAAAAACAGGATCAACTTATTGCAGAAGTATCCTTTCTGGTTTTTACTGGAAAACCAATCTGACAATGCTGATCAAATCAAAGTCGTCCATAGCAAAATCTTCTTACCTCGTCTTAAGAGTTCAACTATCTGTCCATGCTTCCAGCCAGCATAATCCATATGTCCTAGGAAACAGCACAAAAGTTAAAAGCATTTTCCAATATAGGACACGGGTTAATTATCTCCTGGTGCATCAGGTATTGGAATCGGAAGCTTGGCCATCATCCTGTTGTCCTGTATGATCCACTTGAAGAAGAAGAATGCATCTTTGAAGTTCCTTTTGAGAAACAACACCTCATATCCTCACTCCAATCCAGACATGGAAGAGAGCAATGTCTACTTTGAAGTCCCCATTTTCAGCAGTACCGAACTTGAAGAAGCCACAAATAACTTCTCTGCTTCCAATGAACTTGGAGACGGAGGTTTTGGAACTGTTTACTACGGTGAGAAAATGTTCCTTCACTATTCCTCCTAGGGATTCTCTACTGAAAGACATTTTCTACAATGTTCTTGACAGGAAAACTTCGAGATGGGCGGGAAGTAGCAGTGAAGCGCCTATACGAGCGTAACTACCGAAGGGTAAAGCAGTTCAAGAATGAGGTAGAGATCCTAACCCGTTTGCAACACAAAAACCTTGTGTCTCTGTATGGTTGCACTTCTCGCCACAGCCGTGAGCTTCTGCTTGTCTATGAGTACATCTCGAATGGCACTGTTGCTGATCATATCCATGGCCGGCGAGCAAACTCTTCTACTATATTGCCTTGGCAAATCCGTATGGACATAGCCATAGAGACTGCTACTGCATTGGCTTACCTCCACGCTTCTGACATTGTCCACCGTGATGTGAAAACAAATAACATCCTTCTCGACAAGAATTTCGGGGTTAAAATTGCGGATTTTGGGCTTTCGAGGCTATTCCCCGATGATGTCTCTCATATCTCTACAGCTCCTCAAGGGACTCCAGGTTATGTGGACCCCGAGTACCATCAGTGCTACCAGCTCACGGAGAAGAGTGACGTCTATAGCTTCGGAGTTGTTCTAGTCGAGCTTGTATCATCCAAGCCAGCTGTGGACATAAGCAGAGAAAGCCACGAGATTAATTTGGCCAACTTTGCCACTAACAAGATTCAGAAATGCGCATTTGGCGAATTGATCGACCCAAATCTAGGATTTGAGTCAGATAGCGAAATCAATAGGATGACAACTTCGGTGGCTGAGTTAGCTTTCCTGTGCTTGCAACTGAACAAGGAAATGAGGCCTCCAATGGATGAGGTTTTGGAGGAACTGAAGGCAATTGCGTGCGATGATAATGCTACGGACATATTTGTTGATGCAGATGAGGGTGAAAGTGTCCTTGCTCCATCTCCTCCGGATTATGACGATTCCCAGCTACTGAAGAATATGCAGTTGACCCATTCTCCAGTTTCTGTGACTCAAAAATGGGGTAGCAGCGGAAGTTCTGCTCCTGGTGTTGATGCTTAGATTATCCATGTATCGTTTGTCACATACTTTACACACGTGAATGCAAGTGAGCAGTCATATATGTTGAGACGTTACTGATTCAAGTGCTGGGTCGAAATCTTAAGGTATGGACATGGTAATAAAGCACTTTTCTCAATCTAGCTTGCACGTGACATTGAACCATAAATAGGTTATTTAGTTTATCTGTTGTTTCTTACTACATTAAAAGTATCCAACACGACACATGGATATATTGGTTGGCCGAGAAAAGGAACGGCGTAAAAACATGAGCAAATTCAACACATGGATAACAATTATAGGGAAGTCTTCAGAGACCATCTTTCCCTATGGTTGGTTGTGACTTATACTGAACTTCTGCGATACAATCATTCAAGCTTATGACCACGGTGACTTGACATATGACAAGATGTATATCGGGTCTCTCAGCTGAAGTGAACGTGGGGGCGAAAAAGGGAAAGAGGGGGACTGCCATTACCGTCGTCGTTCGATTCAAAGTTCTCTCCACTCAAAATAATCCACCCACACTTTTTTTCCTTTCCGCAGAGACCCAGGGATGAGTTGCCTGGGATCGCAAGTCCAAGTTTGTCTATGGTTCAATTCAATGTTGTATAAAGGAAAATCGTTCCAATAAAGACGTTTCTCAATAATATTATTATGACTCTCAAACTCATGCGCGATCACAATGCCAAACCAAATACGATGAGTGGTAATCGAAATAAAGATGATAATGAATATAGGGTCCAATAGTAGGTAGAACTTAATGTTCTCTCCATGACCCCCTTAATTGAAATAGACTCGAAAGTAATTTATGGAGCGAAAAGCTAAAGAGTGGCAATAAGGGTGACTTATCTATCAACTCCTTTCGATTGGATAGAATCCATTACTTGAAGGAAACTATATTGCTCTCTCCAGGTACTTTATAATCTCAATTTTAACTTGGTCATATGATTTTGGTGTTTTCACAAGAATTGAGTACCTAGAAAGGTGAATACTCATCGCTAATAATTTCAACGCAATCATTAGCTCAAAATCCCACTACCCGCAACCTTCCCTTGTAAATATCACCACTCTCAATCCTCAATGAGACATCTTCAAAAAATGTCCGTATCATCTTCTAGCGATTGTCGTCCTGTGAGCCATTTGGATAGACCGGCATAGATGTGAAGCCCAGGGAGGACCCATATACAATTGGTTCTCCATTGGTAGGGCAGGCATGGATAGGAGGACAGGTCTAGAAATAAACATTCGTGTACGAGTCCTATCCAAAATGCAACAAAACTTTTGGCTATCTCTTAACTGCCCTTAGATTCTTGGCAAAAATTGAACCCCAAAACATCCATGAAAGGGGCACACATATAAGACCTTGGCCTAAATGGACATAGATTCAATGGCTACTGCTAGTAGTCTTTATCACAGGCAAAAAGGGATTCTCTATACATTTGGCGAGACTCTAGTCTTGTTATTACTCCACTGCTAGTGGCATTGCCTGACAATATCAGCAGACGTCGAGTAACAGCATTTCGCACCCAATAAGCTCTGTGTGAGGGCGTCGGTTTGAACCATATATGGGTTATTTAGTTTATCTGTTGTTTCGTACTACATTAAAAGTTAGGTTATTTAGTTTATCTGTTGTTTCATCCTACTTTAAAAGTTTCCAACATGACTAATGGATATATTGGTTGGCCGAAAAAAGGAACGATGTAAAAACATGAGCAGATTCAACACATAGATAACAATTATAGGGAAGTCTTCAGAGACCATCTTTCTCTAGGGTTGGTTACGACTTATACTGAAATTCTGTGATATAACCATTCAAGCTTATCACCATGGTGACTTGACATACGATAAGATGTATATCATGTCCTTCGCTGACGTGAACATGGGGGCGAAAAAGGGAAAGAGGGGGATGGTCCTTACTGTCGTTCTTCGATTCAAAGTTCTACATGGACTAATCCACCCACGCTCTTTTTCCTTTCCGCATGGACCAGGAGATTGGATACTTGGGATCGCAAATCCAAGTTTGTCCGTGGTTCAATTCGATGTTGTGTAAAGGAAAATTATTCCAATAAAGACGTTCCTTAGTAATATTATCACGACTCTCAAAGTCATGCACAGTCGCAATACCAAACCAAATATGACGAGTGGTAATCGAAATAAAGATAATATTGTTTAGAGGGTCCAATAGTAGGTAGAACTTAAAGTTCTTTCCATAACCCCCTTTATTTGAAACAGACTGGAGAAGTAATTTTTAGAGCGGAAAGCTGTAGAGTGGCAGTAAGGTGACTTATCTGTCAACTCTTTTCAATTGGTTAGAATCCACTACTTGAAGGGCACTACATTGTTCTCTCCAGTTAATTGATAATCTCAATTTTAACTTGGCCATATGATTTTGGTGTTTTCACGAGAATTGATTACCTAGAAAGGAGAATACTCATTGCCAATGGTTTCGACGCAATCATTAGCTCAAAATTCCACTACCCGCAACCTTCCCTTGTAAATATCACCACTCTCAATCCTCAATGAGACACCTTCAAAATTTTCCGTCTTCTCTTCCAGCGATTGTCGTCCTGTGAGCCATTCGAATAGACCAGCATAGAGTCATGTGAAGCCCAGGGAGGACGCATATACAATTGGTTCTCTATTGGTAGGGGCAGGCTTGGATAGGAGGACAGGTCTAGAAATAAACAATCAAGTACGAGTCGTATCCAAAATGCAAGAAAACTTTTGGCTATCTCTTAACTGCCCTTAGATTCTTGGCAAAAATTGAACCCCCAAACATCCATGCAAGGGACACAAATATAAGACCTTGGCCTAACTGGATATAGATTAATGGCTAGTGCTAGTAGTCTTAATCACAGGCAAATGGGATTCTCTATACATTTGGCGAGACTCTAGTCTGGTTATTACTCCACTGCTAGTGGCATTGCTTGACAGTATCAGCAGACGTTACGTAACTGCATTTCGCACCACATGAGCTCTGAGTGAGGGTATCGGTTTGAAAACTTCAATTGACATAATCACTGGCTAAAACAATGCCTTCTTAGTTCTTCCCACTGACACTGCCGTAACTGTTCAAAGAGTAGTTCTTACATCTTCTCAAGAGACTTACCAAATGGATATAAGAGCCGCTTATAGGCCAATCAGCCTCTGATCTGACTGAGCAATTCCTATTGCAACTCATGAACTTGTTTTATAATCATTTCCTTTATTTCCCCTGCTCTTTATAATTATTTGTGTCACTTCACGACTAATGTTTCTTTGTGGAATCTCCCCCTTTTTTATGGATTCAATTGTAGTTAGACCCCAAGTTTTGTTCTTTTGTTCCTTGTCTTGCTTATCTGCTTTAATATGCGAGGGTCACCTGTAATTGCTTGGAAAGAAATGGAATCGTCAAAAAGTTTTTCAATAACTGGTCAATGGGGCCAAGATTGGTGGAAAATCGACTGATTGGAATTTTTTCGTCAGCCTATCATCAGCAAGAAGGAAGCGATGGATGGTATTACAATTACATATGACAGACCCAAAACTTAATAATCTTCATTTAGGTGTCCCTACCTCTTTTTTCAAAGTCTCTTCAAGTCTTCCATGCCCTCTTTTCCAAGTCAACTAACGTGTTTATGCAGATGAAGAGCAGAGGAAGCAATGTGCAGGAATTTCCAATCAGAAGGCCTTCCCTTCAAGTTCGAAGCTGCTCCATTGTAAATCATCAATGTGAAACGGAAAATCTTCCCCTCATTCGAAGCCTGGAAACCACGTGTAAAATCTCAGGATGGTCATGGGTCTATACTGTGCTCATGCGCGAGTGCTACTTCACATTGGTTTGCACATCTTGTTCACTGCCATGTTAGGTGAGACCATTAACTCATCACAGTATCAACTTTGCGAACCCCTGAAATGTGGCGGAGGCAGAAGCCCAGAAATAAGGTATCCCTTTTACATTCCTGGAAAAGAAAGAGGCTTATGTGGTTACCCTGGATTTGAGATCATCTGTCATGGAACAAAAACTATGTACGGTCACTACTCGGTTGAAAGAATTTCCTATGAAGAACAATCTATTCAATTGGTGAATGAGTACGTTATGGATGCTCCCTGCTTCACTCCTCGTCCCTCCACTTTCTATCCCGTAAACCCGATTTTAGGTCACAGTTACTCCTTTCACCCAAGACTCTGGTTCTTCTATAATTGCACAGGCTCTTTTTCTTTTTTCGCTACCCCACAATCCCAGTAAATTGTACGTCTAACCCCATATATAACTCCTTTGTTGCATTAATACATCCAAATGACCCCTACTATCAAGAAGGTGGAGCCTGCCAGTCGTCTGTGGAGGTACCAGTAGAACTGAAGGAAGGGTTGTCGAACCAAACAATAGGTGATGTGGACTACAAGGTGTTGTTGAAGGAAGGGTTCATCTTAAAATGGGATTTATTACCCGAAAAGAGTTGTCATACTTGTCGACAAACTAAAGGCCGATGTGGACTGTCAGACGAGCAACATTTCTGCTGTTATTGCCCTGATGGAACTCACCACCACAAGGACTGCAATAGCAGCAACAGCGGTAAGGTTTTTAGGACTACGAATTGACACTTCTTGCATCATGTCCTAAATAATTCTCTTTCCTGAATAGAATTGGTTATTGGGGCAATATAAACACTATGACTATTAGGAGGAAGATGACCAAGGAGCTTCCCATGTCCTCTAGAGAACCTCCCAAAATTGGGATTAATCAGGGATCTAAGAAGCCTGGATAGTATGCCCAACGTCATAAAAAGGAGATTCTTTGAATAACCACATCCTTATTTTGCAGAGTATCCATGACTTGTTTACTCTAATCCAATGGCCACACATACCAGAATGACCTTTGCAGACCCTAAGACTGTATATTACAATAGATTGCTTAATAATGAGGCAAATGGTTTCTCCCTTCAATGATATCCACATAGGCTTCAGATGACAATACCGGCTTTTCTAAATAGCATACTCTATATTTCTCCAAATGTGCAAACCTATTTTATGAACTCTATGGGCACTAACTCCAAATCCTTTCCCTTATTGACCAATCTGCCTTTCATCTTTGATGCAGGAAAAAGAGGCATGTGGTTGAAGATAGGACAAGGTAAATTTTCTCGAGTAGCTTGTCTAACTGCATGCCCTTCATCAGACCCGAACAAAGCAAATTACCATAAGTATAATCTGCTCGCTACTTGACATGATAGACCAACAAAAACAGTCTTAGCTTATTGCATCTGTTTTCACAACAGTGTTAGATTATCTGATGCATGAGCAAGAAAGTGCAAAACAATATCCAATATGTGGTTTCCCAGGTTGTATCGGCCTTTCAATTGTCGCAAATCTTCTCCTTTGTTCTCA
Source organism: Syzygium grande (assembly GCA_024733475.1). Classification (NCBI taxonomy): domain Eukaryota; kingdom Viridiplantae; phylum Streptophyta; class Magnoliopsida; order Myrtales; family Myrtaceae; genus Syzygium; species Syzygium grande. Next base: position 34,996,540 of record JAMXDD010000007.1, read on the forward strand.
AGATCTCGACTACCGAGCTATGCTTGTAGCAAATAAATTTCCCAAGTTCTGGAAACTGCAAACCAGTTAAAACATAAGACTATTAAGCTTCTTCTAAGCATCATTTTCCATGTACTCTCTTGTTCCCGGAGTATTTTAAGAAGCTTATTACGTTACCTGCCTAGCTGCCTACAGAGCCAGTTATACTATCTGCTTGTATGTCTGTCAGGTATTGGAATTGGAAGCTTGATCATTGGCCTTTTGTCCTATGTGATCTACTTGAAAAGGAAAAATGCTTCTCATAAGCCCCATTTGAGAAACAACACTTCATGTCCTTACTCGAATTCGGACATGGGAGAGAGAAGTGTCTATTTTGAGGTCCCCATTTTCACCAGTTCTGAACTAGAAGAAGCCACAAATAACTTCTCTGCTTCCAATGAACTTGGGGATGGCGGTTTTGGAACCGTTTACTATGGTAATTAATGTTCATTTTGCCTCTTGTTAAGGGATGAAGAATTATATTGAAAGAATTTTCTTCAATTTTGTAACAGGAAAACTCCGAGACGGACGGGAAGTAGCAGTCAAGCGCCTAAACCAGCACAGCCACCTGAGGGTGAAGCAGTTCATGAACGAAGTAGAGATTCTCACCCGCTTACGCCACAAAAACCTCGTCTTGCTTTACGGTTGCACATCCCGTCACAGCCATGAACTTCTACTCGTCTATGAGTACGTCTCCAATGGCACTGTGGCTGATCATATCCACAGCAGAAAAGCAAAACTCGCTATGTTGCCTTGGCATGCCCGTATGAGCATTGCCATAGAGACCGCCACCGCATTGGCTCACCTCCATGCTTCTGAAATTATCCACCGCGATGTAACAACTAATAACATCCTTCTTGACAGTAATTTTAGTGTCAAAGTTGCAGATTTCGGGCTTTCCAGGCTATTCCCTAATGATGTCAGTCACATCTCAACATCTCCTCAAGGAACTCCAGGTTATGTGGACCCTGAGTATTATCAATGCTATCAACTTACTGAGAAAAGCGATGTTTATAGCTTTGGAGTTGTCCTGATTGAGCTTATATCGTCCAAGACGGCCGTGGATGTAAGCAGAGCAAGGCATGAGATTAATCTAGCCAATCTGGCTGTCAACAAGATTCAGAAATGCGCATTCAGTGATCTGATCGACCTGACTCTAGGATTTGAGTTAGATGACGAAATTTATAGGATGACAACTTCAGTGGCCGAGCTGGCATTCCGGTGCTTGCAACAGGACAAGGAGATGAGGCCTTCAATGGATGAGGTTTTGAAGGAACTGAAGGTAATTGCAAGTGGCGAGAAAGCTGCAGACGAATTTGTGGATGTTGACGATGATGAAAACGTCCTAGCATCTCCCCCGGATTATGATGATGTCCAGCTATTGAAGAATATGCAGCTGACACGTTCTCCTGTTTCTGTGACTCAAATATGGGATAGCATCAGCAGTTGTTCTGCTCCCAGCGTTCAAGTTTAATTTGAATTTTTCATGAGCTGCCAGTAGATATATTGCATGTAAGCGAGTGGTTATGTATAATGCATCTGACGTGCCAGGGTTTATGGCTGAGTTAAAATCCAAAGGAATGTACATAACTATGAAGCACTTTTGTGGATCTCGTTTGGAAATGATATAGCATGACATATAGTGTTATCCACTTCATCTATTTGCTTCTGTACTCCTAAGAATCAAGAACTCAACATACTTCCTCTTCAATACAATAGAACAGTGAGGAGAGGAGAGACGTCTGACATAATTACCTATTGACCATTATCTTCAGGATTGTACACTTGGCTGCAGATATGTCAATATCGGTTGTTGTCAACAAGAGACAAAAACATGGACGCAATGTCAACATCTCAATAATGCATTGTAATTTTTTGGTTCTGCGGCTGAAATTAAGTGCTATGTAAAAATCAGCCAATATGGCTTTGCTCATGCTGTTGCACCACCCATTCACCAATTTATGAAGGCACAAAAACATTAAGAGCGGAGTTGCTCTATGGTAAATTAGTAGTGCTTACAGTTGGACATTGCGGTCATATACAAAAACCATATAACAAGTACAAATATGAAAAGACAGGCCAACCCAACAATGGGAGATAAAAAGGAGCTCACTGAAAAAACCAAGAAGACTGTTTGCTTATTCAACTCCGCATTTAAATTAAAGCACTACAATCCTTTCTAAACAACACAATTATCAAATCAGGAAATGGCATACATCAAAAAATCTAATCAACTTCTGCTGCTAGCTGCTCTTTCTTTCCCAATAGAACTATGTGGGTGGGCTTACATGAGTGGGTCTGCGATTGCTGGGTCACTCCACTATTTACTCCCTCTTCAGTTCCTTGGGTTTCTGGTTGGTGATGGGATTGGAAATGGGGATTGCTAGTGAATGTTTTTTTGTGTGGAGGTATTATTTGTTGCAAAAATCTATGTACCATCTCATAACTGGTAAATGTAACAACAGCGTACGGAGTAGTCCTCAGTAAATTTGTACCACAGCCTCGATAAAATCCAGAGATACCCTCCTTCTGAAATACTTTCTTGACACAATCATTAACTCCCGCATACAGAACCTCAGAATCCCTACAATGTCCCTGCTCTTGCAACCGGGAACGTACCACCTGAATAGACAAAGTTCTAATCAGTTCCTTGTGCACACAAACACTAGCAAATAGGTGAAAGTTACCCATGATGCTTTCGCTGAATATGGGGAATTAATGAAATGATATAACTCTCCAGTCCAGAAAAGAAAAAAATACCTCATGTGGATAAGTCATGATGGAGGCCGGGAGCTTAGATATTGCGGAGGCAATGGCTACACTTCCGGGGCTAAGTTGATCGACAGTAATATTATCTACAAACAAATTACAGACAAAAAGCAATAACTGTGTCAAAATCACAAACATACCAAGAAAAAATCATGCACCCACGTAGAACAAGCATATACCTTTTCTAGCTATGTACTGTTTGATCATCTCATATGTTGGAAACTGAATTGCAACGTGACTTAGTCCTACCAATGATGGGAGAATGCCACTGTCCAAAGGAAGTAGGGGGGGAAAGTACAAATAATAAATGATATATTCTTCATAGAATGTCTGGACTTTGGGAATCACTCCGAGCAGTAGCAAAAACTAACCTATACAAACCACGGAGACCTTCCTCACGTGCGATCCTGCCTAAAGCAGAACGTACGCTTACGTATGGAACCACTTCTGGTCTCAAACCCTGTGTCTACAATAAGAAAGGCAACTAAGTGTCACAAGTGAAGTCTAAAAAAATAATCCTTCACTCTGCACAATCCTTGCATTTTTACTTTTCTAGCAGTAATCTTCTGCTAAAATTAAACGGAAAAAAGAATTCTCTTCTGTGAAGCTAGAAACTTTCAATGCAAGGACTACATAGGATATATGCTCATTGCAAATAGACTGCAGGACTTTTTCTTTTTGGTCAAATACTGCAGAGCTTTAGATGGAGAAGACAAACATGAAATTACTATTCCTAGCAACATCTAAACTTTCTCATCGAAATTTTTTGCAATGTTTACCACATAAGCAAGACGGCTGAAAAAATCATTTGCAGAAATTATATCGCGACTTCTGGGGCTTGTTTCTGAAGTTACCCAAGCCAAGCGACCAGGTCAAATCTGAGATATCAAAAATAACTGAAGCTTGGTGCGGTATAATTATTTTGTAGTCTGAAACTCTCATCATGAGGAACTCACTAAGGTAGAATGCCCACTGATCAACTTACTTGGAGTCTGGTTACTACAACCCATAAAGGATTTGTAGTGATCGCTGTGGCAGCTCCAGCACCCACAGCAGCTATCATGTTGGCACCGGTGCTTACTTGATTGCCATTATCAACTGCATCCAAAGACATTAAGCGCTTTATAAGATCAAATGGCAAAGTATACATGAATGGACTTCATTTCCAACACATAATCCTCAAATGCTGATAAAATGTATCCAAAGAAAAGCTTCCGTGTAGGAGATCTGTTGTGGAGTAAATGATACTGTGAAAACCAACCATGTGAATGGACTAGGCCCTTAAGTCTCTCATAAACCGTGAAGTAGACCTGCATATAAATGAGCATTCTGTCAGTTGAAAGAGTATATAAAGCAAACACATGACATCTCGCGCACATCGCATAATGTGAGACAAAATCACTTCACTTGTAAAAATCAGCAACTTGCAAAGGTCCAGCAGATTAACTAAGATGATAGAATGAACATTCCAGATTGACAAATAAGATGTAAAATTGACTGCAGAAAAATTTCTTACGTGGCAATTCCGTTGTCCTGAACTCTAAAGAAACTTGTTTTCCTAAACACTGTCTTCCTAGAGTATAAATAAATTGTGTGTATAACATGCAGATATAAGATATGCAGAATTCAAACAGGGTTCCTTATCTCCCAAGCACTGTAGATATTTCTCCCAGCCACCAATTCTTTTATGCAATAAGAGGAACATATAGTTTGCTCACTACAAATGTGGTGTTGTTTAGAGACCATGTCCCAGCTTATTTCCACTATGAATTGATTGTGAAGCATTAACTGTGAGAACTTTGTGGCTGAGCACCCTTTTCCTTTGGTGCTTACCAGATGCTGACTTAATTAAAAGGTGATTATAGTAAGCATAATGTCAGTTGTCAACGGCGGTATAACAGCTAACAAGAGGTGGTCACTGACCAGCACTGCCACTCAATCTCCACCAATAGATGATGATACTTGATATACGTGGCTGCCTAATCAGTATTTGATAGATGAAAATTCTAAATAATAATCAGATGATAACCAGGTTGGGAGCTGTCGGCGAGAAAATCAGCATAACAATGTTCTTATCGACAATGGCAACAGTTGCAATCTAATTTTCTTTCACAGACTAAAACTAACAATTCCAGTCAATAGAAGAAAAAAGTAGTAATACTCACAGCCCAGTTCGGAAGAAGAGCCAGAATTGTTGGTGAGAGACCACGGTACAGTCCCTTCAGGCCTTCCTTCTTTACTATGTTCTGTAGGCTTGTGATTACAATGCTTCCTGCGTGTAAATGGGAGAATGATGGAACAGCAATATACAATATTATACAGAACTACTAAAATCTTGAAGAGATAGGTAAATCAAAAACTGTTTCAGGCGCACTAATTGCTTTTTTAAGTAATTATAAGAAATAGTTCCAGAAATAGAGGATAAAAGGATGTTTAAGAGATTTGCGGCATTCTCAAAGTCAACATGTTGCAAGAATACACAAGATAAACAGTTGAAGATCGATGGTGGAAGGATATGTGCTTTTTAAGTTGACAGAAAACAACCTTGGAAAATTTCAGATGCCAATCAATCAATTAGTTGCATAATACTAGTCGACTATACTCTAGTATCACTATGACATTCTCTTTCCTTTTCCATTTACCTGTTTGTGCTTTCTGCGCAGTTACCATCTTCAGCCACTGTAAATCTACTATTTTAATTTAATTCCACCTATAAGTATATTACGTTGTTTTTTGCCTGTAACGGAAATTGAAAAAAATTTACTTTTTACACGTCGCACCTGTCTGGTGTAGAACCAGACGAATTCGCACCTCACAAGGATGGCAAGATCTACAAATGAAACAGACATTCAGTGTTGGATGAAAGTAGAGATGAAAATAAATGCCACCTCCTATCTCTTGTCACATCATTCAAGATCACTAAATCTTCCTGAATGTGTGATACTAATCCTAGAGCAATTCCATCAAAGAATTCAAGTAGCTGATTCCACCCAGTGAAAAAAAGCCCTGGTCGTTACCATTTCTATGCATCAGTCAAACTCACGGCCATTCTAATTTTACTTCTCAAGGCAATTGTCAGTTATAAACTATTTCAATCGGGCAACGGCGGACTTTGAATCAACCAGTTGTTGAGAGATTGCATTAAGAAGATGAGAAAAAAATTCCCATCAACTTATGATTTATTCAAATAAATCCTAAATCCTAAAGATCAAATCTTGAAGGAACCTGTGTATATTTTAGAATGTACATCAATAGTCAAGCAAAAGTTCGCATGCCAGACTGGATAAAAAGGAAAATTGGTTGCTAGGGGAAGAAAGGGTTGGCTGGGTGCGTGGCAAAGTACTTTCCACCAGTCATGAGAATTGGCAATTTCACATGAAATTCCTGCTTCAACTATTACTACACCAATAGGATAGAAGTAGAGCTAAGAAAACCTCCATGTCATTAAAACAGGTAAATCAAGGAGGATACTTGTTCACTGAATCAATGGTTCGAAATCCATTATATGAATATTTCCTTTGCAAATATCGCCCTCTTGATCCTAGATGAAAGATCTGAATAAAAATTATTAACTTTCCTCAGACTGATGCCCTCAATGAAAGATCTTAACAAGTTTCTAAAGAATAGTTACGTATAGGCCTACTCATTTTTGGTTGGGTTGGCAATAGGAGAAGTCCACAAATGGCCTTTGAAACAGGATCACAATTAAGATTTCAACCCAATATTTAACCAAGAAAGCACCCAGAAGAAAATCGTCAGCCTTAGCGTTGATTCTATTAAAGACAGGAGTCGTGCCTCATCATTTCAAAGCACGAAACCAGAATGCAGCAGACAGAGGGATGCCCCATCATCTCAAACTTCGCGTGAGACGGGCATGGGGCAAAGTGAATATTTATAGGAAAAGGGAGAGTTTTGGTACTATTTGACTGCTACTTGGCTCTGCTTGAACTCTTCAGGCACATTCCCCTTGCACTTTTTCGTTTCATAGGTGACACCCCTATGGCCCTTCACCATGAATTACCCAATGTTGTTACTAAACTACACCAGATAAAGTTTGAGACTGTATTGAACAAGTGCGCATGTAGACTTGAGAGAGCCAAGCGACCGTTCATTAAAAATAGTTCAAATTCCTAACAATGGCTGAGAATCTTTATTGGGGAGACTCTGGCTGAAGCAATACTTTCCTTTCAATTAACACTGATGTAACTAAGCACGGAATAAACAGAATTTCCCTGAGAGATTTATGTAATGGAAATAAGCCCGTATGACCGCCCTAGGATCACCATAGCGAGAAACGGTAAAAAGATGGATAGAATTTGTGCACTGATTTGGATTCCATTCGGATGCGGAAAAAACGATGAAGATAGAATCTTCTCCCTAACAGCCCAAATGAGACCCCCTCGCCAACTCACGGATGCCTTAGGTGAGTTTGCGTTTGAGAGATTTTGGAGAGTTAGGTCGGAGGACCTATTTATAGAGTTTTATGCCCCTCGGAACTCGCCCACACAAGCCGGGCCCATATCCGACTAATTAAGAAACTTTATATCCAAATTTATTAGACCAAAGTAGCGGGTAATAACAATCTCAATTAATATAACCCACATTAGGAAAACGTTACATTCTCCTACTTGGGCTATATTAATTGAAATCGTCTTTGTGCACCTTTATTTGGTCTATGGATAATTCTCAATAGTCAATCCGATCCCATAAAGTTTCAAACACCGAATCATTAGAACGTATGTAATCACATAGCCTTCCATGGTCACAAGTGCCTTAGACTTTCTTGATATGGATTCGATATGGTTGTGTGGCAAACGGATGACACCTCATAAAGAGTGATACCTCATGTGTCATCCCCTTTGTCAGTCCTCATTCTCTTTCCTTAAGTGTCACAAAAAACCTGATGTGTCACCAGAGAATATCTTTATGGTTCCAATGAACCTACATATGTCTTATCCTTATTGTTAACATTACTTTATGTGTAATAAGACATATCCTTAAGGCTAATAATTGAATGCCCATAGCCTTTACTCAAGGTTTACACAGTACCTTAAGATTTTCACCTTATATGTGTATTTAACATAACAAAAATGCATTCAGAAACACTTTATTGAATGCAAATGAGTTAATACACATCCAAAATGCTACAAAGAGCAACAGAACACAGATGTAAACTTTATTAGAGCACAAATTAAAAAACAGCTCCCACTAAACAACAATATCCCATGATACTCCTAAGCCCATGCTAACGACATGTCGTTCAAAAATACAAGGGCGAAGGCCTTTAGTTAGTGGATCTGCTACCATATCATCTGTGGAAATGTGCTCTACTGTAATGTCACCATCCCTGACTTTTTCCTTTATGGTCAAGTACTTGACTTCCATATGCTTAGACCCCTTGAGACCTCTCGTTGTTGTTAACAAACAACACCGCAGAGTTATTGTCACAATACAACTATATGGGCGATCCACAAAATCAAATACGGTCAACTCCCTAATGAGGTTCCGGAGCCAAATTGCCCCGAGTAGCGGCCAAAAGCATGCTACAAACTCCGCTTGCATGGTAGAGGATGTCATTGATTTTGTTTCTCACTTTTCCACGATCGCACCTCCCGCTAACTTAAAAGATATAACCCGTTGTCGACTTCCTTTCATCCCGACGACAAAGTCTCGAATCCGAATACCCTACCAGGTGTAGGTTCGAAACATGTCAGAGATCAGCATATAGTCTTTTGTCCTCTTTAGGTACCTCATGACCTTCTTGGCAGCAACCCAGTTGATCATGTCACGGATTTGGTGATATCTACCTAGAAGTCTGTTGCAAAAGCAATGTCGGCCTAGTGCAAACTTGAGCATACATGATACTTCCAAGTGCACTAGCATAAGGTACATCCTTCATTTGAGTTTTCTCAACATCCGTATGAGAACATGATGGACTCGGTTTATCACCTTTTATGACGAGGAGCAATTCACGGCTTGCGATCTCATCTTGAATCTTTCAATCGATCAACATATGGCGAGACAAACCCAATACTGGAGAGAACGATCCCTATGGATCTCAATGCCTAGGACAAAAGGCGCCTTATCAAGGTCCTTCATGTCAAAATCCTTTGATAACATTCGTTTTGTCTCATGTAGTAATCCAATATCACTACTACAAGTAAGATATCATCTACATAGAGTATGAGAAAAATAAATTTCCTCCCACCGACCTTTGTATATACACCGATCCAACTTGTTCTCAACAAAACCTAATGAAGTGACAACACTATGAAACTTCAAATACCATTGTCTAGAAGCTTGCTTAAGACCATAAATAGATTTCTTCAATCTACACACAAGCTCACCTGAATTATCACCGCAAAACCTTCGGGTTGCACCATATAGACTTCCTCATCAAGGTCTCCATTTAGAAAGGGGTCTTAACATCCATCTGGTGTAGTTCCATATCAAAATGAGCTACCAATGCCATGATCACTCTAAAAGAATCCTTAGAAGATCTTTGGTGAAAAAGTCCCATAATAATCTACTCCTTCTCTTTGAGTGAAACCCTTGGCTGTATCGGCTTTGAATTTCTCAATCTTTCCTTTGGAGTCCCTTTTAGTCTTGTATAGCCATTTGCAACCAATGGGCTTGCAACCTTTAGGCAATTCAACAAGCTCCTAAACACCATTATATTTCATAGACTGCATCTCGTCTTTCATTGCATCCACCCACATATCGATTGAGGACAAGAAATTGCATACGAATAAGTCTTTGGATCAACCACACAGCCTATATCATAGTCATGCTCTCCCGGATAGACCATATAGTCCGGTGGTATTTCGTCTACACGATAGATCTCACGAGTGGAGCTACTACTTCCTCATCCCGCTTTTCGAGGGGTTTGATGTTCTTCATCGAGCTGTTTCAATAACAATATCCCGGACCCAACAACAGCTCGATTGGTGTAGGGAGCTCCATAATTGTCTGCGGTGTAGAGAAATCGACACCGTAGTACCTACCATATTATTGTCCTCAATGGTCTGCGAAAGCAACTTTTTTCGGCTACATCAAATTCCAGAAATTTTAAAATCGTGATTCGACAATTCTTGTACCTCCATGGGGATTGTAAAACCGATACCCCTTGAATGATCCGGATAAGATATGAAGTAACATCGAAAGTGGTTACGGATTCTAACTTGCTCAATGTTGGATTGTATAACCTTACTTCTGCGGGACACCCCAAACTTTAAGATGATTTAGGCTAGGTTTACGTCCGGTCCATAATTCAAAAGGAGTCTTTGGAAATGACCTTAGTAGGAACACGGTTTAGTATGTAAAGAGCTGTCCTCAAGGCTTCACCCCACGTAAAATCAGGTAAGTTTATCCTGTGATCATACTCCTCATCATGTCCATGAGAGTGCGATTCCTTCTTTCGCCACACCGTTTTGCTCGGGACTCCGGGCATAGTAAATTGAGCCACTATTCAGAATCTTCCAAGTATTTGGCAAATGGCCCTTTCGGCTGTCCAAAGATCGCCATGCCCGCCATAATACTCACCACCTCTATCGGACGACAACCTTTATGAATGTTTCTCGACTTAATCCGAAAAATTTTGAACTTATCAAGAGACTCGGACTTCTCCTTAATCAAGAAAGATAACCATATCGGGAATAGTAAATTAAATGTGATAAAATAGAAATTTCTACACAATGTTGCCGTATAGGGTCCATCGATGTCGGTGTGAATGACCTCCAATAGGTCGGAACTACGGACCGTAGTTTTCTTCTTTATCTTGGTCATCTTACCCCCCAACGGTCTCACATGAAGTATCTAGGTCACTTTCAAGAGTAGGCGGGATGTTTGTCTTTATCAGCCTTTCCACTCTTTCTTTAGAAATGTGACCAAGTCGTTTTATGCCACAATGCATAAGACTGTTCCTTAGGTAGAGGTCTTTTGAAACAACCCTTTCACCTGCATAAGCGACGTATATATCATTGGGAGATAAACACAACTGCATACAATCCATTTGATATGTTGAAGCACCTTAACCTTATTTGAATTAAAGAACATAGAAACCATTTGTTCTTTATTTCAAAAGAGTAGCCACAAACATCTAAACTTGATACGAAACTAAGTTCCGTCGAAGGAAGGTACATAAAAAGTGTTTCTTAACATCATATTAAAACCAGAATCCAAAATTAATATGACATCTCCCACGAACTCAACGTCGACTCTCTTGTTGTTTCCTACGAGAAGCTTTTGATTCATGATTTGGCTTCCTTACATTTTGTGAATCCTGTATGGTATAAGCAACATGATTAGTTGCACCGCTATCTAGCCACCAAGAACTGGATGGAGCTTACGATAGGTTGGATTCACAAACAAATGCCAAAGAATCAATACACTTTCGCTAACGCTTTAGACAACCAAGCTTTTATATCTATTGCGTCTTTCTTCATATGACCCTTCTTCCTACAAAAGAGTGAATACCATTCTTCTTCAAGGGTGTTTTCTCAAGACCCAAATAGTCCCATGACCGGTGCTTTCGGGGAGTTCCTTTTGGAACGATTCTTGAACTTACTACTCTTCCCTCATGGAACTAAAGGCATAGAAAGCAAGATTCCATTTATATTTCTTTAGTTTCTCTTCCTCTGTCACTACTCTAACTAAGGTCATTGACCACTTTTCATCTTGGGAATTATAGTTAGTCTTTATAATTCCAAATTGATGGGAAGGGTGTTGAGGGGCTTGATGCATAATGTAAGCATCGAGAAAGGATAATGTCATGAACCTTTAGTTTTGTGCGGAGGTCTACCATCCTAAGGATGTAATCCCTAACCCCACTTGAACCATCATACCTCATATTATTGAGTAACGCATATATGTCGGCCTCGGCATTAGATGAGACACGGTTCCTTGCTTCTAGGGTTTCCATCATTTCTTTAGGGTCTTGCGATCGGTGGCAAACTACTCTTTAAGTGGTCTTTAATGGATCGCTTCATCAGCAACAAGCAAATCCTATTGCTCTTTTCCGAGGCAAACTCGGTGCCTTTTCTATGTCCGTACTTTCAAAGAATTTGGCTTATCCTCAAAAGAGCAATATGAACATCTCGCCCACTCCATACCAAAAGAAAATCCTCTTTCCATTTTTTTAAAGTTTGAACCAGTAAGAACCTCAATACTTATGGAGTTGCCGTTCAGGGAAAAGGTGAGTGAAAAACAAAAACAAGCAATGTCTATAATCAGCATCATGTGAGTACTTTTCTGAGAGTTACACACATCATCATATAATCACCTTTGGGCAGAATACATGATATGCAATTGTATACCCTCTACATTACAACGGCCATGAGAATATATTCCAATCTTTTATGAATTCACCACCTTTGGGTGTATGAACCACTAGGATCAGTCATTCCTCACGCATGTTGTATATGCACCCCTCCATGAACCAATACATAATCACCTCCTTTGGGAGTATAATAATACATTAGAACAGGAGACATCCTAATAATTGAGGATATTTCTCAAACTCAATCAAGTGTGCCACTTTGGCGGTCACTACCAAATTGAATCATTGAAACTCTCTCATTTGAGGATATAAACTTTATGTCTCACATATACTATATAGATGTAATTCTAGGTTGGAAGACATGGGCAATGTCTTTTACATATCATGAAGATTGATATAAAAAATAATCAATGAAAAACACAAATCATATACAAAAATTTTGTATCTCTTAAACCATTGGCGAAAATATACCCTAAAAAAAAGATTTTGGGTGCCAAATCCATGTAAAATAAATATACCAAAATGCTCAACAAAGCGCACGCCCACGCGCCTAAAGCCGCCCGGCGCCTTCCTCCCAAATAGCCGGAGGTAATGGTTTCAGCGGTCGGACCTCGGTCGGGTCATCGCCTTTGAAATGTACAGGATCCACATTTCACGGAAAGAGGAGACAGTCTCCCCTTTGTCCAGTAGCCTGTTCTCTGCCTTCTACAGCTAAACCATCACTAGCTTTCAGCGCGAAAAACCAAACCCATTCAACGATGCCGCCCGTTTCTCGATCACATGTTTGGCCGGCGCCCTAGGATCAAAGCGAGTAAAAAAAAAAAGATTTGGATTCCATCTCATCAAAGATGTAGCTACATCTTCCTATGAGGGACCAACTCATGGATGCCTTAGGTGAGTTTGAGGCGTTTGAGAGATTTTTGGAGAGACCGGAGGAGGGACTGCGACTCTATTTATAGAGACCTGCAGTCTCGTCTTGATGAGCCGGGCCCATATCCACTAATTAAGAAACTTTATATCCAAATTTATTAGACCAAAAGGTGGTAATAACAATCTCAATTAATGTAACCCACATTAGGAAAACGTTGCAAGTCATTTGCCGAGCAAAACAACCCTCTGACCATCCATTCATTAAAAAACTAGATAGAATTCTAACAGCCCAAATGGACCCTCTTCCTGTTAATTTGCTAGAGCCTGCAGTGGTCAGGACCTATTATTATCTCGGAAATCGACTCTTGGCTTCTGGCTTCTGCATACTAAAGTAGCCCTACATCTAAAACTTCTTACGAATTCCATAGTTTATATTAATCTTGTCATTGAGTCTGTTTTAGGTCATGCAGTCAAATTTAGACGTCCGTAGCATAATATAATAAATGATTTGCATAACTAGTGGATATGTTATAAAGCAAATTGAAAGGTCCAATTTCTTTAAAAGCACCGACTTTCGGATCGCACTTCAACTTGATCCATTTTGATTCCATATTCAAATTTGGTTTCCATTAATTTTGTGTCTAACTTTGCTGATAAAGTGTGACGTGTCAATTTCACATGTATATCTCTCCCTCCTCATGTCATTAATGGAATTTTAGCTTGTTGGAAAAATTAAATATTAGATTATGCCTTCGTCTAAAAGCTTAAGCTTTTAGAACAATTGGCAGTTGTCTCACATGATATCGGAATTGGAGCTCATGAGTTCAAATTTTTCCAATCCCTATTTGTCTCTTCAATTAAATATGTTCATACTTAGTACTAATCGTGAGGAGCGTTAGGATAATTAAATATTAAACCACACATTAATCTAAAAGCTTAAGCTTTTAAAATAATTGGTAGTTAGATCTGAATCTCATGGCCTCAATCGCGGCAGGTAATCTTTGTTAATGGAGGTCGACCATAAGGCAGAGAGTGAACTGTAAAAATGGCTTCTTGAAATTTGAAAAACTGAAAAAAAATAGGGGTCTCGGCCGGGCTTGCCAGAGATGATTCAGACGACTATCAACCCTCGCAGAGGGGCCGTCGGATGTCAGGCCAAGCTTTGAGTGAATGAACGGTGGACGAAACTTCAATCTATGGTTTGAGGCTCGCGACCTCACGTTTGAGAAATTTTGGTTGTGTGCTGAAAGTAATCAAAGTTTATAAATTTGTTAGATGAAGGCTGATCGGAGATGATGGAGGTGGTCGGACTGTGCATCATTCACAGCAAAGTTGTGGGCTATGTATGGCGGGACCGTGGGATTCTGGAGACTTGTTTTATACAGGTAATACCACGAAAAAAATCCAAATCAATACACATGTAACAAATTTAATCCAAACTAATTTTTTAATCACCAAAAATCTTAAAATCGGTATATCTGTGATAAATTTACCTTAAACTAATTTTTTGACCATCGAAAACCCCAAACTAGTTTACCTCGGAACAAATTTACTCTCCGTTAGTTTTCATTAAATTATTTTAATATTACAAAAATTACAAATAGGTACACCTGTGACAAAAAAAAGGTAAAACACTCCAAATTGATACGCCCATCAACCGTCACGTATCATCCAACTCAGCAATTAGACGATAAAATTTAACGGAAACTAACGGAGGGTAAATTTTGTAACAAACGTATCAATTTGGAGTGTTTAGTAATCAAAAAATTAATTTAAAATAAATTTATCAGATGTGTATCGGTTTTGGATCTTTCATGATATTAGTCGTTTTAAATACGGATTCTCCTGTTACTTCGGCTCGGCACTCTCACCCGCCAAAGGACCTTCTCGTTACTACAAAGGGGCCATTGGAAGGGCCCAGCTTTTGCGCGCAGCGCATCAAGTGGGGAAGCGAAGGTGAGGAGAGAGAGGAACAAAAGCGCAAACAGGGGGACTCATGGATGCATTAAATACTTGATTTTCATGGTGAAAAAAGGCTTGCACGACTGCAAATAGCTCTAGCACCAGTTTGATGACGAACTTAGCCTCCACAGAAGATCCGAGATTAAGGCGCATGATCTCACATTAGAGGTCTCGCGACTCGGACATGAGGTTGCGCCACTCGCACCTGACGGAGATTCGAGCTCCATCACCTCCACTGTTGAGGTTGGAAGGAAGGAAAACGAAGAGAAAACAAAATACGGATTTAAAAAATGATATTTTTCTAAAAGAGTATCTTATTGAGCTGAAGCTCCGCATCATCAATGACACGTGGAGGAAGAGAGATGTGCACATGGAATTAACACGTCGGACTGTTAACGGTAATATTAGATTGAAAGTTAGCGGAGTTCAAGATTTGGATATGGAGTGAAAGTATTTGGATATGAAGTAAACAATGATCTAAATTTTGTATTTCTTAAAAGAATTTGACACAAATCGAAAGAAATTGCTCCTAAAGAAGCAAAACTCACAAAATTATAAGAGAGTTTGAAATTTGGACGGCAGTTTCCAAATTCTATGCTAAGGGTGCATTTGGTTCGGTTTAGTGGAATGTTTTTAGGAAAATACAAAGGCTTTTGGGTTAAATGGGTTTTCCAAAATGTAAGTAATATTTAATAAATTGTAATTTAAAGTGGGTTGGAAAGCATTTTTACTTTGAAGAGAAAAAAAAAAATCTAAACACAAAGCTCCCAAAAAATTTGCCAAATGCTTGGCATTTCCCCAAAAGATTTTGAGGTGCCAAAACCCCTTGCAAATGCTCAACAAAGCGCACGCTAAAGCCGCACTTCCTCCCCAAATAGCCGGAGGTAATGGTTTAGTGGAAGTGCATCGCCTTTGAAATGTACAGCTACATTTCACAAAGAGGAGACAGTCTCCCCTTTGTCCAGTAGGCCTGTTCTCTGCCTTCTACAGCTAAACCTCACTAGCCCAACCAAACCCACCTCGATCTTGATCAACAAAGCGAGAAAAAAAAAGTTCATTCTCATCAAAGATGTAGCTACATCTTCCGGGGAAAGATCATACCTTCGTGACCGGAGGGAGCGCCATGGACCTGCAGTCTCGTCTTGATGACATCCAAGGGGCAAACAAAGGTGGCCGCAATGGCACCTGCAAGTCATGTCAACAGCCACTCACAAACCAGCTACTGACAGAATGAAGCTTAAGAATTTCGAAGTCGATAAGCGCACCTGCAGCTGCACCAGCACCAGCACTGCAGAAGACATCTCGAGTGCCACCGCCAGCAGCGTCGTGTGAAGCTCCGGTCATCCTCAAGCTCCCGCCTTCAGAAGAACCCTGATGATTTCAAGGAACTTGGAGCGAAATTGCAACGCAGATCTGCCTGTAAACTTGGCTTTACGAATGCGATTAAGCCACATAAATAATGAATAGAGAGAGAGAGAGAGAGAGAGAGGGAAATTTGGGTGAAAGGAAAAGTCCTCCGTCAACTAACAAACCTTTTTAATACGAAGGACTTCTCCTTTCCTCACGCGTGAAACCATTCGAAAAGTCTTCTCCGAATTTTCCCTCACCCTGTCTCTCTGTGCACATCGAGTAATCAAATCCATACAGCCAAGTTTATCGGTAATCTGCGATGCAATTTCGCTTCAACTTCCTTGAAATCGTCGGGGTTCTTCTGAGGATGACCAAAGCTTCACACGGCACCGATGGCGGTAGCACCCAGAGATTTCTTCCGCCATGCTGGTGACGGTGCCGGTGCAGCTGCAGGTTCTCTTGTCAGTTTCAAATGGCTATTTCTGCGTGCTTGTTGATTGCCGCATTGGACGGTAACTAGTGGTTCTGGTTTTCGTAGCTGGGTTGTGAGTGGTTGTTAATATGACTTGCCGGTGCTATTGCGTCCATCTTTGTTTTCCCTCGGATGTTATCAAGACGAGACTACAGGTCCCTGGCGCTCCCACTGTCACTAAAGCATGATCTTTCTTGGAATATGTACTTGCTGCTTGATGAGAATGAACTTTTTCCTCACTTTGTTGATGAAGATTGAGATGGGTTTGGTTGAGCTAGTGAGGACAAGCCACTGTACAAGGGCAGATGTTCTTTTTCTTTGTGAATTGTAGTTGTAAAGTCCACACTCAACCTCCTGGCAAGGAAGGCATTGCTCTACCATTAAGCAATTTCCTCCTGCTTTTGGGGAAGGAGTACAGCTATAGTATGGAAATTGGAAGCTGCCTTCCAAATTTTGAACTATCGACGGTTTTAATTTTTGTTTCTGCAGGTGCAATTTCTTTCGATTTGCTGTAGCAGATTTGTTCACTAAATTCCCGTAAGGACATGTAGATTTGACTGCATGACCTAAAACAGACGGAATGACAAGATTAACATATATTATGGGAATTTGCAAGTAGTTCAGATGAATTACAACTTCGGGGTGTAGAAGCTGTTGAGATATGGCTGACATCCTTAGGAATAGCCTGGAAAGCCAAAATCTGCGACTTTGACACCAAAATGCACGTCGAGAAGGATGTTAATAGTAGTCACATCACGGTGGATAATGCCAGACGCACGGAGTCATGCAAATGCGTTGGTGGTCTGTGGCGATGCTCATACGGGCATGCTGGGGAACACAGTGAGGTTTGCTTTTATGCTGTGGATATGATCAGCAACAGTGCCATTGGAGAAATACTCAGATGAGTAGAAGTTCTAGGTTGTGATAGGGATGTGCAACATCAAAGCAAGACGGGGCTTTTGGGGCGCAAGCAGGTTAGGATCACTACTTTGTTCATGAACTCCTTCACCCTCCGGTACAAGTTCATGGCTGTGACGGAATGTGCGATCGCCAGGTTTCGTTGCTGGGTTAAAATCCAAAGGGATGTACATAACCATGAAGGACTTTTGTCGATCTCGTTTGCACATGATATAAAATGACAACTCAATATCGCTTGAGGTCAACAAGACAGGAAAACATGAACGCAGAGTCAACATATCCTTGATGCATTGCGAAGTTGGGGTTCTCCAAGCTGAAATAAGAGCTGTGTAAAAATCAGCCAATACGTTCCTTGCTCATGTTGTTGCCCCGCGCATGCACCAATCAATGAAGGCACAAAAATATTAAGAGAGGAGCTGCTCTACAGTAAATCAATAGTGCTTACAATTGGACATCTCAGTCACTTTCAAAAATAGCAAGTACAAAAATCAAAAGACAGCCCCAACCCAACAATGGGTGTGATAAATAAAACAACAAAAAGATTATTCTTTTATTCACCTCCGCATTTCAATTAAGCACTACAATTTTGTAAAACATAAAAAAAAATTATCAAAATCAGAAAATGGAATACATCAGAAAATCTAACGAACTTATGCTGTTAGCTGCTCTTTCTTTCCCTACGGAACTATGTGGGTTGGCTTACGTGAGTGGGCCTGCGATTGTTTTGAGACACCACTATTCACTCCCTCTTTAGTTCCTTGGGTTTCTGGTTGGGGATGGGATTGCGAATGGGGATGGGACCGCGAATGTTTTTCATCTGGAGGTAGTACTTGTATTAAAAATCTATGTATCATCTCGTAACTGGTAAATGTAATGACGGCGGATGGAGTAGTCCTCAGTAAATTTGTAGCACAGCCTCGATAGAACCCAGGAATACCCTCCTTCCTAAACACTTTCTTGACACAATCAATAACTCCCATATACCGAACCTTAGCTCCATGTCCCTGCTCTTGCAACCGGGAACGTACCACCTGAATAGACAATGTTCTAATCAGTTCCTTGTGCACACAAAACACAAGCAAATAGGTGAAAGTTACACACGATGCTTTCACTGAATATAGTGAATTATGATATGATATAACTCTCCAGTCCAGAAAAGAATAATACCTCGTGTGGATAAGTCATGATGGAGGCAAGGAGCTTAGATATTGAGGAGGCAATTGCTACACTTCCGGGACTAAGTTGATCAACAGTTGTATTATCTGGAAACAAATTACAGACAAAAGACTATAACTGTGTCAAAATCACAAAAATACAACAAAATTTTCATGCACCCACTTAGAACGAGCATATACCTTTTTTCGCTATGTAACATTTGATCTTCTCATATGCTGGAAACTGAATTGCGACATGGCTTATTCCCACCAATGATGGGAGAATGCCACTGTTCCAAAGGAAGAAGTAGGAGGGAAAACACCAATAAATGAAATATTCCTCATAGAATGTCTGGACAATTCCAAACAGTAGCAAAAACTGACCTATACAAACCACGGAGACCTTCCTCACGTGCAATCCTCCTTAAAGCAGAAGGTACACTTGCATATGGAACCACATCTGGCCTCATACCCTGTGTCTACAATAAGAAACGCAACTTAATGTCGTAAGTGAAGTCTAAAAGGATAGTCCTTTAATCAGCACAATTACATTTTTACTTTTCTAGCAGTGACCTGCTGCTAAAATTAAAAACAGAAAACAGGATTTCTCTTATGAAGCTAGAAACTTTAAACGCAAGGATCACAGAGGATATATGCCCATTCCAAGTAAACTGTGGGACTTTAGATGGAGAAGACAAACATGAAATTACTATTCCCAGTAACATCTAAACTTTCTGATTGAACGTTTTTTCAATTTTTACCAAACATAAGCAAAACAGCTGCAATCATTTGCAGAAAGCATATCACAACTTCTGGGGCTAGTTTCTGAAGTTATCTAAGCCAGCAACCAGGTCAAATCAAAGATATCGAGAATAGCTGAAGCTCAGAATGGTGCAATTATTTGTAGCCCGAAACTCTCATCATAGAGGAAATCACTAAGGCAGAATAACCACTGACCAACTTACTTGGAGTCTGGTTTTTACAACCCATAAAGGATTTGTAGTGAGTGCTGTGGCAACTCCAGCCCCCGCAGCAGCTATAATGTTGGCACCCGTGCTTACTTGATTGCCATTATCATCTGCATCCAAAGTCAATGCTTTAAAAGATCAAAGGACAAAGCATACATCAATGAACTTCATTTACAACAAATGCTGACAAATGTATCCAATGAAAAGCTTAGATCTAGGAGATCTGTTGTTAAGCAAATATGAAAACCAACCATGTGAATGGACTAGCCCCTTAAGTTTCTCGTAAACTGTGAAGTAGACCTACATATAAATGAGCATTCTGTCATTTAAAAGAGCATATAAAGCAAACACATGATATCTCGCATGCATCATGTGATGTGAGACCAAATCATTTAACTTGTAAAAATCAGCCTTACAAAGGTCCAGCATTATCTAAGATGATAGAAGGAACATCCCAAATTGACTAATGAGATGTAAAATTGACCGCATCAGAATTTTCTTACATGGCAATTCCGTTTTCCTAAACTGTAAAGAAGCTTGTTTTCCTAACCACTGTCTTCGTAGAGTATAAACAAATTATGTGTATAACATGCACATATAAGACATGTGGTATCAAAAAAGGGTTCCTTATCTACCAGCTTACAAATTAGCACTATAGATATTTTTCCCAGCCACCAATACTTTAAATTCATGAGAGGAACACACAGTTTCCTCACTCCACATATGCTGTTGTTTAGAGACCACGTCCCAGCTTACTTCCGCTATGAATTGATTATACTGCAAGAACCTTGTGGCAGAGCACCCTTTTCCTTTGGTGCTTACCAGATGTCTATTCAAGTAAAAGGTGATAATAGTAAGAACAGTGTCAGTTAACATTAGTGGTATAACGGCTAATAACAGGTGGTCACTGACCACCAGCACCGCCACCTAATCTTGACCAACAGATGAGATACGTGGCTGCCTAATCAGATGATAACCAGTTTGGGAGCTATTGTTTATAAAAATAAGCACAACAAATATTTCCTATTGAAAATAGCAACAGATGCAATCTAATTTCTTTCGCAGACTAGAACTAAAATGTCTAGTCAACAGAAAAAAAAAAGTATTGATACTCACAGCCCAGTTCGGAAGAAGAGCCAGAATTGTTGGTGAGAGACCACGGTACAGTCCCCTCACGCCTTCCTGCTTTATTATGTTCTGTAGGCTTGTGATTATAATGCTTCCTGCATGTAAATGGGATACAGATGGAACAGCAACATACAATAATAGATAGAACTACTAAAAAATTGAAGAGATAGGTAAACCCAAAAACTGTTTCAGGAGCACTGATTGCTTTCCTGAGTAATCACACGTAATAGTTCCAGAAGGAGAGCAAAAAAAGATGTACAAGATTTAATCATAAGAGCTTTGAGGCATTCTCAAGGTCAACATGTTGCAAAAATACACAGATAAACAGTTGAAGTTCCATGGTGGAAGGATATGTGCTTATTAAGTTGGCGGAAGAGACAATCCTGGAAAATTTCAGATACCATTCATTCAATTAGTTGCATAATACTAGGTCAACCACACTATAGTATTGTATTACAATCTCTTTCCTTTTCCATTCACCCGCTTGTGCTTTCCAAGCAGTTACAATCTTCGACCACTGTAATATACTATTTTCACTTGATTCCACCTATAAGTGATAGGTATTGTTCTTTTGCGTATCAGGGAAACTTGAGAAGTGTTACTTTTTACATGTCATAGGGGTCAGGTGTAAAACCCAACGAATTCACACTTCACGAGGTTGGCAAGATCTACATATGAGACAGATATTAGACTTTGGATGGACGTAGAGATTAAATGAAATGCCACCTCTTATTTCTTCCCACATCATTCAAAATCACTAAAACTGCCCCTCTGTGTGATACTAATCCTAGAGCAACTCCATCAAAGAATTCAAGTAACTGATTCCACCCAGTGGAAAAAGGCCTGGTTGTTTCTATTTCTACACATCAGCCAAAGTCATGGCCACCCTAATTCACTATTTGAAGACAATAATCAGTTATAATATATTTCACTCTGGCAACAGCAGACTTTGAATCAACCAGTTGTCGAGAAAACCTTTCCACCATTAAACTGGGTAAATTAAGGAGGATACTTATACACCAAATCAATGGTTCAAGATCGAATTAGATGTAGATCTCCCTTGCAAATATTGCACTCTTGATCCTAGGTGAAAGAGCTTAACAAAAATTCTAAAGTCTCCTCAAGTCTCCTCAGACTCTGTTGTCCTCAATGTAAGATCTTCACAATTTTTCTAAAGAATAGTTACATATAGGCCTACTCTTTGTTGGTTGAATTGGCAATAGGAGAAGTCCACAAATGGCCATTAAAACAGGATCACAATTAAGACTCTACCCCAATATTCAACAAAGCGCCTAGAAGAAAATCGTCAGCCTTAGGCTTGCTTCTGTCAAAGACAGGATTTTACCTCATCATTTCAAAGCACGGACACAAAATCAGAATACAGCAAACAGAGGTCAAGGGCTGACCCTAGGTTCTTGACAAAGGCAACCTAGACAACTTCACTAGGGGAAATTAAGCAAGGTGAATATATATAGGCAAAGGGACTCTTAAAAACGGACTTAGAAAGAGCTTTGGTACTATTTGACTGCTAGTTGGCTCTGCTTGAACTCTTTAGGCACATACACCTTGCACATTTTCATTTGATAGTTGACAACCCCATTGCCCTTAACCATGTAATCACCCATTGGTGTTACTCAACTACACCAGAAAAATTATGAGACCGTACTGAATTGTATAGACTTGAGAGAGCCAAGTGAGTTGTTCGCTAAAAATTGTTCAAATTCCTACTATAGGCTAAGAATCTTCGTTAGGGAGACTCTAGCTGAAGCACTGCGCTCCTCTCAATTAACACTGATGTAATTAAGCACGGAATGAACAGAATTCCCTGAGAGATTTATGTAATGAATTTAAGTACTGACTGCAGGAAAAACAACCATCTGACCATGCATTTATTACCTAACTCTCTTAACTTCTGATATATTTATAAAAGACTCTTGCAAAATTTTCGTCGGTGTTCTTCTTACTGCTTTTTTGTCAACCCAGGTAGTATCCTGACAGATCAAATATCCTGACAGACCAAATGGACCCTGACCCTATTAACTTGCTAGAGCCAGTAGTAGTCAAGACCTATTTTTATCAGGAAAATCCACTCATGGCTTCTACGCACTGAAGTCCTTCATCTAAAACTTCTTGCAAATTCCCATAATTTATGTTAACCTTGTCATTCTGTCTGTTTTAGGTCACACGGTAAAAGTTAGGTGTCCATACTGGAATTAGTAAATGAATTTGGATCTCTTGAGTTTAGTAAATTGAAAGAAATTGCACCTAGAGAAACAAAACTCTCAAAACTATCGATAGTTTAAAATTTGGACGACAGCTTCCAAATTCCATACTATAGCCACACTCCTTTCCCCAATGGCTGGAGGAAATAGCTTAATGGTAGAGCATAGCATAGTTCAAGAGTGAACTATTCTACATTTTACAAAGAAAAGAAGCATCTTCCCTTGCACAATAGCTCGTCTTTTAACTTCTACAGGTAAGCATCACTAGCTCAAACAAACCCACCTCAATCTTCATCACCAAAGCGCGAAAAAGTTCATTCTCATCAAGAGGCAACTACAAATTTCCAAGAAAGATCATACCTTTGTGACCAGAGGGAACGCCATGGACCTGCAGTCTCGTCTTGATAACATCCAAGGGACAAACAAAGGTGGCCGCAATAGAACCTGCAAGTCAAATCAACAACCAATTCATAAACCAGCCACAAAACCAGAACCACGAGCTACCACGCAACGCATCAACCCACAAGCACGCAAAAAAATCAAGCCATTCCACTAAAATCCCCAAATCTCCCCCCCAGCACCCATGGCACTGAACGAAGATCGCCAGTGGCATCGCAAGCCCGTCACTGCCGAAACAACGGAACTTGAGAACTTCGGAGCCCGACGCGCTTACCCGCAGCTGCGCCGGCACCGGCATGGCAGAGGAAATCTCGAGTTGTACCGCCACCGCCGGCGACGTGCGAAGCGCCGGTCATATCCTCAAAGCCCCCGCCTTCAGAAGAATCCCGACGAATTCAAGAACCGGAAGCCAAATTGCATCGCAGATCTGCCCACGAGCTTGGCTATACCGGTCCGATTCCTCCACATATATAACAACAAGCGCGCGGGCGCGGCGAGAGACGAGGAGAAAGAGAGGGGAAATTTTGGGGGAAAGGGACTTGTTTGAAGGGTTGGACACGTTTGATTCGGTCTCTATGGCAGAAGATGATGGCCAGACGCCATTTCGTTGAACGGGGGGAGAGAGAGAGAGAGAGAAAGAACGAAGGAATTCCGATTGACGAGGGAAGGACAGGAACGAGTCGCGTTTCGGCAACTACGACGAAGAAGAAGAAGAAGAAGAGGAAGGAGGAGTCGAAGAATTCGATGTAAGAGGATCTGTGCGGTCGGGGTGCGTTTCTTGCTTTTTTGGGGGGAATCAAAAGTGACGGAAAGAAGGGGCGATGCGACTTCCTGTATTTATTGAGAAGTTGCAGTCCATAGGAACGTAAGCGAGGTTTACAAGACAGCTTCTTTTTTGAGTTTGGAGCTTTGTGCTTTGGAGTTTTGAGTCCGAGTTCGTCTCGTGTTTGGACCATCAGGAAGGCCAGTCAGATATTGCTCCCAATTTTCTTCTACGTCGCGGCACAGGAATCAAAGCCATTGCTGCCCCCAATCTTTTCTCTCCTTTGAATAGAGGACTATCTAGTAGGATAATCGATGAAATAGAGAAGGGCAGCTACTTTCTAGGCCACACGTTTGTTAAAATCATATTAAATTGACTTCTAGGCTGGCCCCTATCCTTTGAATTCAGAATAAAGAAGGTGCTAGTATTCTTAAAATTTTTTGAAAATGCAAGTAAATCCTAAAATTTATCACGAAAACGCAATCGAGTCCTAAAATTTTTAAAAAATGCAATCAAATCTTAAAATTTATCGAATTAATTCAATCAAGTCCTTCCGTTGATAACACTACTTTCGAAAGCTTTGAGATGTGAATGCATTTATCTCATTTTAGAATGCTTGTGAGGAAGTTTTGCGTCAATTTACTCCTTGGAAATTTTGAAGGGGACTCACTCTAATATGCTGTGGTTATGCGTGTTGAATCAACTTCGCAATATTGTCATCAACCCGATTTTCAATATTGTTTGTCGCTTAATCTCATGTTGCCGCGATCATTGATTGTCGACCATCTTCTTTTTTTAAATGGTTGTGGGGGTCCCTCTCTCTGTCTCTCTCGGTTCCTTGGAGGACCGAGTAAGTTGGCCCATTAAAATTTGAGAACCCTCTAATTCGGTTAAGTATCTCGTGTAATTAGTGAATTATCTTAAACAATAATTAAGATGTTCATCTCTTATAAGTATCCAGATATTTTGCGGTCTAATAGAAGAAAATATGACGATGGTGTCAATATTTTTTTTTTGGAGTTTTCGATGTCTTTAGTTTAAGGAATATGAATCTAGTGATAAAGTTGTCGTTGGTTCTGTTAATTAGGATGGGATTATTTGGATAATTATTGGGGAAGTAAGAAGGAGTAGACATTAAGTTTCTTTAAGTAGATAAACCCTTTGGTTGATGTGTTCGTGTAGATTTCAGTGGGATGCTAATATTGGAGATTAACTTAGATTTAAATTTGATGTTGGATATTTTGTGGATGGAAGGAGAAAAACAACAAAGGGCATTCGGATTCGGATGTCTCTAACTCGAGGAGATTCATCTGAGATGTGAATTTGTTGTTGTCACTGCAATCGTTCGTGGATGAAAAGGAAACATAATGATCGGTTGGATCGAAGTATTGGCTCCCATTGTTTTTATGGATGATATTTTTGAGTTTCAATAGAAAGGAATTATCGGATGACTAGTCGAGCCATGCTTGTGGGGTTAGAGTTTGCGGATAAATTATTTTAAAAGTTCAAAATTTACTGTACGAATGTCAATTCACTCCTCCAAACTTTTCAATTTTGTCAATTTAATCCTAAAAATTTTGATAATTTGTCAATACGATCATTTATTCCGACTAATTTTAACCGAAAATCGCCGACGTTAACCGGACATCCTACGTGGCAATAGTCATTCTATGTAGTATGGCCGGCACTAATTAAACAATTTCTTTAATTTTTTTATTTTTTTGTTTTGATTTTATATTCTTTTTGTTTTTGTTTTTGTTTTTGTTTTTCTTTTTTTTCCTTCTTCCTTTGCCGATTGCCATGACTAGCAACTACCCACGAGCAAGGGCTAACAAGGTTGACCCCTTGACCCTTGTGGACTCGGCCCTCGCATGTGGCCGATTACTAGCCATGGTGACCTGTGGAAGAAGAAAAAAAAAATAATCAAAAATTTTAAAAAGATTATAAAAAATTATCCACATCGTGCTAGTGCCATGCCATGTAGTACAGTGAGTATACGCGTTAGTGATTTTCGATCAAAATTGGATAGAAGAATTACATTTGTAAATTATCAAAAGATTTAAAATTAAATTAGCTAAATTGAAAGGTTTAGGACTAAATTGGCATCCGTATAATAAATTCATGATTTTTTTGATAATTTTCCATTGTTCAGCTCCAACTTATTAGTACTATTATTCAAAACATCACCAATTATTGGTGCAATGTCTTCATTCTTCCAAAGAAAATTATTGAGAATATTGAACAAAAGATTGTAGCTTTATTCTGGAAAGGTTGTAT
This sequence comes from Syzygium grande, assembly GCA_024733475.1. Lineage (NCBI taxonomy): Eukaryota > Viridiplantae > Streptophyta > Magnoliopsida > Myrtales > Myrtaceae > Syzygium > Syzygium grande. The sequence goes on from JAMXDD010000007.1 coordinate 35,023,087, forward strand.
TTCTAATGGGGGTAAACACCGGAATCGGACCGAATCGACCGATTTGGGGTGATTCCTGATTCCTAAAATTTGGAATCAGTGATAGTCGATTCAGTTCCCGGTTCCAAGTATAGACCAAACCACCTAGACCTCTTGGACCATACCTTTTTACAATTTTTATTGTTACAAAACATTTCTTACAACATGAACAACCATTAGAGAAGCTAGAATAGCATGTGAATGTCAAAGGCTAAGATTATTTTGTTTGTCAAGCTATAACGACATCTAGTACACCATTTTAACTAAAAGTTTCTACTTTTTATTAACTTGTTAATAATACTTGATCATATTTTATCACAATTTTAGCATCTTTCCAATGAAATTTTCATTGATTAAAGATCTCAAATACTAAAAAATGAGAGTTTAGATCCACCTTTTGATCTCAATGACATTATAACTTTGTTCGTGAAAATGATCATCATGCTTAGCTTATTATGCAAGCTTGTTCTCTTGTAGACATACTATGAACACATGCATAGACTTGCACGCAGGCTTTATCATTCCAAGAGCTTTACAACTCATTGATGCAATGAAGAGCTCTTAATCTTCCATCTCTAACGCTAAGCTATCAGTTAGTTCTATTAACATCATTCATGTAGTAGTTTTGACTATGCAACAATTGCAATCTTGCAAGGAATTGGAAAAAATGAAAGATATTTCTACCAGTTCCTAGACCCATTAGTCGATTTGGTTCCAAGACCAAATGGGCCGGTTCCTAATCCCACAAACTGGGGACCGATCCTTTTGGTCCTGGTATTTCAAGGTTGGAACTGACCCACTTTAGAATCGGTCACCACTAGAGGTGCCAAGGTAAGCCTAAATAGTATATGCTTGCCAAAGAAAGAGAAAGGATTAAGCCCTAAAAAGATTAGAACGGTGAAATAAAGCTTGTACTTGGCGATGCTTATGGCTGATATTTGCTCCAGCAAGGTTTAAGCTACCTATGTGTAAGGGTAAATTGTCCAATCCAATCGCTAATTTCCTACAAAAATTGGTCAAACTATATTGAGATCTCGCACAAAGGTTTATGACTAAATTGGCAAAATTTGAAAATTTGAGACTGAAATTAGAATTTGTACAATAGATTTATGATTAATTGAGTAATTTTTCGACACAATAGTGTTGTCTAATGCTTTGGGAGATACCCCTATCGAATTCGCTTTCATGGAGTGAGGAGGTCCATGGTGTCATATGATATGATTAATTGGCATTTGATATAACACTAGTATGCACTATTGCATTAAAAATGCAACAAGAATATATGCGATGAAAGTACATTATGAGCTCCAGAAATGAAAGGGCATTAAATTTATGTAGCGTAATCAAGTCCCCGTATTCATGATATTTATGATTTGCAGAAATAAAATATTCTCTCAAATTTTAGTCGGGTTTCTAATTGACCCGTAATAGATTAGTGACAACTCCTAGTTGAATTAACTGATGTTTAAATTGATTAAATTAAAATTCCAAAATTTCGATTGGTGTGGGCTTGAGAGAGTCATTGTTAAGTCTTTGACTAGTAAACCATTAGCTTTCTTTTTGTGGCTCACCCCTCATAAGGTCGCAATACAACCTTTGGTGTTTAATGCAATTTTTAATTAGTGTATGCTATAGTCAATTAATTGTTTCATACAAATCTCTGTATCCTATAAGGTCGCCATTTGAGTATGGCAGAAGAAAGGTAGCCTTTGTCTGCTCGTTTGGAGCCTGATCGAAGAGATTTTAATTATTATGTCATCGCAATTCAAGTCAAACACTGTGAAGTCGCGTCGCCGGTTTAAAAGGAATGGGCACGTTACAAAGATGGTACAACCGATGTGCAAGTGGCCAAATTGAACTCGAAGTCTATGCGGAACAAACGATAATTTTGAGAACCTCTTTTTAATTGAGGCAAAAATGATGTCTTTGCATACGATTAGCCTAACCCAATCCCTCCTTAATATGAGAGATTTCTAGGCATTAGCGGAATGTCGCGTCGCTCGCCGCCAACCAATCGCATCAAAACAGGTTCTACCAATTTATTATTTTGACTCGAAGAAAAGTACCTTCAGCATTATTTTTATATCGAGGAATTAGCTAGGTGGGTAAGTGATGTGATAACGTAAGAGCCTACAGATACTCTCTCTTTCAATCTATCGCTGTCAATTCATGGGAATAGTTTAAATAGAACATCGCTAGACATCAAAATCTTGAATTGATCTATGAAGAATAAAACAAGCATTAGCAATTCATCACTGTTGTATCATATCCCAAACAAAAGATGTCGCATTCTCTTCTGTCTGAAAAGGATTTGCATTGCCAATTCATTACGTAAGAGATTCCCTCTTAGGATATGTGGTGACTAAGGCCCCGTTTGGTTCAGCATTTGAAATGAACATTGGGGCTCTAAAGTCTTTTGGTCAAATACAAATGGCGTTTGACAATTTTTTTGGAGCACTTTGGAAAAATGCAATTGTATTTCCAAATGACTTTAAAGGCTTTTAGCCCAAGGTAGATCTGGAGGTATTTTGCCAAGTTGCATTTTCGAAATGCAAGTTTACTGTTCATCTTCCCTAAGCAGCAAGTCCGGCGGCCAGTAACCGCCACCGGGGTCACCGGACCTCAAGCGTCACCTAGGTTGCGCAACCTAGGCGACACTTGAGGTCCCACGACCTCAGGCTACCTTGCCTAAGGTTAGACGAGGCTGGCCGGTGGCCGATGGCTAAGCTCCACCTCGAACTTTTTTTTAAAAAAAAATATTAGCAAAAGTCCTTTACAAAATATAGTTTTTACCAAATGGTATTTAGATTAAAGTTGCTTTCAAATATGATTTTAAAATATATTTACCAAATACTATTTGCGTTTCGGAAAACCCTTTTAGCCCAAAGGCCTTTGCATTTTGCCAAAAGCATTTCCCCAAAGTCAAACCAAACAGGCCTTAAAGCTATTACAAGGATGAAAAAATGACAACTTTAGTAAGCGTAAATCGATGCATTCATGGTTGGGTTTGCAAAGCAGCCAAAGTATGTCGGGATCAAAGGTGATTGCTCATGGCTGGGTTTGCAAAGAGGGCGATCGCTTTTTCTCCTCTTGAAATCGAAGCCACAGCGGTGAAGGAAGCGCTGCTCTGGCTACGGGAAGTGTCTGAGCAGAAAAAGGAATCTACAGAGCATGTATGTATTCTGTCTGATAACGAATCCACTGTTAGATGTACTATGCAGCTGACTTGGAGCCCATGCGTTTGAGAAGTCTCTTTGAGGAATGCAATGCACTACTCGCTCAATTAGAAGGTGTCTCTTTCGCCCACTGTCCTCGAGAAGTCAACCAAGTCACAGACTAAATCGCCAAATTCCACCGAAAAGGGACATGTCCCTCCAGTTGGATGTCTAGACCACCCCAACCTCTTTGGGATTTATTTTGTACCGACTCTCGTCAACTTTACTCAGGTGGTACGATTTTTAAATGAATGAAATGGAATAGGAGTTTGACCAGAAAAAAAAAACCGATGCATTCATTGCCCCTGAAGTGCTTCCATGTTAAGAAAGCAGTGGACCGGTTTCTAGCAATTCGCATGAGCGACCGAGCTGATTACTCTGTCAACTACTGTCTTAAGTGTCCATCAAGGCCATGCAACGTCAAACCTTTAGTGACATGAACATTCTTGTATGGACCGTCTAGGGAAAGTACATGCTCTGATGAGCACTGGAATCCGAACCTTTAAGTGAATTTTAGTTGAGATGCTTGCCCGAACTTGAACCCATCTGTCACTTTCGTCGAAGCGCTAAACTAATGACAAGACGAACCAGTTCTGGTTGGCAATCTATATTGTCTCCATCTATCATCTGTCTTGGGCCGTTGGCATTTAATCTTTGTCGACAAAGGATTAAGACCACCCAGTGAAGAGCCCAATTCATCTCAGATTGCTGCTGCATCAAAACGAAGTTCGGTGAAGACGATGGGATGAACTTAAAAGAGTGGGAAACCACCAAACAAGGAACATTTCTGGCGATGGATGTCAGCTTTAAGTATTGCACTATGTTAAAAAGTTTCTCCATTCAAGGTGTTAAAAACAGCATGGGTCTTTAAAAAAAAAAAAAAACAGTATGGGTCTCACATATATTCTCTATTCTGGTTGAGTCTCGTTCTCTTCCAGCATCTTATAACTCTTGTGCTAGTCCTAAAACTATTTTGGGTCCACAAAAGTAACAGGGTGTCGAATAAAGCTCTGCCTATATGTACTTTCTACTATCATCCCTTTGCAAAAACATGAGAACGGAGCAAAAATAAGTAAGAACAATCACTTTTCGATTAATATTTTTCTTCATTTCTTTTAGATTAACATGAAGTACAAGCGAACTTCCACTCGACTGATCTCTACATGAATTGTCCATCTATGTGCATCGCATTTCGATGATAATTTATATAGGATACTACAACATAGGTTATTATATTGTAATAGAATATAACTCGAGAACATTTGGTGGGGGCACTCACCAGAGAGAAAAGGCAGCTTATATTTATGATGATTGACTTGTTTTCCTCTGCTTATCTATAATTTTTTAGATGATTGGCATGTTTTCATTTAGAATTCGGTTTAATTCCCTAAAAAAATCTCAACTTTAAATTCAATCACAATTCTGTTTTGAATTTTTTTGAATTAAACAAAATCATGAACGTTTATTTTAATCCCAAATCTATCCTCATTAACCTTAATCCAAAAACCGCAATTGATTTCTTCAAAATTATCGACATCAGGTTCGCTTGGAGGTTCATTATTAGAACTTGTGTCTTTATCAACACCCTCGCCTTCGTATGGAATAATAACAGCCTCCTAATGTTGATAATTTTGAAGAAACCGGTGGTAATTTTTGAACGAAAGGTAAATCAGCGCAGGTATGAGATTATAGTTAAAGTTGATGATTTTTTTAGATAAAAAAATTTGGGACGGAATTGGGATTAAATACAAAGTTAGGAATTTTTTTAGGGAATTAAGCATTCAAAATTTACATATAATATGATTGTCGATTTCCTAATCAATGTTTTATGTAAAATTACTTTTCTCTTGCATGGGAGAATGGGACAAAATTACATAAGCCGTGACGGTGAATGGTAGCACTTTTATCAGGAGGTGTCTACGCTCTGTAAATGCATGTAAACATTACACCCAATTAAAGAAAGTTATATTTATATAGTCATTAAGTCGACAAAGTTGCTGTAGTGTAATGGTAAGTCAAGATGGACAAATGTCTCGTTTGTAAACAAGGACTAGTCCGTGTCTCATGGAGATTGGTAGAGATTTGGCAATCCGAGGAAGTGGGCTAGCCAAAGAGAGCTAATAATAGATCCGTGTGCATCTCAAAAAGAGCGAGATCTTGAGTTTAATTCTTATTCATCTTGTCATCACAAGATGATATCATAACGGACAATCATGACCAATCACACATTCCCTTGACTCGACATGGACGACTCGCTTCTTATCGACCCGAAACAATCACCGAAAGTCCATCCAAGGAGCCATGTCGATGCCCTAACAAAAGGGAAGAACGTGGTGCGTCGGTAAATGGCACCCGCCCGCCATAAACAAAAATGGCCGAACCAATTCGTGGTTGGCGAGGAGTCGGTGATCGTCGCCTTTTTAATTGGGCCAAGGGGGAGGTACGTCCTCAATTCATGGGTCCAGTCTGTTCAACCATTTAAATTGGCACGACAATTTCCGAGAAGCTTCCTCGCAAGTGCGAGAAATTCTAAAAGGAAATGTGCAACTGTGCATCGATGCAAATGAAGTTTCCTCTTGCTTTGGAAGTCCCTCGTTGAACTTGGGATGGGAGAGAGAGGTTGGTGAAACGGCGTTCGAGGTTAGGCACATTTGCGCAAACCAACCAATTAGTCATAAAATAAGAAGTTGGATCGATGTACGAGCACGCATCCGGTTGTTTATCATCCACAAAAGCTCCCTCATTGGCATCGAAAGATGGCAGCATGGCGGCCAGAGACGGCAGGGTGATGGCTGGTGGCAGATTGGGGGCGTATAGATGGTTTGAGGCTAAGGTTTTCTAGCCCTTTTTTTCTTATAAAGGAGGATATTTAAGCCATGACCGTGGGGTTGAAAGACAAACTTAGGTCTCAAAAGTAGATAATGGAAAGTGGTAAAGTGACAAAAATCCTGCCATGTTATTGATATTTTCCTTAAGAAATATATCATGACCATACACGCATACGCGTTAATATCATTTGATTTCTTAACCAATAAGTCAAAAATCAATACTGACACCACCCGTTTTCTAATTTACTAGATGTTCAATGTCACATTTGAAATTTTTTTGGATAAACTCCATGAACATCTAAAATACTAATCATTTAGTCATTTTGTTAAACTTATGGACAAAATAATTCGCAATTTTGTGTTTGATAACCCAATGCAATAAACTTTTCAACATTTTGCAATCAAAGTTCTTTGGTTGGAATCCCATCATGTTTTGGAGGAATGGTGACAAGGGATCAATTTGGAAGTGATGTGGTGCATAGAAAATTGGCCGCGTGCCTATCACGTCAGCCGTGATTTCTTAATATTAATTACACAAAACACGAAAGAAGCTAATTGTAACGGATTTTACTTAGTCAACTGTTTAACAGAATTCTTATGAGTTCTAACCCGTTCCACGATCAATTAGGGTGCATTTGGTGGCCTAAATGAAAAACTTGATGGGATACAAATTATGCTATCCGGCATTTAAGGACACGTTTGGATAAGGACAAGATTAGATAAAATCTCGAATAACTTGTTGGAGCAGCGAGGATGGGTGAGTTACACAACAGAAAGATCAAGAGAAAAGGGCAAAAGACCAAGGCGGCTTTCATTTTGTTTGAGATGTCCATCTTGTATGGAAAAGTATGGGCAAGTTCTTTGTTACCTTGGAAATGAATTACTTCACAGTCTTTGAATTGCACGATCACAGAATCTAGACCAATGTGAGGCTCTGATGTATCACAGAATCTAGTTAGTGTACCCTTCAGTATACTTCTGATTATATGTTGGCTTGGTTGTGGTACATACAAACTTCTCTAGGAGCTTTTTCGATGGTTCTCTTTGCATGGATCTGCATAGTCTGCATCTTTGTCACTTGTTTCAGAGAGCAATTTTGAGAGCTCTGTCCATCTTCCTGCACAAAAAGTTGCCCCTTTCCATTAGTATATGATTAACCCTACCTGCCTGTTTCCGTCATGCACATGGACACGCACCTGCCACATCATCTGTGTGAAAGCTCATTCATGAGAATTATCTCAATGGAGCCTTAATACTGAAGTTTGTCAAATGCTCTCTTTCATTAAATTATCTTGAAAGTGTCCTTCGTTTGATAATGTCTACTGCATCAAACTCTTTTAGTGGTTGGACAAGAATCCTGTGTACTCATGGCTTGTTCTACGACGATATACCCACATTGCTTTGGCATTTTGAACACTTGATCTTCATAATGTGGAAACTGACACATGTTCATGAACTGTGATTTGTGGCATCAATTTCTGGACATATTTTCATATGCGCTTTAGTAATCTGATAAAGTCTACCTTTTCTTTTATTTATATTTGCTCTGATTTTGATGTTATGCAGATTAGGGACTGAGGAATCCATGGGGCAATCCACATCCAGTCTATTTGTATGCGCGGTGTGCCAAGTCGATCTTGCACCTAGTGAGGGCATCTCTGTTCACGCCGGTTCTATATTCTCAACCAGTACGAAGCCCTGGCAAGGGCCATTCCTTTGTTGCGATTGCCGTAACAAGAAGGACGCGATGGAAGGAAAGCGTCCGAGTGGAGTTAAAGTGGTCTAAATTATGTAGCTTACATTATTTTTCTTCATCTATTCTTTTCCCCGCTCCATTCTTTTTGTCCTAAAATCACCATTTATCGTAGTCCGGGCGATTGTTTGAATCTTAAAGTGGTATCAACTCTAATGTATATGTAATATCACCAAAATAATGTCAACCTTTGAGTAGCATTTTAATTGAGAGTTCATTTGTGAGTTGTGAGTGCAGTACCGTCTCTCTCTCTCTCTCTCCTGTGGTTCTTCCATAATTCCATTCACTGTCCTCTTATTCTTGCTGGTGACTACTGACTAACTAGGCCCTTCTCATGCTCCCTTATCTTATCTAGTTGCTTTATGGTTATTTTCATGCAAAATCTACACCTGGTGCTCCTTTCCTTTTTTAGCAATCTTTGGCTTTCTAAGTGACGGCTCCTCAGCTTAAAAAGTCGCATTTATTTGAAACCTTTAAATGGCAATGTTGTACAAACAGGAATAATCATGTCGTCTGCTGCATTTCGCCATTTATCACCGAAAAGCCTGAGGTTGACATCAAAGGACCACAGTAAGGGTCAACGTCTCCCTACATGACTTTTGTTTGTTGCTATCAGACCAGAGTTCAATCTTATGTATTTGATCTTGAGCCAACTTGTAATCATTTCTCTTATCAAGTTTGTAGCCGCTACTGTTTGTTACTCCATAGAGGACGGTTCAGCTGGTCAGTGAGAGTTCTAGAAAACACGCCTGCTCCTCATAAGTCATGTCCAGTCTTCCAGTTGACACTGCTATGTTATCCTATTCTATGGGATAAAGCCAAGCAATGGGGGAGCTATCTTGAGGAGAGGCTGAAGAGTGTTTGGATGAAACTTTCTAGGGAAAAGGAAGCAAATCGAGGTCGCGATGCCATTGTAAGTACAGTTAAATCCATGTCTTATCCTATTCAAGACCACGCGAGACATGTCTGCCCTCGTAAATGTCGTGGGATGTGGACCGCCTCTGGACCAATCAACCCAAGTGATGCTCCTGTTCAAGTTTGCGCCTAGGCGAACTTTAGTGACGAGGGTCGGCAAGTAGTGTTCGTCCATGTAACAAGGGGGCTTGCAGTGGTCCCGAAACACGGGGTAGTACGTGACATCAGACACTATCTCGACAGCGACCCTGCATTGGACTTCGAACCATTGAGAGCCTTTACGCCACTTGGACAACGACACTGTGGGCCACATCCGTTTGTTGTATCGGCCTCTTCCCACGGGCCTAGGGTCGTCAAACGAGTCAAGGAAGCTCTGATTAGAGTTGATGAGGTAGCTGTAGACCGTGGTGAAGTTGAAAAGAGGAATGCACGTTTCCGAGAGTAACACGAATCTCTCGTTGGAGAAGTCAAGCAGGGCATTAGCCAGGAGGCGCCTCTCGGCATCGATCATGCTTGCCTTTCCCCATTGAGCTGGCTGCAAAAAAGGGTTCCACAATCAAGTCATGATCACCCCAATGAAATTATTTTCTGCACATATGACCATTAAGTTTGGAATTTGACTAAACATCCTTTGCAGCTTCCTATCAACAACATGCAATGTGGTATTCGGTCACTGGAATTTAAGCAGACTATCATTAACTCATCTGTCCCGGCCCTTCCACATAGCGAAAGAACAAGATCAGGATAAAAGGAGTAGATGACTCGAACCTTGCTTGGTATTCTGCGCTTGTAAAACACTGACGTCTCCGGCATTTCGTCATTGCTGAGGTCCACCGACATGTGCAGGTAGATTGAATAGAGATCCTCGTGTCCCTTGAAGAATCTCTCCCAAAGAGGAGCTAAAGGCAGTCTCCCTCTGCTCAAGAACATGAACGCCACCTTCGGTGTCCGATCGTAAGGATACTCTAGGATACGGGGCACCATGGAGGCTTGCCATGCAAGTTCCTCATCACTCATTGAATGCCATAATGTCTTTGGACCCACCCGATCAATTGCGCGTTCAAATGGGATCGGTGAAGAAGCGGCCAATGAAAGGTTGAATAGCGAAAACACTTGAGTGGGTGCCAATGTAAGAAGTGGAGTCAGTTGAGTAGAATAGGATTCATCTGAAATAACGAGCCTTTTTACGTCATCGTGAATGTACATCCCGAAAGCAATTGTGAAAAACGCCATAGACAGAAAGAAAATTATGGTCGTGGTGACATGAAAGCTCCTGTCTCTTCCAATGCGCACCGTGAGTTCTTCAACGCACATGGTAATCTTAGACCTCTTCATCTCTGTGGTATTACTGTAAGAAACAGGTTTTGCAGTTCAGCGTTCAAGAGATGATCGTGCGGGGACATCTTATAAGGCAAACACTTGGGAATGAGATTAGGGCTGAGCACGTTTTCTAGGAGATGGGAACACATGGTAAGTGCCAGGCGTTGTTGGCCGGTGAGTAGGCTTTGAAACAAGTAAGAGGAGCAATTTCTCATGAATGATTGCAAGTTCAAGCATCCCAGGCTAAATGTTGTATGGCATGATTTGCAGTACGAGGTTCACGTTTCAAGGCAGAAAAGAAACGAGAGACAGGCTGAGTATCATAGTCTGGGCAACTAAGGGCCCGTTTGGCAATATGTCAAACAGTAGAAATTTTTGTTCTTTTGTTAAAAATAGTTTTGGGGTAAATGCGTTTTCTTAAACTTTTTGTTCCCGGACACATTTTTGCAAAAATTTGTGCCAAGAAACAGTTTTGGAAGAGAAACAAGAAGTAAAAAAGTTACTTCTTATATCTTGGCACAATTTTGAGAATCAATTTTTTCTTATTTTTCTTGACGGGGGTGGGCGGTCGTCCGCGACCGCCATGGCCAAAGAAGAAAATGGGTAAAAAAAAAAAAAAAAATAAACAATTCAAAATATTATTAAAATATTATTTGGGAACAAAAATTTTGTGTAGATTTACCAAACGCATTTCTATTCTTTTCTACTCTAGGAATAGAAAATTTTGGACAGTTTATCAAACGCCTTCAAATACTCAGAAATTATTTCCGAACACAGAATAAAAAAAAAATCATTTCTGTTCAGAAATTGTTCCCGGGTACAAAATAATATTCATGCGCACCCTAAATCTTCAGTCAGATCAGAAGCTGCGCGATTCTTTACATATAGAAAAAGGCATTGGACTAATTATTTTCAGGCATTGACGACTTTTTCCAGAGGTTCAACTTCAACCCCAACATCAGTTACAGAGTGCTGGGTTTTCAATGATTTAAGCGCTGGCATTGTCCTTGTGCTTGTGACCAATGCTGGAACTGATTTAACTTTCAAATCCATCCTAAGGTAATCAGACTTGTACATGCACCGAGTCTGCTTCAGTTCTAATGTGGAAGAAAGATATGTATGGCGATCTGTATAGAGAATTTGCGGTACATGAATTGTTCAAAATTTGAAACACCCAAGATTAAAGCTAGGATAGAGACATCTGCAGATTACCGTCCAGCAGGGAGAAAAGGGAATGCATATATCTTTCCCATGTGCATCCATGTCTGAAGTACTACAGCAATAAAATAGTTCAGATCCTCCCTTGGCGGATAATCAGCTATCCACGAAGTTCATGTTTGACAACATAACTTTGTTACTCTGTTCTGAGAACTAGGATTGCAAGTTTCTCTCTTTAACTATTTGACATTGAGCTTGTTTTGATTAAGTAAATTGAGGCGAAGCCAGCTATCAGGCCAGAAACTATAAATGTTGACTTGCTTAGCTTGCGGTACCTCACAATCAATAGATATATAAAGTAGGACCAAAGCCACCAAATGAAGAATTGCAGCTTACAGCTTCTTTTCGAATTTCTGACTCGAAAATTCCTGCATCAGGGCAATAAGCTCTGATCAGTCTGTCAAAATTTGAAGACTTATAGAGTTACTATCGCAAGATTAATTTCCAGTAAGAAAAAATCTGCAGCAATTGCAGTGAACAACGTGTTTGCATTCTCATGTCTAATGATTTACTGAGTCGATCAACTTAAAAAAGCAGCTAAGAACTTTCAGGCCTTACGTTCAAAGTATGCAAGGTCCAATTTAAATTAGAGCAGGTGGAGGCCGACCAGAGAGCAGCTCTCCTTATTTGGCCTCATTTTTATCCAAGTTGTCAGCAAATGCAACCAAACTGTGACTGAAAGTGTCCATTGAAAAGTCCTGCAAACTCTTAACCTTCATTCAGTTTTAACTCCAACAAAATTGTTCAGAGACTGTGTGTGAAATAAAAGCAGAAGTTAATATAGCATGACTTGTGTTGGCTGCCTGTACAATGGGATGAATCCCAAACCTTGCAAGGATAAGAACCACCACCACCATAAAGCTTTGAATATTTTCAATTAGATTACCAAATATGGATTCTGGCATCCTATCTCAACTCAGTGATCCATTAATATTACACGAGAAAATCAGGTTTTTCCCTAGTATTTCGACTACCTAGTTCATCCTAGTTTCATTTTAGTTTCACCATCTAATGAGAAAGACTTCAACATCAAAGATCACTTGGTAACAAGAATACAGAGAAGATAGCTTCTTGGAGGCTGATATTAATCAATTCACGCTAGAAAGAGTTGCAAAATTTTATTGCAAACGGAATATCTTCCTCCATTGCTAGGGGCTAGCCGTTGCTTGAACACAATCTCCTCAAAAAAAATCTAAAAAGGCTGACCAAACTTCAATCTCAAAGCTGAACTTACTACAAGAGTGACACTATTGTTAAGTAGTCCTCTGCAATAACTGGAGTTACATTGATAGAATTGGTCAAAATCATTGGCTGAATGATAAACTAGTATAATTGATTCCCGACACTGGACTAGCTACATAAAGAAACAGCTTTGATAGCAAAATGTGAATCATTTACACAGCACAATTAGAAGCTCCAGAAGAACGCCATCAGAATTGATATGAAAAGCACTCTAGAATGAAGGACTTATTATGTATATTGTATAATTCCTTGTATTTCCATATAATTCCTAATTTTTGGGGAGGCTATTAAGCAACACATGATTTCCAAAGCAGTGACAAGAAATGCTACAACAGTACCCTTGTGAAGATAGTGAGGCTTGCTTTTTTTTCACATCCAGGACAACCAATGACTGGACTTGAGAATGCTTGAGGTGAAACGAGAATCAAGGCGTAAAATGGAAAATCCTTCATGCTGCTCTATTAAGAGAAAACGTTCAGTATGGTCATTTCAATTCATTCTGTTCAGTTCTAGAATTTCCGGTTGAAGTAAGAAAGCGTCTCTATTTTTTAACCTGTAGGATCTAAATATAAGGAATACTCATCCTCAAAACATAGTTATTTTTAATTCTCTGTACAAAAGTTAGTAGGCACACAGGCAGAGAAAGACATTAATGGACGGCGCCCGACCAACCAACCTACACATGTATTCAGCATTCAATTGTAACTGCAGGTTGAATGTTGAATTTTCGGACAAACCTTTGGCAACTTATCTTGTTGGGCCAAATGATCCACGTGAACCCTCACATTGTACGAAGCAATAAGCCAAAAACTGCGATCAACCCCAGAATAGACATTTGCAACAATGTCAAATAATGTCTGCGCTCCACCTTCTATAGCTTTCAATATGGTTTCCTCTCTCTTCCTACGATTCCTGAATACAGAAGCGAGAGTGAGAACTAGCTATCTGTCCCAGTTTAATTTCAATGTAGTTTGGTAACCTAAAATGATCAGGTTTAGGGAAAGTAAAGCAAATGCACATCTGACACCAACCGTACATGTGACATCATTCATACAAGCTGTAAGCAGCCAAAATTAATGTCTATGTTCGTACTTTGCATGAGCTGAAAAACCAAGTATTTTCCTTGAACAGTTGAAAATGTTTACCCTGCCAAAGCCATCAAATCATCCCACATGATCTTTGAAAGTGATCCAAAAACCACCAAACTTTTTTCTTGGAAATAATAAAAAGAAACCTCCAAGGTAACAAATAAAAGTTGCAAAGGTGGAGTTGTAATTTTGGATGTAGGTTTTAGTATGATAAGATAGAAGTCTAGGGAGCAAAGCTGATTACATACTTCAGATATCCACAAAGCATGTGCTTTGGCCACAGGTTGACTCTCCCGTGCATGGGGATGAGAGCATGTGGAGTGAGCTCCATGAATTTGTATGTTGATTGGTAGTAATCCTGTGATAGCAAAAGGGTCATCAAGAATGGTTTCAAGATAACAAAGCATAGGAGCACTATATCTTCTCAGAAGACAATACAATCATTTCTTAAGGTTTCCCAAATTACTGCACACTTGTTTTTTTTTTTTTTTGGTAAGGTAATTACTGCACATTTGTTCATTCACAATTAACTCTAGAATCTTTTGGCAGCACTAGATAAGAGAAGTGCTATGTTCTTAATTGGCATAATACAGCTCTGTCTCGGTTAATATCGAATAAAAACTCCACAGTTGACCAAATAATTTAAAAGTTTTTAACTGATAAGAAGTGAGAAGAGCCATCAATTGACTCCTCAAGAAGACAATTGTAAGTAGCATTGAAGTCTAAATGAACTTTTGAAGTTCGAGTTCGTCAATGTAAATTTCATAATCGCGTTCAAGTTTAAACAAAGACACCATAACAAAGTAAATAAACAGTTAAATCCATGGAAATCCCGGTACCCAACTCATCACTGGAGCTTAATTTAGAAAATAATCCCTGGAAAAGCCCAAATTAAAATAAGATGCATATAACTACGAAGAGCTCACTGAGTCAATGCAGTATAGGGTACAGGTGCTGCTTGTGTTGTGGCACTGTTAAGGAATTATTTTATTTCTCAGTATAGGTGCTTAGAAGTGTATACATCTGAAAAACCATATAATGTATATTACAAAAAGATAAGGGGTCCACAGTAAAACCCAACTATTCAGTCACAATTACTCTCTTTCGTTTCTCATCCTTCACAAATCACGTTGCACTCCACGTAGCTTTCAATCTAGTGTCCCATGAAAGTATTATACACAATGAGAATTGTCTGCCACTTTGTCAAGAAGAAACCGATTTATGGTGAAATTGCAACAGCCTTTGTAAATCTAGTGATCGACTTGCCAATTTGTTTACAAAATCTCTTAGAGGTCCCTGTTTGAGTTACATTTGTAACAAGTCAGGAACATATAATTTATAAGCTCCAAATTGAGGCGGAAAGTGGGGAAAATTTTTTAGTCGTTCCGATGGTATACTAGTAAATAGTCATACAATATCTACGGTAAATTCATTTGGCGTACAAAGTAAATCCTAACCATCAAATCTCAATTCCTCCCTCATTCATTTTTCCTCGACTTTCAGAGGCCCAGCATTTACGCATTATCACATACATGAATACTTATACTTAACTTAGTTTGATTTATTTGAATCTTTTTTATATAGCCTAGTATTCTAAATTTCTTAAAATTCGACTTATATACATGATATGGAATGATATCATAAGAATGAGAGAACACAATTCATTGACAAATAATCTGAATTAGGAGAAACTAGGAAACATAGGTAATTGAGAGTGGGAAGTTATCACGAATGTTATCAAGGGGGAGACAATTCTTTTCTCAGACAAAAAAAAAATGTGCACATAAACATAAGAGACAGAAGAAGAGGAATGACTGACTGAGTGTGCCCGAGCCAGAAAATGCAAAATGAAAATATTCTTTTATGCAAAAAGATTCAAACTTTCGCAACATAAGTTACCGACAGTGGGAAGCAATCATCAAAGGGTATCAAGGGGGGACAATTTGTCTCTAAAGCAATTTGGCAAGCGAGGGTTCTGACTACAGTTTTTTTTTTTTTTTGGCTGGGAAGCAACTTGGTGACGAATCCTTGCTTTAGATAACCTACAACTAAGAGGCAAAGTACTTGTTAATAGGTGCTTCCTCTGCAAAAAGGAGGCAAATTTAGTGCGGTGTCTCCTTCTTCATTGTTCTTGGAGGAAAATGGTTTGGACAGTTTCCTATACTGTTATCTTGGATTATTGGAGGTACCTCAAGCAAGAACTTTGGGCTTGGCAGGGCATTTGTTTCCAACGCAACAAGAAAAGAAGGATTACCTCAATTCCTCTCTCTGGTTTTTGGTTGATTTGGAAGGAGAGGAACAAGAGAGCTTTTGATGGAGAGGAATCTTCCATTTCTATTGTTATTGAGAACTGGCTTGAAGTTATAAACTTTTAGTATAGTGGAAACTTGCATATGAATGTAAATACCTTCGTTTATAGTCGAGGATTTTTCCTGTATTTGTGCTCCCTTTTGGTTTTGAGAGCTGTTTTCTATATGGCTTTAGTATTTTTGGGCTCTTTTTGTATAGGGTTTGCACCCCTAAGTGCCCTATAGTTGAACTTTTCCTTTATCAAAAAAAATGTGCACATGAACATCCGATACAGAAAATTGGGATTGACTGACTAAGTGTACCCAAGCCAGAAAACATGAAAAGAAAATTTTCCTCTTTCTGGCAAACTTCATTTTGGTTGCGTCAGATTTTCAATTTTACTTTCTTCTCATTATAACACTTCACACTGATGATGCTCGGATAGAGCAAGCTTATTCTCCCAAGAGTCGAAATTAGATCCTCTCACAGGGATTCCAATTATGATCATTGGGAAAGACTATTGACCAACTAGTGCAATCAATACATGCTAAAATAACAAAGGTAAAGCATGAAGAGAATCGAGAAAAAAAAAAGCATGAAGAGAATTTGTTATTGAACTTACAATTATATTTCCACCAGAAGTAACATCCAGTATCGAACTTCCTTGGCTGAAGAGATCATTCAATACATCAAGACACCATTCAAGGGTTAGAAACCAAAGATTAGGAGTAAGCAGTTCATGAATAAAATGGAAAGAGAGAGAAATGAACATGGGACATTTTATCTGCATTTGACACGTCATTTGAAATCATCTCTTCTCCTAGTTTTTCCCTTATCTTCATTTTTTTGACATATCAATTCCCATGCCCAGATTGTAGATCATTTTTGAAAATCCATGCATATCAAACTTAGAGAAATAGATGAGTCGAACTCAAGGGTACATGCTCACACCTCACAGAGCCAGAATCAAATAAAATAGCTACCCTTTACCTATCTGTTGTTTTACCAGATAAACTTCGAGACATTACGCTACTCTAAACTAGCCACACTTTATATCTCCATGACCTTTACAATTTTCAACCTAGGTAAAAAATATTAATAAATACAAGTACTATCCCTGATCGACCTACTTTTGCATAAATTCGCTACTCAAGTGATGATGTCATGTAATTCTCTTTTAGATTACACAAAATTACTTCCTTTATTGTATATATAAAACAGAGTAAGCCAATTAAACCATTTAGAATTTGAGTAGGCTCTCCATGAAAGCAGATCGATCCACAAGTACTAATATTTCGCCGAATTTAGAACCTCAAATTCTATAACCTTACATCCTTATCCAGTTTTAAGATGACCTGTAGATAAGCTAGAGTCTTCCAAGAAACTTACCCCAAACAATGATCACCTACTATGAGTGAGTGAGTACTGCTGTGCAATAGTGCCATATGGCCATCCGTGTGCCCCTGAGTTAAAAGAATTCCTCCATGAACAATAAATAACAAACAAATAGATGGACATACTATTTTCTTAAACCTGATACCAATAATTAGACAGGTAATAAACTAGAGAGAAATTAATCAAGTGTGTCTATATGCCAAAACAATTTTTGGTTCAAAGCATCTGACCCGGCAGCTATCTTTGTCTTCGAAACATCTAAGGTGAAACAAACTAAAATAGATGGTGATTTTGTGTACAATCTCTCGACAGATTGAAGTACAAGTAGATCTGTGGTGACATGTATAGTGCGGAAAATGATCACTACTAATAGTCTTTCTGCTCTAACTTTATGTGCGTGCAGTATTTTAAGCCCGGAGTCTTGGCTGAGGGTTCATGATCTAATTACATTTCAGCAAAAATCCAAAAAAGTATAGTACATTGCTGATGCCAAAAAAAATGCAATCTTTGCAAGGCAATTTCTACTAGTGACCAAGAAGAAAAAAGTAAGCCAACACCTGCATGCTATGTACTTAGTTTTCAGGTCCAGTCCATCTCCCCAATCTAACATGACTGGAGTAAAACACAATGAGTTAAACATGGTTGCACCTAAACCATTATCAATGGTAACTACCTCGAGAAGCAGCTGATCAAGTAGCTTACCAACTTATACGACATAGGTTGAGGAAACTGGAAGTTTCAAACCAAATGGATGTCCAACCAAATTCAGAGCTATGCAACCCAAACTTGTGCACAATCCAAGACTTGGCGGACATAACCATAACAGAAGTTCTAGGCAATCTTAAAACTAGGGGTGCTTCTAGGGTCCCGTATGAGAAAAACGGGACCCCATCTGGTGTGCAGAAATGACTGCCTATAGTTAATTTACTAACCCAAAAGATAATTTATGACATGTAAGATAATTTTTGCGTTTAAATTTATGACGCTAAATCTTATCTTATGAACACAAAATATAACTTACATACATCATTTTGCAGTTACAATGTATGTGGTATATGGCCATGATTAGATTTTGGTAGCAATTTACTAAGAGTAATAATAGTTATAATCATCAAGAATTAGCACTCACTCAATTTACTAATTACAAGGGAAATTACAACTTTAAAGGGGAATTACATATTATAAGATAAATTACTACTTTGAATTACTGTCTATAAGGTAAATTACTGTGCCTTATAAGACGTTCTTACTTTGAGAGTAAATTACTCATTTTGAGGAGTATAGCTACAAGTAATTTACTACCTAAGAAATATATGACTCTGTGAAGTCCCCCTAAAAATCAAAATCAACACAAACATAAGCAAATAAGATGATTCGAAATCTCTGGACCTCGCAAAATCCATCATTTCACTTTGTACCTAGAGTATGTTGTCACTAGTAACTATCCAACTAATATCACAATTTCCCTCAAATAGTCATAATTGGCAGTTCACTGTGGTTACTAATTCAACTACCCTTTATACTTCAAAACTCAACAATAGAATCACTTAGTTATTATCCTACCATATTGTAATTTTCCTCAATCGGTCATTACTTATAGTTCCCGTTCTTAATAGTTATACCTCCAATGATTGTAATCGGCCTAAAATTGTTGTCATATCAATTGCACATGTAGTTAATGCTTTCCATTTTCACATAGTAATTAAGCTATAGATTTCATATCCTATAACTTAGTAATTAACCAATAGCATAGTAATGTACCTCAGATTGTTGTAGGAGACCGACCTTTTAGTAATTGGCCTCAATAATTGTAAATTACCTATACACCTATATAAATGATGATGAGTGATCTACCTTTAGAGATAGTAAATTACCTTAAGTTCTCGTAAGCTTGAAATTCTTTAATGATTGTGAGTTCTCTTGAGAAATAGTAAGCGACCTAAAATTATTGTAACTTTCTCTTTCCCTATTCTTAGTGTTAGTAGTAGTAAAAAGGGTAAAGTGGTCCTTAGGACCTTTAGGTCTTATTTTTGGTATATGTATTGGTCACTTGTTGTGAATACTAGACAACCTTTTCCCTCTCTCTCTGTGTCTCTCTATTTCTCATGGTATCAGAGCCCCGACCCTAGCCGCTGCCGCCGAAACAACCCGTCGCCGGCGCCATCGCCGTCGCCGGAACAACCCGTCGCCGGCAACCCCAACTCGCGAGGGACTCTAGCCCCGCGACCCAGCTCGCACGGGGCTCCAGCCGCGTGACCCAGCTCGCACGGGGCTCCAGCTCGCACGCGCAAGGTTCTAGCCGTGCAACCCAGCTCGTGCGATTCAGGTCGTGCGAGTCACACGAGCCTGGTGATTGGAGGTTTCCTCGCCATTGATGTGAACTGAAGGTCTCCTTGGCTCCGTGAACTGAAGGTCTCTCCCCCTCCGTTCCTCCTTTGTTCCTTTGTCCCCCGATGGAATGACAAGCAAATGAAAATTCTTCAAGATGGACTTCAAGCTGGCAAGAAGGTGTTCGTAGCCTTTTTCATAGTTGACTGCAGTGGTTTTGTTGTTGGACTATGCTGTCGTTGTTGCCTTGTTTGCTTTTGTCGCTCTTCAATACTGGCCAGGTTAGATTGCTTGGTTGTTAGACCTTAGATTATGGATGTTTGATCAATCGGGTTATGGTTTATCGATTGGTGGAGTTGCGAAGGAAGGCTGGTAACGTTGACGAGGCTTGGGAGCTGGTATACGGTCTGTTGCATTGCTAAATTGTTGTGATATATGGTCTGTTGAAGTACTAAACTATTGTGCCAATATACGGTCTGTTGGAATATTGAAGGATGGGTGATTCTGAGAGGAATAATCCTGTGATGACTGAGGTGATGTCCTCTTCGTCTAATCGAATTACTGATAAGAAGCTTGTGGGTAGTTCTAACTTCCATCAATGGAAGAAAATTGTGAAGCTTACTTTGACAAACGGAATCAGATTAGACACATAACTGAGCCGAAACCTGAAGATGATGCAAATTGGGATATTGTTGATGCATGCATTCTTGGTCAGATGTTAAACTCTATGGAAAATAATATAGTTGATCTAGTAACTCATATTGACACGGTCAAAGAAATGTGGGAGTATTTGAATGTATTATATTCTTGCCAAAATAACCTGTCACGAGTTTATAAGTTATCGCAGGAGTTTTACCGATCTGAAAGGAAGGGACGTCCTGTGACGCAATACTTTGCTGAGTTTAAGAGAATGTATGAGGAGTTGAATGCTATTCTTCCCATTTCAGCCAATATTCAGCAAATGCAACTTCAAAGAGAACAATTGGCTGTAATGGTGTATCTAGCAGGCATTGGTCATGAATATGAAACTGTTAGGTCTCAGATTCTTGGAGGAGAGGCTGTCGCATCACTCACGGATACGTTTGCTCGGGTACTTCGGGTATCTCGTGAGTCTCCTCAGGATGTTACACCTATGGCAGATAGTTCAACTCTTGTGTTCCAATCTCGATTGGGTAGCGGTAGCAGGAGTGATGGAGAAAATCGTGGAGGATATAGTGGACGTGGTGGCCGAGGAGGAGGCCGAGGTGAAGGACCAGGGAGAGGCAAAGGCCAACAGCACTTGTCTACTAACAACTCAGGGGCCATATGGACATGTCATTACTGTGGGAAAGCTGGTCATATTCAAAAATTTTGTTACAAGTTACATGGAAGATCAGTGCAACAACAACAGTTTGCCCATACCGCTTTCCGATCATCGATTCTTCTCCCTTTTTTCTAAAGGCAAGGTAGTTGTTATGTCTGATGAGGAGTTTGCACGGTACACCCAGTCTCAGATTTCACAGCCTGGTTCTTCCACTGCTACTTTGGTACAGACAGGTAATGCAACTACATACCTATCAGCTGCTTCTCGTCCTTGGATCATTGATTCAGGGGCTTCTGACCATATGTCAGGTCTTTCAGGTATATTTTCCTCTCTTACTTCATCTTCATCCAAGGTAACCATAGCCAATGGATCATCTACACATGTTAAGGGGGTTGGCACAGTATATCCAACTCCTTCCTTGCCATTGTCCACAATGCTTTATCTTCCTCAATTTCTGTTTAACCTCATGTCTATCAGTAAATTAACCAAAAACTTTCAGTGTTCAGTAACATTCTACCCTGATTCTTGTATTTTTCAGGATCTGGCTACGAAGAGGACGATTGGTAGAGGACATGAGGCAGGGGGGTTGTATGTACTTGAAGACGCTCCTCCCATTGCATGTCCTAGTGTTGCATCCTTACATCAAATCCATTGTCGACTTGGTCATCCTCCTCTACATAGCCTTCAGAAGTTAGATTCTAGTTTTAGATCCCTCTCTAGTTTAGAGTGTGAATCATGCCAACTGAGTAAATTACATCGTATTAGTTACCCACCACGAGTTATTAAACGAGCAGCGTCCCCTTTTTTTGTTAGTTCATTTAGATGTTTGGGGTCCTTGTCATGTGGCTTCTAATCTGGGTTTCAGATATTTTGTAACTTTTGTTGATAACTATTCCAGGGTAACATGGTTATATCTAATGAAAAATCGTTCAGAATTGTTTTCTATATTTCGTGCATTTGTATATGAAATTCATACTCAGTTTGGAGTGCAAGTTAAAGTTTTTGCGTTCTGATAACGCTAAAGAGTACTTTTCTGTACCTTTTTCTGACTTTACGACTCAACATGGTATGATCCATGAATCTTCCTATCCTGATACACCACAACAGAATGGTGTTGCTGAAAGAAAGAATAGACACTTATTGGATGTTACTAGATCCATGTTTTTTTTTGAAATGAAGGTTCCCAAACCTTTTGGTGTGATCTTTGTTTCTAAGCGCATGCTATCTCATCAATCGCATGCCCCCTCTTACATTTTGCGAGGTGGTATTCCTTTTTCTACTTTGTTTCCAAATGTGTCCTTTATTTATCTTACCATCCCGTATTTTTTGTTGTATCTGTTTTATTCGTGATCATCGACTTGGAGTATCAAAACTTGATCCCAAGGCTATCAAGTGTATGTTTTAGGATTATTTTCGTACTCAAAAGGGATATTGTTGTTATTCTCCATTCCGAGAAAATACTTTATAAGCTGCTGATGTTTCATTCTTGAATCCACGCCTTATCATGATGTTCCAATTTCTATTTCTGAGTTTGATGAAGACTTCTATGTGACTACCTTTCGGTCACCTGCTCCTACTACTTCACCGGTGTGTACACAGGAACCACCTCCTCTCCAGGTTTATACTCGACGTCCTCGAGTAGCTACTATTTCCCCCCTTGCTCATGACACTACTACATCATCTTCAGCTCCAGATCCGCCATTAGTTGACCCTCCTCTTGTATCTGATCTTGATCTTCCTATTGCTCATCGCAAAGGTACACGTACTTGTACTCAACACTCTATTGCAAACTTCGTCTCATATTCTTCTGTCTCTCCTTCTTTTCGATACTTTCTATCTACTGTGGACCAATATCCTATCCCCAAATCTGTGTCTGAAGCATTACAAAATTCTGGCTAGAGGACAGCAATGGAAGAAGAACTAATGGCTCTCCAGTTTAATCAGACTTGGGACTTGGTACCTCTTCCTTTAGACAAAACCGCTATTGGTTGACGTTGGATATTTCTTTGTGAAAGTCAATCCCGATGGTTCTCTCGGCTCGTTTAAAAGCACAACTTGTTGCAAAAGGATATGCTCGGGGTTTATGGAGTTGACTATCTAGACACTTTTTCTCCTGTTGCCAAACTTGCTTACATTCGTATTTTGATATCCCTTGCCGCCACATATAATCGGCCTTTATTTCAGCTTGATGTTAAGAATGCCTTCTTGCATCGTACTCTTCATGAGGAAGTTTATATGGATCAACCTCCGTGGGTTTGTTGCTTTGGGGAGTCTGGGGTTATGGTTTGCAAATTAAGAAAGTCTTTATATGGTTTGAAGCAATCCCCACGAGCATGGTTTGGAAGATTTTCTGATGCTGTACTTTCTTTTGGACTATCTAGATGTGAAAATGATCATTCTTTCTTTTATAAACAGTCACGGGGAGGCAAATTGTTTTTGATTGTGTATGTTGATGATATTATCATCACGGGAGATGATTTGACTGGTATAGCTGAACTAAAGATTTATCTTCAGCAACAGTTTTAGACTAAGGATTTAGGAAAATTGAAGTATTTCCTAGGAATTGAAGTTGCTCAGTCACATAAAGGTATTGTTCTATCACAAAGAAAATATGTGCTAGATTTGCTTAATGAGACAGGTATGTTGGGGTCAAAACCCCTTGATTCACCCATGGAACAAGGAGTTAAACTAGTCACTGAGGGAGGAGAAACTCTTGATAACCCAAAGAGATATAGGAGACTGGTAGGAAAACTGAATTATCTAGGTCACTCAACCAGATATTGCCTTTTCAATTAGTGTGGTAAGTAAGTTTTGTTTCTATCTTCTCCTCGTGACATCTCATTGGAATGCAATTATTCGGATATTGAGGTACTTGAAAAAGACTCCGTGAAAAGGAATTATTTACCAAAATCATGGTCATAGCAAAGTCAAGGATTCTCCGATCTTTGATCAAGGTGGTCTCCAGATGATAGAAGATCAACTACGGGCTATTGTACCTTGGTTGGAGGAAATCTAGTATCATGGAAGTGAGTGCTGAGTTAGAATATAAAGCCATGGCACAAGTGACATGTGAATTAGTGTGGATTCAACAGTTATTGACTAAGATAGGCTTCAAAGCTTCAGTACCCATGACTCTATGGTGCGACAATAAAGCTTCAGTACATATAGCTTCCAACACTGTGTTTCATGAGAAAACAAAACACATTGAGGTTGATTGTCACTTTATTCGGGAAAAGTTGCAGAGTGGAATGATCATTCCCAATCATATTCGAACCGGTGAACAACTTGTAGACATTTTTACTAAACCTTTGGGTAATGGGAGGATAGAATATATTTGTAACAAGCTGGGCATGATTAATATCTATGCTCCAACTTGAGGGGGAGTGTTAGTAGTAGTAAAAAGGGTAAAGTGGTCCTTAGGACCTTTAGGTCTTATTTTTGGTATATGTATTGGTCACTTGTTGTGAATACAAGACAACCTTTTCCCTCTCTCTCTCTCTCTCTCTCTATTTCTCACTTAGTAAACTTATCAAAATGATCGTGACATTTCTTTCAAGTTTGTAAATCAATGAAGCCCATCCGTGAGTAATAATCATTGATTGTCGTAAGTTTCCTTCGTTAACTGTAAAATTTATAATTTTATTTCAGTAAAATTTCTTAAATGTCAGTGAGTTACTGCTTTAACAGGGAACCCATTACATTTTTGAAAATTGATCCGATGAACAAAATTTTTGGCTTTAAATCCAATTTCCAATATTCATGACAGGACTGGTCCAACAGACACAGCCACCGGACCATAGATTTTCCTAAAACATGACCATGAAGAAAATGTGTAGAAAAACTCAGCTCTAGCATTCCATTTGGCATATCTAGAGAAGACTGAAAAGTCATGAGTACTTTACCAAATTAGTAAATGAGAATGGCAAGTCTTAACGCATCTTGCATACAATAAAAGTTTATTTTGTCTTGTTAGCAATGACCTTCTGAACTTAATTGAAATTTATGATCCATATACCATACAGCAAGAAAAGTTGTTCATATAAAGGCGAATTACCGGTGCAAAAATTATAGTTAACCTCTGACCACCAATGCAGATGTCTTCTGCTCCCGAAACTGGAGTAGAACCAAGAGACCAAACATCTGCCCAAAAAAAATTCAGCTAAGCTTTCAACACCCAGGTGCATTTGTGCGATTGCAGTAACATTTACGCATATGTAAATGAATTTATTGGTCTGCTTATATGTAGTTTCATCTGTCCTCAGATGGGACATATGTAATACTGATAAGAGGTGGACTGAGGACAAACAAATTCAGAAAAGCATCAATCGGGGAAAAAGTAGGCAATATCATCACCTTTCTGAATGCGAGAGATTGTGTTTTTATGTGCCAATAAGGTGGCATCACTGTTGCATCTCTGAATGACCGAGAGACCTGAAAAAAAATTTAGTGCAAAATATCATAAGCCATGCAGTGCCATAGCAATCAATTCATTAAGGATAAAAGACTTTTGTTGCAGTAGATGTATGATGGAGAATTCTATTATTAATTTAATTCCTCTTTTAAACCAGTAGAGGGTAGAAAAATAGTACAGCATATTAGGAAAGATGCTTTTTTTTATTTGAAATGGGAGGTTACCCCATGCCAAGGCCAGGGCATACCACAAGCCTAAAATGTCTTATGGTGGATTTACAGATCGCCTGCCAAAGGGGACTACAGGCAGTGGGATTCAAACCTGGGCATGGTGTGCAAAGAGTTTGAAGCTTACCAACTGAGCCAATCCACTTTGGCCATTAGAAAGATGCTTTATCGATAATAGTATTGACCACTTTAAGACTATAAATGCACTCAAATACCTTCCTCAAGTGTCTCCTTAAGAGCAAAATGCAAGCTTTTATAGCAATTAATATTTCTAGAGTATGTGGCAAAAATTTCCAAACAGGGTTTCTTTTGTTTGGGGGCGGGTGGGGGGGGGGTGTTTCTAAATCCGTCCATGGTGATCACATCTGCTTTTGGAGAATGCAAGCAAGCACATCCGTGCCATAAAGCGAAAGGGCGCATGCGACATTATGTGACTTCGCTGATGTGTGCATGCATACATTAGAGAGAGAGAGTATACATTTTCAGCTATAACCAGAATTGTAAGACTCTAAAGTCAACAGCAGCTCATGCATCAACCAATTGACCAGTCCATCTCATGCACACCGACTGTAGTTCTCTATTCATCCTTATAAACCATCAAATGACAGAAGAGAAATGCAGTAGTCCTAAAATTTTAAACTTGATCCTCCACTCAAAGTTTACGATCGCAAGGAAATGGATGCACCATGAGACCAGGAAATAAGGGAACATGATGCTCTCAGGGCAAATCAATGTTCTCCAATCCACAATTTCTTCACTGATACAGATGACCATTCTTCAGGTGAGATTCTCCCTGTAAATGAGTTATCTCAGTCATCCAACATGTGGGCCCCATGGTGGAACCCAAGATGAGACCATTGGATCAATTGTGGACTGAGTCTAGGCAAGAGAAGGCCTTTCTATAAATTCCAAGTTCTGTCTCTTCCAATTCGCATATATTCATTTTAGTGGGAATATAATGACATGACCAACGATTCTCTATACATATCAGGTACAGTTTTGATTGACTAAACTTTAGTCTTAGAGCCCCTTTAAAAATGAAATAGCTTTCAGTACTGTATTAAAGCTTTCGGTGAGAACTCACCTTCAATGTGATCATGGTGATGATGGGTGACAAACACAATCAACTTTCTTGGCAAGGCAGCAACAATTTTCCCAAGCTAATAAATAGGAGAATATAAATCAACAAATTTTCAAATAAGTTTGTAAACAAAAACAAAAGGAGATGCAAATCTAGATTGGTTACATGGACAGTTATTGACTCACAACATTTAATAACACGTAATCTGTCAACAAGCAAAAATGCCTAAAATTTAGAATGGGTACTCATAGAATTGTTGGACGAACGACTTTTTGACCCACTTTCTTTTTTCATTTTTGCTGGAAATTTCTTTGCTGTATTAAGCTTCCCATGCACCATCATGTCATTCACGCATATGTTAGACTGAGGAAGCTATAACATGCTTGTTTCATGAATTTATAAGCAACTGCCGAATGCCACTTAGTTAGATGGAAATATCTACTGGACTGAAACTATGCCAATCATGCATTCTGGCACGAACATAGACAGCTAAGTTCAGAATAGGCAGATAATGAGCCTAGCCCAGAATTTATGCTATGATGATTGACTGGTAGGACAAGAAAAATGAGAAGTAAATGAAATGGGAGAAGGTGTACAACCATTCAAGACAAAGATGAAAGAAACTCTTTTATAATTGGTTTAGGCAAGTAAAAATTTTGACTTAAACTGCGAAGATAGGCCTTTACGGAAGAGGGTCATCATAAGAGTGAGTTAACAACGTGTAGGAACTCTAGAGAATGACCGAATCTATTAGGATCACTTGGAGCTCATGGACTGACCCAACATTTAGGAATTAGTGGTTTCTACTCTGTGTCTATAAACTTTAGAGGCTTACAAAGCACTCGATGGATCAAAGCGCCTAAGTTATGCATGCATTAAACAAACTGAACTCACATCCTTACCTCTTCGTGGTGTTGGGAGCGGCATCCTGGATCAACTATGAGCGCATCTCCTGACATAATAAAACTACCTTCCCCACTTTCATCTGAACTACTCCGAGGTGCAAACACCACTAAATTGGTGGTGTGAAAAGGCTTTGCTGTCCTACTTCCCATGGGAACTATTACAACACCTGGAGGATACTCCTGAAGATGAAGAGGTGATTGGAGATTCAGTTTCTTTTTTTTTTTGAATGATTTCAGAGATTGCGCTCAAGTATTACATATCACGCACCAATGTGGAATTTTTTCTCTTATAAAGACAGGCATGAAGGCCAGCCAAAAAAGTGCTTTTTAAAGTCTTGCTATTATATTAGTGGAATATATTGAAGAATTCCACTCAATGTTCAAGGGAACAACACACATACAGAGAAGTTGACTGAAGCAAGAACAAACCTGATAGAGTAAGGTTGACGGGACCTTAAATTTGGACGGTGGCATAGAGTCATTTATCAGACCCAGAACCGTTAAAGGTCCAACACGATCACTACTTGGTTTCACGTCCACTAGCCAGTCTAGGCAACTTTCAATGGACATCCATTTACATGACTCTGCAAATGCAATCCTAACACGTTATCCACATCCGAAGGGATAAAACAATAGCAACGACATCCACGTGCTTATGCTCATCCTTGCAACTTCCAGATGGTCAGAATTACTAAAAGATGCAAATGCAACCTCATCGCTAGCACACAGTAGAAAAAGATATTTCTGTCATATACAGATAACACCCGTGCATACACACCTCAAAATGCTCCAGAAATTGCAGAAAAAACGCAACGAAGTGGTATCAAACCTGGTAAATTACAGTCCCCAGCGATCAATTTGCCCTCGATGAAGACCGTATTAACGGGTAATCCCGGTCCGAACTCTGCTTCTTCGACGTACTTGAAGAACCTCCACTCTCCCACGTCGGGAACCTCAAGCCCAACAAGCCCCAGACCCTGTCCGAGCACACAAAGCGCAGCAATTCAGCTCCACTTTCATCAAAACAATTCCAGTTGAGCGTTACCAGTTCACCGAGTACCTCGACGACGGCGGAATCCACATCGAACCGTCCCAAATCGACCTTCTCCGAGCACGGGGCCGCGCCCTCGACGCGAACGCGGGCCTCGCCCGGCCGCGGCCCAGCGAGGGGGGCCCAGCCGGGCAGAGGGCAAGTCCCAGAGGTCGGGATCGACGTAGGAATCGTACTCCTCGTCGCCGAACTCCGGCGGCCGCCGCTGCCTCGCGAGGAGGAATCGGGGGCCGCCGGAGGAGCTCCGGAGGATCACCGCGAGGGTGTGAGCGGCCATCGGGAGAGAGAATACGGGGATCGGCGGCGGTCGGCCGTATGTTGATGGTCGCGTTTTATACTGTTTTAGCAGGCGAAGAATTAATTGAAATGTCTTAAATGCGAGTTTGGTTGCACCTAACGAAACCCCCCCGCCAAAATGTCCTTTTGACGTCCGTCTGTTTCCTTTCTTCAGCCTCCCTAACGCCGTCTGACTGTTTGCGGCAAAGATTTCTATTTTAACTTTTTTCTATAATTTGGAGGCGCGGACATGGAGATGCGACTGTCCGAACGTCCATCGAATACCCTGCTAGTCTCGTAGTCCGTTTTAAATCATGGCGCTGTCCTGTAGCTAGCTCAGCGGCAGAGGATCGAGATCGATCAAGGGGAGACGGTTTGGTAAAAAATGTCGGCCTAGCGAGCTTTAGAATCAACAAGCCAACATGATAAAATCGCCAAGGACAGCTTTCCTACACACAAAATGGTAATCGACTTCTTCGTATGGCAACGAAACACGGGATTTAAAGGTATTGCGAAATAGAGGAGGGTGATTTAAAGGTATACCAAGATAATGAAGGACAAGACAACCATGTTAACTTAGATGCTGCTAAAGCTATGGATCCATAGTTTGCTTCCGAACTAGATCTAGACGCAATTAGTTGCACCTTTACAGACACAAGATAGTATGTGCTGCCAAAAATGGACAATGCCTAGAGGTCAACTCTGTTGATGTTTGGAGACAGAGAGAAAATAACGACAAAGTATTTATGGTGGCTCAATCCTATTTAGGGTTGTATGATATGTATTTATAGGTGTAACTAATTATAGAAAGGGTAACGGATGGAAACATAATTACATAAATATCCCATAATAAATAAAAATTATACATTAATACTCTCCCTCAATCCAAAGTAGGTGTAATAACCGAGAGATTGGATCTCAATAACGCGTGACGTGGACTAGGTAGTCCCTTGGTGAAGATCTCTGCCAATTGATATGTTGTGGGCAGGTAGCGACTACAAAAAAACATGATTTTTTGGATTTAATTTTGCGACGCGAAAAATTTGCAAAAATCCGTCGCAAATCAAATTTGCGATGAATTTAGCAACAAAAAATTCCATCGCTACTAGGTAGTCGCAAATTTGCGACGAAGCAAAATTTGTCGCAAATTAGCCACAAATACTATCCGTCATAAAGTTCGTCATAAAATTCGTCGCAAATTAGCCATGAAAAATATTCGTCGCAAATAATTGTTTAAAATTAGCCACGAATACTATCCGTCATAAAATTCATCGCAAATTAGCTACTTAACTTTATTCATCGTGAATTTCGCCGCAAATGTAGTTGTAAAATTCGTCACAAATATCAACGCAAAATTCGGTCACAAATTTAGTCGCACATTTCATCGCAAATTTCGTCGCTAATTTGCCACTTAACTATATTCGTTGCTCATTATTCATTGCAAAATTTATCGCCTCATTTGCCATGAACTATATTAAATCATAAAATTCGTCGCTAATTTGCCCAAAAAAAAATATTTTTTCAGTAATTTGCGGCGAACTTATTCGTGACAAAATTCATCGTTAATTTGCCACCAAATTTTTTTACATTTGCCATCAACATTATTTATGAACAAATTTAGCGACGATTTTTTATTAATTCTTTAGCGACGAACTCTGCGACGATTATCGTTTAGGGACGAAATTAGCGATGAAATTTTATTTTTGCAACAAACTTTTGTAATTTGTGATCGTACGATAAAATCATTTATTTTATTTTTCGATTTTAAACCTAATTAAAAGCAAAATTAATTTTTGAAATTTATATTTAACATTGATTAAGCACTTAATAACATCAAAATATTATAATAATATGAAAATGAAATACATTCATCTACATTTTCCACAAGAATGACATAAATAAAGAACCAAACTGAAAGGTGCATTCTTCCTCTTCAAGATAGACCTTCTCAATTGAGGAACTATCCAACCAAAAGGCGTTATCAGCCTTGTTATCGAAAAAAAGTTCACGGAATATGTTCTTGGCTCCACCAAGTCTAGCGGCCAAACTTTCTAACCTTCTCCGGAATCTTTGTTCTTGAGAAGTCCATCTCTGGATGCTACAAGAGAGGTCGCTAGAAAAAAAGAAATTAGCAACGTTGATCTGCAGATACAAGAACGCTCATCAATAAGAAAAGCAACCAATATCCACCTCGAAATGAAATTCTTTAGAATCTCCTGTTTCGCATCTCATCACCGGTAGGAAGACCCATTGCCTTTTGTCTCTCGATCAAACCGATAAGTTAAAGCAAAATGTCCATATTGTATTTGCAAGGAGAAATGCAAACAATCCCAAGGCCACCAGCATTGTGCTCGTCTACATGCACATAACAAAATACATGCAATGTGTGTTTGTTTAGTTAATACCCGAGGAGGAGCTTAAGAAAGAAAGCCACTTACCATCATCTTTTCAATTGTCTGTTTGTTTTTCGGGTCGAGGTCGGACAATTTGCTATTGTCTCTGGTTCTACCCATCGAGTATCAATTTCAGGATCCCTTTGACCAAAGATTTCCACCACTCCATTTGATTGTGCTTAGTCAAGAGAATGGAGATCGACTGGTCCTCTGTAGATTCACGACGTTAAGATGATCGCGCAACATGGAATTGACTCATAATACTATTAACTTAACAACAGGAGGCAGTTCATTCTTGTTTGTGTTTGAATTCATATGCCATGTGATATTCTTGACTCAATCCACTACGTACCTAAACTCCAATAACAATCATCAGGCTTGACGGTTTGGAAAAGCTCCCCTGTGCAAGTAATCGTACATGATCAAGAGAGTTATGTAAATAAAGCAAGCTGATTAAATAAACTCAAATTACGCACACTCACTTCTATGACAGAGGAGGTTGACCCTTGAGTCCAACTTTCAAGTGGTTTTTCTTTATGTCGCATACCACAAACCTTCCTTTAGTACCCTTAGGAACTGGAACATGGACGGTAACCTCCTGCAGAGTCCGAGTCCGGGAATAACTCTCAAGATCAAGGCCGGTGCCTTTGTTTGTCTTTGTTCAACCAGAAACAATGTCGGAGCAACTACGGAGGCAACGTGGTATTTTTTACACAATATGTCTACTAAACATATGCATCCACCTTGTAAAAGGAATCATAAAAAGATAGTCTCTTATAGAGTTACACTTTCCAAAGCACACTGGCTAACCTAATTGATCATCTCAGCTAAAGCTAGCTGAATCATACTCAATGCGAGAGCTAAAATCAGGCTCAGTTCACAATTTGGGCACGGGGATTGTCAAAGTCATAACTATTGGTCCATATCAAATCTTGATGATGAGGTGGTCAAGTTATCACTTTTTAATTGGTCTTTAACAATTTTAATTATGAGTACTAAATCTTTTGTCCAGCCGTGCTAAATCCCAAAGGCGGAAAGGCACTAACCAATCTCGAAGTTCCACAAAACAATCAGACATTCTATGATTACAGTTGATCCATAATCAGAATCACCTAGTTTTCAAGCTCGTATGAAAAAAAAAAAACAAGATTACACTTGCAAAGTAGCTTCTTTTCCTAATTTCCAAGGAAAATGGGAGATCCAATCAAGCATAAGCACAAAAAAACTTGCAAGAACCAAACACTGCAACGAGAAGACATCTCCAAAACCAAAAGCAAGAAGCTTACAGCAAACCTTCCATCACTAGAGTACTTGAATAAGCCAATGCACGCTTAAACAGATTATAGGAGAGATCAACACAAGAGAAATTTAATTATTCGGGAGAGTTCAGATTGCTGAACAAAGGAGCAAGTACCCATCAAAGAATATCCACACTTTAGCGAAATCGATAGCATAATAGAATGAAACATTTTCCCTGCCCATCGCCATTAAATAGCCAACCAGAGAAAACATCCAAGCTATATAGATGACTATAGCCACGAAACCGTCACAGCCTAACTATAGCAGGAGAAAAGAGCCACATCATGAGCGATCACTATGTAATGTACTTCTCATCTAATCTCCCAGATGTCTCAACCCCAGCAGCGTCTCGACAGGCACTCATCGCGCTCATGCGTAGCAAGCAACAAATCACGACACTGTCCAAGAAAAATCAAAAGCCCTTACCTATCGCTCCACTCTTCTCCTCCTTCTCTTCCTCCGCATCCTTCATCTCCACCTCCTGCACCTTCTTCTCTTCCTCCACCTTCTTAGCCGCCGCCGCCGCCTTCGCCTTCTTAGCCCTCTCCCGTTCCCTCTCCTTCTTCCTCTCGACCTACCTCAGCTTCTGCTTCTGCTTCTGCTTCTCCCTCATCGCCCTCAACACCACCGCGACGTCCCTCTCCGCCGCCTCATGCGCGAGGAAATTGCTCCGCTCGGCCACGAACTTGAAGGCCTCCTCGATGAACCCCAGTGGGCTGGACGGATCGAACCTTGCACTGAACTTCGCCGCGGCAGAGAAGGAGGCCGAGGGCTTGGCCTTAGGTTGCTTCTCCTCTTCCTCCTCGAAGTCGGAGATGATCGTCATGGACGGTGAGCTCCGGGAGGGATCGAATCGGAGATTGCTCTTCTCTGGCTCGATTTCCTCTAGGGCTCTGAGGCCATTGGCGAGGAGGAGTCGCGGGAGGAAGCGCAGGGGAGGGGGTATCGAAAACCCTTAGTGAGCGAGAGAGAGGGAGAACAATGAGCGAGAGAGAGAGAACTTGGGGTTGAGGGCGGGGCTTTGGGGCGCTCTTTTTAATTAAATTAGCGGTGAATTTTATATTTTGTCGCAAATTTTAGCAACGAACCTTTTTAAGTTCGTTGCTAATTTGCGACGAACTTTTATGGTCGTGGCTAATTAGCGACAGATTTAGCGACGACCTTTTAAAAATAATTAAAAAATTAAAATTTTTTAAAAAAAAAAAAAAAAAAAAAGAAATAAAATCAATTAGTTTTGGATTACCAAATCTCATTTGAGTTATTAGCATTTATTTGTTATTTTCTCAAATTTACTAGCTTTTTATTAAGTTGCTACTTTTATTTGCATTGGTTTCCAACTTTTTAAATTTATCGGCTCTTTTAGAAATTACTAACTTTTATTAGAGTGATTACCAACTTTTTTTTCGATCAAGTTACTAACTAGTTTTATGTTACCTTCTTTTATTTGAGTTACTTACCAATGCTTATTTGGTTTTCTATTTTGACATGACCAACTTTTCTTATCTCTAACAAAAATATATTTCTAATTTCTACCAGCTTTGAATTTACCTTCTATTACATGAAATTATCAACTTTTTGTGTGCCTCATTAACTTTTGCCCAATTAAGTTAGCAATTAGTTTTGGATAGTCAACTCTAATTTGAGTTGCTTACCCATTTGGTTTTTTAACTTACCGATTTTTATATTGAGTCATGCTTCTTTTTGCATGACTTCCTAATCCCATTTTACGATTTGATACCAATTAATTTTCTATTACAAACTGTTATTTTACTTAATTACTAACATTTATTTGATTTTTTTTTTGTCGCTAAATCTGTCGCTAATTAGCGACAAATTTTTTTTTCTGTGGCTAAATCTAAATTGTGGCTAATTTTCCGTCGCTAAATCCTTTTTTGACTATTTTTCGTTTGCAAATCAATGACGAATTTTTTTTTCCGTCTCTAATTTATTTATTTAATTTTTTTTCCGTCGCTAAATTAGAGCAAATTTGCGATTTAATTTTTTTCCGTCGCTAAATTGGCCGTCGCAAAACTTGCATTTAATTTTTTTTTCCATTGCAAATTTGCAACGGATTTATTTCCGTCGCAAATTTGCATCCGATTTTATTTCAGCGCAAATTTGCGATGGATTTTTTTTTTCGTCGCAAATTTGCTATGGATTTTTTTTTTTTTTTCGTCCCAAATTCGACAGATTTTTTTTTTTCCATTGTAAATTTGCGATGATTTATTTTCCGTTGCAAATTTGTGTCCGATTTTTTTTTTTTCCGTCGCAAAATTTTCTGTCAAAAACTTGCAACGGATTTTTTTTTTTTCGGATCGCAAATTTGTGACGGATTTAACTCAATGTGTTTGGTGCGAGCATGAAACACAGGGTTGATAGCAAGATAGGTGGCAGAGATATTGTCACAATAAACGGTGAGAGGATTATAAAAGGGGACCCCAAGCTCACGAAGTAAATGACGAATCCAAATAGTCTCAGCAACACATTGAGCGACAGCACGATACTCAGCCTCTGTACTAGAACGGGCCACGGTGGGTTGCTTCTTGGCACTCCATGAAACAAGATTGGTGCCTAGAAAAACACAAAACCCGGAGGTGGACCGTCTAATATCGAGCATCCACTCAATCTGCATCCGCATAAGTAGTTAATGAAGTGGGAGAACACCGCTCAATGAGCAATCCATGGGTGGAGGTGCCAGCTAAATATTGGTATATACCTTTAACGACCTAGAGATGAGGTAATCGTGGTTGATGCATAAATTGACTAACCAAATTAACAGCAAAACTAATATCGATCTCGTCATAGATACATCTTTGTAGAGCACCAACCATTTGTCGATACAATGTCGGAGAAGCAAGAACCTCACCATCATTAGTAGATAATAGAGTCTTCAAGGCTAGAGGAGTAGATACAGGCTTGACCTTAATAAGGTCAAACTTGCATAGAAGGCTATCAACATACTTGGCTTGAGATAAAAGCACCTTTGTTAGAGCGGTGATGAGCCTCAATGCCAAGGAAATAGTAAAGTGGTCCAAGATCCTTCATAGCAAATTCCTATGAGAGTTGATTAATCAAAGGCCGTAATAACTCGGGGAGTATCACCGATGATAAGGATATCATCAACATATAATGTAAGATACATACAGCCCCAGAATAAGCATAGATGAATAATGAAAGATCGGCCTTACTTGCCATGAAGCCCAAAGATAATAAAAAGCTACTTAAGCGATGAAACCATGCACGTTGAGCTTGTTTTAAACCGCAGATGGCTTTCTAGAGACAGCACACATGATTCGGGAATTCGGGATGAGAAACCGGGAGGTTGGCGATATAAACTTCCTCACAAAGGATGCCGTGCAAGAAGGCATTCGTGACATCAAGTTGATGTATGGCCCATCCTGAACAAATTGCAATAGAG
Organism: Syzygium grande; assembly: GCA_024733475.1. Classification (NCBI taxonomy): domain Eukaryota; kingdom Viridiplantae; phylum Streptophyta; class Magnoliopsida; order Myrtales; family Myrtaceae; genus Syzygium; species Syzygium grande. The sequence goes on from JAMXDD010000007.1 coordinate 35,059,060, forward strand.
AGAACAACTCGAATTGTAGTGGGTTTAACGACCGGGCTAAAAGTCTCGTCATAGTCCAATCAGGCATCCGCTTAAATCCCGCGGCAACGAGGCGAGCTTTGAAGCGTTCTACAATTCTATCGGATTTTTCCTTAATCTTAAAAACCCATTTACAACCAACTAAATTCTTGGAAGGATCGGGTGGTATAAGATCCCTGTGTGATTGGTGACCAAGGCATTAAATTGTCTACCATGGCCGCTTTCCAACATGGGTCAAGAATGGCCTTAGAATAGCAAGTCGGTGTCTCTTCATTAAAAGAATGAGAGAGATTAAAAATTTTCCTCGGTTTAGAAATTCCAGATTTGGCATGAATCTGCATAGGATGAGTGGGAAGAGAGGAAATGGAAGTGGTGGAGTTGGATAGAGATGTAGAAGGGATTTGCGGGTTTGTTATGGGAGGAATTTGGTTGGGAGAGGAGTGAGGTTGAGACATAGTGACTGAGTTCGGAAAGAGGGGAGGTGGAGGTGAAAAGAATTGGAAGTAGATTGGGTAATTCGAGAGAAGGAGGGAGGCAAATTAGGAGGTTGGGCTTGAGAAGAAGAAAGAGATGGATGAGAAGCTTGAGGGCCAAAGGAAGTAGAAGGAAGAATATATTGATTTGAGTAAACAAAAAGTGGAGGAGCTGATCTTGAACAGTGGGATGTGGGACTATAATCTGAAGGTTTTGTTGAAAAGGGAAAATTCTCCTCATCAAACCGAACATGATGGCTGATAAAAAACATGACCACTTGACCTTTGTGATTTGATGCGCACCCAAAAAACACATATGGCACGAAATGAGGTGCCAACTTATGAGAGACACAAGACGGAAGAAAAGGATAACAAGCACACCCAAAAACCCAAAAGAACGAGTAATCAAACTTAAACTCAAATAAATAGTGGAAAGGAGAAATATTAAATATGACAGGAGTAGGAAGTCGATTAATGGTGTAAACAGCATTGAGAAGAGTATCGACCCAATATGAAGAAGGCATATGAGCATGGATTAATAAGGTTCGAGACATTTCAACTAAGTGTCTAATTTTATGTTCGGATACACCATTTTGAGATGGGGTTTGTAGACAAGAAAAAACGTTGAATAATACCATTTTCACGTAAGTATGTTTGGAACGACATTCTTGGTATATTCACCTCCCTCATCGGTTTGTAAAAATTTGATTTTGACATTGCACAAATTTTCGATAAAACAATGAAAGCAATGAAAGTGTGTAAGTACTTCAGATTTATTTTTCATGGGAAATATCCAAGTGAACCGAGAATAATCATCAATGAATAACATAAAATATTTGAAACCAGAATTACATAAAATTGAAATCGTCCATACATCGAATGAATTACAACTAAAGGAAAAGATGCATGATGATTAACAGACTCAAATGGCAATTGATGAGATTTGCCTACAAGACATGGCTCACATGATATCAACTTAGAACTAGAATTGCAAACATGACTCAAAACTTGTTTATTTGGATGGCCAAGATGAGCATGCCAGCAAGTGAGTGAAGCAGAGGAAGCCACGATAGGATGCGAATGAGATGACACCATTGAGTTGGAAATTGGATAAATACCATGAGAAGAATCAGCTTGGAGGAGAACTTTCTTGGTTTGTTTGTCCTTCAAAGAAAAAGATATTCATTAAAATCAATGGCAGAAGAATTTTTATGGCAAAGTTAAGCAACCGAGAGAAGATTGTGAGCAAGATTAGGAACATGATAGCGGGAGATAATAGTAAAGATCGAGAACCAAGATGTAAAAGGTTTTTCTTGACTTGCTTAACAGGTAATAAACGACCATCACCAACCGAGACTTTTGTCAAATCGTAAAAGGTCTAGGATTTAGGATATTACCAATATCACTGGTCATGTGTGCCGACTATCCTTTGTCAAGATACCAAGTTGAATCAGAGGTCTCACCAACCGAGAGAGCTGAGAACGAGTCTGACAGATAAGTGGTAAAAGCATGGTTGAATCGTTGTCGACATTGTAGTGCGGTGTGCCCGACTCCGTTACATATTTGACAAGTAAGATGAGGCCTAGATCCGAGAATACCTCCCTATGTGAAAGGGGGAACATAGGGCTTTGAACCACCACGAGACCGACCAGAGGAGGTGGAGGAGGCATAGGGAGCCGATAATGATTGCGAACCGAACCGATCATAGGAAGATTGCCAATTCGATTTATCACGGGAGAATCGTTCACCTTGTCCCCGACCAGATCTCGACCTCTAGAATTATGTTCACCTCGAGATCCTCGAAATGGTGGAGTGGGTGAAGTGGTATGATTGAGCAAAGCATGATGAATATCGAGATGAAGATGATGCTTTGGATTTTTTCGACAAATCATTCTTCTTGGATGAGGAGGCGTGACCACAAATCACTAAACGAGAGAACTGTAGGGACCGCTTGTGACCATAGTGACAAAAGGATCATACTCAAAGGGCTCCCATTGAGGGCTTGAATCACCAAGTCCTTGTCGGAGAGCAGAGCAATTGATTGCGGTGAGAGAGTCCGCAATTGACTTCAAATCTTTGGAGATAATCGGACATTGACCGATCGGGTTTCTTCACAAGATTCTGAAAATCCAATTTTAGTCCAATTTCCTTGGCAGCAGCCGATCGATAAAACATTGTCCTAGAGCAAGCCAAATCTCCCAAGATGTTCAAGATCGTGAACTTCACGGAAAATTTCGAATTGTGAGGGGTCGAATTGATCAAACTACGAATGCATTGATCTATCTTTAGGTGGAATAGGAAGTATTGACCACTATAGTGACAATCGATCGTTGATAAGCTTTTTGAGACATGGAAAAGAACCATCCACATAGCCAAACAGATTATTGTTACTGATTAAAATAGATTCAAACCGAGATTTCCACGAAAGATAATTGTCTACATCGAGTTTGATGGAGACGAGACTTGTGATGTTGGGAAGAACAAGAGCCGGTGAGGATGATTGCACAAAGCCTTAATTTGAGCAAAGAAAGAGAGATTGGAGCAAAGAAGTGAAGAGGGTAGAAGAGGGGAAAGTGGGTGCATTATTATCGGGAGGCGATGGGAAATTGGGATTAAGAAAAAGAAAATGGTGGGTCAACAGATGGAAGAGAAGAAGAAAAATTTATAGATGTATTGAACATTGTTGAGATAGTAATTGGAGCAAAGGAAGTATTGATTTATGGTAAAGATGTTGAAGAATTCGATTCGCTTTTCCTGCTTTGATACCATGTTAATGTTTGGAGACAGAGAGAAAACAACGACAAGTGTTTATGGTGGCTCAACCCTAATTAGGGTTGTATGATATGTATTTATAGGAGTGAAATTACAGAAAGGGTATAGATTGAAATATAATTACATAAAGATCTCATAATACATATAAATTACATATTAATAAACTCAAGCCCAACCACGAAGGCGTGGACTAGTTACAACAGAGTGCTAATGATGAAGTTCTCTTGAGATCCTGTCATCTAGTTTCCAACTTGAAGGAACTATAATTCGTTCTTTCTCGCCTTCGGTGCTCAACTCAAATTGTTTCAGTTTCTTCAGCTAACTCTAAAATGCGGCTTAGTAAAAGCCACACTCGAAAATCAACTCTCTTCTCGTAAGAGCTCTTCTCTTTTTCCCGTAAGAGCTCTCCCTATCCATGATGATAACTAATCCTAAAAATCCTGAAATCTTGTGTCTCATCTCCACTCATGGCGCTCCAATTAAATTTGTACCTTGTTATCAATCTTCCTTTTCATGGAGTTCCTCCTCCTCATTGATCATTCTCCCTTTCGCCGACTCTCGGTTACGCCCTCTCCCCTGTTTCCTCCATTTCGAACAACGTTGTGGCTCGAACATTCTCATTTGCAATACCCATTACTCATAGCAACCAAATTTGTCCCCGACTTCCTCCCTTGCCCTAGGCGCCAAATTAAATCAAAAGTCCAGAACCCTAACATTTCTAGGCCACGAAGTCTAGTTCCTTATACTTATAGCTCCCTTCATCCATGAGTCCTTTTTCCTCTTCCGAGTTTTTGCGATCATTGAATCAGCTTGCTGCTCATTTGTTCGGTAGGTGGGCGTCATGGATGCCTCCTCTAGCTCTCGAGATCGTGGTTGTGTTCCCTTCTGGCCTTCCTGCTTGTGACTTGCAGTGGGCTAAAAAGTCTGGAGTTTTGCAGAGTTAAGTTCCAGCTACAGAAGAGCAGAGAGAAGTATGGAGAGTGAGATAGATAAGGAACAAAAGCTCGCTACACTATATAGACGACTAGGTAGAACGTGGTCATAAGATGTTATAGCCAATGTGTTTGAGAAAATTCCTGAAGAAAAACTAAACGAATGTAACCTTATTTTGTTGGGGAAATTTTACTCTAGACCCAATGTAAATTTCTAGGCATTCCTATCTACACCGAGAAAGGCCTAGAAAAATCGAGAACATGGTCTTGCGACCAATTGGAGCTAGGATTATTTGCGTTTACATTTAGCTCAGAAATTGAGAAGAAGGGAGTTCTTGAAGCTAATCCATGGTTCTTTTTGAGCAATTTGCTAAACCTCCAATAGCTAAGTCCTAAGATTCCTATTCACCGTGAATTCACTCATCGCGCTTTATTTGTGACAAATGGGCCGCCCATGATGGGCCAACCCAGCCCATGAAAGAAAAAGTAAACTGCACATGGCAGTTATTGGCTGAAAACAAAAAGTCACAATGAGAACATACGTGAGAAGTGTGATTGCATTTTTTGTGTGTAATCTGAAAACGCTCTCACAAGAAGACAAAAAGCAAGAAGACTTTGTCTTTGTACAATCAAAGGATTGTTCTCTCTCTCGAGGCTGTGATTGGTGCATTTAATCTGTGGCTAAAGAGGTATGTTCGTTTTTGTAATATACTTCGAACGATCGGTGATTCAAGCGTAAAATGGGCACGGTTTTTTTTCCGCGAAATTTTGTATTATGTTTAGGAATTTGTTTCCTTCATTGGTATCAGAGCATGTGTTCTTGTTTCTGATCGTTTAATATGTTTATAACTCGTAGTATTGGCCGGAATTCGTGAAACGACGCCGACGAACGCTTGGGTACGAAAAACCGACACCCGAGCCGTACTGTTCGAGTTCGTTTCTCGATTTCCGTGCGTCAAAATTATTTTTGAAAAGTGTAGGGTCGTAGTACTCGTCGAAACGAGCATTTTGATGGGTGGCACGCCGCGGAGGGAGGCGCGCTTACGCGCCTCACACGCCCGCCCAAGTGGAGGTCTCGCCCGGCGCGTGCGTGCACGTGTGTGTGGCGGTTCCTCGGCGTGCATGCACCGCCGCAGCGCCTTGAGGGCGTGTGTGGGGGCGTGGTGACGTCGTCGTGACGTCAGCCACGCGGTTTCTCAACCGTTCGACCCGGCCCGGACTTGACCCGATCCGACCCGTTTGACCCGTGACCCGACCCGGACCCGACCCTGTGACCCGTTGACTTGACCCCGGTCATCCGTTGACCGTTGACCGGCGTTGACCGGCGTTGACCTAAAAAAAAAAAAAAAAAAAAGGCTGAAGGGGGCAGAATGTGTTTCTTGCATAGCAGTATCATGATTTAATAAGTAATCATTTGATTTTTTCTGCATTTGTTGCAGGAAAAATGGTACTAAGATATCAAACCCCTATTATACCTAGAACGGCGGCTCAAAAGGAGAAGCTTGAGAATCTAAGAATAAGAATGGGATATCTGGCTCTTTTACCGGTGGGATGCTGATGATGACATGATGACACACATCATCAAGGTCAACAAAATGATACAAGATATCATTTGGAACGGTTTCGTGATGCCTGAGTATGTGATGGTCGGGGCCCTCAAATGCACCATTCCTGATGAGTTAGGAAGAATGATTGATAGGGTTTGGGACACCTTAGTAGGTCCGAGCTACAAGATGATTGTGGAGAAATTCATGATAGAGTACATACGGGTCGGGGCAAGAAGGACGTCAAGCCTTGCATTGAATCGGTCTCGGCGCAATACGTTGCCCGAATTTAGGGGTTTTCCGGGTGCCTCCTTTTGGTTGCCAAAGGAAATAAAATTTCCTGAGGATTTCTTTGAGTCTTTTCAGTTTATAGAAAGAGGATTACCACCTGATTGTGTTTATCTATTTTTTAGTAAGCTCTTATGGATATGTTCACTATAGGTTGGTGTTAGATATCTTGGGTGGATAGTTCTTTTTATGTTGGTGTTTATGTTTATTTTCTTTGATGGATTCATTTCTTATGTACATAATGTTAAGTAAATGAATTTTGATGGATATTCATGTTGTGAATAGTTTATAGTACTATTCTGTTTTTTAATATTTATCTTATTAGTATCATATGGATTTGAGTGGGAGTTCTAAAAGTTTTAGTAATTTTAAAGAACGTAATTTTACCTTAATGATTATATTAACGGTAATTTCACATTAGGATTTTTGATGATGATTGGGAACGTAGTGAACTTTCGAATCTAAAGCCTATGTGAAATTATTCATTAACATAATCAATTTGTGTAAAATTGATGCATAAATAAGTGGCATTAACAATTCGTGCTTGTCTGTCTGATATGTTCAGATTCAATGGCTTCAGCATCAAAGAATATAGTTGCTGAACTAAACAAAGGAGAGAAGCTTAACGGTGATAATTATGAAATTTGGCATATGAAAATCCAATATGTTTTGGAAGAGCAAGAGGCTCTGGAAGCTCTTAACCTGGTTATGGAAGAGCTTGAAGACGGAAACACTGCACAACATAAGAGAGATAAGGATGCATTTGCTGTATGGAAGAGGAAAAACTCCCTTGCTCGCATCACGTTGCTGAGTAGCATGGATAATGATGTCATGCGAGAGTTTAGGCGTTTTGAAAATGCTAAGGAGATGTGGGGAGCATTGGCAGCAAGGTTTGGTCATACATCTGTAACCAAGCTTAGACAGCTCACTATAAGATTTGATTCTTATAAGAAGCCACATGGTCAGTCCATGAAACAACATTTAAGGAAAATGTCAAACATGATTAATGAGTTGAAGGATGCTGGCCATGTTCTGACCGATGAGCAGCAAGTGCAAGCAGTGATTCGTTCTTTGCCTCAGAGTTGGGAGCATATGAAGTTGCACTTAACTCACAATGAGAACATCAAAACCTTTGAGGATGCAATGCGCCACTTAGAGCTAGAGGAGGACCGTCTCCTGGCAGATAAGCCGGTAGTTGACATTTACTATGCAGGTTCTAGCTCACAAGGGCCTTCGAGCTCTAAGCGCAAGCGTCCTGATTCGTTCAGAAGGTGGAGAGGCAAGGGAGCAAGTTCTTCGGGTAAGAAACCAAAATTTAATCAACAAGACAAAGGAAAGCGTTCTTTTGTGAAGAAGATGTCGAGGGTGAAATGCTACAACTGTAGCAAGAAGGGCCACTTTGCTCGCGATTGCGGCGAGCCAAAGAAGGTAAACTCCCCTTGCATTCTTGAGAACTTTGTCTATGTGTCAAGTTCTGTATTTTTAACTGAGTCTAATCCTTTGTGGACTGTAGATTCGGGAGCAACAGACCATGTAGCGAAAGGACAGAGATGCCTTCGTGGAGTTCCGACGGGTTCCGACCGAACGAAATGGATATATGTAGAGAATAACTCTAAAGCAAAAGTTAAAGGAATTGGCACCCGCCAGATTGATGATGCGTGGTGGACGACATTGTTCCTACATGATGTACTATATGCTCCGGAGATTCATCGGAATTTAGTGTCTATTTTAGTGTTGATTAAACTTGGTTTCAATTTGAACTTTCATAATAGTGGTGTTGATTTGTATCTGGGTACGAATCATTATGGTAGTGGATACTTTTTGAATGGTTTTATTGTACTAGATGTTAACTGTAGTGATGTTAACGTTTGTTATTCCCTGTTTACATCTTCCAACTCATATGAAAATGATGTGAATGTGTGGCATGCTAGACTTGGTCATATTGGCCAACATCGAATGCAAAGATTAGCCAAAGAGGGCTTATTAGGCAATATTGAAAAAGTTGATTTGCCTATTTGCGAGCATTGCCTGGCTGGGAAAACAACAAGGAAACCATTCGGAAAGGGCACAAGAGCTGAGTTTCCTTTGCAACTAATCCATTCTGACATCTGTGGTCCAATGAATGTGAGAGCAAGGCATGGGGCTGTGTATTTCATCACATTCATAGATGATTGTACTCGATTTGGATATGTCTATTTGATTTCTCATAAATCTGAGGCATTAAGTTGCTTCAAGAAATTTATGAACTTAGTAGAAAATCAATTAGATAAGAAAATAAAAGCGTTCAGATCCGATCGAGGTAGAGAATATTTATCTGATGAGTTCATAAATTTATGTGATGAAAAAGGAATAGAAAGACAGTTGTCTATTCCATATACTCCTCAACAAAATGGTGTTGCCGAGAGGAGAAACAGAACCCTATTAGAAATGGTTAGGTCTATGATGGCACAAGCTAACTTATCAATCACCTTTTGGGGTGATGTTTTGTTAACTGCTGCCTATGTTCTTAACCGCGTGCCTTCTAAATCAGTTACTTCCACTCCGTATGAGTTATGGACAGGTAGAAAACCTGATTTAAGTTTTCTTAAACCTTGGGGTTGTGCTGCTTATACTCACAAGCCCTCTCATAAATATGGGAAACTGGGTCCCAGAGGCAAAAAGAGTATTTTCATAAGATACTCAGAGCACTCAAAAGGGTATGTGTTTATAGGTGCACAAGAAAGTGGGAGTATAACTGAGTTTGAATCACGAGATGTCACATTCTTAGAGAATGAGTTTCCTACTAAGGGCGAAATAGGTGAGGACTACTCACTATTTGAAACTTTGGATCCCGATAATGAAAATGATAAAGTTAGGTCCAAATGAGAGCAATGTGGGAAGTGAGGAATTAAATTCGACTCAATCTCAATTGCAACCGTTTGATGAGACGATACCGTCATTATCTAATCCAAGTGGGAGCATAATGGAGAATGATGTGCTACGTGTACAGTCTCCCATACGGCGAACAAGTCGCAAAAGTGTTCCCCGACGACGTTTTGACATTGAAGGGGAAACTTTTATCGTCGCTCCACAAGATGAAGATGAGCCAAGGAATGTAAATGAGGCTCTAAGTTGCCCTAATAAGAAAAAAATGGATAGATGCAATGGAAGAAGAAATGGAGTCAATGAAGTCAAACCATGTTTGGGAACTGGTTGATCTTCCAAAAAGGACATAAAGCTATTGGGAACAAATGGGTTCTTAAAATAAAGCGAAAAGCTGATGGCTCAATAGAAAGATATAAAGCTCGCCTCGTGGCGAAAGGGTATAATCAACAGGAAGGAATTGATTATGAGGAAACTTTTTCTCCTGTAGTAAGATTTACCTCAATTCGCCTTTATTCGGCAATAGTGGCAAGTATGGATCTTGAATTACATCAAATGGATGTAAAGACTGCTTTTCTAAATGGAGAATTAGAAGAAGAAATTTACATGGAGCAACCAGTTGGCTTCAATGTAAAAGGCCAAGAACAAAAGGTATGTCGACTTTTGAGATCGATATATGGCCTTAAACAAGTCTTCAAGACAATGGTATATGCGTTTCCATAATGCCATAGTGGCCTATGATTTTACAATGATTGATGAAGATCATTGCGTGTATATCAAAAGATCCAAAGATCAATTTGTGATCTTATCATTATATGTTGATGACATACTGATTGCCGGAAGCAATAAGGAGTTGGTTAATACTATTAAGAGTTGGTTATCATCCAATTTTGAGATGAAAGATATGGGTGAAGCTGCATATATTCTTGGAGTTAAGATTTCAAAAGATCGTTCCAAGAGATTATTGTCTCTTTCGCAAGAAACTTATATCAACAAAGTTCTTGAACGATTTAGTATGCATGATTGTAAACCCATGGATACTCCTATTGCAAAAGGTGAAGGATTGAGCCGTAGGTTGTGTCCTAAGACTCCACAAGAGAAGGAACAAATGAAACGTGTTCCTTATGCTAGTGCTGTTGGGAGTTTAATGTACGCTATGATGTGTACAAGACCTGACATATGTTTTGCAGTTGGAATGGTAAGTAGATACCAATCCAATCCAGGTCAAGCACATTGGAAAGCCGTTAAAAGAATCATGAGGTATCTTAAAGGGTACTGCTGATTATTCTCGAGTTATCAAGGAAAGGATATGCGACTTGAAGGCTACTTAGATCTTGACCGGGAGGAGATTTAGATGAAAGGAAATCTACCTCTGGATTTGTATTCTTCTTGAATAATGGCGTCATATCTTGGAGCAAAGAAGAAACAAACATGTATAGCATTGTCCACCATGGAAGCAGAGTTCGTGGCATTGTCAAGAAGCGAAGACAAGAGGGAGTTTGGCTTAAGAGATTTTTGGATCATTTAGGTGTTGTTGAGCATGCTTTGCAAGCTCATTGTTAGTCAATTGTGATAGCCAAGCAGCGATAGCATACACTAAAGATCCTAAATATCATGGCAAGACCAAACATATAGATACCAAGTACAATTTTGTTAAAGATATGGTAGCACGGAAAGATGTGAACTTGCAGTACATATCTACGCATAGTATGATAGCAGATCCTATGACAAAGCCAATTCCTAGAGATGTTTTCACTGGTCATGTAAAATCTCTAGGACTGCGTAGATGCTGATGTACTGAATATTGTTATTTCCCTGAATGTTCACATTTGAATGAAATTGTTATATCATTGTTAATGCCTATGATATTTTATTTATGCATATTAATACTTAGTGTATTATGTAGAGAAAGTATGTCAGACAGATAAGATTAACCCACTCACACGGGTAATCGCCTCTATTTACTATGTAATAAATAGAGATGAGACAAATTTTAGGCTTATTATCTAGGTGATAATCGAGAGTTCAAGCTTAAAATATAAATGTTGTCTTAGCTAAGTGCTAAGATGAGGACATAACATTTACTATGTCCGAAAGTAAAATAACCCACATATTTTACTTTTATCTGTCTTTGATGCCAGATGTGAGTTCTAATGGATTTTTTAGAGGAGTAGATATGTGAACTCAAGTTTAGACATTGGGTATGTCTGAACTATCATCTGTACGGTATTGAATGTAAAGACATACGCTCTACGGGAAAGGAGTTAATACCGTAATAACGTATTTCATACTACGTATGCATAAGACGACCGATAAGAGTGGCAAAAGTTTTTGATCTCAACTTTATGCCATGTGAGACTCTTGAGGATATGAGTTCCTCATTTAGTGCCCTCACGACTCCAACTTATTCTCAAAGTTTCTATTCAGTGTTCGCTATCTTAGGATGTTGTCAATGGTCATGAATGATTCGATCTAATGGAACATTCCTAGAAAAGCGAGCTGGATTGAAATAGAGAGGTTTAAGGAAAGAGGAAGATCAATTTATCAAGATGTCACATTCTATTTTTTGTATTCACAGGTCGACCAATTATGATTTTAAGTAAATCATAGTTGTGAATACAATATGCGAGATATTAAAAGAGATCAAAAGAGATATAAATGTGACCGATTGATCTAGGGTACTGCATACTATATCTACTCGGAAAACATTGTACCCAATTTTGAGCTGCTATGTATTCCTAACAGATGCATTGCAACGAGCTCTCGAAGTATGCTGGTCGCACGGATTATTTGCTAGTATGAATATTGCAAAGAAGAGAGAGTTAATGTTTAGCCCACCATGTGCGAGTGGGAGATGATGGGTTTTATTTGTGACAAATGGGCCGCCCATGATGGGCCAACCCAGCCCATGAAAGAAAAAGTAACTGCACATGGCAGTTATTGGCTGAAAACAAAAAGTCACAATGAGAACATACGTGAAGTAGTTGTTGCATTTTTTGTGTAATCTGAAGAACGCTCTCACAAGAAGACAAAAAGCAAGAAGACTTTGTCTTTGTACAATCAAAGGATTGTTCTCTCTCTCGAGGCTGTGATTAGTGCATTTAATCTGTGGCTAAAGAGGTATGTTCGTTTTTGTAATATACTTCGAACGATCGATGATTCAAGCGTAGAATGGGCACGTTTTTTTCCATGAATTTTGTATTATGTTTAGGAATTTGTTTCCTTCAATTGGCCACTACACAAGTAGCACGAGTCAAGTCCATTCTCGAAACTGTTTTATAGGAAAGAATTCTCCGTGCTTGAGGAGGAAGAATCATACCAGAGACACCAACACAGGCCGGTATGTTGGAGGATATATTACCTACCGAAATTGACAATCAACAAATGTCGAAGCCAATGAAGATTCAACAAGTTGAGTCACCGAAACAGAAGGGAAAGGAATAGCTGATGTAGTAATGGCAGCAAGGGAAAAAGACATAAAGGAACACAACTCTTGCTCTCAGACTCACCATGGACTGAGACACCTTTCAAGAACCCCATCGATTCATCCAAGAAAAGCATATTGGACCACAGAAACCCCAGCGACTGATACAATCCTTACAGTTCCCAGGGGGCTAACTCTATGTTCCTAATGAAACTCAGCTTCTCAAAACTATCATCTTGGTTGAAGATGGACTAAAGGTATGGCCTTTGGTGGTAAGCCCCAATAAGTGAAAATTTTGAGCTGGAATTGTCACGCCCGAACTCTCTGGACACGCCGACATCCCGCTATGGTCATTATGATGCGACGTCCCAGGACTCGTCGCCGACCCTTCATTTTATCTTTTAATTACGCATGCGGAAACGAACACAACAATCCCCGGACAAATAACAAAATAGGGATAGTCAGGAAGACAATCACAACAGTCAAACAACACTATTTTAATTTTCACTTGATTAACCCCTGAGAATGTTTTTTACAAGCCCACTTCGGGCTCTACCACAAAAAGCCAAAGAAAAGACAAAGGCGGTGGTCGATCTACTTCACCAACAAGTCGGACTCAAAAAGCCAGCTTCCAAACACCTTAACCAAACTGGGTGCGCCAACACACTAAGGGCCCGAAAAAGGGATTAATAACAACAATGAGACGAATGTCTCAATAAATTAACAACCCTAAGCCCCGCTTAGGAGGCCTACTCGCACGGGGTCCCTAATCGGGCAACATAACATCAACAAAGATATTAATAAACAACCACAGGCATCCTTACCTCGCCTTGATACACTCGTTAATGAAATGCATATGTCACATACTCAAGCATTTAAAGAGATTTTCCATGCATTAATGCAATACGGTCGTGGCGTGTCTCGATTATAAGGCAAAACCCGCTTGGGCACGCCCCATACCATGCCTAGCGGTTTCTACCCATAATCAAGCACTATGCATTACACGTATTCAATTATTCGCCCCCCGGGGCCACTACATCAAGCGATCTGCGCAAGATGGCGCTCACCTGTATAACTGCTCCGTCCCCGCCCCCGTCCGGCACGCCACATCAAACGATCTGAAAGGCGACATTCCAATACGGCAACATCAAAGCGATCTGAAGAAGATGGTATCCCGTGAAGGAGCATGGAGTCCGGCCTCGAGGCGCGACAAAAGGCATCCGTTATCGGCACTCGTATTGTCCCCAAGCATCCGATAAATCGGGCATCGTCAAGCGGTACCACAGCAAGACGGGCTCCAACGTGCGACCACCACGAGCACACAAACATTCCGCCAATTATTATCTTGTCAATTGCCCGTATACGTTCATGAATAGTTTCATATACATGCCATGCAATAATATCATGGGGTCACACATACAACAGTCAATCAATTTTGCAAGCTTCGATGTCAAATCCGAATATCAATCACAAAGCATCACTAACATTACTTGGCATAACAGAATAAAATAATTTAATGCCAAAATCTCGTAAACCTTCTTGAAAATTCCCTATTAAAACATATTGTCACGTAAACAATTTAATACGACAATTCACGGCATATACGCTAATGTTCAAACTAGAATTCACGATTTGAAATTATAAATTTTCCGAAATAATAATAAATAAATTCGGAATTTAATTATTTAATAAAATCTGAGAATAATTTAATTTTCCAAAATTCAAAATATTTTCTCGAAGTTGAAATAATTCAAATCATTTTCTAAATACGTCAATTTATACGGCAAAATCCAACATTGACATCATAATTGACGCTAGAAAATTTTCCGAAAATAATAATATTTAATTTTCGGAAATTAATTATTTAATAATAAAATAATAATATTTAATCCGAAAATAATAAAATAACATTTAATTCGGAATTAATATATTAAATAATAAAATAATATTTAAAATTCCGAAAATAAATAATTTAATAATAATAATCAATAACAATAAACTAAACAACAATCTATATCCTAAACACCATTAATTAAACACTAATTCATAATTACACATAATCCTAACTAAACAAACTTAATACTAACCTAAACAATAATTAAACTACCCTAAGCAAGTTTAACATCCTAAACGCGGGATTAGGAGTTAACTTACTCGGCTAACGCCGGCGACGACGCGAGAACGATAGCGGCGGCGAGGGCGATCCACGGTGGTTCCGGTTCGGACACGGCGACCGGCGAACGACGACGAACGGCGAAGGGTGGCTGCTGTGTTGGCTGGTCCGAGGCTGCTCCGGCGGCTAGGACCGCGGCGGCGACGGTCGGAGGTGGACAGCGGAGCCGGTCCCGGCAACGATCGGAGCTAGGCGGGGCGAGCTCGGTCCGGCGAGCGTGCCCGCGGTGAACGGCGGTGACGACCGGGATGGCGGTCAGGGACGGCGCGGCGCGGCTAGGGACGGGCTGGGGCGGCGGCGGTGAGTGGCGACGACGAGCGGCGGGCCTCCGGCGAGTGACACGACTCGTGCGCGGCTTGGGCGAACCGGCGACGGGAATTTTTGGGGTGACGGACAGCGCGACGACGGCCGAGGGGCGAGGCGCGGCGGCTGGACGGCGCGCGCGATGGCGGGCTAGTCGTCGGCGAGGAGGCAGCGCACGACGAGCGGCTAGGCTGGTTCAGCGAGGGGCAAAGGAAAACCAGAAGCAAGGCGTCGGGGGAGGAGAAGGAGAAGAGAAGAGAAAGGAGAAGAAAAAAAAGAAGAAAAGAAAGAGAAAATAAGGGAAATGATGGAGGCTAGTGGGGTAGGTGGGGGAGGGGCATCTCAGATACGCAATGGGGAGGGGCAGCGGGAAAGAGAGAAAAGAGAGAGAGAGAGAAAAGGACAAATCACAATAATCGCGATCCTACGGACACGATTTAAACCCGAAAAAGATCCGACGGTCCCCGAAAAATCCTAATTAATAATTTTAGGATTTGGGTAAAATTGTGTTAATAAAAAACACATCATGAGTCTGGTCTACCAAATTCAAATTAGATCCGGTCAAAAATTCACTTTTCGTGATATCCCGGGTAATATCGAGGGTTAAGAATAATAATATCGATATGGTCCAATTAAATTGTTCCGGAATTCCGATAAATTCGACACCAAAGTTCGGGCTCTAAAAATAGCGGTCAAATTCGATCGAAATGCGTTTTTAGTGAAATCTTAATTTAAAATTTTAAAATAACCGAGATTGACTGGGGGCCCCTACGAGATTTTACTATAATTATCTTGTGATTTAATTATACATTTTATAAATCTCAAAAATGGGTCGAAAATCAGAACGTCACAGGAATTGTTAGGAGTTGGGCACAGCTTTGACATACACCTTTGACTTTCCAGGCACTGAGAACACTTATGGCTCAAGAAAGGCTTGGTGTTGCGTTTCTGATGGAGATGGAGAATAAGCAGGAAGTAGCGAATCGTACGATATGTCATCATCAGTTCTCGCATTCAGTAGTGGCCAATCCAATAGGTATTTGGTGTGTGTGTGTGTAGGGGGGGGTGGGGTGGTGTGTTGGCAATCGTGCATGTGGAATGATGAGATGACAATGGAGGTGGTATCCATTACCCTTTTACAGGCGCCTGCGGATTTTCATGAAAGGAGGGCATTATGTGAGAAGCTGAGATGTGTTCATTTATCAAACTCCTTTCTTGGGTGTGTTTGGGGATTTCAATGAGATACCATATAATTGGGAGAAAGTCAAGAAAAAAAGTTATAGACCATTACAAGTTACATACTTTCCGAAATTTTTTAAATGAATGTTGGTTGATAGATATCGAGAGTAAATGTTGTGCTTTTACTTTGGCAAACAATAGAGAAGGGGAGCCCTGGTCAAGAAAAGACTTGATAGCGCTTTACAACATAGATTTAAGGGTTATGTATCTTACTATCGATGCGTTTGCATTATTGGCAATAGGTTCAATCACAATTCGCTTCTTCTTTCGCTAGATTTGAAAAGAAGAAAATTTTTTAAATTTGAGACCTTTTGGTTGGAAGATGAGGAGTATAAGGAGACGGTAGATTCAATATGGCATAATCCACTAATTAAAAATGAAGGTTTGCGCAATGAAGGAAGCTAGAAAAACAAAATTACGACAAAAAAGGGTTAATTTGTTAGGGCATACAAGTTAAAAATGTTGTGTCTTATCATTCATATTCAGACTTCATCTTTAAACAAATAACGGAAATTTTCAAATATGGGGCTAAAGTGCCCTCATTTTCTTATATAATAGCATGAAGTGGATTTTCTTTCCAATAAGGGCTCAAGTAATTATATCGGTTTCAAAGAAATGTCAGACTTTTCTAGATGGTTAAGTGCATTTTCATCCTTCATCGTTTTTTTTTTTTGTTTTAATTTTTTCCTTTTTATTTCTTTCTTTTTTCCTTTTTGGTTTTTATTTCTTCATCACTAGTAGCGGTCCTAAGCAATGGCGGCCACCGATGATGCCCGGAGTGGGCTGGCAGCCCTCGCCCGATTTGGTGAGGGTGCCTTGCATAGCGCCAACCCTTGCCCAAATCAGGCGAGGGCCGTGGGCCCTTACCCCAACGGGTGACGAGGACTTGCAAAAGAAATTATAGAAAAAAAAAAAAAAAAATTAAAATTAGAGTTATTTTTAGATAAAAATGTCATTAACTTGTCGGAATATTTAACCAACCCGTGACCGCCGAGGTCAAACCCTTATTTGAGATTAACATGATCATTTTAGGTTCTTATTTGACATAATATTCGCTTCAAATTTTTATTTAAGAAAATGATGATATTTTAAGCCTTTATTTAGAATTTTTTCCACAAATAATTGATGGTCACCAGAAACAAATATCCTGCGACTTTGAGGTGACTTGGGGACTGCCCGGACGGCCACTGCCGGTCAAAAATCAGCCACGCAAACAATTTGAAACATCTTGATAAGAAAAACAATATATATGTAAGACATTATTTGTTTTTAATAAAGTTAGGTCAGTCAAAAATGTCTCCCACGCTTCTCTGCACTCTCATTTTCCTCATCACCATCTTCGTCACCGCCCGACCCCAAGACGACGCGTCGTACAACGACCGATGCCGGCCCTTCGCCTGCGGAGGCATCACCTTCCCCTTCCCCTTCTCCGACGCCACCACCTTCGGCACCGGCCGCTACGACTGCGGCCTCCCCCGCTTCCAGGTCTCCTGCGACCCCTCCGGCCGCCCCGTCCTCGACCTCCCCGGCACTCCCTACCGGGTCCTAGCTCTGCACCCGGACAGCGAGGAGCGTATTATCACCGTCGTCAACGACCAGCTCGTCAAGGACCTGACCGCCGGCTCCTGCGAGTCGCTCCAGAACCTGACCGTCCCGAGCTCCGGAGTCGAGATCGACAACCTCGGTCTCCCTCCTCTGTGGCGCGTCAACCTCACCTTCTTCGAGTGCGCCTCCGGCACCGCGCTCCCCCGGGAGCTCGCCAACTCGATGGTGGTGAACGCGAGCTGCGGAGACGCGGAGCTTTATCTGTGGAATACATCGATCAATCCGTCGGCCCCTTCCAATTACTCGTACGGGGAGAGACTCCCGATGGATGTAGGCTCGTGGAGTTGCCTGTGTCCGATCTTACCGGAATAAGGAGCCTTGAATTTGCGAACAAGAGTAATAACGAGAGGTGGAGCTTCGTTCTGGAACTGATGAGCAAAGGATTTCCTCTGGTCTGGTCCGCCATCCCGGATTGCGACGATTGCGAACTGAGAGGCGGTCGTTGCGGATTCGATGCCGGTGCCGGAAATGTCGTCTGCTTCTGCGGCGGCGGCGGCTGTGGGTAGGTCCTCTTTCTTTTTCTGCCTTTTTTTCTTTTTTTGGCGTCGTTTAGGCGTTTACTAGTCTTATTTATTGATTGAAAATTTTGTCGCGGAAGTATGTATTGGGAAGGTAAAATTATATGAATAGTGTTTAAATTTTGACCAAATATGTAGTACGGCCCCTAAACTTTTAATTTATTCAATATAATCCATGAATCTTAACTCAATATACAATGTGATCCCTAAACTTTTAATTTGTTCGATATAGATCATTAAACTTTTAGTATATGTTAATTTAGTCTCAAATTATATGAAAAATGTTCAACGTAGTCCTTTCATTAATTTAATTTAGGGGTTATATTGAATATTTTTATATAGTTTATGGATTATATTGAATATTTGCTAAAAGTTCAAGAATCACATTAAACATTAAGCTAAACTTTAGGGATCACATTGAACAAATTAAAAGTTCATGGATTTCATTACATATTGAGTCAAAGTTCATAGATTATTTGCATTATTATTCCTATTTGGAAC
Source organism: Syzygium grande (assembly GCA_024733475.1). Taxonomy (NCBI): domain Eukaryota; kingdom Viridiplantae; phylum Streptophyta; class Magnoliopsida; order Myrtales; family Myrtaceae; genus Syzygium; species Syzygium grande. The sequence goes on from JAMXDD010000007.1 coordinate 35,077,712, forward strand.
AGATAGAAGTTCCCCAAATTTCGACGATGAAAACCCCCTGGAAATAAAAATTGAAAAGATAATTCAAGATTCATTACATTTTGAATAAAATGGCCAGGCGTGCTTTTATGATTTAACGTCAGAAGTGAAAACCCAAGTGATCATCCAAAAGTTGTAGCGTCCGTTAATCTTAAACATAAGTAGCTTCAAACTAACCAACAACCAACAATCCTGATACAAGAGCTTCATCGTAACAATTAACCAATATCACATTACATTTCAGTAATATTATATGTGTAATACAAAATCATACTTGGGCCAAATATGTGCTCATCAAAAAAAAAAAAAAATGAGAAGTAAGCCACCTAACGAAGAACAAGCAATCAAACAATAAAATAGATAGAACGAGTAAATAAATCAAATACCGAGTTTACAAGATTCAATCAACATGACTATTCCACATAGAGAGCGGCATGAAATTCTACTATAGATCAAGTGATAGAAAAAAGATTACAATCACACTTGAGTCATTTAAACATTTTCAATATTTACTACTCCCAATCACATTCATTAACTCGCAGTGGTTAGCCTCCACGATTTCTTGCGAAACAATTTCACAATGTTACGAAGAAATTCACAATCTTACCGCAAGATTTATTGATGTCAAAGCACTTGCAATTTCTTCGGGATGTAATTCACGGCGTAGTGCACAGTTGATTGTTACAGCCAAAAGCTCCTCTTTAAAACCAAAACGCACCTCTTATATATATAATGTTTGGGAAACTTACCAAGTTAATCCTAAATCTATTATACGAATGCCAATTCGATTTTAAATTTTTTAATTTTTTCCAATATAGTCCTTATGTACAATTTCAATGTAATCTTTCTGGCCAATTCCGTTGGAAATCGCTGACATGGCACTTCACAAGTTATCCATGTTGCGTGTCACGTAGGATGGCCGACCAACATGATTAGACACTACGTCAGTCAAGAAGAACTATATTGAAATTTCGAGTAAAAATTTAGGACTACGTTGGCAAAATTAAAAAGTTTAGGAATGAATTAATATCTGTATAATAGGTCTATGACTAATTTGATAATTATCCCTATAATGTTTGGATCCGAATAGGAAACCCTTTTAGCCAATTCAAAAAACCTACTCAAACTAGAAATCCAACTCCAACAAAGATTTGCTGTTGCTTCACATGTACCAAAGTCCAATAAAAACTTTCCTAATTTTAATCGCAAGTCCTATAGTGACTTAAAATTTCTACTTTTCTTCACTCGAGACATATTTTCAATGCAACATTCAATTCTGTTTTTCCGCACAGCCATCCTGTGACTTAAATATACAGATATATACAGAGTGCAGCAATGGCTGTTGCTACTGCCTCTTTATGTGGCTATTGGAAGTTGAACTTCATCGCTTCCCTCCAAATGAAATCCCACAAAGTACTTTAGCACAAAAAAAGAAAAAGAAAAGAAATCCTAGCAAGTACTCATTTCCTTTATCTGAACTTTGCAGGGAGCCAGACATGACCAAGCCAGACAAGACCAAACTCATTATTGGTACGCACATTTACTTCATCGCTTCTGAAGTTTTAGACTCTAGAGTTAAGTCGGATATGGAAGGAGCATTCACTTAATATTCAATATGATCGCTGATACACTGTTGTTGCTTGAGGTATTTGTATTCGAATGCATAAATATTCATTTCGGTTTTCGCTGGCAGACTATACAAAGTCGAGGATAAAAGAAATTTTGGAAGCTAGACAAGGATTATCAGCAATTACGTATCTGCACATTCTGAATTCTGATGATATATTATTTTCATTGGGTGGTTGGTTTCGCCTGTGCCTGTTGAAAAGCTAAAGACCATGCTTGGTTATAGGGATTCTCAAGGAGCAATGGCGCTGTATTATGTTTTAGTTGTCCTCTCGTAAGAACCCGAACTTGCTTGTCAGCTTCTCATCGACATGATATGCTCGAATGTCCTCTGAAAACTAATCGTCTTCATCACTTTGCAAAAAGATTATTGGTTGTCCATTAAGCTATTCAGTCAGTGCATGATTTGCAGGTTGTGCATTGGGAGGCTCTTCTCTTGTGCTCGTTATGACCTTACTATTCATTTTTAAGAAAAGAAGTTTGCCAATTCAGAAGACATCCTGTTTTGGCAAAGACGAAGCTGCAGAAGAGACGGCAAATGCAGAGCAATTCATAAGAACTTATCAGTCGACCTTATTGACCAAGTATTCATACAAGGACGTAAAGAAGATGACCAACACCTTGAAGGAGCGATTGGGTGAAGGTGGATATGGTACTGTCTACAAAGGAAGGCTGCCGGATGGGCGACCCATCGCCGTCAAAATGCTCGACAAGTCCAGCAACAACAGCCAGGAGTTCATCAACGAAGTTGCAACCATAGGCACGATTCACCATGTTAATATTATCCGTTTGCTCGGTTTCTGTTTGGAAGGTTCCAAACGAGCTCTAATCTATGAGTACATGCCTAACGGGTCTTTAGGAGATTTGCTGCATAAAGAAGGGCCGAACCTTTCTTTAGCAATGGAAAGACTGCTCGAAATTGTTATAGGGGTTGCCCTTGGGATTGAGTACTTACACAAGGGTTGTGCCTCGCGGATATTGCATCTCGACATAAAGCCCCATAATGTTTTGCTCGACGAGAATTTCAACCCAAAAATCTCTGATTTTGGGTTGGCGAAAATATACTCCAGGAATAGAAGTTTCATAACCATGACAGGTGCTAGGGGGACGATTGGGTTCATTGCTCCTGAAATATTCATGAGAAATCTGGGAAATCCTTCTCATAAGTCCGATGTCTACAGCTTCGGAATGCTGTTGCTTGAGATGGTTGGTGGGAGGAAGCATGAACAAGTGAAGGGGACTGCATCGAGTGAATCTTATTTTCCAGGTTGGATATACGACGAAATTAATGAAGAAAGAGCACAGGAATTTGGCGATCTCGTGGAAGAAGAGGTTGCTGTGTCAAGAAAGATAGTTATGGTGGGTTTGTGGTGCATTCAAATAAATCCAAAGGATCGGCCCTCGATGACGCAAGTGCTGGAAATGTTGATGGGCAGCTCGAAAAGCATTCCAATGCCTCCCAAGCCGCAGTTCTTTTCTCCTCCTCGCGCGCAAGCCGTGCCTGGAAGTTCTTCCACAGATGTAGACGCTAGCGTTTTACCTCTCACACTTGACAGTCAAGAAATGTAGCTAATCGGTAGGGTGATTTATCTCTGTGCCAAAGCATATTTGAGAATGGCATATGATAGTGTCATGGACCGAAGTGATGCAGGAGTTCTCTTGTACTCGTATGCCCTTGTGAGGGGAGCTAGGGGTGTCGTCATGAAGAGTAAGTAATGCAAAATGGAAGATACAACTTGTTCGTAAGAGGTGGTTTGTGTTAGGAGTTTTAGGATAGAAAACTTATACTCTTGGGAGCTCTCAAGGCGGGGTTGGCCTCCCGTGCACAAACTGATCGAGAATTGATGCGGCTTTTCTTATGAGGCCATGGCAAGCCAAAATCAGTTATTGTGCCTAAAGCATTTTGTGTGTTTCACTCGAGAGACGGGATGTTCGAATTAAGCTGGGCGTGGTACGATTCAATATAAAAATACTATTTGCTATAATGTTCTCTAGAACAACTATAGAATGAAAGATTGGTCTAGTGTCATCTTGACTCGCCAGGTGCTGCATGGGCAATTTCACGGCTAAGGAATTGCCGGCCCATAACAATAGCACATAAGGATGACATGGGATGTGAGATAGGTTGGAGACTGGCCCTTTATGTTCCAATGCGAATATAGGCATCGCACAGGATAGAAAAGGAAGGATTGAAGGAAGTTGCAGAAAAGAAAGTGAGGTTTTTATGGGCCACACCAGAAACCTCAAGGAAAGATCTTTCTCTGTGTACGCTTCTGCGAAAATACTGAGGGGGACTCTATGTAAGTAGAACTCAACACGTACAAACATCCAAATTTGATTGGACAACTGTTCTAAGATGGAACTACGCAGCGATTCGCCCTTATTGTGTAAGATTTGCAGACATTAGACAATTGATTACTCTCCTCAATAAAGTATGAGTTCATTTAGGACATGAATACCATCTCCGGATCTACTACCTAAGGCACGATCAGATAAGACCACGAGAGAGTTAAGCTACTCCGAGTCACTTGAGCTCAGCTCGATTTGTTTGAATTCGAGTAGCTCGAGCACTTAATTGTGTAGTGCTCAAACTATCATTAGTTCCCAAGCATGATCGAAGTGCATCGGTTGGAGTCGAGTGAAGCTTGAGAATTTATGATCGACAAAGCTCCCATTTAAGTTTCGAGTGTATAAACGAGACTCAATGATAATAATCAACTCAAGCCACAGTAAAAACTCTGCGACTCCACTGGATCACGGCCCTTGATCAGAATTTCTACTTTACTTTTAAGTCGATCCAAGCAGATGAAAGTATTTGTCAAGGAAGCTTCTTCAGTATGGTTATGAAGGATCTCATCCATCAACTAGGGTTGAGTCATCCCAAAGTCAAGAAACTATGTACAAGAAAATAATTGTGCAAGCTTCTCTCCCAATCTCGTCCTTAAAGTTCTAATCCAATGCACTTTCCAGGTCTTTCAGGGATCTTTGCAAATGGAAATTCGCTCATGAGAATCTTGAATAATCACATCTGAATGAAAAATATTTATTATCGGATCAAATTATATCCTAGTAACTCCGTATGAAGAAAAAAAAGTGGAAAAAATCACACCCGACGGTTACTCAAACTTTTTAACTTACTTTCATATTGGCCCTCCCACTTTCAATTTTAAAGTATAGATCGACCAATTATGGTTTTATTTTCAATCAAGCCATTATCTATCGTGTGACCAAAATCTCCTTTGAAATCCGACAACATAACTTGTGCCATACCACTTATTTTACTCTTACATTGACGTATAAAATGACATTACGGATGTATCCAATCCGATCAAACTCTCAATGTTTATAACTCTTGTTAGAACTCACACAATTTTAAGGACTTCTCATCGACTGTTTTTTTCAAATTTCGAAAACATCCCCGCACTTACAGGTGGTCGGTATCATTGCTCGTTTAACAATAACGGGGAAAAAATAGAAATTATATTGTCAGTATTTTTCTAATAAAAAGGTGGAATTACAATGCTTTCAAAAGACTTAACATCCCTTCAATATCATCCACGGCCAAAAGTAGAGAAGACATCAATCTCGTACAAAAGTGATTATCACGTTTCTCATTCGCACGGTAAGAAAGCCAAAACTGAAATAAGCACTCTCCGTTTTTTCTTTGTCCTTTTCTTTTTGACTCCGCAATCGTCAATCGATAAGCTATCGATTTCTACCCGCACCAGAAAAATCTTCATCCGTTTTCACTGATTCGGTTCGTTTCGCGGTCAAATTTCATGCTTGGTTTTTTTTTTCCTTCCACCAAGAAAAGAGCGATTCTTGTTTTCTCGGCCTCGGTCGTACTTCGTTCCGGAAAGGCACTGAAATTCGTCATTTTCATTTTGTGTTTTGGGGGGGAGCTTGTTGACCCTGAATAGCTCGACTTGAAGATTAGGGATCGTTGAATTATTCCAAGAAACTTGCAGATTCATATCTACAGTCTTTTGTGTAGAGAGAGAGAGAGAGAGAGAGAGAGATGGGGTCGAAGGTCGAAGGTCCATCTGCACCGGCAATCAGGCGAGACCCATATGAGGTCCTGTGCGTATCGAGGGATTCCACCGACCAAGAGATCAAATCTGCTTATAGAAAGCTTGCCCTCAAGTATGGTTTGCTTTCTTGCTTTTCTTTCTTGTCTTGTTCTATTTCTTTTTCCCTTAGATTTTCCTGCCAAATTCATAAGCTTTTGTCGCTGAACGTTTGTGGGTGTCTGCAAGAACTTTGTTTTCTTCTTGCGATTTGCTGTGTTGCTTGGTTAATGTACGTATCTGGTTCTTGGAGTCTGTAATGTCCGTTTGGGTTCAGCTAGTGTTTTGGTGTTTGTCGAGCAAGATTAGGTGTCTGAATGCTGAATGGGTTTCGTGATTGCATCGGGTATGAGATCTTTGAAAATGGATGCTGTTCTTATTGTTTTCTGGAGTTTATGAGGAAGCTCTGTGCACTTGTGAGAGAAACTATCTTTCTGGGAAGCTCTAGTAACGAGTGCTTTTCTGTTGATCTTGCTTTGAAGTATCCGACGTGCCACAGATATTATTCCAGTGAGCGATATGCGGGTGAGTGGTTTAGATGCTTAAGCGATTATGTGCACTTTGTTGTTCAACGGTGATGGAGTTGTCCCGGTACACAGTTGTTTGAAGTAATTCACTATGACGGGTAGGATTTCAACAGATAAATGTGCACATTCTTAGTTGTCATGTTGATTGTGTTATTATGGTAGCTGTGACTGATTTCGATGCAGTCTTGGTAATTACAATTTTTCATGGGCAGGTATCATCCTGACAAGAACACCAATAATCCTGAAGCTGCAGAGCTTTTTAAGGAGGTTGCATATTCTTACAGTATCTTGTCTGATCCAGAGAAAAAAAGGCAATATGACAGCGCAGGATTTGAGGTGTGTTCTTCTAATTTACTATATGCCTTGTCATGAGATTTAAAACTCTGCCTGTGCGTGTATAATATAACACCAAAGTAATATCATGTGGATGAGATATATGTTTTTTGGGGAGAGAGATCTTTTACTTGTATGTTTGAGAGTAAAACGGAAATAAATTTGTTAATTTGCATTTGTGTGGTCAAAGATTGATTCAAACTTATTAGTTGCTGTTTTCTGATCCCTTCAATGCCATAAATCTAGCTTTAGAGGCACTTTGGAAATTTCAGGTCTTATTTTCTTTATTAAGTGGTGTACTTGATACAATCCAGCTCTGACAAGTGATTACCTGAATCTGAAACTGGAACCATAGAGGACAACTCCGTCTGTTCAATTGTCTGATGAAACCATGCTACATATTCCTTCTAGGATGGCCATCTGTCAGTTGGAGTTCAAGAGTTTTCATCTTGCCGATGCATGTGTCAATGTTATGATATATAAAATATCTTCTCTTTTTCTCTAATTTTCGCATTTGCATCTGATGTTTTTATCAAAGGACTTGCTTGCGTTAGGTCCTTCATTGCCCTTGTACTGATTTTGTTGTTTTAATGCTACAATGCAACAGTATGACTTTGTTGCTTTTTCCAAATAATTGCATCAGGCACTTGATACTGATGGTTTGGATGTGGAAATCGACTTGTCTAACCTGGGAACTGTCAATACAATGTTTGCAGCATTATTCAGGTAAAGTTTCACTTGAACACTACTTCTTCAGTTATGTGCTATCTCCTGTCTCACTACTATTTTATAGCAAGCTTGGCGTGCCTATCAAAACATCGATCTCCGCCACTGTTCTTGAAGAAGCTATGAATGGTACAGTGACAATTCGACCCCTTCCAATTGGGACTTCATTTAGTGGAAAGGTGCTTGTCCTGTCCCCATGAAGAAACTTTCTCATATGTCAATTCCATAGTTGTCAATTCAAAAAAGAAATGTATCCTCCTTCAGGTTGAAAAGCAGTGTGCCCACTTTTTTAGTGTAACAATCAATGAGCAACAGGCTGAGGCAGGATTAGTGGTCAGAGTTACATCCACAGCTCAGAGCAAATTCAAGGTACCTAAAGTGTCTCCAAGGATGTCCTATATTTTCATTAACTATTGTAAATATCTTCCTTTCCTGTATAGCTGGGGGAAAAAATTAATGGCACATTTGCTGTCTTCTTCTGTATATATCCAGCTACTTTACTTTGAACAAGATGCCAATGGTGGTTATGGGTTGGCCTTACAGGTAACTTAATCCCCAATTTGCCTCTTGTCAAATCTGCTGCTGTCATTACTTAAAGAACTGTCATTAGCATATTGGCACAATACTTGTTGCAGTCTTCAGCAATCTTAAAATGGAATTATGTTCTTGAAATTAGACTACATGAAAATCATACAAGCATGATAGATTGCATCATCACGGGTTTACATCCACTTAGATTCACTATAGTAAGGATTATCACTCCTTTGTACCTTGTCAGCACTACATAGTTCATACGGTTACTGATGGTTCGTTTCTTCAAATATAGGAAGACTGTGAAAAAACGGGCAAGATGACATCTGCAGGAATGTATTTCTTACATTTTCAAGTGTACCGAATGGATTCGACTGTGAATGCGGTGGGTTAGCTTTGTTACCTTTTTTCTGTCCTCTTCTTTTTGTTTTCAATATACACTTCTTTTTCTGTCATGGCTGAACAAATCGTTAACATTATCATTGTGCAGTTGGCAATGGCAAAGGACCCTGAAGCTGCTTTCTTTAAAAGGTTGGAAGGACTTCAACCTTGTGAAATTTCACAACTCAGAGCTGGAACCCATATATTTGCTGTTTATGGTCAGATTAATTTTCGTTTTTCCTTTGTTTCAATAACTTCAGTAATTCACGGATTTTTCCCTTGATCTCTCTCTTTCTATGAGGGGGAAAAACATTACAAAGTAATTTTTGTGGACCTATCTTACTGACCTACCCTGAATTTTCCAGGAGACAACTTCTTTAAGACAGCTTCCTATACAATTGAGGCTCTTTGTGCTAAGACATATGAGGATACCTCACAGAAGCTCAAGGAAGTTGAGTCTCAAATTTTGCAGAAAAGAAGTGAGTTACGACAATTCGAGACTGAATACAGAGCGGTATCACTTGTTGCCTTTCTATTTACTCGTCTTTGGAGCTAGGCTATAAAGATCTCGTCTTTTACAGATACCATGCTTTTGTAGGCATTGGCACGCTACCAAGAAGTGACCAACAGATACAGTCAAGAGAAACAGTCTGTAAGTTCCTTTAGCCCATTATAGAGTCATACTCCTTGATTCCCATTTGGAGAGTCTTGAGACACCTTGTCTCTCCATGATTAAACTTTTTCATGTCTATGATTGGGCACACAGGGCTCGATATGCATCATTGTGTAATTAAGTTCATGCAGCACTTTGAAACTGGTATCTCGCATTCATTCATGCAATGTGTTCCTCCTTACATATGGTGGGAGAGGAGGATTGTAGAAGCGCATTCATTCTTCACAAGATAAATCTTTTTTATCCAAATAGACAATAGTGAAGAATGAAGTAAATGACAAGTAATAATAATTAAATTAAAAAGGTTACTTAACAAAGCAATATTACTTCATGCCTAAATCTTTTCATAATGGATAGAATAACTAATTTTGTGAAAAATTAAATCATGAAATTTTCTCTAATAATTGTCGCTTGTCTAGCGATTCAACGCACAAAAGGGCATTATGCTGGAGCAATTGTGTAACTATGTAATTTAGAGAGAGAAGAAATATTTTTTATTACGTAAAGGGAGAGGAAAGGAAAAGAAAAGAAATTAAAAAATCCACCTTCGACCCTACCAAACTTGATTCATGAGTTGGACAAGTATCAACAAAACGAAACTTTAAAACCCTCCTTTATAGTAAGATCAGTGGGCTCGGTGCATCTTTGATTCTGCTTCTCTGATCGTTTCTTTTTCCTTTGAGTTTTGAGTTTGAACATTAAAAGGATTTATGATCGGTAACGATCGGTCCGGTCAATTTGCTTGATCATTGCAGGTAGATGAGCTGCTGAAGCAACGAGATTGCGTCCATTCTTCTTTCACCGTATTGAGGGGGTTAGCTAGTACTAGTGGGAGTGCTGGTCACATGAATAACGGAAGCACCGCCGAGAAGGTTTCGAGTGAAGACTTGAAGGCAGAAAGTCCGGGGGAAGACGGAACCGCCAATGGGAAAGATAAACCTGCCAAAAAGAAATGGTTTAATCTCAACGTGAGAGGATCCGACAAAAAGCTTAGTGAAAAAGATACTTAGATGGCATACTATCGTCCGAGAGGGTTCGGTATTCAGATTGCACCCTTTTGAGCCCTCACATATGTAATTCTCACATTCTTTTGAGGGGCTTGCTATTCCTTGTTCACTATAGCTTGTGTGCTGGTTTCGCAATGTATTGTATTAGTTGAGCCAAATTTTGTAAGGTGAAAGAGGAGGGAGTGATGAATTTTGCATCCTTGTATCAGATCTATTCATAGGACGAGCCACCTTTGTTATACATTCATGCCGTGAAGGTGACGTAAGATTTTTTGTCTTGTTTTCTCGTTTATTTCTGTTAGTTTTGATGAACATGGCTTTGTTTATTCTTATTTTTGTCAAATTAAGTGCGCAGCTGATTAATTTTAATCATTTTGTTTTGGTTGAAAGATTGATGATAGTTTTGGTCACCATATCTAGATTGATGCCAGTTCTTTCATGCACGTGAATGTTGTATGACAGAAGTACTTCAAAACGTGCAAATTGGATACAAGTAAAATAGGGCGGTTCAGTCCTAGCTATGATATTATTCATAAGAAATTTGAGATTAAAAGTATACGATTGGTATTTTGTAGTTTGCCAATAATTCTGACACGAGAATTGACCTTTAGAGTATATCGACAAGACTTTTCCAAATGATGACGTTAAATCTTAAATTCAGAAATGTTGGCCATGATATAATATTATATTAACATAACATGTGATAGCGGCATTTGATATTATAATTTTTTATTCACATGCATTTCATTCACCGTGTCATTCTGACAAAATGGTTGTTCCTAAGAGAAAATAGTGTGTTAGTCCAAATGTGAGCGATCTAAATCAATGCACATGCTCTCTAAATCTCACAAATTGCATGCAAATTACTATAGATCAAAATGGGTCAAGACCTTATGGAGGGACTGGATCTCTGTTCCCATGCCCCTAGGCCATTAGAAAAAATGGTAATGGCACGAATGGTTCATGAATTTTGATCTAATACAAAATATTATCCTTAGACTTTTAATTTGATCAATATGTTTCCTAAAATATTGATAAATGTATAATGCGGTTCTTCCATTTGCTCAGCTGACATATCAAACGTTATTCGATGACGTAGATTATTATATGCTGACTTGGATTTTTAAAAAATGATAAGTCAACATGTCTACCTTTTTATTCATCTAATTTTAAGAAGGAAAAGAAAAATTAAGGCATTAATATCTCCATGATTAGTCAATAACATGGATTATTATATCGTGATTTGAATGAATATCTTACTTGGATAATCAACATTAAATCTCTTTGTTTTCCATCATTCAAGCTTAAATGATTGAAAACCACATAAGTAGATAACATTAATTTGAAATAACGAAAATGATAACATTAAATATTTTTATATAGTTTAGAAATTAGAATGAATATTTACTGATAGTTCAAGGATACATTGAATAACTTAAAAGTCCAAAGATGATATTGTACATTAAACCAAAGTTCATGATTATTTATATCATTTTTTCTTAGAAAAACAATGACCAGACAATCTCATCTTGCATACTTTCACTACAACTTGTAGGCCTTTTCTCTTCATCTTCTTTAACCTTCGGCCATGGGAGAGGGTTTGAGCTAGTCTCACTCTCCTCTCCCACTCTTGGTGATTTATTTTTAGTTTTCTTATTCTTTTCTTATTTTTTCTTCTCTCTCGATCTAGATTTGGGAGCTCTTTTCTCTCGGTCTAGTTTTAGATTTGAGAGTTTGAACTGTCCTGATCTAGTTCTAGATCTCTAAGCTATTTTCTCCCGATTTAGATCTAAGAGTTTAATAATGTTTTCGGAAATTCGATACCTCTATGCTCTGTTCACGTGTACAGGCCATATGCTTCTAGTTTCAGTGGTGATCACAGGAGCTCTGGCGTCTCATTGAACTACGAAAATTTGCTCATTCAAAAGTTAGATTTGTGTTTATTGAACTTGTTTTGGTTGTCTCCGTATAGCGATGGTGTAGAGGAAGCCGAACTTAGGCACACATCACCAACTGGTTATGCTATAGTTATTAGAGAAGGAATTTCCAGCTTGTGCTCATCACCGTCATTGATACGAGATCCAGAGATCGGCCGCTTTGTTTAACATATCCGTTCTTGTGGAACAAGTGTCCGTTAACCCTGTCTATGCTCTATTGATCCTCCTTGTTTTTAGGCTTTATTTTGTAATATTCTAGACTTTACTTCGCTGCGAATTTCTTTGACATTGAAGTCTATGTATTTGTCATATATTCTTTTGGGTAATGGATACAATTTTATTTCAAAATATATATATATATATATATATATATATATATATATATATATATATATATATAGCTTTGTCAAAAAGAAATATTTTATCAAAAAAATATTGCAAATGTCTTGCAAATGACATTTGTATATTAGCTAACATAACTCTGTTTATTCAAGGAAAAGAATGTCATACCGTATCGTGAAAATTTTCCCTTGAACTATATGTATTCTGCACTTTGGCGCTTGAATGCTGATGATTTCAATTTGGGGGGAAAATTATCAAAAAAATCTTAAATTTATTGCACTTATATCAATTCAGCCCTAAACATTTTAATATCACAAATTTAGTCCTTAACCTCTTGAAAATTTGCCAATTGAATACTTCCGACCATTTGGGCCGAAAAATGCTGATGTGAACACCAGTTACCCAATGTGGGACGACTATTGGGCAATTGGCATGGCCCTCACCGGCCTCGAAGGCCTCGCCCTTGGCCAACGAGGCCACAAAGACCCTAGGCGATGCCACGATGGCCTCGCGGGCCGTGAGCAAGGGCGCGAAAGCCCTCGCCAAGTCTGGGTGAGGGCCTCTGTGGCTCCGTCAGTCGTGAGCGAGGCGACCCTTGCCCAGATCTAGTGAGGGCCTTCATGCATTCGCGACTAGCAAGGTCACAAAGGTCCTTTCCAGACCTAGGCAAGGGTTATCGCAGCCCCGTTAGTCGCCTAGATCTAACAAAGGCTGTGGTGGCCTCACCCTGGGCCATTCGCAGAGACCTTGCCTGACACGACCCTTGTTGGCACAATGAAAAAAAAGAAGTGAAGAGAAAAAATAAAAAAAGTTAAAAATTACAAAAATTATCCATATTAGCACTGGCCATGCCATGTAAAACAATCGGCATCTCTGTTAGCGATTTCCTGCCAAAATTTGAGGAAATAACTCAATTGGCAAATTGTCAAAAAGTTTAGGGAAAATTCCAAATAATGGCATGAACTGTCCTCATTTTCTCAAATAAGTGCATGAAGAGGATCTTGTCTAAAACAAGGACCTAAAGTACGCTCATTTTCTCAAATAAGAACTTAAAGCGGACTTTGTCTCAAATAAAAATATGAAGTAGCCATATCAGTCTAAAAAAAGAACCTGACTCCACTGTTTAAAGGGCATTTTCATCATTTACTTTTTTGAATGTTTTTTGACTATTTTTTCTTTTTCTATTCTTTTCTTTTCTTTTTCCTCTTCCCTCTGCCGGCCATTGCCAGGCCTCATCGATGGCTAGCGGAGGTCGTTGGACTCAAGCAAGACGTCGACAAGGGTTGCCCTCACTAGCATCTAGCGAGGGTCGCCTCACCCTTGCCTGGGCTTGGCGGGTGAGAACCACCCCTCGCCAGCCCAGGCCGCTGGCATCTGGTAAGGGCCGACAACCTTCCCCAAATCTGGGAGAGGGTTGCCCCTCTCCTACTTCTAGCAAGGCCCACCTCTAGTCGGAGAGGGTTGATGACCCTCGCTAAGGCACCAATGACCCTACCACCCCTCCAGTGATGGGCTAGGGGCCATAAAGCCAGCCCTCCTGTTGGTTTTTTTTTCTTTTTTAATCTAATTTAACTAAATTTATATTAAAACTATTTTTGGACAAATAAGGGGTTAGGCTCTTATTTGAAACTATTATAGCCACTTCAAGTCTTTATTTGAGAAAATAAGGGTACTTTAAGCCATTATTTGACATAAGGTCCGCTTCAGGCTCTTATTTGAGAAAATGAGGGCACTTCAAGCTCTTAGTTAGAATTTTTTCAAAAGTTCATGACTAAATTGACAAAATTGAAAGGCTCATAAATGAATTTGTACAAATATAATAAGTTTAAGATTTTTCGATAATTTTCCATCAATTTGAGAGTGCTATGCTACACAACCGGTTCTTCCCCCCTTTTTCTCGTTTTATAATTTCATTTATGCCTAATATAAAAATATATATATAGATAACGAAGAGTTTGGGCTAATGAGAATACCTCACTCTTCTCTCTGGAAAGTTCAACAGAGGTTGCCAACCTAATCGAAGAACATCATCTGTACCCAAACAAATCAGCAGCATCTGCATCTCTTTCTTTCGGTACACTTCAATCAAAACTGAAAACAACTCTATAACTATCATCATAGTCTTGACCATGTCGACACGCCTGCAATAATTGGTGTCGAAAGTTCAATTCTCACGTGCCGAACAAGTAGTGTCTTTTCTCTGATTAGTTTTTGGTCCCGCCTGAAACTTATGGGAGAACATCCACGTCTGATGCCCGTCTCTTCGATCCAGCTTGTTGAATTTTCAGCGACACAAGCAATCTCTCTCTTTAGATCTGATTGTACTTGTTGATGCCCCAATTTAGAAAAAAATTACCGAAAAAGATAACAATTAATTATATTTGTGCCAATTCAATCTTCAACATTTTAATTTGGCCAAACCTTTTAACAATTTACCTATGTAGTCCATCCAATCAATTTTGGCTGAAAATCGCTGACGTGGACGACTACCGTGTTATGCGGAATTGCTAGCACTGATGTTGACAATAATTGCAATTCTTTAAATTCTTTTTTTGAAAATGTTATTCAATTTTTTTCTTTTTTTTTGTATTGTGGCCCGGTGAGGGCCAATGAGTGCCCGACGACCTTTGCCAGCCACTAGGGCTGTGAGCCCTTGCTGGTCTCGGGCAACGCGACCCTATCTCAGATCTAGTAAGGGCCGACCTTGCCAAAAAAAATAAAAAAGGAAAAAGATAAATTTTTTTAGAAATTGTCCACGTCAGGACAGCTGGCGCTGACTAGACTGCCACATTAATGTTTACCGATCAAAATTGGTTGGAAGGACTATATTGGCAAATCGTCAAAATGTTTAGCATTAAATTGGTACAAATCCAATAATTTTAGGACTTTTTTAGTAATTTTCCCCTCCAATTTGGCCGAACTATGATGCGAGCCCTTCAATACTTAACTTCATATGTATCCATAGAGAGGACGTGAGATATGAAATATATCATAAAGGTCAAGTGGGAAAGAATAGGCAAACCGGCACTCGGCAATGCTAGCCATACTAAATGCTTCCCCAACTCCAAGTGAGTATTTAGTCATCGTGTATGGGTGATTTGATTGTTGTTTATGTTGCAAATAATATCTTTTTTCTATGAGTAAAAGCACAAGCCATTTAAAGGTTTATTCACGACATAAATTGAACTCGTGATCTCGTGAAACGCAAGTACCATTTTATCACCGGACCAATCACCTTTGATTGTCAATTCATAGTAACACTTGCAAAACGACAATACTTTTCCCGGAATTCGTGGATCTTATTTATACTTTGACACATGGCTCGGCAAAAAAAAATCAAACAGATTTGATGGAATCATAGATTATATAATGAACAAAACTAGTTAGAGTTTAGGATGTGCATTTGAATTTGCATTTCTCTATAAGAATAGGATCCAATGTTGATCATATCGATTTTCTAAAAATGTGATTAGCTTGATCTAGTGGAATGATTCCGGACAATAATATTAATCTGTTAAAAGAAGTCAAATAAACCCTCTTTCTTTTCTGGTGAGTCTTTCACATGCACATGCAGAAGTACGAACATCCCAAGTACGAAAGCTCCGCAACAGACGGGGTCGAGTACTTGACATAATTCTCCCGACACAATCAAATGAACCAACTCCTCACGTAAGGTTTTATGAGTGAAGAAGGTGCAGCGCAAGACTTTTGTCCTTCGGTGGTGGTATTCACACATTTATTGTGTCTTTACATTATTTTGATGCGCTTCGTCTGTTTCTCATGTTTAAAGTCATAGGGTTGCACGTGTAAAACTTTCCTTTCACGCAATATCACAATAAACTCAGGGTTCATCAATTTTGTTGCGCTCTATATATATTGGGAAAAAGTGTAAGAAAAATCATATATTTATTGCATTTATGCTAATTTAGTCATAATTATTTTGACATAATACAAATTCAATCTTTCCGGCTAATTTTGGCCAAATATCACTAATGTAGATATCGACCGACCTACATGACACCGCCGGTGCTGACGTAAATAATTTTTAAAAATATTTTTTGATTTTTTTCTTTCATCTTCTTTTTGCCGGTGATCGCCCACCAACCATAAGCGATGGCCGCGCGGGCTGGCCTCACTTGGGCGAGGGTCGCCGCCGGCCCGGTGAGGCCTAGGCGAGGTGAGCCCCGGCAATAATATTAATTACAGGTAGTTGATTACAGATGTTGAGCTTTCATTACTTCATTGTCGCGTCTAGATGAGGGGACTGGAACCACAGTAAGTACACTTATTTCAAATTTCCTTTCAACATCTGATAGGGAATGCTGAGTTGTCATTGATTACATTGACACATAATAGCTACTTGAATAATCTTATGGTCGCCGTAGTTCTTGTTTATAAACCGAAGGAAGTTTTGCTTTGAGCCACTCAATAATACTAATGAGGGAGTTGATGCTGACATCTAAGCAAACCCTGCCAATTATGAATGAAAAAGAAAATTTATCCCAATGACTTGTTAGATTGTCATCAAAAAATTGTACAAGGACTAATGACAAAGAGAAAAATAAAGGGATTGGACGAAAAGTGAACTTCCCACAAATTACAACCACCTTATTGTTAAATGACCAATTTGCAGCCACCTTTGTTGGACTCTTTAAAAGCCCGACTCAAAGACTTAAGTTATACTTGGAGAAAGGTCATATGTATATTAAAACATACAAGGCCGTAAACAAGTGATATGAGATACTTTAATACTCATTTTCACGTGCAAACCAGCTTAAGTTTTTTTGTTGAACTTTCGGATTTGGTGTCAAAGCATGATTTTGCCCTAGTTATTTCGCATGTGCGGCTCCATCTTCCTTTAATTTCACATGTTGTTTCTAATTTGATTTACAAGTGAGAGACGGTGTTAAAGTTTCGTGCATCACTTATTTATTGAATCAACAAGTTCTAATATTATATTGAAATTCCAATCCAAAATTTTTAATAGGCTAGGATATCCACCAAGCCACCCACAAACACGAATCTGCACATGGGACTTGGATTTTTACTCAATTTGAAAGGGCCTAATATATCACACCTTACCAAAAAAAAAACTCCTAATATATCACAAATATATGACTTGGGTTTTTAAGTTAAAACACATATATTCAATGATTGAATCTAATAATTTTATGATGATCTATGACCTAGGATTTCAAGCAATACAAGAGAAAATACGGCAATAGCCGTAGTAATTACCCCCCATATTGCAAATATGAGAATTATCATACAAATAATTTCAACCCAAATAGTGAAATTGGATAGGCTCGAAGAAGCACCGTATGGTAGGTTAGGTGCTATTAAACTATACGACTTCGAATAAATATAGAAGTGCAATCATAGGTCGGGTCACGTGCTCACCCAAATGTCACTTTATTAGGTTAAACACGGATTAATTAAGTTGGCTGCTTGTGTAGCCATCTATCTTAGCGTCTCGCTTTATCATGAACCCCAAGCACATACCCCTTGTCTCATCCAATTGACCAAAGTCTTTCTACGTACCTCATCTCTTCATGGGATTCTCCATTGATTAAGTTCAAAAATACTTTATTAGAACTTCATCGGGCCATACGTTTTTTTTATTTATAATTTTCAGGTATGGACATTCTAGACTGCAACCTAGGCATAGCATAACCCAATTATTTAGACATAATAAAATGATTTGTTGGGAGGAAGTGTCACTTCACATGACTTAAAGCTAACTCCACCCAACCCCCTCACCTTTTCTTTAATTTTAATTTAGGTCATTATTCTAATAAAAGTAGGTTATTGTCACTTGAAAACACTTATGATTGGAATGGGCGCATTGCTTGTCACAGCCACATCCGCATCTGTTTTTGGATTGCTCGAAAACCAATTTTCCTAAGCTCGAAGAAATCAAGTCATCACTTGACGATTAAAGTTGATTTGAAAGATAATGGATTCCTCCAATGATACGGTGCCTCAAGAACAATCAATTGCGAAAATGTTGCTAATTTTTTAATGGTGCAATTGCTCGAATTCCCTTGATTGAAACAACATGGTGGGGTCACGTTTAGGATTCGGGCGATCTTATATACAATAATGTCGGCATCCCTTCAATCAATGACTAAAGTAAAGATCGATGAAGGAGCCAAGGAACTATTTTTTTATTCAAGAAATGAACGAGGAAAAGGAGATCGATATTCATGAAGACAGTTGTGCATGAGTTAACAGCGATTGCCGCGATGGCCTCTGATTGGATTGTTTCATCAGGATTTCTAGCAGCTAAAAGCGCTTTTAGCCCGTGCATGGTGGGGTTGATTCCACGAAGCGAGCATGTATTTGTCTCGATGCGATGGAACATTTGATTATTTGACAAAGTGAGTGTGAGAAAATGATGATCGAACATGTGCATACGGCCCGTGATTTTTGTATCATTTGGCAATCGCTAGCTTAACCCTAAAAATCAGATGGTGATATTGATGAGTTCATGAGTATAAATTGGACCTTCGTAAAATATTATTTGTCGAATTAAAAAGAAAAGAAAATATGCTCTAGTTAAAGAAAAATAGGAGATCCTAAATATACATTTCAGCCACAGCTTAACGTAGGCTTTTCCGGATTATAAGTTATGGTTAATTTAGAATGAGTGAAATGTTAGTTTCCTAGTATTGTCGATTGCCCTTTTTCGCCCGTTGTTACATGAAATTAAAATGAAAAAAAAAACAGAAAAAAAAATAGAGATATTTACTGATTTCGCTTTGATGGTTGTACTTCTGCGGGAGGAGAGGGCTCAAAAGTTGTTCATAAAAAGTTCCATAGCAACAATGTGCAGCAAGGTCAACCATAAAACACAACACAATCTTATGCATGGAAACCCGCTCGATTTATGTGGATCCACCTTGCCATGCATGGTGACTTTGCTCCGAGCCCTACACATCAAAGATGCCCTTCGCGACATCAAACCGACTATTGACATTGATTTTCTTACCGATATGATACGATTGAAGTTGCACCGATCCGTCCGTGTCACCGTACTTAAATTACACATAGGGTCGTCTTGTGCCTTTCAACCTCAAACAATTCATTAAATTGAGAGCTATACAGGAACGAGGTACATCTTCAACTATGTCAATCAATCAAGCTATCGAATGACATAGAGTGGCATCCAAGGAACAAGGCCTTTATATACAAGAGTACTTTTGGTGGGTACTTCTCGTTTTGTCTTATCGCCTGCGGGAAACAATGGACAAACCCCACGAACACAGTGCCGTGATCTGCCCTGTTTAGCTGCACTTTCTGGATGCCAATAATGGCGGAGAGAGTACAATGAAAAGATCGATCGGAAGAAACAGCTCATAGAAAAGTCCAAGAATTTCTTTTCTTACCTTTGTTCACCTTGTTGGGCAGCCTTCGTGGAAGAGTCGTGAGAACAGTTTATTGGTGTAATCTCTCCCAATGCTGCTCCCTAAATATACTGAGCATCTTCTAGTTTTAACTATACATATACAAGTTTCTATAACATGCTGGAACTTCACGGTGTACAGTACCACTGGGTTTTTATTTTTAACTCGTGTCCGTGAAGTGTGAGATGCGTCGCATTCTAAAAGGGGCAAAATGCTCGTCGACAGAAAGTTGAGGATGATTTTTGTAGGTAATCATAATTTTCAGGTTCGCATAAGGCGAGTCGAAGAAAGACACTGTGCGAGATTGGATTGCATTGCTGGTCCCGAAGCATATGAGCTCGTTGAGCTTTGAAGAGTCTAAATAAATGCTCGCCACATTCTTCCAATTATGTCACCAACTTCAAAAGCTCTTCCTTTTTCGTGAGCAAAGAGATCACTAAAGCATCATGGTGGGTGCAAGTGGACCATTCAACCGTCGCCACTGGCTTCCAATGTTCCCCAGAGTGAGGAAAACATGAAGATTTATCAAAGATTCTTTCAAAAAAAAGGCATCGGATTCTCATAAAAGCAAAAGATTGTTAGGTTTAATTGGCCAAAAATAAAGTGTGATTTGTAAGCCTAATTCAATCAGCATAACGAATCAACATGTAAGGCACTCTCCATGGCCCACGTTTAGAAGTCCAAAGCATGGTCCCCACGAAAGGGTCTACATTTCGAACCCTTAAGAACATAAACGTTAGGCAATCTGAATTCGTGGGATTAATCGTTTTCCTCGAAAGTTTTGAGAAAGGGCCCAACAGTATACATAGATACATCACTTGACACTTCTCATCGTGTATAAGTAGGACCCCACACGTGAAACACGGGAGGTAGATGTAATCCCGTTAAACAGACAAGTAGAGACAAGTTAACAAGAGTGATGGACCAAGTAAAGTACGAGAGGTGGTGTTAGTAATTGAATTTAACTATGACATGTGCATTTATATGATTAAAAAAAAAACCTGTGCTCTCCCCCAGAAAAAACCTAAGCTATTAAGAAAAGTATGTAGATCCTCTACACCGTTGGACAATCCTCTTGATGTCTCGATAAATTTCAACTTGCTGATTTATGAAAAAATTAGGCTTTAATCGAGAGTTAAGATTTGTCGAAAAAATGTATTAGTTAGAGAATCTTCTCCCTTAAAAAACAGGTCATGTCTTCCTATAATCACCTATATTGATGTTACCAGCATGAATTATATCAGCCATGTGCAAATTTAACCAAAAAATGCGCGCCCACAAAAAAGAAACTCTAAAATCTAATCTTATCCAACCATCAATGTCCAACTCTCTCTCTCTCTCTCTCTCTCTCTCTCTCTCTCAAATCCAATCCTATCCAACATGAATTATTACATCGTCACCTGTATATTATATCATTACGATATTAGCATCTTGAATAATGCCTATTCATCTAGAAACTGCAATGGATTGAACGTTGGGCATGACCAAGTAGCAGGCTAGTCTACTAAGTTATAGAGATGTCTATGGATAAGAAACCTCCAGCTGGTTATGGAAGTAACGATGATGGTTGGTTTAATTAAGAGAAATCAAACTGTCGAGAAAGTACATAAGCTTTTCTATCCAAAGTTGGGTTTGAATATTTGGGGGAGGGCTTTCGACAAAACGCATAGTCACTCCAGAAAATAACGGGTAGACATGGTGGGTCATGGTTTTGGAGCTGTGATTAAGACTTACAAAAGAAGAAACGTTTTGAGCACATGCCCACTGTTTTTCTCATTAGGTTTTGTCATGCGGAAAGAATCGAATAGAGATCTCATGATTCTTGACATGTCTAGCTAAGCTAGCTATTGGAAAAACGGTTCGTTGAATGTTCTATGAAAAAAGTTTCTCATAAAAAAAACATGTTATGCTGGCGGTTTCAAAAAAGTGATCATTTGTTGCATGGGTGAATACATGCAATGTGGGGCGCTTGAAAATCTTGTTATATTGTGACATATCCTATATTTAAAAAAAAAGGGAGGGGGTGAGAGGGAGAATACCTAAAAAAACCCCTAACTATGCCTGTGTGACGCAGAATTTCAATTTTTTTTTGTCTCACCAAAACCCAAAAATTTATCCACTATGATGTAAATACTTACGGCTTTTTTATGTCATGAAAAAATTCAAATTTATATATATGTGATATATATATATTATTGATTTCAATTTCAACCACGGTATATTTGGTTTCTATGACAAAAAAAAAAAAGAAGTTTGGGTACAATGAGTAAGCTTAGGGTTTTTAGTGACATAAAAAGAAGTTTAGTTTGGGGTTTTTGAGGTATTAACCTTCAACAAAAGGTTTTATATTCTTATATTGAGAAAATTATTTTCTTGCCGGAGGCAAATTTGACTAACAATAGTTTGGGATAATAAATCATGTGATTTTTGGTTAAGTGGAGTTGCGCAAAATTTAAACACCCTCCCACTCAAACCCACATTTAGAAGATTCGAGGGGGATGTCTCTTCGCTTTTTGGAGAGAGAAACCACCCCCAAACATTGAAAGTTTGAAACTGGAAAAGCTTGCAAGTTTCAACGTCAATCACGCAAGCGTACGTTAATCATTCATCATTTGGAAACACCTGACGATGGATTGGTTCACATTCATGTAATGTAATGTAGCGTGTGGCCCCTTTCAGACAAAGCTTTAAGTAAGCAGATTGGGCAAGCTTTTTCCGATATTGACTTTTGTTATAAAGGAGGGGCCATCATATCAAATGCTTGATAGGTGCGAGAGAAAGAGGGACAGAGTGAGAGAGAGATTGTGGGTCCTTTCTTTCTATATGGAACAGGAGGATCTGAAGCTAGATTTGCAAGGGAAGGGTGATAATGACAGGTGGGTTACAGACAAGTTCGGTCCTGAACAAAAGCTCTGGCTTAAAGACATGGACACGGATTGAGAGTGATCCTGAAGTGCTTGTGTGCATGGATGTTTTTGACTTTTTGGAGAAGAGAGTGGTGGTAGTTGGTGGTGTCGGCTCCTGGGATTATGCATCGACACAGAGAGAATATCTGTAGCAGGTGCAAATAGCATCCAAGTTGGAAAAAAACTAGTTATGGGCTCATTTTGTTGAAACAATAGTGCGACCGAATCCAATCAAAATGACGCATGTATGTTCAAATTACGTTATCTTTCAAACTCGGTTTGAATCTCATTACTTTTCGGTATTCAATTTGATTCATCCAAAATCATCATCTACTTTTGCATGTTAGTTATCTTGCATTTTCCATTTCTAAAATTAGGACCGCATTGCGGCCCTACTTTGTATAATGCAAATGACTAAAATACTCTCTTATAAAAAGAACCCCTTAAAACTCTACCTTTGGAAAGTCGGCAAACCCAACACCCTTATCCTAACTTAAATTTGCCCTCCACCCTCTGCCATGGCCAAGCACCACCCTCATGCCTATAAATTGTAGCCACCAAGACATCACCGTTGCCGTCGCCACCTTCCGCTTTAGTGCCCCCTTCACACAAAGGCGAGGACCGCCCCAGCAAAAGGGGGTGGAAAGTATCATCTAAAGCCAGTTGAGCTTTTGTTCGGTTCACTAGTATGGAGTCATTTCCTTAGGATATATATATATATTTAGTTCACACCTTGTTGAAAGTTTCGTGTAAACAAGCTAGTCATCTAGATGATTGTCAAGCACTTCTTGAAAAACCCTATTTGGAATCGTAATCGGTCTTTTAAATTCAAGTGTAATTCGTTCCACCGAAACTTTGTAAAGCCATGAAAGTAACCCATTTCTTATTCCATCTTAAAGAAAGTCCCCGTTCCCTTTCCATACCGGTTTTTCTCAACCAACTACACGAATTGTCAACCCTCATGAATCTCCCTTTACAGCCAGCAATCTGAGTGCAAGAAGCGTATCGATCGGTTCTTGAAGTTAAAGAGAGATAATGAAATAATTGTTGTCCATTCTTGACAAATGGATGATGAGTTGGTCCACTAATTCAGTGGTCCGCCTGAATCTTTTTACGCTAACCAAATAGATCATTACACACTATATAATATTTATACTTTGATAAAGAAAGGTTTACGCCGCAAAGGTGACCAATTAATAGGAAAGGCTTGTGATATAAGCACAATCGAGGTACTTGCCTAGCTTTTTCCTCAAAAAACGATACGGACTTAATTTGCAGTGGATAGACAGAACACAAAATGGAACCGAAAAGTTGATTTCGTGTGAGTGGTTCGGATTAAGATATTTCGTTGCAATAATCGCACAGCAAGCAATAACAGAGACCGCTATTGAAGATATTAAATAAAGCGACTCGTTCGATTAAGATACTGAGCAATTAACCTCGCACGAACGAAATCTAGCCATGTAGATGCCGGTCTTAACATAAAAATGACATTTTGACGAAACAAAAGGCACACAATTATTTGAAGGCCCTCTTAGTCCGTAATCTAACAATTGGTTGATGAGGGGGGGCATGTAGCTAAAAATAAAAATATGAATTGGGTTTCTAAAGTTGAGATTTTTCATGATTGTGTAAGTTAATTTCTTAGATGGTTAAATATGAAAGATGTAGATCTGTCAAACAATGGGGTTAGGTCGAAAATGATCCGACTCAAATTGACCAGTCTAATTTAGTTTGACCTATTCCATGCAATGCAAATATAGTGACCCACACCCGATCCAACCCGACCTGACCCAATGCAGTGTAAATCTCCATATGTAACCAAAATTTAGAAAAATTCATACTCAAACTGAGATAAAAGCGAAGAGTGAGTACGCATGAGATCGAATGAGGGCGAGCGAGAGTCATAAAAGTGAATTGAGTCTAAATAAGATGTGAACTTATTTAACATCTTTAATATTCTTGACTTTATCGTTCTAAACTCATTAATGATCTATTTAATAAAATATAATTTAATTTACATAACAACTCAACCCATTAAACATGGGTTATGAAATAGACTTATCATCTATGCCGACAGATGTAGCAAAATGGGACAGATTTTGAAGGAGGGATCCGTATGTAAGTGGGTGTGATCTCGATAATTCCCTTGTTTTTGGCTATCCTGTCTCCTTTCAACTTCCGTGGCCATCTCTCTCTCTCTCTCTCTCTCTCTCTCTCTCTCTCGAACTGGTTAGTCAATGTCTTGTCTCATCCGGCGTTTGTATAAATAACCCTTCACATGCAACTGCTGTCTCTGAAACACCACCATCCATCATCAGACCTCCTTTCAGTTTTCACACCACTGCATCTCTCTCTCTCTCTCTCTCTCTCTCTCTCTCTCTCTCTGTTTCTCCATGGCCGAACCAGACCACCTCAAAGCCAAACAGAATCACTACCCTGCGCGATTCAAGCTCTTCGGCTTCAACTTCGCCGGAGAAGACGAAGAAGAAGAACCCGAGCCGGCTGAACCAGACCCCGCCGCGTCCATCAAAACAAGCCCTTCCCCATCCGACGAATCCCCCGGCGTGTCCTCCTCCTCCGGCGAGCGGAAGTTCGAGTGCCAGTACTGCTGCAGGGAATTCGCCAACTCCCAGGCCCTGGGCGGCCACCAGAACGCCCACAAGAAGGAGCGCCAGCAGCTCAAGCGCGCCCAGCTGCAGGCCACCCGCCACGCCGCCGCCCTCTACGCCCACAACCCCATCGTCTCCGCCTTCGCCCCGCCCCCGCACCTCCTCGCCGCCGCGCCCCCGCCGCCGTGGGTCTACGTGTCGCGGGCCGCCGCCCCGATCCACATCGCGCACGGCTGCGTCTTCGCCGGCCCCGGCGGGAGGCCGGCGGCGGCGGCGATGGCCCCGCACGGGGGCCCCGCGTCGGCGGATCCCGGGGCGCCGCCGGGCCGGGCGGTGTTTGACGGGCCTTCGCTGAGCAGGTTCTCGAGAGGGGACGGCGGGCCCGGCTTCGACGAAGGGTGGGGCCTGGACTTGCACCTGAGCCTCGCGCCAGCCGCGCCGTAGAGATCGGCGGCTTCAAGGTTTCAAGCGGGTGGCTTAAA
The DNA here is from genome assembly GCA_024733475.1 of Syzygium grande. Taxonomy (NCBI): domain Eukaryota; kingdom Viridiplantae; phylum Streptophyta; class Magnoliopsida; order Myrtales; family Myrtaceae; genus Syzygium; species Syzygium grande. The sequence continues at coordinate 35,103,286 of JAMXDD010000007.1, forward strand.
GGGGAGTGTCGGAGTGTTCGGTCACCGGCTCGGCGAAGTTTCGCATCACGCGGCCGGCCGGCCGGTTCGGTTCGGTTTGGATCCGGCTCGATCTTGGACACTCGGCCCGGTTCAGAAAGGGTCGCGGACGAATTGTATCGCTTAAATTTCTTTGCTCATGGATCCGTTTTGTATGCCCTCTGAAGCAATATTCTCTTAGCAAGAGTAGTAATTTTTCTAAAGAAAGGGACATGTTGCACGTTTAGCCATATTGGATAATTTTACGGGCGTCACGTGAATTTCCAAGTAAGGATGGCATGCACGCTTAGAAACGAGTTATTATACGATTAAATTTTTTATACGTGTCAGTCATCTCACGGTATTGAGTTTTAAAACTTTTCGTACACCTGCCGAGTATTAAGACCAGCCACGACGGTATATTTGTAGGGACTAGAACTGCTCTTAATCCCAGAGTTCCCGACCGTCCTAAGTTAGTTCATTTATTTCATATGGGCATTGCTTTTGTATTCGGTTTTTCTTGAAAATGTGCTTCGTTCGTAAAAATAATTTCCTAACGTTATTAGAAACTTTAGAAACTTGTTCGGTTGCTTTTCCTTCTGAAGTTGGAACTTCGAAAATTGAATTTTTTGGTTTTACATCATTGTTGGGATAAAAGTGAAGATGATTGTCCTTCTTTTCCATCTAGACACGGTGCTTAGACCGTGATCAAACACATTTTTACTGTGTAGTGAAAACAGAAAATTAGACTCGTTTTCTTATATTTAAATAGGCTTTTAGCATGTCGCTAGCGCGAGACGACCTTCCCCATCCTATTACAAAACCCAAAAAAAAAAAGACCCTTAAGGCTCCGTTCGTTTGCCGGAAAATATTCACCTTTTGGAAAATATTTTTTCGAAAGTCATTTTTCTTGAAAAATGTTTTCCTGGAACACAATTTTCTCATGTTCGGCTAAAATTTAAAAAAGTTTTGAAAAATATTTTCTAGTATTTGATGACCAGTGGCGACCGTTAGCGGCGACCGGTGACCGGTCGGTCGGCGGCAAGGCGGTAGGCGGCGACCGGCGATTAATTTCCTCTCCCACGGAAAATATTTTTCCTCCCATGGGCAATTTTACCTTCATTTTCCTCAAAACAATGAAGGATTTGGGGGTGGGGAAAGGAAAATGTTTTCCCACGGAAAACATTTTCCATCCCCAAACACCGAAAATGCGGAAAATGTTTTCCGGAAAAATATTTTTTTCCAAAAACGAACACAGCCTAAATGATCTTTCTGCAATCATAAATTGGTTTGTGTGCCCTAAAATTTTATTCAGTCATTGTCCTCAAAGATAATTTTTAGAATATTTTTTGTAAGAAATTATTGCGTGAATAAGATGAATAAACTCAAATTTACCCAGCTCATTGAATCTACTAGGGTCCACTTAAGTTATATATATCTGACCAATCAGATTCAATGATTTATATAAGCACCGAGTGCACCGGATTCATCTGATAATATTTTGATTTTCATAGACATTAAAGAAGAGCCGAGATGCTTGTATCTTCGTTGACCGATGATGTGGGATGAATTGATCCACGAAGCCAAAATTGGACATGGGTGCTGCATTCCTGTTCAAACATTGAAGAAACATGCCAAACCATCTTTTATAGGTTGTTTGGTCAAATGACGCTCTCGATAACTGGTGATGATGCAACCAAGAAGATCAAACTTGTCCCCGCCAATACAAATTCAAGTTTCAAATTCAACATTTAAGCTTAAATTGCACTGAATTTCATGCTCAAGTGGGTTCTTTCTTGGCAAGCTCTCAATTTGATTTGATTTAAGTGGCAGATGTCACCTTCCAATGACGTACTGTAGCCCGACATAAAACGTGCTTACTTTGAGGTTTTGACTGTCTTATTCATTCCATTAATCAAAATTGTCACCTGGCCACTTATCAAACTCACGAATTTTTTGCACGCGAGCCCATTAGCTTCCTCGCCGTGTCACATTCATGGTAGGAAGTGATTCTAGTAGCAGAAGGTTATTTGTGTTAAGAGTACATTTATTTTACTGAAAACTTTATAATAAAGAAAAATATTTTTCACGAGAAAAATGATTTTGTTCTCATGTGTTTGTTGATTTTGAGAAAATGATTTCCTTCTTATCGGAAGGGAAAGTCATATTTTCCGCAATCTAAACTTATTATTTTCAGTACATGAAAAGCGTTTTATGTACATCAATTAGATTTCTATCATCCAAATACTAGAAAGTCGAAAAATAACTTTCCCGAAATAATTTCTATTCAAACAGACGGCCCGAGTGTCTATCTCAACTCTTGAATATTAAGTGGCTTTTAAAAAGAAAGTTACTTTAATTATTACTGATACAAAGATCCATACACATGTATCATGCTTTAGATTATAGCCAATGTTATTTTAGTCTTATTTGGAATTGAGAAATTATATCTAAAATCTCATCAGCAAATGGTATGAGGACTACTATTACTATTGGTATAAAAACAAATCATCGGGTCGAAGCTTCATCATTCCAAAAGTACAGGACCGAAAGAACAAACTGAACAGGTGAAAAGAAATTACGTAGAGTGTTATGAAATAGAAGAAGACTAGAATTCGTCGCTTGAAACAATCTGATGCAGTACAATATTCGGTTGTTTTCTCATTTGCAGCGACCTCGATCTGCAAATTCAGGCGCAGAACTTATGATTCTTCACATACCCTTCACATTCTACGACTTGGAGCCAGCTTATCGATACCGCCAAGTACTATGATGATGGGGTAATCAGTGAGAAACCAGAGCATTACAAAGAACCGATGGACTTTGGAGCTGCTGATTATTCGCTATTGCATCTTGCTGTGTGTTGATTGATGGTGCCCATTCTCAGCTCATTCGGTCGAGGAACATTTACGAAATCCGTCTGGTTATGAAGTAATCAAAGAGGAAGAAAGTACTCAGTGCATGATGTGCTTAAAAATTACGGAGAAAAAGAGGCTTCAGACATGGGAAAAGATGACAGGCCTCCGCCAATGTCGCACATGATCCGACTTTGATCCGCCAATGTTGCACTTGATCCGACTTTGATCGTTGCGTTCAAGCACACCGACGTTCCTGAAAAGACTGAAAGACATCTTGATTCAACCATTTTCCATGCATTCCTCTGAAAATGCATCAACACCTGAACGACGACCAATAACTAGTCATCATTGACAAGCTTCCATACGAAAATCCTTTTCATCTAGGCAATAACTCGTGCACGAATCCTGAAGCTAAGGTTCGTGTTAATGCAGGCCACGTATGTCAAAAATGTTTCCTATTAATTGACAGGCAATACAGCCTCTAATGGGGCTGACATCGAATGTAGTGGTATGCCCCATATGTTGTTGCAACTATCTGTCAGCTTGATTTTTGGGTCTTACTTTATGAAAGATAAAAAGAATTTTGGAGCATCAGTCAACGTTTGGGCAAAATTTTGAAAAAAATTGGATTTGGTGCTGTTTTTCATCAACTGGGCAATATCTCCTCCTGCTCAACAGGAACACACGGTCTCCAAATAGTTTCTGTTCCGACATCCATGAGTGCAATCCCCTTTGCAGTTAAGTCGGCCCTGATTCGATCACTTTTTGCAAAATCCTTCTCCCTTCTGGCTAAAATTCTTTCCTCGATCAGACGCGATATTTGCTCTTCTGACAAATCAGCCCGTATCAATGCCTTGCCTTTCAACTGCTGCAGAATCTACATTGAAGAAATTTCACATCTAAATCGGATTTGATCCAAGAAAAACTCAATAAGTATTCATAAGAACTTGCATCACCTCAGAATAAGTTAGAGGGGGCAGCAAACCCAGAATATCTAGAACACCCTTTACTTCTTTCTCTATCTCAGTAAGGGATTGAATTATTGCTGCTTGCCGTTGCTTCTGTTGCTTCTTCTGAAGTGCATCAGAGAACCAAATTTTAAAAGTTAGAGAAAGCAAAGCACAAAAGATACACAACAGAGAGAATGTTTGAAAAGGTGCAGCTTTGTTTATGGAAAAGAAACAGTACAACTAATTACCTTAAGGGTGTTCGTGTTATTGTTTATGAACTTCAAGGCATCCTGAAAAGCACCTGTCAGCACATGTGAAGTGTTCAAGTCATCGGTCATTTTGTCGTGAAAATCCTTCCGCAAGCCTTTGATGCATTTGTCGGCATCAGGAAGAACCCGGACTGTTTTGCCTTTTGGTTCCGTACCCTCGCTGGGAGTTGCCTCTCTGAACGACGACAGAGTATCTTCACAGTCTTGTAATGTCTAACATCGAGAAGACATCCCAAGTTAATTTTCTAAATTTTATATCAGATGGCAGACCATGCTTGCATGCATCTCACTCGTACATATACATCCAACATAATCAAGGAAGAGCAATTCAGAGTGACCCGGACTAGTAGCTGCTGGCAACTAGAACTAGAACTAGGCCAAAACCGTCCAAACAATTCATACAGGTAATTACAGAGACAATAGGAATGGTTTCTTTGCTAGCAGCATCAAATCCCTAGCATTTCTAATTGGTTCGAGCAAGCAAGCCCACCCTTCTACTAGTTCCACATGAGTCTGAGACCAAGTATGAGAAAGCAGCCAGAAAGATGAGAAGTCATTCACAGTTAACAAAACATGATTTATACCTGATATATATAATAAACAGCCTCTGATGCACCCTCCAACTGTAAGACTGAATAGTTGAGAGGAGATCTATAGTGTGCACTTATCAAGAAGTGTCTCAAAGCCACTGGATGGTAGCGCTCTGTAATCTATAGTTATACAAATCGAGGGATTTTAGACACCAGAAATGACAAGAACTCAAGATAAATGTTAACACATCAAGAAAGAAAACGGAACAAATTTGCAAATACTACCTGACGGATCGTAAAAAAGTTACCCAATGATTTTGACATTTTCTCGTTGTTGTTGGTCACATGGCCATTATGCATCCAATAACTCACACAGCTCTCCTGGCATGCAGCCCGACTCTGGGCGATTTCATTCTCATGATGGGGGGAAGATCAAGTCAATTCCACCACCATGGATATCAAATTTAAAAGACAGATAATGAGCACTCATTGCACTGCATTCTATATGCCACCCTGGTCTACCAAGACCCCATGGGCTCTCCCAGCTTGGCTCGCCAGGCTTTGCAGCCTACAATAACCATTTACCGTTAGAGTTACATACCCAGATAAAATAAGAATTTACTGGTAGTACAATGCAATGCGCACCTTCCATAATGCGAAATCAGCAGGATTGCGCTTTCTAGAGTCCACCGCAACACGTTCACCTGCTCTGTGATTTTCTAGCTTCTGCCCCGACAAGCAGCCATAATTTGAGATCTTATCCACAGCAAAGAACACATCTCCAGCCACCACATAAGCACAATCATTATTAATAATCTGCAAACAGCCATAAGGAATTTCATTAGTTAAAACTCTCCCTCAAGATCCTAGCAACTTTTAAAATACGAGGTGCCGAAGATGCTACATGTAAAACTAGAACCTTACAATAAATAAATAAATACAAAAGAGACATAGGCAGACATTTTCATCTGGCTGTCACCACTAAATACCTCATTACATGGAAATATACAGTCAAAAATTAAATGTATGAAAGTCAGTTGTTTCCTCTTCTAATTTATATAAAAAATTAGTCCATAAAAAAATGGACCTTAAGTTTCTAATTTAGATTTATTATTATAGGCTTCCAGCATGTCGGTGACTCAAACTACCAAATCAGTGAAAGTATCTAGTTTTGAATATTCTTGTGAAATCATTCTCTTTTGGCAATGTACAAGCACAACTTCTTTTTTTCTTGGAAGTACTTAACTTCAAATTGTTCCTCTTTATATGTGCATCCTTTCCATGTGGAAAATAATAACATTTTAGAGAAAATTAAACTTATGCATATTGGTAACATATCTGCATATTCACGATTCAATTACCTAATAACAACGATAACATCTAATACAGTATCAAATAGCTCTGAAATCCTTGTCTTAGCCAACATCAACCAAATACCACTATTCTAACTTCAAATTCATCTCTCCTCGAATTTACATATGTTCTTATAAAGGAACATACCTTCAAACTCAAGCCATACCTTAAGATACATGAGATTAAATGAAAGATGTTAACATTTGTTCTCTTACAAATGGGAGAAGGAATTACCAAATCAAACGTGAACAATTAAACTTCAGAATTCTTTGGTGACATCATTTTTTCTCAGCAATAGCAGCTAAATTGGTAACACGATTATATAAAGAATTATTTCATATAACCTAAACTTCAGAAGTTCACCACAGAAACCAGAAAGTAAGGACATTTGCACGACAATATCAGAGAAATTATGAGGGAAATATAGAAAAGCCGTAAACTACATACTCTAGCAACAGCAGCTCCTGTCTACACACTCTAACCTATGTTTATTCATGCTCTTATTGAACCCCCTCTAAAATTAAAGCAGCAGATATAGAGTTGAAACTAGAAACCTGGGTTATCATGTCCTTAATCTGCTCCATGTGATCAGAAACGCGTGGTTGGTGGGTAGGGAGGAGGCACTGCAGATCGGCCATGTCAATTAAATACTCTTGGCAAAAGCGGTTACTTAAATCCAAGGGATTCTCCCCGGTCTCATTTGCCCGACGAATAATCTGCAGATATCCACATGTTAGCAATGTCCGACTAACTGATTCAGAAACACCAAGAACAATCCAGGTATCCTCAGCATCCACACAAAATGACGGAATCTCTAAAACAATGCATGAAAATTAGGAAAGTCTAACTTTAACCATAAAATGCCAGAATTTCATGATAACCACAGAATTAAGTAACAACTTGAACACTACACTTCAGTGAAATGGAAACGCTTCTCTCCAACATAAAAGAGCGCTACTTCCATTATTGGAAACTGCCAGAGTTAAATTGATGAAACAAAATTCTTCTGAAGCTACTTTCAGCAACTGACACTTCAACATGTGGCCACTCATCAAACTTAAGAGAAGTAAATCCCCTTTACTTGTCAAATGGTGAAACGTTATGCAAGTGTTAGTCATGAAATTTGACTAACAATCCGAAGGATCAGACTTAATTGCTGATAGCACGACAGACATTCCTTCAAAATGTGCATAGCTCATATCACAAGTTTTAAAAAGTATAAGAAATAAAAAAATGAATCCAACTAGTTATCCAGTGTCCCTAATTAGGTGGAGTTTCCTCACCGGGATCTCATCGTTAAATTTCCAATATTCATATAGCAGTTCAGGAAACCAAAGTCACCTCGGAATTTAGAGTAGACCATAAAATCTAATAACAGCATTTGATGATCCACCAAACAGTTGTTTAATGTATAAGTTGCTACTAAAATGAAGGAAAGAAAGAGATAATCGAATAGCAACCACTACAACAAACCATAGTTCTACTGAGTTGAAAAGCATCCAAACCAATTAATTCTATATGACGTAATAATTACTTAACTCTCATGTCCATGTGTAGAAATGTCAAAATACCAATTTTTCCGGGTTGAAAAATGCATTTCCACACCGTGAAAATTTTAAAATAATTCTTGAATGGCTGATCATGATGTTCCCCTCATGCTTACTACTCTATTGATACTTGACTTGTTCGACAGGTAATTCTCCGAAGTTGGTCAAATACCAATATTGATATATTAAAAGTCGGATACTTTCACAAACCACGTTGTTCCTTTACATTGAACAGATCTGTCACTTTACACAATACGCAGGATATAATGTGTCCTCGATGAGAACCAAATCAAACTTCAATTCTCCACAAGAACAACGTACAACTCTGATTTTCCTATGCAGAGCTAGGCAAGTAAAGCAGACAAAACTTTAGAATGTACATAATAATTCCTGTGGCAACCAGTCAATTAGCTCCGTCACTTTTCAAATGAAATGTCGGTAGTCCAGAAGAAGATTTATATACATGCTTATGAGAATTACTTCAAAAATTCATGTCTGCATATTTTTTTCGCATCAAAAAACATCGACAGAAAGACAAATAAAGTTAAGTATGATCACAATACCATGTCACGAAATCCTGCATGAAGAATCTAATTCAACAAAAAACACAATGTGCAGCCATGAAAGAGTTTACTTCTGATAGTTATATGGGCCAACATTCAGACCTTGTCATCAACATCTGTAAAATTGCGTACATAGGTAACTTCATAGTCCAAGTGCAGGAGGTATCTGCAAGGAATCATTTCAAACAACAGAAAGTTAATATTCACCAGAACCCTGCTAGAGACGGCATGTTGTGCTACAAACGTAGACCTGCTAGGTCATGATTTCAGTCAGCAATTCTTCATTTCAACGAGGGGAATCAACCAAGCACGACCTCCACCTGTACACAACTAATCTGATGTACGAGGTGGAGTTTACTTCAGATATAAAGAAACCTCCTTTCTATTTCATCTTCTCCACAATCCTCAATAAGGCAACCAGTAAAGGAGAATAATTCACCACAACTCCAGTATATTCATTCACCCCAACCCTTTCCCCATACCAAATCAAAGTGAGATTTTTCAACAGCGTACTATCCTCGCGCTATCAACCGTGCTAATTAAGCTTAACCATGTACCAAAATGCGACATCTGAAATGATCCTTCGGCATTTGTTAGTGAAAAACTCTCCCCTTATTAAACTAGGATATTTGAGAACCTAAATTAAATCTTTGAATCAAGATCTTCACTAAATAAACCCCACAAAAGGGTAGAACATACCAACAAAGACCCAATACACAAAAATCTCTGGCCGTGAATTTCTCTTTTATGAGACCCCCATCTTCTTGCTCCTTTAGTCGAAAAAATTCCACAACAAGCAAACTTCAATCAATTCCACGAGAGACCCAAATGGCAAGAGATGGCTGCCAATCCAATAAATTGCGCGACACGCATGAACGCTACAACACACCCGACCGCCAACAAATCGGAGAGACCGGTGGTTTACCTGTAGAGGACGTCGAAGGCGACGGCGGCGCGCGCGTGGCCGAGGTGGCTGAAATCGTAGGACGTGACGCCGCACACGTACATGCCCACCTTGCCCTCCATCGCCGGCCGGAACACCTCCTTCTGCTGCGTCATCGAGTTGTACACCCTGAGCTCCTTCCTGTCGGCCATCGCTGAGCGCACCTCTCCTCGGTCTCTTCCCCCCTGGTTTCCGATTGCTTGCCGAACCGGAGAGCTCCGATCGCAACCGGATGACCAGTCCGGCGACCGCCGAATTCGAGGCGGAGGGTCGGATTTTGGCTGACTATACTGCGTCGCTCAGAGAAAGGGGGGACATCGATTCCCCCAGGTCGGAGGAGAGTAACGAGTGGGGCAAGGAGCGATCGTGTGCACGCGGGTGTACCTGAGCTTCGTGCCTTTAACGGTCGCGATGGTGCGAAGGCGTCAGATTCAGCTTCGTCATCGAGACAGCAGAAATCGACGGCCCATATAATGGGCAAGAGAATGGGCCAGGGATATTGGGCCTTTATTTTGGGCTTTTCTTGTTCGTCTGCCTTGGGCCTTTAAGATTTTTCCTTTTTTGGTTTGCTGAAACTAGATTGATGAGATTCACGAATATACGAGAAGGCCCACAAATCTATAGCCATTCATTCGCACAAACCGGGCATTAGTAATATCAATATACCACTGTCCCCTGCGAACCTGATCATGGGCATGGCGATCACCAGCGCGCTCGGATCAGCTCAAGTCAATAAGGTCAAGAGCATAAATCAGGTCAATCTAACAAACTAGGCATTAGTAATATCTGGATACCACTTTCGCCTACGAACCTAACCAGGGGCATGGCAACCACTAACACGCTCAGGTTAACTCATCGAGTCAGTAAGGTCAAGAGCGTAAATTAGGCCAATCTAGTGAACAATTTTCTTTTAAGGGACTTGAGCCCAGCCACATATGCATGCTTGGCCTCTCCTAGGTTTCACTTTTTTTTCAGGGCGAAAAATCGATTTATGGACCCGGGCTCTAGTGCCGGGGCACAGGGCACGGGCACTAAGGGTTCAAGCCCGGCCTCAATGGACCCAGGCATGGCACCGGGGGCTCGGGCCTGGGTATCGGGGTCCAAAGCCCGATCTCAATAGACCCAGGTTTGGCCTCGATGGACTTGTGCCTGAGGCGTTAGAGACTTTGTCCCAGCCTCGATGGATCTAGGCCCGACCTTGATGGGCCCAGTCTAAGCACTGGAGACTCAAGAACTAGTGTTGGGATTCTCATGTTTAAACGTAGAGTTTCGGGTCCAAGCATCAATACCTAGATAATTTCTCGAAAATGTTTTCCCACTTTTTCAAGGAGAAGATAATTTTCCTAAATTTAAGCATAAGTTTATCGCTGACCAAGAAAATATTTTTCTTTAACTTATTTTTTTAGGTGAGCTAAATGCTGGAAAATAAGGAAAATGTTTTCCTAGAAAAACGAGCGGAGCGTACGTATATACAAGACTTCATAATGTAGCCACATCACAATACAATTACAATTCGATTACAACAACATCAAATGGTTTTAAATATGAAAGGTTTGTGGAAAGGACTTTCAGCCTCAACACATGGCCCAAACCACTTAAAGCGCATTTGGGAGAGGCCCAATTCCGAAAAAAAAAAAAATCATAAACTTTAGGTCAAATCCCAATTTTTTTTTCCCTTAAAAAATCATCAATTTTCACCATCGACCCAAATCTGGCCTCTTGCCATCCAATATTGCTACACTGGCAATCCCATGTGTATAATAAATTCACATCACCTGCTGACACGGATTAAAAGCACCAACTTTCACTATTCATCTTCTTCGTGACCAATTCAAGGCACAACTCCATTGTTCATCTTTTTCTTCGCCTTCTTTGCATATTCAAGGCCCCAATTTTCACTATTCACCTTCTTCCCATGATCTCACTCGACTACAGCTTCACCGACGCTCACCCATTGCCACTCAAACCTCTGACTCCACGCCACGACCTCCGACAACCACTCTGCATCGCAGCTCCTCATCATCACAAGGGTGTTGCGGGACTCTGGCGACCATAGATCTGGGGTCGCCCAAAGCTCTCAAGACTCATCTCCATCCTTGTGGATTACTGAATTCAACACCTGTAAGAATGACACCAACCCTTCCAAATACTCCTACTTCTTCGAAATGTCAGGCAACGACCTGCATTTCATGCACCGCACGTACTCACCAACCAAGTACACCTTGGACATGACACGACTATGATGGACAAAAATCCTGAAGCACAATTAGACAACTGGACGTAAAACCCTCACATTATTGCTCATTCAACAACCTCTCACTGTTGTAAACCACTATTGGATTGGGGATTTGAATTGACAACCCATTATAACACTCCATTTCAAGTTCGAAAATAGCCTAAAGCATCAAGATTTAGTTATGGAGCCTATTGATTGCATTTGGCAAGCCCAAAATTATCGAGTCGAGATTCCTCGAGCTGAACCTATGTAGCTGATGGCTCCAATCCTTGCCATGGAGCTTGTGGGGGACATAATCAAAGGACCCCTGATTGATGAGTAGGCAGTGGAGGTCAACCGCACAAGGAGGAGCTCGACTTGACAGTCACAGAGCTCGCCTGAGATCCAAACAGCCATGGAACGATGAGGTTAGGGTCGGCCACGGTGGCAGCCATGGAGTTGCTTCACGGCTAGATCTGGAGCTCCTCCATCTCGAGATTGACTCGACCTCAGAGGAGCTCTATGGCTACATCTGGGGCTCAAATTGATAGTCATTGAGTACGCTGTTGAGATCTGGATAGAGATAGCCATGGACACGGTGAGGTGGGGACAACCATGGAGCTCGACTTGACAGCCAAGGAGTTGGTTGGGCGATTGTCATGGGTGGAGTTGGACCAAATCTGTTGAGGTGATGCATGGCGAGGTTGGGGCAATGAATAGCCGATGTGGATTCATCGCCGATATAGAATTGTCACCTCAGATTTCTAATGGTGACTTTGGGTGGTTGGTCAACGAAGGCCAGATTTGGACAAGAAGTGAAAGTTATTGATTTTTTAAGAGACAAAAAAAATTGAGACCAAAATTGGGACACGGTTTAAAATTGGTGCTTTTTTAAGGAATTGACCCATTTGGGAAAGTATTTCCAAAGGCTCTTATGTCAAAGTTGAGGTACTTAGTAAATACAATCCCAAAAGCTTTGAGCCACAGTTTAGAGTTTCTAAAGCACTTTAGTCTAACACAACTCCCACCCAACATTACTTATCAACATTTCGAAATGCTATTTTTTGTGGTTAATAACCCTTTTCTTCCAACTTTGCCCTTATTTAATTATTCAAATTCCAATTTTACCCTCACCTTCACTTTATTATGTAGATCTAACCAGCATCACACGATATTGGCAATGAGCTTCATATTTGACCAACGTCACCTCAAATCTAACACCGATGGCCCTTGCTCGAGGTCAATGGACCTCAAGTCGCCTCGCCTAGAATTTCGCGACCTCAATATCCCCTCGCTTAGGGTCGCAACCTTGGTGGCACCTAGGGTGCTTGGGGTCACACAATCTCGTGCGACCTGCCCTTAAGCTGGTGTCGCCTATATTGTCCTTCATCACTTGAGCTTCTCCATTCTTTTTTTTTAGGTATAAGTGTACCACAAGTCCTAAAATTTATCACGAAAGTACAATTAGGTCCAAAACCTTTCAAAAAGTGTAATTAAGTTCTAAAACTTATCGTGAAAGTGCAACCGGATCCTAAAACTCTCAAAAAGTGCAATCGAGTCCTTATACTTGTCAAATTAGTCTAATCAAGTCATTCCGTTTATTGCACTTTTTGAAAGTTTCAAGACTTAATTGCACTTTCGTGACAAGTTTTTTAACTTGATTGCATTTTTTTAAAATTTTATAACTCGATTGCACTTTCGTTATAAGCTTTAGGTTTTTATTAACATTTTTTGATGGTTTTAGAACTCGATTACACTTTCGTGACAAAGTTTTAGGACTTTCAATACACTTATCCCTTCTTCTTTTTTGTTATTGTTTCAATAATTACTTCAAAGAAAGCTCTTGGGTCTGAAACAAATAGTGGCTTTTTTTCTTTAAAAAAAACCAACGGGTCCACACTCTTTGTACATTTATGCGAAGGCTTCGTGCAAAAACTCTCGCAAGCCCATTAGCCCCCCCACCCCCAACCCCCAAAGCCAACGATGGCTTCCCGGGCGGGACCCAAAAATAGGAAAAATTCCTTCTTCTGCTCAACTCTCAAGCTTTGCTCGTTTTGACCAATTCGATCCCCCACGGCCGAACATTCCATGAAAAATTCTAATTTTCTTTTAAATCATACGCGGGCTCAAGGAATGACTATTAGGCACGATCCGCGGCCCAATTGGCCCAAACCTTCTTCCCATTGACCGATTCTAACTTCCAATTGAAAGTACGCGATTTCTAGCAAAAAGAAGAAAAGAGATAAAGTATGTGACTTTCATTGTTTTTCCGAAGTTGACATTGCGACGTAGTAAAATCACATATCCAAGGATATTCTCCCATCTTACACTGTAACATGTGTATTTCAAAATCTGAGAGGAAAGGAACTGTTGAATTTCAAAAATTTTAAAAAATTACACGTGGATTTACGTGTATGTATATATATATTGAAATATTTATAGTGTTTTGCGTTAATTATTGTTGGATTTGAGAAAAGAAAGAATAAAGTCCTACAAAATAGACACCGAAAGTAAATCAAATAGCTGACATAGAAAATATTATTCAAATGCTCTCTTAACAAAAAGTTGGATGGATCTAATTTGTGCTCTTTAAAACTTAATGATTCTCCAATCGGGTTATTCACTTATGAGTTGATCACTCGACGCACTAAATTTTCCTTTTCAAAATTTCTCATGAAAATATGGACACTGGGCCTGTGTGTCGATCGGGTAATAAGCCGGTGTGTTGAAAGTAGCAGCCACTTCGACCATGTTAGGTAGTTCATTGAAAAAATTGATTGAATTCCGATCGAACTAAAAGAATAGCAGATTAAGTGATTAAAATCGATCGATTACAAAAATTCACGGAAAATTTCAGTTGCCACGAGTGCATTTCCCAAAAAAATGAAACTCGACGTGGCAAAGTAACAACGCCGCACAAGAAATTTTGGATGATCTCAATTACGTTGGCCAAAAAGAAGAATCGGGAAAGGGGAAAAAGGGGAAAAATGATTTAAGTGAAAATTCGACGGCTCTCGAAGGGCATCTCCACGGTCCGCTCTCCCATCCGACGGTGGTTATGCCAACCCTCTCTTCAAAAAACAGCGACATTTTATCACCCCGGCAAATCCAAAAAAAAAAAAGAAAAAAAAAAAAACAACAAGAAAAAGAGAGGAAAACGAAACACAACAAACGCCGCTCGCGCCACCCCCCCCCCCCCCCCCCCACCCCGGCGCAACTTAGCACCCGCCGCAACCCCCAGTGACCACAAAAAAAAAAGAGAAAGAAATTCGAAAAGAAAAAAATAGGAAGGTGAAAAAAAAAAAAAGGGGGAAAAAAGAGAAGAAAAAAGACGCCCATCCCATCCCGAACGTTAGAACCGCTTCTCCTCACTTCGTATATAAACTCCCGTTTCCCGGCGACGCTCCGAGACGCGAGAGCGACGAGGGAGAGCGACGAGAGGGAGAGAGAGAGAGAGAGAAGAGAGACCTAATCCTTCTTCGCGAGAGAGGAAAAAAGACACGATTTTCCCGAGAAAATCCGAGGCCGGAGATTGCCCCGCCCTCCTCCGATCGGAGCTGTCCATCGCTCCGGCTTCCCCGCGAGTCGGCCCCCGCACGGTGATGGTGTGCAGGGGCGGCGAGTTCGCCGGCGAGAGAGAACGAGCCCGTGCTCCCATGGCGATGGGCTCCGAGAGATCGAAGCCGCTCCACAATTTCACCCTCCCGCGCCTCCGCTGGGGCGGCCAGCGCTACATGCGGTGTATGAAGGTGGCCGCCGCCGCCGACTCCTCCTCCGCCGCCGCCGCCGCCGCCGCCGACGATCGCCGATCCCCCGCCGCCAGATCTCACCCCCCCTTCCGGCGGAGGGGGCCGGACTTCGAGCGGCGGAGGTGTTTCGCGCGGGAATCCGACCGGGGGAGGAGGGGCGGCGGGATCGTCGGTGCCGCCGCCGACGACGACGACGACGAGGACGACGAGGGCGGCGGCGGCGGCGGCGGCGACTGCGGGATCGAGGCGGTGAGGCAGAAGCTGATGTTTGATCTGCGAGCCGAGACGGACAAGATGAAGGACGAGCTGCTGAGGGAGGAGGTGGAATCTGCGGCCGCCGCGGCCGCCGCTGCGGCGGAGGAGGCCGAGGCTGAGTCCGGGGCTGCTGCAGCAGTGGCGGCGGAGGAGTCGAGGCCGTGGAATCTGAGGACGAGGAGGGCGGCGTGCAAGGCTCCGATCGTCGGCCCCGGCGCCGCCGGCGGGGGGAGAGTTAACAGCTCTCCGTCGAGGACCGAAGACGCCGCCGGCGCCGGCGGAAACGACCCGAAGTCGTCGCCCAGGGTCCTGAGAGGTAACGGCGGCGGCAGCGCGACGCAGAAGACGGAGGAGAGAGCGAAGTTCGCGGTGGCGCTGAAGCGGAAGGAGATTGAGGAGGACTTCATGGCGATGGTGGGGCACCGACCACCCCGCCGGTTCAAGAAGCGGCCCAAAAATGTACAGAAGCAATTGGATGTAAGCGAACGCGTAATTCTCTGAGTATTTTCCTTCTGAAAATCATCGAACGTCGCATTGGTTTGACTTCTGGGTTCTGATCTTCTCCGGTTGTCTTGCGTTGCTTTCTCGCAGCTGCTCTTCCCGGGGCTGTGGTTGACGGAGATCTCGGTGGACACTTACAAGGTCGACGAGAATCCTGAAAACGGCAAGGTAATATTGCCGCCCCCCCCACCACCCATGCCCATTCATTTGATTGGCGAGCGGATCTTCTGATTACTTCGTTTCTGCAAAAAGATCTCATCGAGGATCGAAAAAAGCATAGCTTTTGTTGGATGCACGCCGCTCATTAACTCAATATCTTATATTTATCTGCTTGAAAGAAAGCAGTTTGGTCTTCTCAGTTTCTGTTCTTCATCATCGTGTGATTGATGCCTAGTCGTATACATTGATCGTGAGCTTCGAATTACATCAATGTTCGGTTCTTTTTCTCTGCAGAGGTAATACAGGGTTGACCTTTCGAATCGGAAAACTTGATGTTCAAAGGTCTGTGCTTGCTGACTGCTGGTGACATTCGGGGGCTCCCTGCGTATTGGTTCAGACTACCTCTCTGAATTTGAAATGTAAAAAAGATATGGAGCTTCCCTGCTTTTTTGAGATCAGTCCTTTCCTCCTTTTTTCTTTTTCCTTCTTGTTCTTTCTGAAATAGCTAATTTTGATGAGGTAGGTAGGTTCTATTTATATCTCTATCCATTTATCACAATAAGCTTCTACAAAGTGGGAACACCGTTGAATGTTGTTAATCCAGAAAGAACCTTTGAGAAATGAATTGTTACTGTTGCTGATCAAGAGGCATCGGCTGCAATGCACTGGCTCTCATTTCTCTTTCCAGTAACTTCTTGTTGGGAAACCAAATACAAGCATCATTTAAAAAGGGTACCTGAGCCTCATGATTCCATGTTGTTTGCTGCTGCTTTTGAATATGATTCCCGTGCCTTCAGTTTATACGAATTGAGTGCAAAACCTGGAACACTGCATGTTGTTTGCGAGACTAACGTAACGCACCAGAGTTCGATTTTGCTCGATATTTGTTGCACCCGGAGAACTTTGGTTTCATCTAATCTTTCTTACATGGCAACAAGCCATGGGTCTTGACGTGGTACAGAGTTCAATTTTGCTCGATATTTTCCCCCCCCCCCCCCCCCACCCGGGAGAACTTTGGTTTCATCTAATCTTTCTTTCATGGCAACAAGCCATGAGTCTTGACGTGGTACAGCTGGTCAGTTTATCGCAACTCTCTGATCATGCATGCTGGTTCATTTCATAAAGTTTGATCGAACTGTTTCCATTTTCCGCCCGCTTGGTCTCTGAGTCGGTTTCAAGCATTCGACGTATATTTCTGTCGGAACCTGGGTATCCAATCTCTGGCCTCATCTTTCTGGCTCGGCGGCAAACACCGGGGCGTATTACTTCCGGTATGTTTCAGCGACTCCCTTTGTCCGATTGATTTTGAACCTTTAAGTGGCCGCTATCACGTCTTCTTGAAAAGGTTCCCCCTACTTTCCTATACCCAAAATTTCAGTTAAAGGAATCCGATATGGACTTTGAAGGTGAAGTAAATGTAGCCTTTTTTGGGATTCGTCCGTCGTCTTTAACTCTCTATCGGGGGAACGAGGATTGCATAAGGAAACATCAAATCAAAGTCAGACTGATATATATATATATATAACAGAAAGTGCTGCTAAAGGTGGAGGATGGATGGTCTGTTTGCTCCTCTCCTTGCTTCTCGCGCCACGACTCTGTTTCCGTCTCTTTATATGTCTCGCACCGATCGAACTTTAAGTTGACATTTCGACCAAAAAAAAAACTTTAACTTGACATGGGGCGGGGGTTTCAGACAGTCCACGCGGTGGAGTTCCGTGTACAGATATATAGCTGAGAGAATGGAGACAAGTGGCTCCTCAGTTCAGGACCATCTGGGGACCAAAGGCGATGCAATGAATCCTTGCTGTCCGCTTTGTAACATTCTCGGTTGAGAGATATGTTTTATGTTTCTCTAGATATCCTCTACCTATTACATTCTCGACCGGGAATGACACTCGGGCCTTCGCCGCGTAATAGAATCTACGGCTTTTCTCCCATAAAAACCAAAAGGTTTAAAAAAAAAAAAAAGGAACCCCGAAAAAAAGAAGAAGAAAGCCCTTTTTTGCGCCTGCGCTGTATTTGATTCTGAGTTCGTAGGACGGGGGTAAGGTGGCGACTCTCCATCATGATTTGACCTTTGAATTGTGGAGCGCTTTGATGGCCATTTCTGGGCATTAGTTTATTCCCCCCCAATCGGGAGCTGCCACGTGGATCGCTGGGTCAGCATGCTGACCGCATTCCCCAATTCCTCCCCGCCGGTGGAGTCCACGCGTTCAATCATATGCCACGGCCCCTACACCCCCTCCCTCCTCTATGTGAGAAGGAATCTTCTCTTTTGTTTGGGTTGAGGTTCAGTCGGCTCGAGGGAAAGTCTTTTTCTGTCAAAATGAGAATTTCCCGAGTCCCTAACGATTGCATCCCCTTTTCCTTTTATCTCAACATCAGCGTAACGATAATAAAGAGAGGAAAAAAAAATTCCTAATAAAAATTTGAAGCGCTCTCATTTTTTTCGAATAAGGATTGAAAGTGAATTTCATATTAAAAAAAGTCTGAAAAACTTTTATTTTCTCAAATAAAAATCTAAAGGCTATAATAGTTTCAAATAAAGGCCTTACCTGTCGGCTCTCTGGCCAACCAAATTTTCCTACCAACCAAGGGCATTTTCGTCCAAAAATAATTTTAATATAAATTTTAATTTAATTAAATAAAAATTTAAAAAAGGTTTTTTTTAAGAAAAAGGAAAACAGGGGGTTGGCCAACCAACCCTCCCCGCCTGTGGCCACCACCCCATCACTGGTGGGGCGACAGTGGCGATGGCCGGCGGGGTCATCGGCATCTCAGCGATGGGGGTCATCGGCCATCGCTGTCGCCCCATCGCTGCTGCCAGCACTCCCCCTTGTTTTTTTTTTTTTTTTCCATTTTTGAGTTTGTTTTTTATGGAAAAAAAAAAAAAGAAAAAAAAAGAAAAAATTTAAAAGACGAAAATGCCCTTGACTCTAGTGAGATCAAACTTCCTTTTTGAGACTAAGATAACCACTTCATTCCTTTATTTGAGATAAAGTTCATTTCAGGCCCTTATTTGAGAAAATGAGGATACTTCATGTCCCTATTTGATACACGATTTACTTCAAGCCCTTATTTGAGAAAATAAGAATATTTCAAGTCCTTATAAGGAATTTTCTCTAAAGAGAGCATTTTGGAAAGGAGAGAGTTTCAAATTAAATATAAAAAGTCACGTTTTTTCGATATGTATCTTTACGCTATATATAATTGAAACGATCGAATATACCCTTTCTTGAAAAATGGAAGCCAAAAAGGCTATAACCTTAAGTCACCCACGAACGGCCATATCAATCGATATGGCGGCTCTGACCGAAAAAAAAATCGATATGGCGGCGGGGTCTGTCCCCGATGGCGAGTGGCTCGAGAGCAACGGTGGGGAGGATGCTACAGTGGCAAAGCTCCGGATTAAGATTTAGGATGTTGGTTGATATTGGTGGGTGTTCAAAACCGGAGGAGAGAGATAGTCTTGGATGGGACATAGATGTCTTACTCGGTCGGCACTCACATTCAGTGTCCCAATCTTCTTAATCATTGATCCAGGTGAAAGAAGCTCTCTTGAAATTTATCCCTCAGCGGGATTAACGGCTGAGATGTGTGTTTGATAAACCACATCACGTGTTGAAATTCCGGTATTTATTGTGATTAGGCGCGTTTGATAATCATTAGCCACACGCAACTTAATTAATTGGTTTGAGTCAAAAAGCAAATCGATAACTTATTTCATTTGTTATCAAACAGCATTTTTCTTTTCATTTTCTAGGTAAAAAGACCCTAGCACTTAATATTCAATACTTAAATTTTCAGCACTTATATTTTTGTCTTAGCAAAATGAGTAAGCTCCGAATATGAGCACATACGAGGTAAAGAATCTTTCGTTTGTCTTGGAAAGAGAAATTACAATATTTTGAATATGAAAGACCGAAGCTTAAATTGAAGCCTGAAATATTCAGTGGATTACATGGAAGATTTTTCTCTTGAAGTATATTTTGCAATTTTTACAGAAATATGTCATGATCATATGATGTAATATTATGCGTAATCCTTTTATGGAAATTTTCGAGTAAAAGCTCGAGATTAAACAAACATTAATCTATATTCCCGTGTAACCCGTTGTATTTTATATAAATTAGCAAAATCCATGAACGGAGAGGAATAACACCATATAGCCAAAAAAAAATGAACATCAAACAACCATTTGTTTCTTAAGTATTTTAAGCCACGGAATAGCCGTGGATACCGGGGTGAGAAAATTGAGAAAAAAACTTGCATCCTTTTAACGGCCTTTCATGGAGAGATTCCGGAGGTGATCACCGAGTAGGCCCAGATTGGGTTGGGCCGGGCCCAAATTTGTATTCGAACGCGCTCGTTATAAGATTTTTCATAGATAAATTTTTGGACCATGCCGGATTTTTCCATTAAATGTCTCCGTCCAAACCCGTCTAAAAAAGCCCTCTGGCCCATATATCTCGGGCCGGGCCTCCACCGGCCCGTGAGATTTTGGGCCCACGATCAAGCCTAAAGAGAGCCAGGGATGTCCTCTGCAAGTGAAATCGCAGCATGCAAGTGGGAAAAAAGAATTGGCACAATAGTTTACTTTGGCAAGGACTTTGTCCGTTGTTTTGCTCAAATACATGAAAAGAAACGAAAATTCAACGACTTTGACACTATCGCAATGTTCGTTTGATGGGAAATGAATGATTTAGGAAATAACTTCCTAAATATGATTGCTTGAAATAAATTAGCCGATGAAATTTTTTTTGTCATCCTTCGTAGTAATCTATGCCTAAGCATTTTCGTGGACAGTGAAGATATTTTAATTTCGTTCATTTTCACAAGCGATATAAATGGGCATTCTTAGGAAGGATGTTATACATATCATTCATTCTTTGCAAAATAAACGCACCCTATAATTTGGTTACAAGCTTAGGTTACCGACCTAGGTGAACTGACCCTAGATTCAATTCCTTTGAGAAGCCTCGTTTTGCGTTATTAGAATGTAATTCGGTGACTAAGGACCGCGGTTATGTAGTTTCTACACAAAGATGATGCTCGCATCTCGTGGTGCGTGAAATAATTCTTTGGCTGCCTTCCAAGTGGACAAATTCCATTTGGCAAGAGAGAGATGTGCTGGAACTTCGGATGCATTAGCCAACGTTGCGATCCGACATCTGGTCGTTAATTATCCTTTGAACCAACCAAAACCGACTCTCGGGTTCGATTCGGGTGGATCGTGACGTGGATATCGAATTTCTTGTTTGAATTTATTCGTCTCATCGAAAAAAAATGCCGACCAAAGAAGAAGAAAATGCCGCATCAGCCATTAGGTCCTATCTCTTGAAAAAAATAATAAAAAGCGGTTTATATCGCCGTGTGTCTTGAGAAAATAATAAAAATTATGTTAGCATTTTCCATTAGTCATATTGGATGGAATTAGCGGAGGGAGTTGATTGCTTCAATTTGACAAGTTCTATGACTTGATCGTACATTTTGAAAATTTCAGTATTCAATTGCATTTTTTGGACAAGTTCTATGGCTTCCAACGCACTTATCTCTCTATTTTTTTTGGCTAAATGGTTACACAAGCACTAGACCATCCATAAATATTCCCTTAAAAGAACTTCGAAAAAATAGAAGTTAAAAAGTCAAAAGCGAAGGGCAAGGGGTCGCAACCCCTCCCCGAATGACGGCAGGGGTAGTGAGCTGCAAAGGGTCACGGTACCATTTGCCATGACAGCTGAGGGTCATGTGACCCTCTATTTGTAACAACACAACGCGACCATTTGTAAGGGTTGTAGGACTCTTAGCCAGAGCCGTGGAAGGAGGTGACGGCCCTTCTTAAATCGTGATAAGTGCCGTGGTCTACGATTATTTCGGAGAGTCATATTGTGTCAGTGATGAACAGTTCTCGACCTTGAGTTACTACTAGGAGAAAAATCGAACAAGTTCCAACCCTTTGGCCCTATTTCCCCATTTCAATCTTTTCGGTCTTTCTAACCATTGAACGTCTTTCTTTTTTTCTAACTTTCCAAGTTAAGTTGATTCGATGCCCAGTTATGTGACACATCAACATTCTGCCCGGAACATCGATCGAACTACTGTAATTACAGCGCATGCATTAATAGTAAAGATGCGAAAACTATCCATTGAAATAAGAATTTCGTGGACACGATTGCAAATGGCAACTTTAAACTTTGGAAATCGCAAAGCCGCTAGGCGTGCGGGTCACGATTCAAAGTCGACGGTTTCGGATACCCGTTTGCTTTTAAAGCCTGAGAGGCCCACGGGTTCTCGCAAGAACGAACGACATCGGGCTGACCGATTCTCCTCTCTCTCTTCCCACCTTAAAAATCTCGGCAGACGCGGAAAGGAATCTGGGATCTCTCAATTTTATCTCCTTCCCAAATTGCCCCTCCAGATTCTCTCTAATTTCTTCCTCCTACCC
This sequence comes from Syzygium grande, assembly GCA_024733475.1. Taxonomy (NCBI): domain Eukaryota; kingdom Viridiplantae; phylum Streptophyta; class Magnoliopsida; order Myrtales; family Myrtaceae; genus Syzygium; species Syzygium grande. The sequence goes on from JAMXDD010000007.1 coordinate 35,125,620, forward strand.
CCCCCACCAAATTTTTGCTAGGTTTTTTGGAGGGCTTATCGCATTTCTTTTCTCAGCAGCTTCGTCTCCGTCTCCTCCGTCCACGAGCCTCCTCCTCCTCGCCGGACGCGGTATAACTTCTCCGGCGAAGAGAAGACCGGAGCTCGAATCGGCTGCTTCGCCATCCTCCCTCGCTGCCGTCAGTTTGGACGACGCCGGACATGGTGACGGAGGACGAGTCCAGGGACAGGGCGCTGGAGCTGTTCCTGAAGATCGGCCTCGACCAGCGCACCGCCAAGAACACCGTCGCCAACGGCAAGGTCACCGCGAATCTGACGGCCGTGATTCACGAGGTAACCGCGATGAGGCTCGAATCTCGCCGTGCTTCGGTTCGAGGAAGATAGGAGCGAGCGAGCGAGCGAGCTCGCGCTGCTTTTGCTTTTGCCTTTTCTGTTTGCGCGATGAGAAATCGGAGTTGCATGAGTAGGCGGATGGCTGGAAAACGATTCGCGAGTTCGTGAAGCTGTGAAAGTTAGCTGTGAATTGATCGATTCGCTGAACTTTTGTTTGTTGTCCTTCCTTTTTTTCTCTTTTTGGTCTCAAGGCTTCTGTGACGGATGGATGCGACAAGAGCATCGGGAATCTTCTCTACACGGTGAGTTTGCATTTCATTGATTCAGCTCGTGACAGAATTTAAGTTCATCGGGGAACAATTTATGGAAATGATGCATTTGTTTCGAGAGAGTTCGATCGCAAATTAGTTGGATCTGGTGTTTAGCGGGTGGGAAGTGGTTTATGAGCTTAATTGTTGTTTTCGTCTGTGATGGATATGCTGCAGGTTGCTACGAAGTACCCTGCCAGTGCTCTCGTGCACCGGCCCACATTGCTCGAGTACATTGTGTCATCAAAGGTGGGGACAAAATATAAAACTTTGTGGTGGACTCTGTCATTTCTCTGTATTTTGTGGGTATCTATTTCAACCATTTTTGCACCATCAGATTTTATCTCATGTCTCAACTATGATTAGTTGGCAAGATGTTAGATAGAATAATTGCGGACTTGGCAAAATGTCAGGTAAATAATTTACCTCATGTTCATTGCTGCTTGATTGTATGCAGATTAAAACTACAGCTCAGCTAGATGCTGCATTTTCATTTTTCTCCAACACTGGTTCAGAGAGCTTTAAGCTTCATGAGTTTGAGGAAGCGTGTGGTGTCGGTATGCAAAGCACTGCTATCTGTTGTGAATTCCAATTGAATATTAATATTTTCAATTTGTTCATATGCTGTTTTGGCACGCATCTTGTGATGTCTGCGTGTTTTGGGCAGTTTCATTCGGGCTGCAAAACACCATGCCGTCATCACATGATTATGCTTATGTTTGATGTAAAACAATTTTAACCTTTATGATGGTTCTCTTGTGCATTGTTTCATCATATTGCTGATTTTTGTGCAAGCAGGAGTGGAGGTGTCTGTGGAAGATATTACACAAACTGTTGGTGAGATTTTTGAGGAGAGAAAGAGCTCAATCTTGGAGCAGCGTTATCGAACAAATGGTAAGAGATGATTTATTATTACTATTATCAAAAGGCTGAATTCTATCATATTTTGATGGCTCAGCACTTTGATTTTGACCTTTTGATTTCTTGTTGTAAAACATTGTCCTAAAGTATCTGATGTGCTTTTCTCCCCCTTTACAAGCATTTTTTAGCCCTGACTACTTTATGAGAGCTAAGCATCACATTTTTATGTGTCGGTTGCAGAAAGGTCCTTTATTGTCAACTTCGGGTGGGGTGGGGTCTCCCATAAATAGGAATTGATGGATGTCTTTATAGATCCTGTTAACTAGTAAAATTTATATGGAATTTTAATGTTGGGATTATTCTTGTCACACAGTTCAGCGTGTTAACTAACCTATTATGCTAATTCATACATAGTATATTTCTTGGCATATCCTTTTCTAGTGTTGCCGATTTCAGTTACTCATCATGGAAAGAAAATGCACTCGTTGATTACAGTATCTAATCGTTTCCCCTTTGCCTATAGTGGGTGAATTATTTGGACATGTTCGAAAAAAGCTGCCATGGGCTGACCAAAAGATTGTGAAGGTACCGTCTTAGATTTTGGATTCCTAGTTGTTCTAACTTATGATGTTATTCTTTGCCCCTTTTTTTTTTTTTTCTCTTCTCACTATTTTACTTTCATTTTTTTGTACTCCTGTCTTCTTATAGCAAATCATAGATGCAAAAATGCATGAGTTGCTGGGTGAAAGGACTGCTGCAGATGATGAAAAGCCTGCAAAGAAGAAGGAAAAGCCTGTGAAAGTTGAGGTGGGTTTACACCAGGATTTAGAGTTTGCCTTTTGGTTTTAAGTAAGAGGGCATTATTTTCATTCCCTCTCTGGTGTTGAGTTGTAGGAGAAGAAAGTTGCAGTGGTTGCTGCACCACAGCCCTCTGAGGAAGAACTTAATCCATTTAAGGATTTTCCACAGCCAGAGGACAATTTCCAGGTAAGATTTTACCTTTTCACTCTATTTTCCTTTCTTGCAATAGACTTATTTTGAGTACTGGGCAAATTTGGAAGCTTGCTTTCTAATTAAATCATGCGCAAGCATATTCTTAATTGCTTTTTCATTCTTTGATATTGTCTGATCAGACAAACATCTTCTTAATACATTGTATGCCTCCAATTATCAGGTGCATACTGAGGTTTTTTTCAGTGACGATCGTGTGTTGAGATGCTGCAATTCAAAAGAAATGCTCAATAAGCACTTAACAGTGACAGGCGGAAAAGTTTTCACTCGATTTCCCCCGAACCAAATGGGTATCTGCATATTGGTCATGCAAAGGTAATACTGAATTATTGTTGAATCATACTTATGTTCACGTAGTTTTGCTTATGGCTGCCATTTGTGATCTTGATGACTACAGGCCATGTTTGTTAGCTTTGGTCTGGCTAAAGAGAGATCTGGGTGCTGCTATTTGAGGTAAGGAAAAATACATTCACTCCACCGTGCCCCGTGCACGAGCGGATATAATTAGACCATCCACGTGAGTTAAATTTTTAGAATACCTATGAAAAGTATTTCATTTTCCAGACCGTTGAATGACAAATGACGAGTAGTTCAGCCTAAGCATGGACTGCTTTATACACGTTCTTTTAACACTTGGTAAATTAGCTTATCAGGCTTTAGCAGTGAAAATGGTGGATATTCATCTTACATAGATGGTCCATTTTCATTGAACTAAATGTAAGATTCTCATAAATTGTTTACCATTTTAATGGGCAAAGAGCTCCTTGAGCAACTATTGGGGAGCTTCTCACCAAAAAAAACTATTGGAGCTTTGCTTGCTTAGTGGTTAACTATTGCTGCAGCTCTAATTCCTTGGATTGTCAAATCTTATTGCCAGGTGGAGTGAGTTTAGATATACTTATATTGTGATTATTGTGATTTTCTATCCAAAACTTTCTTAGGAATTAAGGGAGGCAGGCTTACAGCTAAAAAAAGTAAGTTAAATGAGGTTTTGGCGTAGAATGGTCGTGTTTTTCTACCTTATGCCAATCTAGATGTGTCTGCTTTTGATGATAACTAAGAGTGTTCTAGCTCCAAAGTAGTGAAAACCATTCTTAACCGCTTGAGGAAACTAAATACTTAACTCAAGTTTTGATGCGTTGGGTACTTGAACCGGAGGTATACCTAACTAACTTCTCCGACTTAAATTTTTTTTCTTTGGGCTCAAGAAGTTAATAGCCTTTGCTTCCCCCAATGTTCTCTACTTGATATACCGTAAGTGAAATCCTTTTGAAGATTGAAGACTCAATTTTTGATTCGTTGGAGATTCTAACCGGAGGTATACCTAATTAATTTCTCTGACTTAAAAGCTTAGGTGGGCTCAAGAAGTTATAGCCTTTGCTTGCCCCAGTGTTCTCAAGTCTATCTATAATGTAAGTGAAATTCTTTTGAAGATTGAAGATGGTCCTCTTGGAGAGGAGAAAGGATTTTAGTGTTAAAACACTTGAATGAAAAAGAAGTAACTACAAAGGAAATAACATCTAACGTTTGAAATGTGCAGTAAGTGTTATCCTAAAAGACATATGAGGAGCACTCTTTGTGAATCTTAGGGCATCGATGTTCTGCTTTCTACATGACCCTCCTTTTACATATATGGCTTCCAATAGGAAGGGTCCATACTGCCTTTTGGTCGTCCAGTGAAGTTCTAGCTGTCGATTTATACTCCATGAATTCTTTAAACTTTAGCTTTAAGATGTATATTTATAGCTACTAGTGGTTGTGCTGGTGTTCTAGTTTGATTTTCCCCTAGACTCTGTTATGGATTATGTAATCGTTCCTTTGTATTCTTCTGAAAAGGTTTTCCTGTTCGTTAGCCTTCATTTATGTTCTCATGGCATTTGCAGGTTTGATGACACAAATCCGGAAGCTGAAAAGACAGAGTATATTGATCATATCCAAGAAATTGTTGATTGGATGGGTTGGAAACCTTTCAAGGTGAAATTTTCTGCATTCATTGACTTGGTTTGTGCTTCGAGCCTTTTTTCTGGGAGAAAAATCTGAGATAACTTGAATTTTTGGTAGATCACTTATGCCAGCGATTACTTCCAAGAGTTGTATGATCTGGCGGTGGAGCTTATAAAAAGGGGTCATGCTTATGTTGACCATCAGGTGAGCCGTTCGATTTCCCTTTGGCTTAAATCTTCATGCTGCTTTGGGTAGAGACAATTCTGTTTTCCCCCTTACTAAGAGAGAAACCATGTGCAATGAGTGTCAAATACTTACCAGAAAGTAAATGGCATGGCTCTTATAGCTGTAAATTGGATATGACTAAGGTAATTACTAGTGTACTCATTTCACTTTGTGATGCATTCTTTTTCCTGACTAAAATTATTGCTGCTTTAGGCTGAGCCCTTGTAATTTAGGTAGCTTAGGAAGAAAACCATGTGCAGTGAGGTTCTATTTCTATTGCAGCTCTGCTAATATGTTGCCCAGCGTATGCTTCTCCCTGCAATTTAGTTATATTTCCTCGCACATGTATGCTCAATCTTTAGTCTAACATAGCTTTTTGAAGCAGGCAAGTAAGATATTTTGCCACGTGGATGCACTCATGCGAGCAATTCTTGATTTTGTGCGACAGTCTCACTTCTTGATTTCATGCACCGGTCACTAACCTTTTTCCTACAAAGATTTTAAGAAATTTCTCTGTCTTGTAGTGTTTATGTTATGGGAATGTTGGAGAATTTTCTGGTGTCGGGCACTTCTCATTGTGCTTTATCCGTTGTTGATTTAATCTCAGTTTCTTTCAATGCTTGAATTATTTTGGTAGACACCCGATGAAATAAAGGAGTATAGGGAAAAGAAGATGAATAGTCCATGGAGGGACAGACCTATTGCAGAGTCATTAAAACTCTTTGAGGATATGAGAAGGGGTCTGATCGAGGAAGGGAAAGCAACACTTAGAATGAAGCAGGATATGCAGAGTGATAACTTTAATATGTATGATCTCATTGCATATCGTATAAAGGTATGCCTTTTTACTTAATTTCACTTTAATATCTCGATCTTAAATTGTTCTTGGTGATTTACATTTTGGTTTTACTATCTGTAGTTTACTCCTCATCCTCATGCTGGAGATAAATGGTGCGTCTATCCAAGCTATGATTATGCTCATTGCATTGTCGATTCCCTTGAAAATATCACCCATTCGGTATGTCTCTCTCTTTCTTTTTTATTGTATCTCAGTGCATCAAATCTATGGCGTTATCATTTGCTAAATGATTCCTGAACATATATTAGTACTACTGTTGATAAGAGAATAATAGAGGCACAGGTTTTGGGGAAAGACCTCTATCTGGAGTTAGGATGTCAAAGGGCAACCATGGCATCATTCTAAGTGTAAACGTCAGCAATTAGTTTGGGTGTTGGAGCTTTTAAGGAAGTGATGCATGTTAATGAAATGGGAAGGTAAGGATGGGCAACTTTAAAGAGAAAGACCTAAGTTTGCTAGTTGATTTGAAGCTGAGGCTTTGTTTAGGGGCACTTTCATTATGGTAGTTGTATTTCCTTTGCTCCTCTATCTGATGATAGTGATATGCCTAATATGGATTGATGAATACCTCCTGTGCCCTACTTAAGTAAAATATAGGATTTCATGTGAATACTGTTACTAAGCTGATTAGAGAACCCGCAGAAAAATAACGAGAGAAAAGAACGAAGAGAGAAGAAAAAGAAAGGAGAAGAAGAGAGAAAGAAAGAGATTGTAAAATCCAAGAAAGGGACTCTTGGTTTCTGTGTGTAACTGAAACCCTACACTCATCACAATATATTTATATTAAATATAAATTGTATATGACCATAATGCCCTTATATATGTAAAAAGGAATAAAACCTAGAAAATAAAAATAATTATACTTTAACACTCCCCCTCAAGCTGGAGCATATAAATCACCCATGCCCAGCTTGGAACAACCAGCAACAAAGGTAGGACGAAACAACGCTTTAGTGAACATATTAGCAAACTGATCTCTAGAGGCAACGTAAGGAGTGGCAGTGGATGAGGAATTGGAAGCCTCCAGTTGTTGGACACGCTTGATGAGTTGTGCGACCATATCATCCCGAGACGCGGACTCAGAAGAACTACCCCCACTTGGGATAGATGGATTCGTGTCACAAAGAAGACACATTTCCGGCCTCCCTTCCGGACATAGCAAAGCATTTGCGATAACTAATCGGCCGAGCCCACTCGAGGCTTGCCATGCTTGGCCCAACATGTGTCAACAATATGACCAGATTTGCCGCAGTATATACACTGACGGTTATCTCGATCAGAATTTTGTCCACTACGTCCACCACCACGACTGCGACCTCCTCCTAAACCACGACCTCTATTAGAAAATCCACCACGACCACGAACACCACTACTAGCCACAAATGCTGAATTATCTTTAGATGATGTAGAAGGCGGAGGGACAATGCGTTGAATCCGGCAAAATGCTTCATCCATAGAAGGAACTTTCTCTCCAAAGAAGAAGTTGACTCTTCATAGGTCAGAAGTCAAACATTCAAGCTCGATAAAAACTTGGCCACCGAAATTCAGCTCGTTGTGTCTTTAGTGTCTCAAGATTAGTAGTGATGGGCTGATAAAGATTAAGTTCTTCCCACATGCCTTTCAAAGCACTATAACACTCTCCAAGAGACTTGTCCCCCTGTTTAAAATTAAAGATCTTCTCATAGAGCTCATAGACTCTAGACATGTTTTTGTCTTGTGAGTAACTCTCCATAAGATCATCCCACACTCCCTTGGTAGTCGTGTGGAGCATGACATTAGCAGCAATGGATGGTTCCATGCTATTCCATAACCACACCAAAAGTGTATCATTCTCTCTCATCCAGTCACTATAGTCTTTAGAGTTTTCAAGGGGGGGTTCTATAGTAAGATAATTAAGTTTCCCTTTGGCATTAATATAAACCTTCACGACTTGAGCCCATAGCAAGTAATTGGAAGATCCATTCAATTTAATGGTGGTCATCTGAACATTGACACTGTCCGTAGAAGACTTAGTGCCATTCATGGTGAAAATCTCAATATAAATATATCTACCACCAATCACAAAGGCCGAAACTTCAGTGCAAGAAATAAAACAGTAACACCAACATATAATCAGATGCAATTGGCTCCATCAATCAAACAAAGGGATGCTGAAATCTTATAAATATAGGCTGCATAATCAACGAAATACCCTGATCCTTGAATCTGCTGATCAAGAAGTGTTGTAATCCATTGTCACAAACAGAACCTGATAAATCTGATTTCTCCTGATCTTATATGTATCGGGACTTGAAGAGAAAATAGGTAAAAATTGCAGCTTTAGGTGGCTACGCACCAGAGAAGGAATAGGGTTATTAGGGGACTCTCAAACCAGCAATAGGACCAGGTAATCAGGTAGTCAAACCGTGCTCTGATACCATGTTACTAAGCTGATTAGAGAACCCGCAGAAAAATAACGAGAGAAAAGAACGAAGAGAGAAGAAAAAGAAAGGAGAAGAAGAGAGAAAGAAAGAGATTGTAAAATCCAAGAAAGGGACTCTTGGTTTCTGTGTGTAACTGAAACCCTACACCCATCACAATATATTTATATTAAATATAAATTGTATATGACCATAATGCCCTTATATATGTAAAAAGGAATAAAACCTAGAAAATAAAAATAATTATACTCTAACAATTTAAGGCAGCATTAGAAGTGATAAGCAAACGAACTATGGGATATGGGATGTGGCTCTGGATTTTGTGGCATGTTAGATACTTTATTGCTCTTTGCTTTATTTTCAGCTAATTAATGAACAACTATGTGCAGACATTTTAATAGCACGAACTCTTCCAGTTGAATATGATCAAGAACGAATGAAGAATAGCCTGTAGAGTCGAGATAGTTAAATTGGATTTTTGTCATTATGTTTGAGGCTAAAGCTACTGATTTTATATAAATTCAGGGATGAGATGGGGTGCAGTATCTTTTTAATTAAAGGGAAGTGGGATCTTTCTTGATTGATGGCTCACTTCTGAGGTTCTTTATTCAATGACTCGACTCTGTCAATATCCCTTGCTCGGGCAGTTGCTTGTAGTTACTGGAACTCCATCTAGGGAGTAGACCATTTTTGCTTGTTTTGAAAATGGCATCTTCCAGATGTTCTTGAAGCAGGTTTTCGCTTAATGGCCTAAAATTATGCAATAGTTCTATTAATTTTAACCTTGCAGATATACATTTTTAATTTGCTGGTTTGGACAATCATTACTTTGTCTTATAGAAAATGTAATATATGAATGTCCTCAAGGGTGGGTTCGTACTAGATTAAATCATGCTTGTTATATTTGTATGTTGGTTGCTAGACTTGGATAGATTGCACATTTTCATGATGCTCCAAGCAGTAATGATATGTGAATGATTTCCTTTCACTAATGTGGTCTTTGGTCATTTAGTATTGCCTTTCCCTCTGGGCTTCGTGCCTGTTAATTTTCTTGTCTTCTGGTTGTGTTGTCAACAGCTCTGTACTCTTGAATTTGAGACGCGGCGTGCTTCCTACTATTGGCTATTGCATGCTCTAGACCTATACCAACCTTATGTATGGGAGTACTCTCGGCTCAATGTCACTAATACTGTAATGTCAAAGCGGAAGGTTAGGCAGAAATTTGAACCATGAGCAGTATTTGATTAGCGTAAAGCTGTCAATCCCTTTTCCACATATGAAGTGTGTTCTTGTTCTGTTGCAGTTAAATTATTTAGTGACCAAGAAATTTGTTGATGGTTGGGATGACCCACGTTTGATGACCCTAGCTGGTTTGAGAAGAAGAGGTGTAACTTCAACTTCCATCAATGCTTTTGTTCGAGGAATCGGAATCACTAGAAGGTTGAGTTTGTTAAATATCGAGCCAACCTGAGAAAAAACAATTGCAAATTGGTAGTCTCTTACTTTAAAGTTTCTATATTCTCAACAGTGATGGTAGCACAATACGGTTGGATCGCCTTGAGTATCACATTAGAGAAGAACTGAACAAAACAGCGCCTCGAACCATGGTGGTTCTATATCCACTTAAGGTGTGCTGGATTTGTTCTTTATGTGGACCAATGATTGTTTTCGCTGTTTCATTAACTGGTTAATATTTTTCTCTAAAGGTTGTTATTACCAACTTAGATGCTGGCAGTGTGTTGGATCTGGAAGCAAAGAAATGGCCTGACGCTCAAACAGATACATCTGCCATCTACCAGGTAATGGCCACACCATACTAGGCACAGATGGTTTTAGACTTTTCATTAATAAAATCTAAACTTTTTACATGTCAACTACATGGAATTTGTAATTAACATTGAATGCAGCCATAGGCTTTTTATGAGGTAAAATATGCCTGGATTTTCTGGTCTAACTTACGTTGTGTGATGACTCAAGAAGTATTGTAGTCAGGTCTTTAGTACTTCTTTCAGACATTTGAACTTGGTAATCTGTTTGATATTTGTATACATTCATAATTTTACTAAAATTGTTTGGAGATGGATTTGTGAATCGAATATTACTGTTTTATATTTTCCCTAGGTCCCCTTTTCGAAGACGGTGTACATAGAACAGTCAGATTTTCGGATGAAGGATTCAAAAGATTACTATGGTCTTGCTCCTGGTAAAACAGTGATGCTAAGGTATCCACCCATTAGATTGTTTCTTTTGAAGTTTCAGCTTTATCAAATGTGTGCTTGATGCTCAAATCTTTTCTGTGATGGTAGATATGCATTCCCCATAAAGTGCACCAATGTTGTCTTAGCTGATGATAAGGAAACAGTTGTTGAGATTCACGCTGAGTATGATTCCTCCAAGAAAACAAAACCTAAGGTTCATATGTGTAATGTTGTTCATTTCCTGTTACTTTTAAATTACTTTGAGAAAAATAATTATTCTTGGTACTTTGTAGTGCTGACTCTCATTCTCTCCCTCTCTTTTTTTTTTGTGTTTCCGTCAAAATGTATCTTAAGGGGGTGCTTCACTGGGTTGCTGAACCTTCCCATGGTGTTGACCCACTTCAGGTGGAAGTCAGATTGTTTGACAGGCTATTTTTGTCAGAGGTTGGAAATTAGTCTTGGAAATTGTGTTTTCTTCTTCTTGCATTAACTGTTTTATGTGAATAATTAATAGTTGTTGGAACTTTTTGCTGAATTAGAGTCCGGCTGAGCTTGGTAAAGATTGGCTTGATGATCTCAACCCACATTCAAAAGTTGTGGTCTCTTGTGCATATGCTGTACCATCACTTCGAGAAGCTAAAGTGGGAGATAGATTTCAGTTTGAAAGGCTTGGTATGTACTGAGACTTATGAGTGGCATTGATATACAGGCATATGAACTTTTCGGCATCAGTGAAGGATGCGAATTATGCATTTGAAGCCGGGAATAGGGCTTTTCTGAGGAGATATTGCAATTATTATCGCAATCCATGCATATGTTCATCTATTTCAACTATTCTTCTTAAGTTTTCTTTAGAAGTAGCACATCTTTGACGAGTGGAAACTACTTTGATATTTTTGTTTTTGCTCATCCAAGTACATTGCTTCTGGTGATTGGCTAGGTGCTGGTAGAGCAGTTGCAAGTCTTGTCATTGGATATGTAGATATCACTAAAATGGTATATTGAACAGCTTCATGATGGATGGAGAGCCACAATTCAGCTTCCCAAGAACCAGTGTAGTTTTCCACATTTGTTCTGTCACTAAATCTCTTCCCAATCTAGCAAAGTGGGGCCACAAGTTAATTAGATTTTGTCCTTTGTGCTTTCTTCTGCTATACTAGCTTTCAGTGGCATCCTTCTTTTCTGCCATTTTGATAGGATTCTCTTGAAGTCTGTCTTAAATTTCTTGGGAAGGTTGTTTCCTCTTCTTTTCTGTGCTCTACATCCACACAGACAGCTGTTGCATAGATGATGCCTTGTGAAAAGTTTAATAGAGAAGCAGTAGGCAAGAAAAAGTTTTTGAATTGCTGTTACAATGAAGAGCAATCATGAAGTACTTATTTACGAATTCTAGTACAGAGGTTAGGTTATTCTCTAAGTTAGGTTGTTCTCTAAGAAAAGATGAAACTTCCTGTTTATTCTTGATTAGTCTGACAGCCGCATGGCATCCATCTAAGCTTTGTTAAGGTAGTTACATTCTATTTGAATATTGTTCTGCTCATATACCTTTGGAGGATGTTCTCCTTGTTCAATAGGGCTGAAAATCCATTCATATTATTGTCTGATCATTGTTGTATTGATAATCTGCAATTGCAGGGTATTTTGTGGTTGATGAGGACTCTACTACATCTGAGAAACTTGTCTTCAACCGGACAGTTACACTGCGAGACAGCTACAGTAAAGGTGGAAAGTAGATCGTCATGATAGGACACTAGCCAGGCCACGAGATGCAACTAGAGATGCACAGGTTCTGAATACTTTGCAGATGTATAAACAGTTACATTGATCATTAACCACAGGCTATTAATCATTATCCACAGGACTACTACGTATATCTTTGAATTCATCATGACATACCTATTTTGTTCATTTTTTGATTGAAATCTGTTGTCTTCAGAGGAAAGTTCTGGTGTTTGCTGCTTTGCTTGTAGCAAGCAATGCGGTCGGGGAAGTTACGTGCGATGAGTATCGTAAAAAATGGAGTACTCCTTTACCTCTTTATTAAGTTAAACTGCTCTATACTCGTGGAAGAGAAAACTGTGTGCACGAGTTCTTAGGGGCGAGACCAGGAGAGAGAGTATTTGGTTCCTATTACTTATTAAGTTTTGGGTGCATGGGTTTGAAGGAGAAATATTGCTTCCAAGTTCATCAGAAGCATTGTTCACTTGGTATAAGTTTGCATCTGGCCACCATCATCTCTACTTTTTGGTCTCCTCCACTTCTTTAATCCTTTACCTACTTCCCCAGCCACCATTTCTAGTGTTAGCTCCACTATCTCTACTCTCCTGCTGCTTCCCTTGATCGCCACTTTGACCTCCACCATTGTCGGCCATCGCTTCCTCTGAGGCATGCTAACCTTCACCACCACCTCTTCACCACCTGCTCAGCCGCGCATCACCCTTGTGAGACTGCAACCATCGCTGCTGCCCCCAAGATTGTTAATTAGCATCACCAGCACAACCTCTTCAACTCAACAGGATTAATTCCTGATTATGCCCCTTGACTGCCGGAAAGTTCAAAGAATCACTATAGCCAACTTAATGTTCTGTCTTTCTCTGGACACTCAGATACCGGAAATACCTGTTTTTTTGGCCCTGTAAATCATGCCTTATTTGATCCGATTCTGATGTAATGTCCTGGAGAGTGAGGTGATTTTGTCGTGCTCATTTACTCCTTTCGTTTCATTTAACAATAAACACCCTTTATGGAGTCACTAAGGAAAGGGATGGTGCTCGGGCATGTTGAAGCTTGCAATTGCATAGTTCACGTGAATGACTTAAATGTTGTGGATAGTAGTCTGACCATAATATCAAACAGACCAAGCTTGTTTGCATGTTTTGCATCACAGGTCCTCTTAAGTGATATTACATGCACGCTACATTCTTGGTTTTCTTTATTGATGATTGGTAAGTAAATCTTGCGAATAATCTTACTGCAAGCCCCTTACAAACTCGTCAACTATGGTTGCAATTCTTTGAATGACTAAGAACTTACACAAGTTTCTACTATTCAATATCAGAACAATTAGTTGATTGAGCTCAGTGTTCGTTTCCCCATGGGAAACTTATGTAGATGCTAACAGACGACACATTGTTTTTGTCTTTGCATGTAATGTCACTTATAACTGTGAGTCTCACCAAACTCGACTCGGTGAGCAATTTCAATCAAACGTTGTGAACAACAGTTTTCTGAGGTGTACTACGGGACATTGATTGGAGAGATTATTACATTGATTCAATGGCATTACAAGACACCGTCAAGTGCCCTCCGGCGGACTATGATTTTGGTTCCTGTGGTTGAGGGATCGAGTACCAGTTGTAGATGGTGGATTGATTGAAAATCATTCTGAACATTGCATCGTGTTATTATTGGTCGGAGCTAGGTTTCTCCCTAAATTTTAGAATTCTGCCATAGGAGAGTTTGCAAATTTTAGAATTCTACCATAGAATCTAGAATGGGCGAATAGAGATAGAAATGACATGAACAGTAGGAATTAAATTGCTTTAAAGATTTAGAAGTTGAGGGAGGAGTCCAATGGAAATGAAGAGCTATGTTTGTGCTTTCACGCGCAACTAAGTTTTAGAGAATTGGATTCCCTCAAATTTATGAAGGTCTAAGCCATGAGAGCAAAACAAAACGGGTAATAGCTGATTGGAATGCTCCAACAAGTTCCAATTTTGTTTCACGAACATGCTTTTCCTGGACAGCAGATACTAACTCTGCTTGGGCCACATCGCCTATGTCCTAAACGCAATAGACGATTCTTCGAGGAGTCGAAAGCTGTATTTACGCTTCTGCCTATTGCCGATTATATTGTCCATACATAATAATCGAATTAATGGGGAATATTTTTCATTGTATGGAGGGCAATTTAGTCTTAAACTTTTTGACAATTTGTCAATGTAATCCATTCGGTCAAATATTGGCAAATTTTTAAAAGGTTTATGATTAAATTGACATAATTGAAAGGTTCAGAACTAAATTGACATAATGAAAGATTCAAGACCGGATTAGTTGCCATATAATAAATTTAGAACTTTTTGGACCATGATCCTTGAATTAATGTATTGTCGTATAACAAGTTTTTTTTACACGAGCTGTTCTAAAAAAGAGGGGTGAAATATCCTTGAAAGGATCGAATACAATTTCTTCGAAAGAACATGTATCACATGAAAAAATATTGTTGTGACTTGCAGAGTCTCTTATATGATGACCTATGATTTGCTGAAGTTATGCAATTCACGTCCCGTGTCATCTGACTCGTTTCACTCCCTCTTGCCAAGGGAAATGACCCTTGCGATCATCACTTTGAACCATGTCGTTGTCGTCCAAAGCTGGCCCTAAACTCCCTGGCGTTAAAAGCATCCAATTGAAAAACACCAATAAGCTGTTTCCTAAAAAGTTAAAAGAGAGTCCAGTTTCTTCACGCTAATATCTTCGACAGACAGAGAGAAAGAGGTTTTGATTTGATTGAAAATCATGGAAAAAGATGGTGATGAGAAACGTGAGCGAGACGCCTTCATGCTTCTAAGCACGAAACTCATACACAATTAGTCACATCAGTTGGTCACATGCTCAGATATTTAGAACTTTTTCCAATGGAGCTAAATCGATCTGACTCGAGTGCACTGCACACCAACTTAAAAAGACCATCGGAATAGTGGGGTGAGCACCTTCCGGGGTTCAGGCTTACCCATCTTTTGCCATGTGCTGGTCTAGAGAGGCATCCCGAGGTCGTTCACATCAAACTTTGATTGATGTTGTTTTCCTACTGGGCAAGCGTTGGAATCTCTGGGTTTCTCGTGGGGTTGTTGATTGCAATCATAAGACGGTGGAGTAAATACACAGGAAGCCACAGTAGTTTGATTAAGGAAAATCTTGGAACCTTGATATATTTTTTTTTTTGGGTGTAAAGGAACCTTGATATTTTATTAAGAGGCAATCTCACTAAAGAAAGGGACTTTTCGCAGGTCTCTATGGCTTGTCCCCATCTTGTGAGATGGATTTCCACGAATGAGTTATCTATTTTAACATGTTTCGCTCTCTTAATTCTTCCTGAATATTTTTCTTCTCTAGGGAAAGAGAATACTCTTTGAAAGTTTTACATTCTAGTGATCCGGAAAACTGAAATGGAGCCTTTTAAGGACCTTTTTAGGTCCACATAGGAAGCTACAGTAATTTGATTAAGGAAAGATATTTCACAAATTGACATTTCTCATCAAAGTTTAATTGGCAAAATATAGCCTGGCAATTGTAATTAACAATTTGTTATATTTGAGATCCGTTGTGATCGGTCGAGGATTTAAAGTTTTTGTGTCTCGTAAAAGAATGGTATTGAGATCCTCTACATTTAAAGGGGTCGATTTACTTACTAAATTACCCCCTTAATTCGATGAGCGATATAAGTTATGACAACTCAACTGAAGGTTTAGATTAACTCGAGTCATGGAAAATGCCCCGGAGTTTACTCAAATGCCCTCTTGGAAAATCACACAACTCAATTGAAGGAAGATGAAAAAACCAAAAAAGAAAAGAAAAGAAGAACGAACGTGCAAAAAGAAAAATGAAAATAGAAGAAGAAGCGTTGGTCTTTTTGAATATTTAAGGTGTTGGTGCGTCCTCCCCTTAAGGGGGTAAATTTATGATGTAAATTTTACCCCCCAGAGTATTATTCTTCAGAGATAATGGAGTCTAAAGCTTGCTTATTCTTGTTCGTTCATTTGGTTTTTCCTCAAAAAAAAAAAAAAACTTCGCCCTCTATTTGGATTGAAAGATCAAGGAGTAAATTGTACTCCGAATATGTTATTACTCAACCTCATCAAACATCAACCTTGACGGTGATTTTCTATCTTTTGAATTAATATCCAAACAATCAGATACACCATAGCTTTGAAGGATTTCAATTCTCAATACTATTAACTCATACTCGATTGTTGAGTACTTAGCTTGTCTTTACACATAGTGATGCTGCAAAATCGGCTTGAACGATGCTAAAGCACAATCCAACAAAAGACAGCCGACATTGAAAACTTACATTTTTTTTTTTTCTATTTAATTTTACCATATCTTCGATGTTACATATCTTTCGTTACAACAAAATAAAAGCTTCAATTTCGACAATGCTTTCTCGAAGAATGGAGAGAAGAGAAAGTGAGTTGTATGTAGCATAATCATTTTCTGGGAAAATTATCCAAAAAATCATAAATCTATTACACTTTCGCCAATTCAATCCTAAATCTTTCAATTTTGCCAATTCAGTTTTAAACATTTTCACTTCTTGTCACTTGAGTCCATCCGACACTGACGTGGCTTTCGGCAAATCTAGCCAACAACGGCGTGGTTGTCAATTTATCCGGCTAATCTTGATGTGGACAATTTTAATTTTTAATTTTTTTTTGAATTTTTGAATTTTTTTTCCTTTTTTTCTTTTCTTTCTTTTATTTTTCTACCCTTATTTCCTTTGGTCGATCCGGCGACCAGCGACTGCCGATCGGCTAGAGGCGCAGGCCAATGAGGTCGACCTTGGCGAAGCCCACCCCCATTGGCCTTTGGCGAAGCTTGCCCTCGTCGGCCATGGGTGAGGACGAGCCTCACTAGCCGTTGCCTGGGGCGAGATCGAGGCCAACCTCGCCATCGTTGGGCAAGATGGAACCTAGTGATGATGTTGGTCGGCCTCGCCTTGGCTGGATGAGGTTGGCCTCGATTTTGCCTAGGCAGCAACGGGCAAGACTTGCCCTAGCCAGCGGCGATCGGCCAAAGGGAAGAAGGGTAGAAAAAAAAGAAAGAAAAGAAAAAAAGGAAAAAAAAATTCAAAAAAAAAAAATTAAAAAATTGTCACGTCGGTGTTGGTCGGACGACCAGTGGCCACGTCAGCGCCAATCTGCCAAAATTAGACGGATGGACTTAATTGGCAAGAAGTGAAAAGGTTTAAGATAAAATTGACAAAATTAAAAGGTTTATAACTAAATTAGTAAAAGTGCAGTAGGTTTAGGAATTTTTGGACAATTTTCCTAACATTTTTTCCCTTTCTTTGCCGAATCATATTGGCATTCGCGTCACCCAAGGAATAGTAGGAGCCATCTCTCATGCCCAGTTTGTCCTTTTCATGCTTTTTCTTAATTTCCTTGCCAATGTGTCGTATGACATATTATTCTATGCTCGTGCAAGAACACATTTGGTGATTATTCTTGCTTGTTACGGTCGATTCTCGTACTGCGTCGCCTTGCTCTACCCTCCTTTTCTGTCTTTCTTCTGGAAGAAACTGCCTTGAGCTCTCGTTTATTCTTCTTCTTTCTTTTGGTGCTGGCCTTCTGTTGATTCTTTTGGCAACTATGGCATATGTGAATTTTCAACTGGAATAATCTACCTTTGAATTTGTGCCTCTGTCACGCCGATGGCGACTTTTCTGTTTCCTCCGAAAATCAAGCCACGAAAACGAAAAGGAAAGGGGAAAAGGAACATCTTTATGGCTATGTGTGAACATGTTATATTCATTCGCAATATCGTGCTTGGATGATCTTCGACGTCGGCTCCGAATCAGATGTGCCATGACCGATGCAAAAGCGTGAGCGGGCAAATGGTTTGAATGAGAAATTTGTTTTGCAGAACACAGTCTGAGCATAAAGGATGTACGTGATTTGGCGGGTTGCTTGCTCCACGGGGAGATATCGACGAGATGGTTCTACTATAATCGATAAAAATAAAATTGCAATCGCTCAATTGCACTCGCTCCTAAGGGTTTCCAAGTCCCGGATCAAAAATGAGCCCACAAGAATTAATCACAAGAAAGGAATTCTCAAATTTTCAATTTTGATGACAACTCTCGATTCTGATTTGTCCCTTGCGAATCTTTACACATATTTAGCATACTCCCTATGCACTACCCATGACTCCGTCCGCAATAGTCCAATTTAGACTTGCCTGATATGGTCCGAGTTTCCTTACGACGTAATTATGGGTCAGATTTTAAATCAATGGAGATTAACTTCGAGCCAGAATCAACAGGGTGGTTCAGATCATGTGGGTCGTTGGGCTGTAGTTTTTTGCTTGATTGTCGCCAAGACAAGTATCGCCGATTGACGGATTTTAGATTAGTCGCTTGTGATTTTGTCCAACCTGACTATTATTCGAGGCTGCAGACGTTCTTGATTACTTTGAACTTTCTCGGCTGCGCTCCGTCAATTCGTTGATTGGTGAAATCCTCTGCAAATTAAGTCAGGGTGGTTGATCTGCCCATCACGTGGGGGAAGTGAATGACGGGCAACACGAGAGGAGCATATCTACGCAACCACACACAGTTCAACTTCATAACGAAGAGGGGAAACTCTTCTGGAGCTTAGCTTTGCCGGACTTCATGCGACTGATTGATTGGACAAAGGGATCATGCTGTGGACATTTCGTTTAGTGTCATCTCATTAGAAACGGTGGTTGTCAAGACTATTAGTTGCAAATTGTGGATTGGACCCATCAATATGTCCAGTGCAAGCTACCTAGATGTACTTATGATGGTTGGCGGTAAAATTTTGAATTGTGGCCTGAATCTTGAGAACAAATGGCACTCGCAATAATGACGAAAACATATTGCATTGCGCCTTTGATTTGACCTACTGAATTTGAAATTTGGCCTTAGGGGATATCTGAACTAAGATCGATGACCTTTATTAGTTTCTTTACTTTTTCCAAGTTAGAACGACTGTTGTGTATTAACGATGACGGTGGCTCCATTTGTTGTCGTTCTTGACATCTGGGGTTTTTGGGGAGTTGGGGTTTAGCAATTTATGTGTGATTTATTATTAAGTGGAGAACATCTGGTCAAGTTGAATGCATCATCACTAATTTCAAATCATCACATATCAGAAATATATATTGTGACCCTCAAGTCACACATTGGATGAGAAAAGTATTCTTAAACAATTCATAAGTGAACGGTTGCGGTCTTGTACGGCTACTTGAGCATATATTGTTGAGACTTGACTCACCATGAATTGGATTGGGTCGTGACCGATCGAAAGTAGTTTGGTCGGCTTGGAATGGCTCGGGTTGTTATAAACTCGGCTTTTCCCGCCACAAACTGCACAAAATTTCAAAAAGAGACAAAATAAAAATGAGAGGAGGCCATGCCAAGCTCAATTGATCTCTTTCATGACTCATGCAACATGCGCAGGCGTGGGTCTGCATTGAGTGCTCCTACCACAACATAAGATGCACACTAGATGCACACTCGGAACAACACACATGCATTGGCCTAAGCATTCTCTGTCTCCAACGTCGATGTGACTCCACCTCAGCTCAATGTGTAAAAATTGAAATTCCTCTCCATAATTTCCTCGAAAAGACATGACCTCTGATCTCATTCAGTCGGTCAGCAAATCAATAATTGAAGTTCACTTAGACCAACTTATCCAGAGAAGAATGTTGTAGGCCTGTCGACCAAACATGGACCAATCTTTCTACAATGTCAATAGTATACCTTACCTACTTTAAACTTGCAACAGTATCAAATTGCCCAAAATACAATGGAGAATGAAGGGTAGGATATGATAGTATGTGGGGGTGGAAGGAAGTTGAATAAATTCAGGGGCAATCGTGATATACGGAGCGAAATCAGGGTCCAAAATACTCTTTTTCCTTGTCGGAATCGAAATATAAAATGTTCGGAATAAGGGAATAATTTATTTGCATAAAAGATGGTAAGACATGACACAGTGTGATATACCATAAGAATAATCATCTACCATCTTTTGGCTGATCAATGAAGAAGTCATCTACCATTTTCATACGATGCTTTGATTTAAAGTAAGTGTATTACACTAGACCCCTTCGTTAGGGCACTGCTTGGATAAGTGTTAAGATCATGCCATAAATTTTCACAAGATAGGAACTATAAACACCATCCGCATATAAAATCGAACCCACTTCTAGTGCGTCATAGAAGAAGCTTATGATGAATTCCTGAGTAAAAATTGTAACCCAATTGAAAAGATCCTTGTGGTGGGTCTATGCGTAAACAACTAGACTATCCTCCAGCTCTGCATTAGTCTCTAAACTTCCATATGTCATCAACCGTCCAATATGCATCCGCCACGTCATCAACCGACCAGTTGCTTCCTTCCGTGTGGCCCTGTGACGGCACCGCGTTGCAAGCGCCCAGTGCTGACATGGCGGCATAGTTGATCACGTCATAGCATGTGCCATCCCCGAAGTAACTGTCATCCGCAAGTATTGGGTTGTACACAGTACTGTTGCCAGTGCCAACTACATCTGCCTCTGAGAATTCTTCAGAAATTTTGGGTGTCTGTCCCGTTTTTGGGAAATTCGGAGAAATATCTGCATCGGTCATCGGATAACTCGAGACTTCGATCGAAGAATTCGAGTTCTGGGTCAATTTGCTGGGTGGGGATGTGGAGGGGGGATAATTTAATGGAGACGCAGAAACAGAACAGTTCATGCTCATATCAGAAGTCCTTGTTGTTTGATCAGAGGATGAAGCTTGCTCCATTTTCTGGAGCAGCCGGGGCATCCAGAAACGGCGGACTGCGTCGAGGAACCTCTCGCTGTCGGATTCGATGTTGAGCTGGCGCGCTTGCTTCTGCACTCGGGTCCTCCAGTAGTTCTTGATCTCGTTGTCAGTCCTTCCCGGTAAATACTGCGCGATTTTCGACCACCTGAGAATCCGCCCAAAAATCAAATGACTTTGACATGTGATGAACAATGAAATTACTTGAACACTGATATGTTGTCATTGAATTTAGAGAGACGGATACAAAGACGCATGTTACATATTATTGGTTAGGATCATAGGAACAGAGTTTCTTTTACAACCTATGTCACGAAATGACTTAGGAAAATGTCAACTGAATGTTCACCTGTTGCCCCATTTGTGGTGAAGTTCAAGGATCAGAAGCTGTTCCTGCGGGGTGAGATTCCCACGCTTGATGTCGGGTCTCAGGTAATTCAGCCACCTCAATCTGCAACTTTTGCCAGTTCTCTTCAATCCTAAAACCATGAAAAACAGATTCACCATCCTCTATACATCAAGCCTTTCATTTTTTGCAACATCTGGACATTCTAATTGCCAACGCAAATAACTGTCAAATTATCATACTCTGGTTCGTCTCTTTTACCTGCGCTTTTTGCCAACATATTCCAGCGCCCCTCGCCGTGGCACGTGATCGAGTGAATGAGCAAATTGTCTTCTTCGCGAGTCCACGGCCCCCTCCGCAGGTCGCCCTCTTCTTCTCCGGACTTGCTCATCCTCCTAGTCCAAGTAAAACCAGGCATACAACGGTTGGTGTAGAGCAGAGGACGGTTGTGAAGTTTCCGAGAACTCACGAGTGATGGACGAAGCAAAAATGAGTCCAAGAATTTAATGATTCTAGACTAGGAATAGAAGACTCAGAATAGTAAAGTAAACCTTTGTTTTTTTGAGCTTTTTCCACATGTTCGTTGCCTTTATATACAAGTCATATCGAACATAATTTTTCTTTGGGGTCAGAAGATGTATTTGGCCAACAAGTTCTTACCCCCTAGGAGGCGGCAAATCTGGAAAACAATGTATAGACCCTTTATTCTTGTGCTCAGGGAGGGCAACAATGAATCTTTTCCTGTAATTTTGGTGACGTTTTCCTTTAGAAATGCATTGTCAGAAGGTTTGTGGATTAATTAATGGATTCAAGAAAATTTTATCGTTAGAGCTTTAGTTACACGTTACGATATCTTGTTATGAGTCCTTATTTTATGAGGTTCATACCAATAGGCTTGAGAATTATTCTTCTGACACGTAGAGAACTCATGGAATCATACATATACTCTCTTACCTCATTATGATTTCATGGAATCATATGCTCTATTCGATATTTACAACGAACTTAATACGAACAGTCAGATCTGGTAAGACTCGCATAATATTCATGTGGGACCATCATTATCAACGACAATTCAATTTAGTATATGTACTACACTCGTATTACAGTTTCCCCGCTTCACGTGGTGGATCCGATGGATCATAAACGAAAGCTTTCTCCCTCTTTGGAAAGGTGGTTGATCAAACTCTTCCGTGTGAAGCTTGCATATTACATGCCAACAGCAGTTCAAATCAAATTTATGCCATCATATCGTGAGCTCTCAGTTTGATTCTGATGCATGTGCTCTCGATGAAGTGATGGATTCATAAACCGAAAAATCAAGGGCAGCACAGAGAGAGAGAGAGAGAGAGAGAGAGAGAGGTGGAACAGGGAACGGGACTGAGACCTTGGTGGGTCTTCTTGGTGAAAAGAAACATTGAGGGGATGGGTTCGCGCGCGTGTTTCTTCTGAGGCATGATTTATTCCATATTGCCCTTCTAGTGGTTCTAGATTCTGGGTGAGAAACGTGGTTGACTGAACAAAGATACAAACTCACTCACGAAAATTAATAAATATATGAGCAAACGTGGAACCGTAGGGGCGGCATTGAGCTGCCATCTTGGAATATTTGGAAAAGCAAAAGGAAGAGGCCAAGAGTTTTTCTCACGTAGTTTACGTCAAGCAGAGTCGGGGTTTTCTCCAGTCAAGTATTTTTCAGCATTAAACTCGATCGGTACGTATCTGAGGATTGGAGAGTGAACGAGAAGAAACTGGCCAGGACATGGAATTTTGGGATTTCCAAATTTTTTCTAATTTGGAGCAGCTAAATTTGACTGTGCGAGTGCGAGTGTTGTAGGGGGGGCTCCCCTTGTCTTGACCTAGCCAGACGGAGTCACGAATAACTTCCCCTTGTGAAGCAACAATGCCTTGAAAACGAGAAGCCATTGGAGCATCCAATTTAAGTTGAGTTGGATGGATGGCACAAATGGTTCAAGTTTTGATTGTTTTGACTTTTCGTTTGTCGGCTTATAATTAACCAAAACTCAGCCAAGATGCTAATGTTAAGCCCAAAACGGAAGATGCTGCCATCAATTTGATTACCCGATAAGAAGCCATTGGAGCATCTAATTTAAGTTGAGTGGGGAGATTTCCTGATCGCTAGTATCTTGGTGAGGTTTGCCTACATCATGTATGGTTAAACACCCAATAAGAATTTTCACGGAAGTTCCTTGGAGCTCTAATCTTCAAGCGCTATCGTACCGAATGGGATATGCTGCTTTGATAGACGATACTCGACCTTCTTGTGACGACAAAAGGGGCGGAGTATTCGTGGGTAACCTAAAAACAGGATAATATTTAATAATATTTTAACATTTTCTTTCTAATTTTTATATTCATTTATTTTTCTTTTTCCTTTTTTTTTTCCTTTTTTTTTTCCTTTTCTTTCTTTCTCTTTCTTTTTTTTTTCTTCCCTTCTTCCCCTGGCTAGTCGACGAGGCCCAGCATGGCGCCAAGGTCTGGTCTACCTCGCTGACCCTCGCCTCGGGTCGATTGCCGAGGTCCGGCAACCAGCTAGAGGAAAAATGGAAGAAAAGAAAAAAAAGGAAAAAGAAAAATAAATAAATAGTTCGAAAAAATATTAAGTTATTATAAAAATTATCCGTATCAACGTCGGCCGTGCTGCGCCACATAGGAAGGCCGGCGTCCATGTCAGTGATTTCCGGCCAAAATTCCAAATGAATTGAATCCGCATAAATGCAAAAATTTTAGGATTTAATTGACAAAAAAAATGTTTATGACTGATTTGGCATAATTGCAATAGATTTACAACTTTTTTGGTTTTTTTTCCCGATTAACTATAGGCTAAGCCATGTATAATTGCACGAGCTCATAATCGACTAAGGTCACTACAAATAATAAAATCTGATGCCGAAATGCGATAGAAAATTTGACTGAATAAGAAAGTTCGATAGAAGAACAATTCGTACTCCAAATATGATTATCAAATCAAAAATATCCAAAGTCTGCTTAAAGGTAACCATAAAACAAGCTTATATATCCCCAAACCTAACCTTACTAGAATTAGAAAACATCAAAACGTAAAATTACGAAACTGCCCTTTAATAAGTTAACCCAAAAAAAAAAACTAACAAAAAATAGAAAATCCATCTAAACGATCTCGAATCGCGAAAATCCATCGTTAATCACGGCCAGCGCCGCGAAGATTGATCAAAGACGCCCGCTTCGCTTTCACCGATCAAATTGAAAGCTCAACCGACATCGCCGACTTCAACCCGTCGATTCGTCCGGTCGCATAACGGGTCCGCCGGTCCCCGAGGTGCATCAAAATCGGATCAACCAAACACGAGGCTGCCGACACAGTTTCGACACGGACGAGATCCGAACTCATCCAAAAGCCCCACGAGGTGTCGTGTTGCGCCCGCGCGTGCTATCTGGTACGATGTGAAGACTTGCCCCAATCTTCAAGGGGATGGTGGGGGCTCGATTCACTGTACGCGCGGACCTCAAATGGAAGGGCAGGTGCATTGCGCAGTGGCCAATAATTGTTGCTCGTGGTGATTGGGGTGTGCACATTTCAAACTCTTCCCAGGTTTTCGAAATTGAGGTAGGTGACGGGTTTGTCCTTTATCCCAATTTGTGCAGTCGGAGAAGATGGCTTGTCATGTGAAAGCAAAGGCCAAGAAGAGACCCCGTTTCCTTTGTGCAATAATAGTTCGTTGATAGAAGTAGTGCTGCGCGTGTGCGTGTGTGGATAACATGCCACATATGTAACGCGTGCGGTCGCGCGTGTGGGGTAGGGAAGGTACGGGGGAGACGATGAGGATTTGCTCGATGACTGGCGAGTGAAAAGCCACCGGCCGGTCGGGGCCCCTCGTTCTGGGGCGCCTCCCTGTTGATCCGTCGTCCGTGTTTGACACGTGTTTGTAAAATTCTGCATGTCTCAATGAACGTGCCGTACAAGTAATATAAAAATGAGAAAAGTATCGTCCTACAGAGATTGATGATTTATAAATCAATTAAATATTAAGAATTTATTAATTCCAAAATTTATCTAACATATCAAAACAGAATTGAGAATAAATAGAAATTGACAATTCTAAAAGAGAAATTTTAGAAACTAAAGGCAAATAATCAATCAGATAACATATGTTAGAGTATTCGATTTCAGCATAATCACTAAATATGAATTTCAGATCGTTATGCATACAAGGGCAATATTAAATATGTGATAGCGGAATTTCCTAGTCTATTTACTATCCTATCTCTAGGTATAGTAAACCTATTCAGTTTATGAATTCACTAAATATCTATGTGAATTTAAATAAACATAAGTGCATTAAAATTTGTGAATATTCCCTGTTTACAATGAATCTTTTGGACCATCTTATCATCAAAAGCTACGTAAATTTAATTCATGATTATATATTATAAGGAGCAATTGCATATTAACACTTTTCAATTTCAAACATGATCATCAGATCATTCAAGTGATAACCAGTCACTTAAAGGCATTAAGCACAATAATAAATAACTCACATGAATGAAATCACTTGCAAAACATGAAAAACATGAAATTCATATCATCATAATTAGGCTACATCGTAGCTTTAACAAAGAAAATTAGAACATAATAGAATAAGAAACGAAAATATAAATTAAACCAAACATCTTGAATCAAAGAATAAGAACTCTGTCATCACTTTTATATTCTCTTCAAAATATTTGAAAAACTCTTAGAACAATAAAAAAAAACAATATAAAGAAAACTAGCTATCCCTCCAAGTTATCCTATTTATATGGTAATATCCAAGACTGCTCTTACAAGACAATTGCTTCTTTTTCGCATAAATCGCAGAATTACTAATGCGATATCTACCATCTACCTCTTTTCTAGATAATATATTCCTTTCCTTCCTTTTGCGATATTTTCTTTATTTTCTCCATGTCTCATTACACTACATAAAGAAAGAAACTTTAAGTAAATAGATGGGAATCCAAATATTTTTTCACAAATATTACATTATTTAATGCTTAAAATAGATAAAATTAACTCTATTTTTATAGAGTTATCAAGATGTATTTAAGAGATCCCGCATATTTCTCTTCATTGGTACCGACTGATTGTACTAGATGTTTAGGCTCGCGTACTCTTCTACGAAATATCGCTTTTTTCTCCCTTTCATACCTGCTCTCTTCTGACCAAAAAAAAAAAAAATCTGCTATCGACTAATGATAGCCCCAAGTTTGATAGGTGAACTGACCCAGTGATGCACGAACCTCGTAGTTTATGTCTATCTAGACCATCTGTTCGAGACTTAAAAAGTTTTGACTCGGAATTTGATTTTGAATTTTCTATGATGTGGACATACACGGAGGTTGACTGCTATTTTGTTTTGTTAGTCGAAGTAATTGCTGCTTGGATTGGACTCTTTTAATTTTGGATGTAAGTTCATGTGTTTCTTGGTCCATGATGTAGTTGTATGTGTTTGACAGTGAAAATTGTTCAAAAAATTCTAAATCTATTGTAAAACTGCAATTCAATTCTAAAAGTTTTAATTATGCCAATTTAGTCTTAAATCTTTTGAGGTTTTGTCAGTATGGTCCTTCGAATCAATTTTTACCGAAAATCGTTGACGTGAACGCTAGCCGTCTCAGTGGCGCGATCAGCATTGACGTAGGCAATTTTTGTGTTTTTTAAATTTATTTTATTTTACTATCTTTTCCTTTTCCCATGTAGCCGGTTGAGGCTTACTTACACTTAATATCAAAACTCGAACTAAATAAACAAATATCAACCAATCAAGTCAAGACTACTAAGTAGATCAATCTAACTTAGCCTCTAGAATTTCACTTATCTTGAATGAAAGGTTAATTACTTCAAAGCAAAATAACCAGAGATTGAAAATAACAACTCCCAATCTTTTTTGATATTAAAGAAGACGAAGTCCAATTATTCACCTTGTAAACACTTGAAATATGGAATTAGAAGCTTCGGTAATACAAAAGTGGGACCTTCGCTTTTGCTCAAAAGGTTAGAAGGTGAAAATCGAAGAAGAACGTGACGTGAGACTTCCTTTCTTTCTTGCAAGAACAAGCTGGAATCCTTTTTAAAGCTCAAAACTTGTAGTGATCTTATCCGATCAAGAAAAGGGAATTGTACTAGGAAGACTATACAGGAGTCACAAAGGGATAATAACGATTAACTAAGGTGAAAATAATGATGACATTGAGTTAAAAACACTAAGTGGAGAATGAATAGAGAGGTGTTCAAATTAGAATGGGACAGATGACTTAACTATACAGCTCCAAAGTAGATATTATGATAAATTACTAAGATATCTTGCATTTCAATACATAAATAAGGGAATCAGTGTCCGTTTTAAACACTGATATTATAGAAAAATATCTTGAACCCACTAAAATGTTAAGCGAAAAATATCGGACAATATGGAAATTATAACTCGGCAAGTTTCTAACTTGAAAATTATTAGATACACAATTTAAAGCATATCAATCCCCGACAACATTTACCACGGCAATATGTTTTTCGCCGCCGCCCTATGTACTCAACCTACACGAAACCTACCAATTAAATTGTAACAGAATTGCATTCAAGAAGCCACAGACACAAAAATGCCTTTTGGATTTCCCTCGCACTGCAAAGTTAATAATTCAACTGAAATTTCTACTGATGGCATTTACCATATTTATATCCTACATATTATTAATTGATGTAGGAATTTCCATATGTTACAGCCGTGTTTGTCGGTAGCAGGCGAGTATCGCCCAAGTGAGGGCTACCCTCACTTGTGGTCGGTAGGTGCAGGCCAAGGGAAAAATGAAAAAAAAAAAGGAAAATATAAAGAAAAGAAAATGGTAAAAAAGAAAAAAAATTACAAAAATTATCCATATCAATACTGGTCATGCCATATAGGTTGGTTGTTGTTCACGTCAGCAATTTTCAGTTAAAATTGGCTGGAAAGATTACATTAGCAAATAGTCAAAAGTTTAGGACTAAATTGATAAATCGTCAAAATATTTAGAACTAAATTGATATAATTGAAATGTTTAGGACTAAATTGGTCAAAAGGTTTAGGATTAAATTTGCATAATTGAAAGATTTAAGACTTAATTAACTGTCGTACAATAAGTTTATGACTTTTTGGACAAATACTTGGTGTTTGATGTGTCCTTTTGAAATAAGAGAAAGTACTAGTGCACTTGATTTTAGTGCCACCGAGTGAGTTTAATTAACCTTATAGATACATGCGATTTGATCTATCCATCCGAATAGTGAATCATCTTAAAGCTAAATTAAGATCTGTTTAATATTTTGAGATAATTACCAAAGACGGTCTAAAGCTAGTGTACGTTAGCGCCGGCCGTGTCACATCAGATGGTCGACGTCTACATCAGTAATTTTCTTCAAAATTGATCGAAAGGATTACATTGACAAATCGTCAAGTTGTTTAAGACTAAATTGGCCAAATTGAAAAATTTAGGATTAAATCGGCATATATCAATAGTTTTGTGACTTTTTTTGATAATTTTTTTCTAAAATTTCTAATGCCATAATTAGATTGTGCATTATAGATAAAGGGACGACAAATGGTTCGGTGTGATCGGTGGTGGTAGAATAATTGACCGCATTGGAGGAACCAACTTCTTTGAGCCCAAGAAACTATTACTTTCTCTATCAACTACAATATTCCCGATAAAGAGTCAATTACCACATTCCAACTATTTGAAGAATCGATCACCATGTGTCAAGCATCATGAATTCTCTTATTTTCTGTTAAAGAAAAGAAGACAATTATAGTGCACGCGTGAATATTGGCATGGATGGACGGGAATGTCGCGCATCAAGAGCTCCTAAATCTGAGTGGGCTCATAGCTATTCGATGAACACGTGAGATGGGGTGTTAAATAGCACGTCAAAGAGTAGGACACTCCAAAGCGGCACTTCTCGAGTTCACCTGAAAGTTTTCCCCAAACACCAATTGAAATATTTGGGAATAATGGCACATATGATCCCTAAACCTTTAATTTATTCAATGTGACACATGAATTTTAGCTAATCGTGCAATGTAGTCCTTGAACTTTTAATTTGTTTAATATAGTTCCAAAAATTTTGGTATGAAAATATTCAATGTTATCTCTGAACTTGAATTAATAGAAGGATAATATTGAACATTTTCATATAGTTTAAAGAATATTTTTTTTGGTCGAAAATGACTAAATTGAATATGTAACAAAAAATTTAAGGATCATTGCACATTAGTTTAAAGTTCAGGATTCACATTGAACAAATTAAAAGTTCATGGATCACACTGCATATTGAACCAAAGATCATAAATCATTTATGTCATTTTCTCAAATAGTTACCGACGGCTTGGGCGGGGTCAAGAACACAAGTTAATCCGACCTGCCGTCGGCCAGCAGCCCCGTCAGGTTGTGGCCCATTGGATACTGGGCCTATACCTGGTTGAGGCCTGGCCCAAGTCCAATCCAAATTGCTCAGTTCCTTCCAAGTCGTCCTCGTCAAATTAGAGCCTGCGTGCATCCGGTGCGCCTCTCGTTACCGTGCGATTTTGGTCCGTCTAGAAATCTTTGTTGCATGGATCGTATCGACATCGCCCTTTGAAAAGGGCGATTTGCTTCGGACACATCCATCGTTCCTCGTCCGCGGTTCCCGTCTTTTTGCAACTTGCCGAATCGGTCGGGCCGGCCGCCACTTGTCGAAGATGTTGCTGCAAGCTCTCGCCTCGGCTTCGCCCGCGCACGCGATCCTCCATCAGCCCCGTGCCGCCGCTGCCTCGCTCCCTCTTCGTCGCCGCCCTCCGCCGGCTTTCCCGGTCTCCCGGCCGGCGCCGGCGCCCCCTCCTCCGGCCGCTGTCCGCCGCGAGGGGCCGGTGCGCGCCGTCGGCATTTCTTGATCTCAAAGGTGGCACAGGGTACTCGCCCACTTTTTGTCGAACGCATTTTTCTGGGGCATTGCGATGATGATAGCTTGCTCGCGTTAAGTGGGTTTGCGAGAATTTTCCTTTTCCGTGCTTGCATTGATCTACTGTAGTGGCTTAGCTAACTTTGCTTGAAGCTATTGATTCGAGGGCGGATAAAGATTAGAAAGAGCTGCCTATAAAATCCGAGCAAGAGAATTACCTGCAAAAAATGAAGGAGAAAGATTAGAGAGACTGATCAAGTGGTCCTGATGACTGATGAGGTTCGCAATTCTTTTCGTTTTCGCAGAATGAGTGGGTTCGTTGATGTAGAGCTCAAGGTCCGTGACTATGAATTGGATCAGTATGGTGTGGTGAACAATGCAGTCTACGCGAGCTACTGTCAACATGGTGAGCCTCGTAGTTTCTAAGTTCTGCACGATTTTTCTTTAAAGCATATGCCTCGTTGGTGACATTTTTATAAAGCAAAGGCCTTTCCCGCATCCGGTCCTGCTCCCTTGTGTGGTCGAGATTCTTTTTAAGGAAGATTTGAATAGGAGGAGATAAGTTCAGTCTCCTACTCATGTCACCTCATTCAAGTAGCATCTGGCAAAGGCCAGTAAGGGCAGCGTGACTACAGAGTTGGTTCTCTTTAAATAGTCATAATAAGAATAACTTACAGGAATAATGTTGAAATTCGTGGTTGTGGCCTAATTCGTGTTTTGCAAGAGAGTCTAGGGACAAAGGTTAGAGCTTTTCATGAAAAGGGAATAAAATGGCTTGGAAGATATTGGTCTGGTTAGATCGCAATCTTCTCAAATCTCCATAGCGTTAGTTTGTCGGCTGTGCTGCTATACCTTTTGTGATCTGGCGGTTCCATCCTTTTTTCTGGGGATTCATATGTCAAAACCAGGAGACATTTGTATGCAATGTCCCACATAGAGCTTTGGGAGTGGTCTTGACTTTCTGGTGATAGAAAGGAGAACTCCAGTCCAATTAATAATATTCTGCTTTGGTTAGTAATAGCCGAAATCTCATACTTCCGCAAATCGTTTCGTACTTCTCTTTCTAATTGAGCTTCTTTCCTTGGATCGGAATATGCTAATCATAAGACAATAATGACTTGTCTCAAAAGGCATTGTTTTGGCACCCTGCTTTGTGGTTGGAAACTGAGAGGTGAAGGTTCTCCTTCTGATGATTTTTCATTTTGTGCAGCTTGAATAGTTTCTTTTATTCGACTAGATTAACAAGTCTGCGCATGATTCAACAACAGAACTAACTATTTGGTTTTAAATCAGGTCGACACGAGCTTCTGGAAATGATTGGAGTAAGTGCTGATGCTGTGGCCAGAACTGGTAATGCACTGGCATTATCAGAGTTGTCACTCAAATTTCTTGCTCCTCTAAGAGTATGTTTTTCATTTGTAATTTCTTGCAAAGACACTTCAAGATTAATTTAATGATTTTTGGTTGTGAATTGTGTTATGCCTTCCCTTGCTTTCTTTGGGGTCCTATTCACCTTTAAATTGATTTATGCAGACTTTACACACTTTTGATCCAAATCAGAGCTGGTTTTGCCTTACAAAATGTTCAATAATTCCTTATGTTGGTCCAAAACTATCCTAGAAATACATTTAGCACCTATATAGAGTTCAATTTAGTGGCAACAATGACAATTCAATAGAAAGATCGAGATATTTAAGGTCCTTCAGAGTTTATCCTTGTCTTCTTTCCCCTCTTGCCTTTCATTTCATTTCACTCTTTCTTTTTTCTGAGAAAAAAATTTAAAATATTAAAGAGCACATACTGGGTGCCTCCTCTCTTGACTAGCATTTCTAGCATATTCATTTAAAAGTAGAAGTATTCTCTTTCAATGTGACAATAGCTAGTATCCCTTTTTGGTAAGGGCTAATGAGAAAAGAGAGGGAAATCCTAGGAGATTTCTAAGGAGCAGATGAGGGAATATAGTCCCTGATTGGGCACAATCGCATAGAAGAATCTATACATGTACACTGAGTGAATGTAAAAAGGATTGGTGATTGTGCTGTTAGGGAGACAGATAAACCTACATATGCTGTCTGATGGCAGTAGGGAACTCAAATGCTTCAGGTCCCTCCTATGCAAATAGAAACAACTGAATGTTTTGCAAAAGCATTGTCTTTAACACTATATATGACTAAACGAATATATGCAGAAGTGCTTGGCTTGTGATTGTAATGTCATTCAATATTCATTGACTAGTTGTTTTATTATCCATTCTTGTGCGACCAGAGTGGGGACAGGTTTGTTGTAAAGGTGAGGATCTCTAACTCATCGGCTGCTCGCTTATACTTTGATCACTTCATTTTCAGGCTGCCAAACAGCGAGGTCTGTTTATCAACTACATCTTGCTATATCATACTAGATCTTGTCTTGGCGCTGAGATATTTTTGTTACATGTTCGACAGCCTATTTTGGAAGCAAAGGCTACGGCTGTTTGGCTTGACAAGAGCTATCGTCCTATCCGTATACCACCAGAAATTAGATCTAAGTTTGTCCAATTCGTTCGTCATGAGGAGGCCAACTGATGTGCAGAAGAAGTGGCGATCGAGTACTTGGTTAAAGACCCCTCCCTTTTGCTGAGACCCCTCGTTTGAGCTCGACATATGAAGACAGACAGGGAAAGGGAAAGAAAAATGCTACTGAAATTACTTTTACGATAGACATCCACGAGGAAGAATTTTTGCACATGTCAATTCGGCTCTTTCCTTCTGCACAAGCAGCTCATAGAGTTCAATTATTTTCGGATCATGTGAAGTAGTCCTTCAATCTAAACTCCTGTAGTTGGGCATCTGTGGGAATCAACCAATTAATTGTGAAATACGTCT
The DNA here is from genome assembly GCA_024733475.1 of Syzygium grande. Classification (NCBI taxonomy): domain Eukaryota; kingdom Viridiplantae; phylum Streptophyta; class Magnoliopsida; order Myrtales; family Myrtaceae; genus Syzygium; species Syzygium grande. The sequence continues at coordinate 35,158,487 of JAMXDD010000007.1, forward strand.
CTGTAACTGTAAAAAGTATCTTTGCATCAAACGACACATGAGGGAATACCTAACTAGTTGCTATGTACCACTTGCAGATGTTACTGATTAATGTACACGAAAACTATCCTGGCACATGCATCTATACCTCTCTACAATGGTGTCTTGTCCAAACACAAGCTCTAACACGATGATAACTTTGCTGTGCTGTACACTGAGGCAGGATGATAACTTTTCTGTGCTGTGCGCTGAGGCAGTAAAGCACCTTTAGAAGAAATTTTTGTGCTTGCTCAATTCAAGATTCACTAAATGAGGGACTCCAGAGGAAGAAACCTTCTTTTGTCTGAGTTCAAAGACTCAGTCGTTCAAAGTGTGTACGTGGATCTGTTTCATAGGTATTTGACAAGAGGAAAGGAGGTAGTGTTTTTTTGTGTACTCATGCATGCTTGTGGCTACAAGTGCCTAGAAAGATCTAGAGAGCAGTTCCACTTCTTCCACAACAGGTAATATCAGGTCAAGTGGTCGTGCATATTGAATATTACAGTTGGCCTGTAAGCGTGACACAGTTTGTCATGTTCTATCAAAGCATATTGGTAACCCCAGAAAAAGGGGAATGATTCATATTTATAACGTTATCCTACACGGTTTGAATTGAGTCCATCTCGGGCTTCTTTTCCTGGGGAAAGACTTGACTGCATACTAGCAAATTTGGAGTTCAAATGTGTGAGCTTCAGTTTCTATTGATTGGGAAGTCAAAAAGTTTTTCTTTTGCAATGCATACATCAACTGTCATTGATTTGAAAGCATAACATTCCTCGAGTTGGTCTCGCTAACTTTCCAATAAGTGAAATCATGGCAAATTGCAAATTTGTATAGCTTTTATTATGTAGTTGCTCTCTTTAGTTACTCTTGGTGCTGAAGAAGCTGCTTAGCAAATGTTGTTTCTTCTCGGCTTCTTTTTCTCCGAATAGATCTGCCAGAATGTCGGGTTGTTAGTGGTTACTTAGTAACCATTTCTAATGAATGTGAAGTTCGATATCTGTTGGTCCGCAATGATATGGAGAGAATACTGTGCAAGTTCATGAGCATCTTCATGTGGGCATTAGCATAGTCAGAAATCGTGTCGACAATATGCAGCGACTACAATATCCGCCCAAAGTTAGTTCCTCTCCCTTTCAGATCACAGGAAGGATCCATAAACTCGCTCCAAGCTGATTAAACCATTTGAGAACTTGCAAATTTTCTGCAGTTGGGCATCGAAGCCTACCGGAAAGTTGGTGCTAAAAGGGCTATCCTGGATATCATCGATTGTTGCACGCGTTTATCTTCTGTGGCTAGTAACGTGATGACTCTACATGAATCAGATACGGAAAATAGAAGTAAGTATTTCTCGTGGGTGTCACTCCGTGTGGAACTGGTTGCACTCAGCAGCATTGAGCACATGGATATGCGTATAGTGACTCCACGTGATGCACGAAGCCTGCGAGAATAGAGAAACTTCTAGGTACTCTTTAAAGCATAAAGTGACGCCTTTCTTCGTTTGAATTTAATCATCATATGTAGAGTAGCGTGAAACTTACAATGTCCTTTCCAAACGACAACACATGGGATACCAGTTAGCAAAGTAACTAAAAACCTCTTGTGACAACATATTTTTTGCCGAGAAATCTTAGGGTCCGTTGGTTTGAAAGAAACTATTTTCGGAAAATTGTTTTCTGCCTTGTTAGTATTTGGGGAAAACTAATCGATCTACAGAAAAGTTTTTCATGGACTAAAAACAACAAGCTTAGATATGGAGAAAATAACTTTCCCTTTTGGCAAGAAATAAATCGCTTTTACTAAATCACTAAATAAATGAAAACTAATTATTTTTTTAAAAATGATTTTCATGAAAAATATATTCCTTTATCACGAAGTTTTCAGTAAAACAAGCGCACCCTTAATGTAGGTTTCACAGTTGCTATCTGTGAAAGTATGCTGGGAATCCATACAGTTTTACACCCTTGAGTTCAAGAAGCAATGAAAGATTTACTGTGCAAAGTGTGTATTTGTTTCATGAAAAAATTTGGGTGCTAAACTGTGGTTGTAATGCATAGCACAAGTTTTGAAATTAGTGGAATTGAAGATGACTTCTACAAATTTTTCTTTCTAAATGCAATTGACTATCAGGTTAGTGAGAAACGAGTCTTGGACAGTAATGCCCAGATGTAATTAACCCCAGATTGCCGTGCCGTGTGCGCACACGGTATACTCTCGAGTCTGGAGGGTTCCCTCTCTTCAACTCGCCGAACCGGTCCCCCCCCAACTAACTTTGGAATGACCCGCCAAAAATTACATGCGCGCTTTGATTGGTAGTTGAGGTAGAATGGCTTCGAGACATCAACACACTGTCGTGAAACAACGTTGTTTTTCTGCCACTAGGGTTCTGATTGGCTATCTCCATCGTGGTCTACACAATCCATGGTGGTTCAGGAACCACCTGATCACCTTGGACTGGAGTCTGGATTTCACTAGGAAGAGTAGGTGATGCAAAACCTTGCAAGGATAAGGATCATGACCCCGAAGCAGTTGGTTCTACCATAACTAGCATTGATCCAACGCGGAGGGGACAGAAAGGATCTTGACGAGAGGAGAGCGTCCATCATTCTGATAGTGTGAGAGAAATGGAAGAGGGAGGGACGAAGAAGAAGATCATGGTGGCGATTGATGAGAGCGAGTGCAGCCACCTTGCCCTGCAATGGGCTCTTGACAACCTGGGCCACACCATCGCCGGCTCCGAGCTCATCGTCTTCTCGGTCCAGCCTTCATCTAACTACGGCTCCGTTTATGCTGCTTCTTATGGAGCTGCCCGTAAGACTCTCTCTCTCTCGATTCTGTACCTTGATCACTGAGTTCGAGTGGATTATAAAAAACTGCCTGCTGAGTTTATGAAATCCGTTAAATTTCTCGCGCCTGTGGTGGATTGTTGTTATGTTGAGATTATCTTTTGATTATCTCGGTCAGTTAAGAATTTCTTACATCAATTCGCCTTGGTTGGCTTGGCTCCTTTATTATCTTTATCTTATTTCATGCTAGAATTGTTGGGGCTCACTTGCTGAATCTCTCCCTTTCTTTGCTCCATTTTGTAGCGCAGCTGGTTAAATTTCACTTGCTTAATCTAGTATAAACCATCTGGATTCTGCGTGCTCCTTTTCATCTTCTAACTCAACTTTCTTTATCTGGGGAAATGCTTATGGTTCTGGATAATTCATTCTACTGTGCAGCTCCGAACTTGATTAGAATCCTAGAAGAAAATCGCAAGAAGCTTACTTCAGCCCTACTAGAAAAGGCCAAGGAAATCTGCTCTCAGCATGGGGTAAGTAAGAGGACCACAGTTTGATTCCGAAATATTTTGTAAAAATCATACTACGAATCCACATCCATGTTTTCGTTTGACACATTAACAGCGCCGAGTGCGACATGGGACAAGAAATCATAACAGATGAAGTAATCAGGAGTCATAAATACTATGGTCTAGGTAACAGAAGACTTCACTCAAAACACTTATTGTCTGGTACACATGACGATTCATTTTACTTCGAACACTTGTATACAATGCACTGAGCGTTCCTATGCTTGCACCAGCTCCTAATATATCAACTCCACACTTCGGCATTTCCTAAAGTAAACCCAGGTCGTAAGTCAAAAGTTGGAGGGTAGAGAAGACAGAGGACTTGTGAGATAATGTTGCTGCTTCTAAAAAGGGATGCACAAGAGTTGCTAGTTGTCATGAATGGTGCAAGTCTGTGTAGAAGGAAGTTTCGTTATTCCTTCAGCAGGCAAAATCTCCATAACTAGGAAATCTAAGCATCAACTCTTTCTCTCTCTTCAATTACATTTGAATCTTAGCATTGAATCGTGTTAACATATCTTATATGGGTAGACTTTCATGCTGCTCCTCGTCACTTACTCTCTTCTTCTAGTTATCATTCATCAACATTTCTTTTCAAGATTCATCGCGCGAAGCAAAGTACACAAGTGATATTGGCAATTTATTCATCTTTGTGATGGCATCAATGTCCACGAACTAGGAAATACTGGGTTCTGGGCTGAACAAGTCATCAATTGATTATCATTAGCAATTGTATAATGTTACTATCGATATGTTTGGTAAAAGCTCTTGGACAATTGCACTAGTCAAATACGCATCCATCCTAACTAAAGGCAATAACCGAAGCCTAGAGAGAACTTCATTTCCTGTCTCTTGTTGGTTTGGCTGAAAGGCATCTCTGTTCCCTTGAAGTGTTCCCCTAATGCGTCTGACATGTGCTCTCCTGCAATTGAAGGTTGCTCAGTGAATTTGATCTATTTTATCTATATAAAAAAGTTCAGCAGGAGAGGACACGATAGAAGAATAAAGGAAATGGAAGCAAGTGAACTGTTATACAAATAGCAAAGTGGGTGACAAATGAGTTATCTCCAAGAGACAGCCAGAACAAGCATAAGTTGTGAGTGGTATGTCCAGCTTGTGAAGTACTTGTAGTCTTACAAGAATAGCAGCTTCTTACAATAAAATTCTATAGTTTTAAGAGGCCCAAGAGATGAAAGTTAAAGCTACCAAAGCGTTTTATGTATTGGCTAAATAGCAAGCCAAGGATGAGGAGCTACAACATAAAAAGAGGAAAGAGAGAGCCGACCATGAATCTGACAATAACCTGGCCATCTTACAGATCCCAGAGATTCAACAATGAAGCTTTTTCCATCTTTCGACTTTCCTATTTACAGCCTGAGTACATCAACTTCACTGATCAATGTCTGTCTACATAAAAAACAGCTTGTCCATCTCAACTGCGGAACAGTTCAAGAGGAATAGATTGACAGCTTTCTCTTTTTAGTCCAATCCATCGTCATTTGTTGAGATGGATCATTGTCGATTAGTGCAGTTGTTGAAGGATTTGCACCACTAAGTTGACCAAGTTCATTGCTGTTGCACAGTGATAAAACCTACTGATGATCTGCTCAGCTGACAGCTTAGTCTTTCACTAGTAAAACGAAGCATGTTGAACTTGATATGCACTATCGCTTCATCCATTAGAGAATCCTGCGCAGATAAATAGATGAAATACAACAGACGAGCAAATTGCTAGTAGGGTATCGAATTGAAGTTTCGAGTTTGTGAATTTTGAGAGTCAAAGGATATGATAAATGGGAAGATAGCAGGTGTTGAGGGGGAGTGCAAAAGTCAACACCCAAGATGCTTGTTGACATCGTCCATTGCCTAAGTAGATACGCATGTACAATTTGTCTGAGCAGAGAAAAAGCAAACGTTCCTTCTAAAGTGAATGATGGTCAATGGATTACTAATTTCATGGTGGTGAATTTGCAATTATGATTTGTTCTATCAAGATTAGTCATTAGCTCCTCATCAGATGATTAAGCTGTCCATTTTGGAAGAACATGGAAGTTTAATTTGTGGAGCAAGATGAGCAGTTCACTTTCATGAAAGCAGCATTTTGTTTCAGACATATTATCCAAGATCAGGAATCCAAAGCTTCCGCCTTCAATAACAATTTGGATACTTTAATTCTGTGAATTTTCTTCTGCATATGGTTCGTGGAATTATAATAATTCCAGTATCTGTCTAATTTGATAAAATGCATTTTAAAATAGGTCAATGCAGAGACGATGACAGCAGTTGGGGATCCTAAACAGGAAATTTGCAAGGCAGTTGATGAACTCAACATCCAGTTTATTGTGTTGGGCAGCCATAGTCGTGGAGCAATAAAAAGGTTGGTCACTTTCTCTGTCTTATAGGGTTGAGCTCAAGTTGGTTTGAACTGCCAAGTGCCGAAGCGCACGGAATTTAGTTTTCCAGTTTCGTTTGGCCGGGAGTGTGCTTTCTTATTTTCCATTAACAAAATGAACTGACCTGTGTAATGGCAGTTCGGTTCGGTATGAACTTTTCTCTAGCAATACTGAACGGCAGAACTCTTCTTTCTTTTTTTTCCTTTTTCACTTTTCTTGGATATGGAGGTAGTTGTCAGAGCTTCTAAAGTGATTGAATCAATTGAAATTCAATAGGCAATCCCAGGACACGTTCTGCAAAAATTCGTAGTTCTAGCCTTTTGCCTACAACTATTACTAATTTTCACCGATTCTTTAGTCCGTGTAGCACTGGTTTGATGTTTACTGTTTAGTTAGGCCACCTTTGAATATGCTAATATTTTGGAAAAGAAAATGATTCATAAAGAAAAGAGAGAAATCCAATTCAGTTTGGAACTGATCTGGACTAGCCCATTCAATCTAATTAAGTTTGGTTCCAGACCCTTTAATTAAGTTTGGTTTGTAATTTTCTAAGTCTAGATGGTCCTTCAGTTTGGCCACGAAAGCCCAAACCTACTAGGACTGAGCCTATTCTGACAACTTTCTTTGTGATGAGATGGCGCCATGATATGTCTATAGAAACTAGGTCACACGTTTTGTCCATTGTAACCGTGTCTTTTACCATTGATGATGCTCAGTTACTATTGTTCTCTGTCAACTTCATTCTGCATAATTTAACCTGCGGATGACTAACATGTTTAGACTTGGTTTGCTACTCAAATTGTAGATTAGCATAATATTAGTCACCTTACTATTAGGATGCTTAAAGCTATGTCTATATCTCGTTTCACATGTAAAAGTGATATGCTTGAGAATTATTCTGGACCCTGTCGAATTCTTTCACTTGTTTCTGTTTCTGGGCTCATCTGTGAGACCATCTCCCGGATGCTTCTCAATGCCGCTTCACCGTCACAGGGCGTTTCTAGGTAGCGTCAGCAATTATTGTGTTCATAATGCGAAGTGCCCTGTCCTTGTGGTGAAGAAACCAGCTTGACCTATCAGCATCAGCCATTTGCTATCTGAAGTTAAAAGTCAAGTTCAGCAGAAGCTAGTACTATAGTTGCAAGCATCACCAATTCGTGTCATTGATGGGGGGATGGAATTTGTCGTTGCTGAGGTCGTTGAAACAGTTCAATAGACCTCTAGTGCTGTTTCATTACTTCATCACAGTGTCAAATATCGATGTCTTCCAATGTGATATATGTTTAAGACGTGTAATATACTTGCTGGTCAGCCCTCAAATCTTCACGCTTTGTGCATTCTCCAATTTTGTTCATACAATATTATTCTAGCTCGTACACTGGCGACTCTTGGGATCGCAAGTAGATGTTTAATGACGTTGCTTCATATAAAGTTTCATTAATCAATCTCTTCACTCATTAGTCTTTAATGTCACACCTTGAATCCTATCAGAATGGCGGAGTGACACGGCCATTCTTTCACCTAAAAGACACAGTTTCAAACCATATCCAAAGTCCCCATCGATGTTGCTCACTCTATTGGCCACTAACCAAATAACCTGGTTAGATTAGGAAGGAGTGGAATGAGTAAGTATAGTTTGGTGGCTAGTACATTTTTTCTAAGTAAATGGAGTAGCTACTATGCATATATATATATATATATATATATATATAAATATCAATAAAACTTATAATTCAACTCTTTAATATACATATTAATTCATATATGAGTTATTTTATTTCAACAAACTTTATACAATTCAGAAATACTAATTTAAATCATCATCTCATTTCAAACATCAATGACAATCTCAACCAAATCACACATTAATAGTTCATTCTATCGACTAAGCTCAAATTACATCTCAACGGTTTATTCCATTAACTAATCTCAAATTACACATTAATGGTCCATCCATTGACCAAATCCATGCACAAATTTTTAATCATGATCATGCATACCGTCTTGTGATAAGGCGACCAAGCTCCACCCCTTGGGAAAGTCTCCACCTATATTACTGGTAGCTAGCCCACAAGGATATCACAACATTAGTATGCATACCCATAAACTCCTCAATGGGTTTACAACGATATTAAGCACTAATGCAAACTCACAACAACATTCTTCACAAATCATAAGCCAATTCGAAATCAATATCACAAAACAATTTTACAAACCATTTCATATGATCTTTCTCATAAACCAGAATACATTTCACAAACCAAATATATAACTTCTGGCAACTCAACTCATCTGCTAGAATAATTTTTGTAAAGTATTTCTCAAATCATTTCAGAACTAGTTTAATAAACTAGATTCCTAAAGCAATATATATTTTCATAGTACCTTTCACAATACGGTTCTAAAACTATTCACAAATAACCAAAGAATAATAAATGCTTGATCCATATTTTTCTAATAAAAATGCCATTTCGTAACTTGTAAAATATTTAATCCATATCGCATTCGAAATATGAATTTACAAACTCAAAGAAGAGATAGCGTCACTCACCTGGGAATGTCTAAAGAACCAAACAAGGAAGCTTACTTGAACTAACCTAAAGAACAAGTAAAACACTATCTTGACTACAAAACAACTCTTACGCGACAAAAAATTGCTCATTCAAAGCGATTATTCAAATCTAAGTGTAATATGAAACTCACACACAAAACCCTAAAATTCTCCCTCCAACCAAACCGTTGCTCTAAATCGATATCAAGTCAAATCCTATGGCTCCACAACGCAATAATCCACAATTTTCATGAAATCTTAAAGCTCAATAATTAAAAAATCAAACTTTGCGATTTGAATTAAGCATTAATTCCGAAAACTTTTCCCATTGGATGAATGAAGAGTGCAAACACATACCGAGCAATGTGAATCAGGGTTGAATCGACTTGGCAAAGTCCCTGTAATGTGCATGTGCAAAATCCCTTTTTTCCTTCCCTTTCCTTTTTTCTTTCTTTCTTTCTTTTTCTTTTTGTTGATATCTAAATTTTAACTAGCCATTTATGAACAATTACATAGAAAATTAAGGATTAATTTTTTAACTCCTAAACAAAAAATATAATTAGATGTATAGTTTTTTGGAGCATTTATTAAATAGTTTAATTGCATTTTGCATGTTAATTTGATTAGCGTCAAATGGATCTAATTGGATGGATCGAATATTCTAAGCTTATTGAATTGGTGCGGGTGGGGTTTTGAGCCCAATTAGTTTGTTTGGGTCTATGAAATAGAATTAATTTGAATCTAGCCCATGGGCGAAAAATATATTGTGCTCAATTTAGAGATTAATGTTACCAAAATTTTGGTCAATTAGTGGAATATTTCAAAATGGGCATGATCTTTCGAATACTTGAGGCGGCGATCCTCTTAGTTAAGGGGAAGGAAAGAAATAAAAGGAAAGGGGAAGGCAGTAGATTTGGTTTCTTTTGTATCTCTGTGCAAAGGGGAAACAATATAAAGAATACAAAAGAGGAAAGTGGAATTTGGTCAATATAGGGGCATATATTCTGATCAATACCAAGGTGGTCTTCATAAGGGTGGTAAATAGTTCGGTTCGGTTCGGTTTTTAAGAAAACAAAACCGAATTGAACCATTAAGGATGCTCCCTTGAATCGAACTGAATTTGAATCGAATCGAATTGGAACCGAACCGTAAAAATCGATTTGGTTCGGTTTGGTTCAGATCAGTTTTCGGTTTCAAGTTCATTAAGCGAGAGAGAGAGAGGAAAGAGGAGAGAAAAGGGAGAGAGAGGGCAAAATAGTCCTTAAACTGAAGTGTTTATTTTAGTTCGGTTCGATCCAAACCGATCCGAACCGAACCGAAAAGAAAAATTGGTTTATTTTGATGATCCGAACCGAAACCAAAACCGAACCAAAATGCATCAAATTTTCGATTTGGTTCGGTTCGTCTCTCGGTTCGATTTTTCAGTTTGATTTTGACACCCCTTGTGACTCTTCATGCATCCCGTAAAGGGAAGGAGCTAGAATATAATATATTCTAAAACACTCATAAGAGGAAAGTAAATTTAGGGTCCATTTGGCAATCATCTGTTCTCGAAAATAGTTTTTGTTCAAAAATAATTCTTTTTTATTTTGTGCTTGGGAACAATTTTTAAATATTTGAAGGTATTTCCAAAATTTCTATTCTCGAAATAGAAAAAAGAACATAAATACATTTAGTAATTGTACAAAATTTATTTTTATTAATAATATTTTAATAATATTTTGAATTTTTTTAATATATATATTTTCTTTTTTGTTCTTCTTCTTCCCCTTCCTTGGCCATGGCCAAGTTGGTGGCACCAGTCATAGGCCAGGGTTGGCGAGGGTGGCTCGCGGCTTGGGCGAGTGCCACCCTTGCCGGATTTGGCAAGGGCCGCGATGCCCTCGTCAGCCCTGGCCTATGGCCGGTCGTCGATGGCCGGCAGCTGGCAATCGATGACCAGCCACATGCTAGTAAGAAGAAGAAAAAGAAAACCAAGAAGAAGAAGAAGAAGAAAATTTTTTTCCATTTCTGATTCTTGTTTTCCAGAATCAAGAATCAATTTTTTTTTACTTCGTAATTTTGTTCCAAAACTGATTTTGAGAACAAATTTTTGCAAATTTATGCCCAGGAACAAAATATTTATCAAATAGATTTCTATTCCAAAATTAATTATGAAAATAAAAGAATAGAAATAGTTACTATTTAGCCGGTTGTCAAACGCATCCTTACTCTCTTTTCTTGAAAACCCAGGTCTTCCCTACCTATAAAAGGGTCACTTATAGACAACAACTGGAGAGCTTTTCTTTTGGTCTGACCACACGCAAAAAATGGACTAATTCAAAAAAAACCCTCAACTTTACACGTTGTTCCAATTATATCTTGAACTTTTTTTTATCTCAAGAAAAATCTCAAACTTTTATCCGAGTCTCAAATCTACCCTCCCGTTATAAATCTATCCAATTAACGTTAGAAAAAAAAAAAAAAAGAGACGATTGCGACAAGGGTAAAGGGGTGGCCGTGGCGCCCACGCCGCCACTGCCACCGGGAAGGAGTGGCGGCCCTCGCCTGGGCCTTCTCAAAGGCTGGCAACCCTCGCCGGCCCCGAGCGAGTCGCCGGCGAGGGCATGCAGTCCCCAATCTGGGGCGAGGGTTGCGCCCTCCCCCAGATCGGGGTTGCACGCCCTCGTCGACGACTCGCTCGGGCCGGCGAGGGTCGTTGGCCCTGGGCGAGCGGCGTATTGCCTCTGTTCGACAACTTCAAGCTCTCGTCCTTGAGCCCGACCCACTTCGCCCAAGTCCTCCACTACGCACTGCGGTCCGTGAAGCACTTCGCGAAATCCGTGGTCTGCGAGATGGAGACGGCGAATTGGAACCTCGATGAGGCGATCCGGTTCATCGAGCCGCGAGCGAGGTTCGCAAAGCCGAGCCACCGGCACTTCACCGTCGAATCGTTCGTGGCCAAATCGATCTTCGAGGGCTTCAACTTCCTCGACTTCGTGCTGGCGAACGAGTCGCCGTCATCCGTCGAGGAGCGAAGCCCCCAAGCCTTCTTCGACCAGTTCAAGAAGCTCAAGTCCGCGAGCCCCGCGAGCTTCGTCGCGCGAAACCCGAGCTCGCCGTTTGCGAGGTTCGTGAAGGCTAAGTACCTCCAGCTCGTGCACGCGAAGATGGAGTGCTCCTTCTTCAGGAACCTGAACCACTGGAAGGCCGTGAGCTCCGGTGGGTCGTCGGCCTTCCGGAAGGCCCGGGCGAGGGCCGCTGCTCCTTCCCGGCGGCTGTGGCGGAGGCCACCGGCGCAGCTGCCGGTTTTTTTTTTTTTTTTACGTTAATTGGACGGATTTATAATGTAAAGATAGATTTGGGACTTGGATAAAAGTTTGAGGTTTTTCTTGAGACAAAAAAAAGTTTAGGTTATAATTGGGATAACGTGTAAAGTTGAGGTTTTTTTTGGAATTAAGCCCGCGAGAAACACGGAAAGAAGAGACAAGAGAGAGGAGAGAGAAGATTTATCTTCTTCCTTGGGCGTGTGCCTCCATGATCACGACCAAGGGCTCCACGACCAGAAGCTGTTCTTGCTACTCTCCTTGTGGCTGTTCCTCCGCTCATCGCTGTGTCACCTAAGTAAGTTGGCAGCAGTCCGTGAAAAAGTTGTTGTTGTTGTGCCCACCTCCGACAACGATGACGACAAGGAGCCGCTACGACCTCTAGCCCTCGGCGTCCCTGCTGTTTGTGCTGAACCAACGAGTCACATTGTCGAAGCTCTCTGTCCCGTGACGACCGCTACGACCTGCTTCCTGTCTTGGCCTCGGTGACGTTGCTCCTATTTTGTTCCGATGAGGACCTGCCTTCCACGAGCTATTTCGCCCTCATTTGATGCTGTCCTTGCTGCGAGCCCAACCGAGATTGAACTTCTACATTTGGCTTGGTCTTCTCTGATTTTGCAGGCTCACCCCAAGGCTGGCCTATTGTTGATGGAGTCAAGATATTACGTCCAAGCGAAGTCCAATTTGTTGATACCCTTGCCGAATTACTCATCATTGTTGTTGTTTGCCTCTTCACCATGAGCCCCTTGGCTGCTAGCCACTTGCTTTGTCACCACCACGATCCACCGTCCGCCGGTCCAAACTTGGAAAACAAATATTTGAATTAGATAAAAATCTCATAAAATTTACTTTACGAGTATAATGTTTCCTTGTTTGAAATATTGCAATCTTATTTGAATCTTTGAATGATATTATTGTGTCCACTAAGTTCCAAATAGCCTTCAAATTAGGAATTATTTCCTAATTCCACAACGTGCATATGATCGACATTCTAATTTCATGCCCAAAATATGATTCACAATCGTACGGAAAATCGTCAATCCGATCTTCCGCTCGAGATATGATTTGCGATTGTGCGAAAGATTGGCCAATTCGATCCTCATGCCCGAGATATGATTCGTCAATTTATTGTTTCTAAATTTAAATAGATATGGATAATATTTCTTGTGATTGGGTGTTGTGTTCATTTCATTGCTATTTCTTTCCGTCTTTTGTTTGAATTGAATTGATTGTCTTTCCATAAAAAAAAATACAAAAAGGTTAGGTAAAATTTGAGTAGATAATATATTGCATGTTTAAGATAAAATTTTGATTATTTTCTTAGAATAGATTGGATTCTTTTCTTAGATATTATTATTACAAGTTTAAATTAGGTTAATAACTTATTCCGAATTTAAACTAAAAAATATATAAAATACCACGTCATGTCATATTAGAGTAGTTGCATACTAATTAATTCTTGTCATTAGACATCTCACGTCTAAGTTCATTTGCATGTCATATTAGAGATAGTGTATTTAATTGTTGTTAGAATTAGGACATCTAGGTAAATCATATGTCGCATGTTATGTTAGACTAGTAGCATGTATTGCATATAGTTTAATTTTCACTAAATAAGAGAAACTCCAAAAATACATTAAGTGGAATTGCATGTTAATTAGAAACTATATTAAGGTTGTTAATGTGATTTTCTAACTAATATTGTAGATGCTTTCGTTGCTTTGAGGTAAGTCTTTATCTTAAAATTTATTTATTGCTTTACGCTATTGAGTGTTATATTATTGGTTGCGCATCCACATGATTACCTCACATGTTAGGAGTAAATTAAAATCAATGCAAGCTGCCTGCATAATTTTTTTTCTTAAGAGAAAAAAGGTACCGAAAGGGCGTTAGAGTAATATAGCATAATCAAGCCCCTAAATCCATAATCTCTGGTTTGTAGAAGTAAAATAAATCTCCCAATACTTTACTTGGGTTTCTAATCTACTCACAAAAAAAAAATAAATTAGTGGAGACTTTAAAATGAAAGATCTTACATATTAAATAAATTGAATCTAAGTTACAAATTAATATGAATTTAGAGGAGTCCAAATTAAGTCTGGACTTTATAATTCATTAACCGAACGCTTAGGTGTTGAACCCCAAGGGAAGGTCGCAACACTTTTCTCTTTGTTTTCCCTTTTCAGCCTCCTCTGTTCCTTCTACAATGGGCTGAACGTCAACTTTTCCTTTTTTTTTTTTTTTCTTGTGGGCCCCGCCCTTGTCAAAGTTAAAATATTACAACTAGTGATCCACAAGTTTCTGTAGATTTTGCTTTTATTAACCCGGGACCCTTTCATTCTTTTCAGCTCTGTGACGTTGAAGATGCTAGACAGACCCTCTTTTTCCGCATGGCAAAGTACCCACCTTTTGCTGGTGCCAGGAATTATCAGGACATGACTTTCCTTGGCGAGGTGAGCCAGCAACAGTGAAAACAGAAGCTTTCTTATGACGTGAGAGAATTGATTTTTGCTCGATCCGTTGAGCACCGAAAGTAGAGCACAGCTGCTTAACCGACGACCTCAGACATCCAGAAAAACGTCACATCATATGCCGGATCCGAAATTAATAAGAACACCGTCCATCTTCTAGTTTTAGTCATCTGTTGAAATTCGATGGCTGGAAAAAATCCCATTGCCTTCGCAGGTAAGAAAGCGCAGATGCTTTTGGATCATGATTTGTCAGCGGTTTGGCTTAATCACTTTCATGGCGTCCAATTTCTTTGCCATGTACCCTAATGCTTTCCTTTAGTGGAGTGAGAGAGACTATTTGAACGATGCAACATTTAGTAAATAATTTGAGCAGCTATCCTATCAGTTGATTTTTATGGAAAAACTATTACTTGGTGCATGTAAAGCTCAATTCATGTAAGCGCTTAGATTTATAGGTCTCACGTGAAATTCACATAATCCTATAACTCACATGTAGTGAGCTCATTTGTATCTTATGTGTGGATGAATAGCTCGAATTTTACATGTTGCTCTAAATGATTCAATGATAGGTCCTTTGAGTGGCAATTACTTTGAAAGCTTACCTTTCTTTTTTTGGTCAGAAAAAGCTTTTCATTACTATGTTTGTTGGTACGGAATTTTGCGAGAAAAGTTTTAGTACAAGTATGGAATGAATAGCTCGCGCAGACTTCTACCGGATAGGAGTTTCATTAGCTCCTCTGGTGGTCAAAGACTTGTGTTTCACAAATACGGTTGATCTTACGACGCACGGCACGAAAATATTTGCAATTTTCTACGATAAATTAGCTAAACATCGAATGAGTGAATGTGTGAGTTAAATCACTAGCCAATCTTGTGGATACTTAGAAACATATGTAATGAGCGTATCAAAAATCCTAAAACTTTCCATAAAAGTGCAATTAAGCCCTAAATTTTTCAAAAAGTGTAATTAAGTTTTAAAATTTGTCACGAAAATGCAATTGAGTCCTAAAATTTATTAAGTCCTAAAACTTGTCAAATTGATCAAATCAAGTCCTTTGATTGATTACGTTTTTTGAAATTTCTAGGATTCGATTGTATTTTCATGACAAGATTTAAGACTTTATTGCTTTTTTTTGAAAGATTTAGGACTTGATTGCACTTTCTTGATAAGTTTTGGGACTTGACTGCACTTTTTTAAAATTTTAAGATTCAATTATATTTTCGTGATAAGTTTTAAAATTTGTAATGTATTTATCTCAAAAAAATATTGTGTTTAGAGCTCGAAAGAGAAAATCAAACAGTATATGACGTGGGACTATCCTATGTTGATGTTCGATTACATAGTCAATGAAGTCAAGTTTCCAATAAAAAAGCACCATTTATACACATTTCATAGTGTTTTTTTTTTTTTTGGTCAAGATACACATTTCATAGTTCGACTAAGAAAAAAGGACACATTTACTGCCCCTGATTTGACACATTTGAATTACTCCAGCAGCCTCGGAAAGATTTTAAGGAACCAAAAAGGCCACCTTGCAATCAGCCTATGGACCACTTGTCTCAATGGAAGTCCCTTAGAGTATTTTGTGCCTCGCTCCTTTCTCTTTTGTGTCTTGTACATTTTCAACTATAATATGAACTTTCTGACAAAAAAAAAAACTGTAATAAGACCTTCATTCGCTATTTTGCAAGATGCATCATATGATATAAAGTCAACATCTTTATTTGATTCAGCATGCGAACAAATGGCCCACGTTCTCTCACACCCTTAGGTTTGGTGGAGTTGAACTGCTTCAGCATTCAGGTGACAGCTTAACCAGAGGTCCCGGAATTGGAATTTAGGTTCTTAATTATTCTTTTAAACGAGGCAATAAAGTTTGCCTCCTATGGGGCCCTTCCCTTCTTTTAAGAAGTCCTGTGCATTTCGACGACAGATGCAATTTTAAACATCAGAAGTGAGTTTCAAAGATCAACGCCGTGGCTTTTGAGGTAAAGAACTTGTAGAGAAATGGAAGGAGGAGGGAAAGGGGAGAGCAAGAAGGTGATGGTGGTCATAGATGAGAGCGATTCCAGTTACTATGCCCTCATGTGGGTGCTCAACAATCTCAAGGAATTGATCACTAGTTCTACGCTGCTTCTTTTCGCCACGCAGCCACCTCCGAGCTGTAACTTTGCGCTGGGAGCTCCGTTCGGTTCGGCTCGCCTATATTTTCAAGGCTTAGCAGGTCAAGTACCAACTTTGGTCGCTTCATTTCCTCTTTGTCCAGTGTTCGTTTTTCAGATATATTCCTCTTCAAGTAGTTTTCATTGTTCTGTTGAGAGATTGTGTATGGCTGGAGGCTATTGGTGGTTCTAAATCACTTTGCCTTAAAAAATTGAAGTTCTTGCCTCGTGTTCCTGAAGTTGATAACTATTGTTTAATCTGATGAAGATCTTTTGGAACGTGGGACAGCCCTGGAGGTTTTTAGCACGGCACAAGAACAAAGTAAGAAGATTTGCTTGGGAATCTTGAAGAAAGCCGAGGGCATCTGTGCGAGTCGAGGGGTACTGTAAGAGGATACTTTCTCTTCACCATCTTCATTCTTCTTAATCTTTTCTAATCATGGTTTTATGGTCAATATTTAGACAATCTCAAGAGATGGCATGTTCATTGTTATCGCTTAATAAAAGTATGGCGCAAAAAAAAGGAGAAAAATTACTGTTGATCAATACTTTCCTACAAATTTTATTTGAGGAAACCTCCACCTGTAACCTTTCAAAAGCATGTAGTGCCAGGGCCTCAGCCTGGTAAAATATGGGAAATCACCACTTTTCTTATCAAACTTCAAATCCTGGCGTTATCAGCGAAACCTATCAGTCTTATTGCATCGCGGATTTGAAACGGGCTAGAAAAATATGGCTGCTACTTCATACAAGAAGTCTGTTCAAGTTTGACTGCAAATTCTCGATCTAGCTCCCTTTGAAGCCGGCATTCCGGTTGCACAATCTTTCAGAACTTGTATTTGAGTCATACTCTTGAAACATCAGATTCTGAAAAGTTTTCCTAGGGTTTTGCATTTCGAGAGGTGAATTTTGTTGTTGGACAGGTGAAAGTGGAGACGCTCATGGAGGCGGGAGATCCTAGGGTTACCATATGCAATGCAGTGCACAAAAACAACATCGATCTTCTTATCCTGGGGCATGAATCTCATGGAATCCTCAAGAGGTTAAATTTTTTCTATTTGAGTCATGAAAAGTTGGTGCATATAATTCATGGACCGCAGGTTAATTGGGCCATTTCCTCAATTTCAATTCCATACCGTTACTCCAGCATTTCGTCTATCTATCATTTTCTTCTTATGATATTTAGATGATGTTTCCCATCCTATTGTTAATGACAATTGACAGCATAGTGCTAGGTCATATATCAAAGCATAAAATTTGGTTCTGTATAATGAAGTTGAGTTGGTCGTTGCAGGGTTTTCTTGGGGACTCCGAGCGATCACTACTTGAATAATGTGAAGTGCCCAATACTTTTTGTGAAGAGGCCAGAATAAGCCTTCGATAACTGCTTATATGGGTTTATGTCAGCTATATGACCACCAGAGTGTATGTATTAAAGTCCTCACTGGGTAAGAAGTAGCAGATTATCTCAACTGAACTAAATCTGTCAGATCTGTAAATTCATATTCAGAACCGTCTATAACTAATCACAGTTCACAAGAATCCAAGTGCGATTACCTCAGTCACCATAACCATGGTCTGTAGCTCTGTCTATCTTATTAGTGAAAGAAATGTTCTCACTTATGAATTTATATCTTCTTTTCAGCAAACACTATCTCGATTAACAATGCTCTAAACATTGATTGTATTGTCATGTTCTATGCAGAAGAGTATCTTTCTCTAGTCAATAAAATATCTTGCAGACACCAGTGAGACAACATGGTTTCCTGGTTAGGACGTTACTCTACATTCGTAGTTGTAAGAAGAGAATAAGATGACCCTCGAAAAGCTTTGAGCAAGCCTGATTTTCTTCTTCAGTTTATTAGATTGAAAAGGAGCATATTAGTCGCTCCTGCAAAGAAAAGCAGAGAGCATTGTTTTAGCCAATTTAATGGTTTCAAGAGTAGTCTATGCAGTATGAGTGGGTCATCTCAAAAGTTCGTTGCACGTAAAAAAGAGTTGGAAGGAGCTTGAATCTATCCTTTTCCTTAGCTGTCCGATCCAATGCTTTAAGGAGCATTGATCGTGAAATGAGAGAGAAAAGGAATGAGGAACAGAGCTTGGAGCTAAATGTTGTCATGCCTACTGTTAGAAATAGAGCGCATTTTATCGAGTGTAAAACACAAGTACCACTTATACATGTTCGAGGGAGTTTTGCTGATGCCATTAGAATCTAACTAAAGAAACTCCAAATTCACAGTGATGACATATTTCATCAGGTTTCAACACTGACAGTGGCTAGCTTAGCAATCACTCGATAACTAGTCTAGATATAGAAATCAAAGACAAGAACTATCACTTACCGTGATATGTTTCAATGGTCTTGAAGTTGATTGAACAGATGAATCGTTAGTCCAGACATAAATGACATAACAGAGAGAATTGGAGACAGGAATGGACAAATGTCGCATTCCTAGCTCTCGACATTGCTCCTCCTAATAGAAAGAGAATCCATCCCGGTTCGCTGTCAACATAGTCTGAATGTATCCATGGTGGATGCTCATTTGGTACACGTCAAGTGGGGAAAAAGAACATATTACGCATCACTGAAGGAGGATGGCTCTGTTTCTCCCCTGAAACTTGCACCATGCTTCATATTTGCCCCGAAGTTTTACTCTGTTTCGGTTTACCACTTACCTTCTCACAATCTGCGTCAATTTCATCCCAAAATCCTCATGATCTCTACCGGTTCTTTCTTTTTGTCGTTGGAACTCAATCGCTTTCAAACTAAATGGCGTACAAAAGGAGAGCAAAGTTCTACATCACATAAATTATTGGTATAGTTACAGCCCGTTGCGTGCGCTACCAGAAGCGTGCCTACAATATCTCGAGCATTTTTACACGAGCTTTACTAAAGTGAGGCGTACAGAGCGACACAAAGATTAACTTTTATGGGGCAAACCCATATGGGAGACAAACTTGCATAATCCAAATTGCCATTTTTCCCATCCTTCCATGGGTTTTCGCCGCTGGAGAAGAACATGCTCGTGGCGTTTCTGCAGACAAACCGCGTGGCAAGAGCAAACCAAAGGATAAGAAATAATGCAAAAGAGAAGAAAACGAAACGCTAGCGAATAAGAGGCTTATCCATTTTGTCTCTAGTTTCGTCTTCGTTACTGTAGGCGGCAAAACTCCGAAGTTGGACTGGTTGTTCTGACCTTCGACTAAAAAAAGAGAAAACCGCCTCCTGTTTCCCAACAACCATGACGGACCAATCACTTCATCTCGAGAACCTCGAAAACCACCGAGGCACCGTCTTTCTTTCGACCCTTTTGGCACGTTCACACGCTCATAAACTCGTCGTGCGAAACAAAAGGCCTGAGGTTTCGATCAGGAAGTTCTCACTTTTCGGTGTGCATCGTCGTCCTCCTTTGTCTGTTGGTAGTGGCTGAGGTTCTTGTTGTTGAACTTTAGAGATATGCCGGAGGTAGTGGCGATGAATGGCGCATGGACAAGAGGAAGGTGATGGTGGCGATCGACGAGAGCGAGTGCAGCCACCACGCGCTTGTGTGGGCCCTCGACAATCTCAAGGACTCGCTCCTGAGCTCGCCGCTCGTCGTCTTCATGGCTCAACCCCCTTCTCCGCAGAATCTCTCCTTCGCTGCTAATCTTGGCCTTGCTCGCATGTACTGCCCTGTTTCTGCCGGTAAACCCCGAAACTTTTCTCGTGCTCGCATGTACTGCCCTGCACACTCTCTCTCTCTCTCTCTCCTTCGCGGCTAATCTCGGCCTTGCTCGCATGTACTGCCTTGTTTCTGCCGCTAAACCCCAATACTAATCTCTGTCTCTCTCTAGAAATATCGTTCCTTTTACGCTTATTCGAACTTCGTTTCTCTCCATTCGTTCGTGTTCGGGTTGGTAGGTCCTAATGTGGTTTGATTTTCATTAATGTTGAGGTTTCGTAATCAGGTAGATTTTGTTATCAGCTTAGCTTGACTGAAGGTTTTCAATGATTCTTATTCCCCTGTTATCACTCTGGCTCTACCCGGTGAACTTATAGCTTGTCGCAGCGTGCAGGATACATACGTATTCGGTTTCAATTAAAGAAAAAAAC
The DNA here is from genome assembly GCA_024733475.1 of Syzygium grande. Lineage (NCBI taxonomy): Eukaryota > Viridiplantae > Streptophyta > Magnoliopsida > Myrtales > Myrtaceae > Syzygium > Syzygium grande. The sequence goes on from JAMXDD010000007.1 coordinate 35,178,833, forward strand.
AGTTTTCCTTATAGTTTGCATTGACAAATTAAAGGTTTTTTTTTGTCGTATATTACAATATGTGAAGGATTAGTTGGATGTTGCGTTTGCAATTACAGCTCCAGACTTTGTGAATTCCATCCAAGAGCAACACAGGAAGCTCACGCTGGCTTTCTTGGATAAGGCCAAGGAAATTTGCGCTGCACGAGGGGTAATCCGTACAATTCCTTTTGATTGTCGTTCGTGTTGGAACCAACGTGAGTGTCAGGATAGGACACGCTTGGAGTCATTGGAATGAGCTTGTTTGTGAAGAATTTGAGTTTGCACTCTGTTTTGAAATTGCAGGTTAGTGCAGAGACTATTACAGAAGTTGGGGATCCCAAAGTAGCAATATGTGATGCAGTTGAAAAGAACAATGTCACGCTTCTCATTTTAGGCGACCGCGGACTTGGAAAGATCAAACGGTTAGTCTCATATCTACATTAACAGAGGCAGAGGAGATGTCATTGTTTTCCTCTGACTTCCATTACTCATGCATGATTGATTTACATTGTGTCACTCCCCAATCGGACATATTCTGCATTTGCTAGTATAAATAAAACTCAGACGGCAAACATGAGCCAGAGCCATGGAGATGAGGAACTGCATGTGATTTAATCAAGGATCCTTCTCATTCTATCTCAATTTGTTGATGTGATGTTCTATCTTTTTCTAATTTACAGGGCTATTCTTGGGAGCGTGAGCAATTACTGTGTTCAGTATGCAAAGTGTCCTGTTCTTGTTGTGAAGAAGGCGGTCTAAAGCCAGGAAAGTTGGTGCATGTTTGTGTTAAAATCTAATTGACAGTTTGCATATATCAAAGGCAAAGTATATGCACAGGCGAGGGTTTCATCCATTGATCTAGTTTAAAATATCTTGGCTGTTGAAAATATATGGAGTGCGGTTGTGTTATAAATTCATTCCCTCTGTCTGTTGTTGCATGCGATGGGACTAACAATCTGTACTTGTAATCTCATCTACACCTGTCAATCAGAAGCTGTACGATATTGTTCCACTCCCTTTATGCTTTTGCACCTCATTTTGTATCTGTGAATTTATCTCTCTGGTGAGTTGACATCTTTCTTGATAAACATATTAATAGACAGAATGTCTTTATCTAGTGATAATGGACTGAACAGTTGTTCAACACAAGAAGATGCTTAGTAGTAAGATATGAGCACCTGACCACCTATACAAGCATGAACTGCAATTGTAGTCTGTGATAGCTCTCTGTTACTCCAATATGCGTTACATCTTCACCTTATCCTCCTTTTTGTCCAATAATTTCAACAATAACTTGTAGCCGCTCACTTGAAAATGCGGTTTAGAGTGGCTGCGAGTCGAACCCCCCCTTTAGCTAACCGAAGATGAACGGTTGGTAAACGGGACAGGAAATATGCATCTGCGAGATAATAACATGCTTATCGTTAGTCATTTGCTATGAAGACTGTCTGAAGAATCTTCCAACTATTAGCAGTAGAATCGTGTACCTTTTAATACCGAACCTTCACTCACACCTTCATATGCCCACTGACAGGCTGTGGTGATACTTTCGGATGCATATCTGTCACATTCATTCAATCTCATTCAGTGTATGATAGATAAAATTTGCTAACTTAGAACAAATTTATGAAACATGTGATAGTTGATGATGGAAACATCGACAATTCTTCAACAGAATGTACAATTATTTTTTTTCTCTAGTGTGGTTATTTAACGTACGTGTCTGGGCAAGGTGGCCTGGTAGAACTGCAGGTCTCCCATTCTTTAACTTGATCTGCCCATTCATTCTGTCATTGAACATCACAAAGTAAGAAAAGAAATGTCCACCTCAGTGCATTCAACTCTTGAAAAAATATTAAAGTTCATTCGATAGATCTGCAAAGTTGCATATGTTAGAGACCGTGATGTTCTGCTGAATCGCGTCGACGAGGCCATCTACGTTGGAGCTGTAGTATCTTTCTTCGGCTGTCTCAATTATATTATTATCCCAAACCTGCACAATTCACAAGTTCAATCGCAATTCTGCTGTACCATTAAACTTTAGCATATATGGAGTTTGCATACATGGTGAAGGACTTGTTTCTGGGTGTACCAGCGGACATCAATGGTGTTGGCCCCTCTGTCTGAGGTGAAGCCTACATGCAGAGGCTGCACATAACATGGCATAACAATAAACTTAGATGGCGGTGTGTTTCGTGATACAGAATACATGCATATATGTCCAAACAATGCCGCATCTCGTTTTCGGATGCTGTGTACCTGATGAATGTCTCCCATGAAATGAGAGAGAAACATAAGTGCTTCTGTAAGATTATCTGTTGCAAGTTCAAAGGAGGAGTTGCTTAGTGAGATCGATCAGATAAAATACGAGAAAAAGACTGGGGGAACGATGATTAAATAAGTCTTACATGCAGCTCGAATAGAATTGCTTCCATAATCAAGAAGCTGGGAGGTGTAATTGTTGATTGCTCCTGCAACACACCTTCCCTTCTCTCCACTGTCGTCCTTGCAGTCCCCTGCACACGTAAAGCCAACTCTCAGGCTCTTGATGATTCTTAGGACACTCGCCGTTCTGGTACTTTCGAAACTACATTCGTTCAAGAGAGAGAGATGACAAAATCACGGTCTAGTTCCTTGGGTGACATGTCTTGAGTATTTCCAGGCTATAAGACTACATGCTAACAGTTCTGACAAAAGAAGTCTGCTTTTTTAAGGGAGATATTTTCGGAAAAAAAAAGGGGAGAAATTATCTTGTGAATCTGGTACATATACTAAACTGATTCTGAACTGTCTAATATGGCGGGTTCCCCATCCGATCTGATCTAGGTTCAGTTCAGTACATATGCTATATTCATGTAGAGACTTCTCTTTTACAATTGAGACTATCATTTGTGGCCTCAACTTAAACAAAGCCACTGTTGCTGCGACATAAATTTAATCTTGGCGACTTTTTGTCATGTAAAGATAGCTAAGATGGATCTTTCGTTTCACCCATGTGTTTCTAATCTTTACGCAACATTAACAAGAAATTCTAGGAGTGGCCTTGTAAGGGAAAACGATTCAACCTCAGACAAAGGGGAGAGACAGAGCAGGGAGTTGTGGTAGTAATGACATACTGCTGTACTGGTACTTGCAGAGGTTGTCGGGCGTATTGATATAGTGAAGCTCTGAGGACCAGTGATAACGGAACTTCACTCGGTCCGCCCACGCGCACACGCTCGCCAAGTCCTCTGCCGACTCCGGCAGCAGTTGCTTCACTGCGTCCGCCGCGGCTCCGGTCAACCGAGACTGTCCACGACAAAATCCCGAAACCCGTACAGACTTTAAACTATAACCATAAAGCACAACGCGCTGAGCGGGCCCATTTGCGCAGTTACAGATGAACTCACCTCAGCAATCTTGCAAATGGTATAGTGCCCATCAATCCCCCAGCCGTGGGCGACTCGAAAAATCGCCATCGCCAGCACAAAAGCCGCCATTTGAGCTCTGTGGCGCTCCATTTTCTTTACCTGGGAAGCAACAGGCAATGTGGGACTCAAGACTGACTCACCTTATATGCTGCTGTGATTGTGATTCGTGTTGTCATATATAAGGGAACTGGAAGATAAAAAAGGAGAAAGCCGAAAAGGAAAGAGCCCCTCCTTTAACGGTTCCGGGTGCTGGGGTTGGTGTGAACTGTACGACCGAGCAATCTCATGGATTGCTGCTGCGTGCCCCATCAAATGTCTTGATACAGACATCAATGCTGTCCATTTTCGTGCATGCTACCAAACAAATATGGCAATGGATCTTCACATGTTGCAGATTCTTTTCTTTTTGTGATGATGGAGCGAAACCCATTAAGTAAATAAATCCGGGTCCATTCAGATACGTCATTAACTTAATGAATCAGATAGGGTTGATTTGCGCTTTAGCGATGTCATGCAGTTGCCCTTACGAAACATAGTTCACGAGCACGACATGATTACGTGGTTGGGAAGGTAAGGAGTCGCGTCGAAGTGTCGGATTTGAGGGACTGAAGGAACGTCGCCATACCTGTGGGCTCTTAAAGTGACAAATGTTGCCGGTTCTTCGGCGAAAGGGATTCTGCCTTCATGGACTTGATTTTGTTACAAGATCTTAATGATCTTAAGAAAGGAAAACGTGTGTGGGCTGTTGTTTTCTCCAACGCATGCGCGTAGAAATGGCAAATTTGAAACGGGAAAAAGAAGAAAGAAATCGAGGCGATAGGATTTCCATTTCTTACCCTTTCCATCTCTTGTTTCTTAGTTTTTCGTGCACGAAGACCGAATCTATCCCTTCAATCATATTGAAGGTAGGCCATTCATGTCCAGACCGGAAAAAGCTTAACGAAGAAATCATCTCATTTTGATCCTATCCCAAAATGTCGAAGAACACTTGTCTCTATTGGTGCATAACATCTTTCCACAAAGCTTGGAATATTGCGTTTGAAATTCCAAACATCAAAACATGGGTTTGGCCCAACAAATCTCGGGACGTGCTGGCCCATGGCACGGTCCACTCAGAAAACGGGTCGGGCCTGGCATGGCAAACTACAGTACCATGGCCCATCAGTGCGTTGGAAATGTCATTCGGCTCTCTCTCTCCTTCAACTTATGCCATTAGTGCACATCACATGGGTCATCGAACTTTTAATTTGTGCAACCGAATCTTTTGAAGGGTGCAATTCGTGCAATCGAATTCTTGGTTGTCAATACACTTATACACTTACATTGTTGTTGACATGGTCATTTTATGTTAAAATGAAGCACATGAAATTATGAGAAAATCTTAATAGTTGTTTGTTTGATCAGTAGTAAAAGTTTTTAGAAGATAAAGAGAAAAACAAATACAAATGATAGAGGAACACAAGGTGGAATTTCTAGAGGTGAGCACCAGTCCAAGGTAGACCCTAGAACCAGATTGGTGAACCGACCTTGGACTGAACCCATTTCAACTATATTTATTGTTTGTTTTGTTTTCAGGTGATTAGAATTTGGAGAGCATTTGTATATGAATGGGGAATGAGCTTTATGATTTTTGTTTTATGTTACATGTTTTGAACTTTTTATTGTTTATTTTATTTACGTGTTCATCTTTTATGAGTTTATGTTTTTGGCAAGTGGAGATTCTGCTGCTTCTTTAGAGAAAGATGACACAAATGGTCTCAAACATGTCTAATATCTAATATCTAATGTCGTCCCTAAATCTTTAATTTGTTCAACTTGATTACTGAACTTTAACTCAATGTGCAATGCCATCACTAAACTTATAATTTATTCAATATAGTCTCAAAACTTTTGTTACATATTCAATTTCAGTTTATGAACTATATGAAAATATTTAATGTTGTCCTTTCATTAATTCAAGTTCACGGAATTTGCCAATTTGACTTCCAATTTGGTACGTTTGAATGGTGAAAAAAAAAGCATTACATGCGGATTATCCACATAAGATATTCAACTTAAATTAGGATATAATAATCCTTTTAATTTGTTCAATATGAACAAATGATTATCCATGTTATTCAATGACGTGGATTATGTGGGGTTGGACTAGCCCAACTCTAAAACTGTTCATCCCTAGGAATTTCCAACGCAACTCTAGGACACTAAAACTTAGTTCATTTACTTAATAGAAGTCTAAAGTATCAAAAAAGAGACATATGTTACAGACATAGATAATTAAACATAGATCACGTAGGAGTAAAAGCTAATCTATTAAAATGGGGATGTGGACATACATATTGATAACAAGAAAACTATGTCACATAAGATGCTTAATTTGCCTAAGAAAGAAAATTGACGGGTCGTGCACGAGCCGTTGGCTAATCCTAAGTAGATCTGTGTGTGTGTGGAGTCACGTGTGGTGGTAATTTTCACTAGTTTTTTCTTCTACCATCTTTTTATTAGACTTAATCACTAGACTAAACACTTTTTTCCTTTATAAGTAAGGTCATGGCAGTGTTATTATATGAACCGATTCCAAACGCTTGATTATATTCTACAAGCTACATGACTCGACGTCATAAATTAAAAGTTTGAGAATTCAATTGTAAAAATAAAGTAAATTGAAACATCAAAAACACAATGACCCTGTACTTTTTTTATATGTCCGATGTAAAAAAAAAAAAAAATAGATATGACAAGGTATTTGGACCCAAAAACATTGGGCTATATTTTCGTGAAACTTTCTCTAATCACGCTTCTAATTTATGAGTTACAGGTTATGTTGTCAACATCACCCGTATGCAAATTCAACTAGAATTAAATGTAAGTAATGCCAATTCATGCAATCGATCAATAAAATAACTATTTGAAGAAAATTTCCTTCGATTAGGGATGGGGGAAAGCCTAGCTATATTGTTGAACAAACGATAGCACGCACGCAAAGGCTGATGTACACTAGAACATTACGACATAAAGCCGTTATTAAGTACAAAATAGGCCATAAAACATCCTAAAAATATTTACAACGTTACGACGCTTTGTGATCTAAAGTTCAAGCGCTGTGCTTGTACTATACATTGGGGCACCTCAGAAATATCCCAAAAGCTAAGTATATACTAACGGCAACAACCCCATGGTTGCACCGACACGAAGTTCTTCATCTCCATCTTCATAGATAGCAAGCCAGGCAATAATCAGCTACAAAAGCTAACCTTAATTTTGCCATTTTGAGAGGAGTGCTTGTTGATCATTAAACCTTTTTTATTTAATTATTCCTAGCACTTACTTTGTGGTACTCCATTATGTTACCAAAATAAATCAAGAGATAAAGAAGTCGTACAATTAAGTGCGCATAATTAGAATTATTAATTATAGGAAAGAACAAGGCTTTGATTATTGGCTTGGTGATGGGGACGTTAAGTCCAATTTTCAATGACCTCCTACCTAATACAAAGCCGGCGGGTGGACCGCACTAATCAATTTCGTGCTTGGTGTCATAGTCCACATTTTTTTTTACATTTTCTTTTTCTTTTTAATTTGCGCCTCTTTCGGGAGCAGTTAGTCAATGATTAATAATTAATAAAAGTTTTCAATTATGACAATCGATGCCAACCTATTTGCTCCAAATCTCTATAGAATTGAGGGTCGATGTTGATGGCTATTAGGAGTAACTGATTTTAGAGTGGTCAGTTCCTATTAGGGGTGAGCGATTCCCAATTCGATCTGGTCCAACCCAAGAATCGGAAATCGGACTGCGAGGACCGGTTACCAATTTCTAGGACCGGAGACTGGACCGAGGACCGGACCGACTAGTCTTGGGACCATGGACTGGTTTCAATGGGACTAATATTAAATATTATTTATGAACCGAGAATTGATTATTCCATTCTTTCCTTTATAGTTTTGATTTGATCCCATAAGGCCATGGAATGAAAAAAATTGAACAATCGATTCCAATGTAACCAATATTAAATATTTTTCATATAGATATTAAATATTATATATATGAAAAAATTAGAAAAATATATATTTATCAGTCCGGTCTGATCTGGTCCGGTCCGGTTCCTACCCTAGAACCGGGAATCAGATCGCCCCGAAACCGATTTCACTTTTAGGAACTGAGAATCGGACCGATATTCCCGAGAACCGGACCAAACCGGTCAGTCCAATCCGATTCAGTCCAGTCCCGATTTGGGCGATCCATCTTAGTCACCCCTAGTTCCCACTTTGAAACTAGACATGATAGGATCGTTTCCCTGTTCATGGAATTGGGAATTGACTCTTTCCTTTTGGGAACTTGATCAATTAATCTAGTCCGGTTCCTTAGATGGATCGGGACTGGCTATGCAAAATTTTTATATTAATTTTTGTTTCTTCGATTATGATTGCCACCAGAATCGTATTGTTCTTTTATTAGATAGAAAGATGATTACAACTTACAAGGTTGTCATACGAGCCTATACACGGATCATGCACAAAGAAGTGTCACTATTCATCTAAAGTATCCCGTGCTACATAGTAAGTGCCACTGTTCATTGGAAGTACTGTGTGGTACATAGATTAACACAAATACTCTCCTAGAGAACAGTCATCGATGAAGTTACATCCACATGCAGTGACATCACTACTAGCGCCAGCCTCTTTCAGTCGTCCGATGCCTATGTGCTTCTACAATAATGTTTGTTAAAGAAAACGCCGTACTCTTTAGTTTGGAAGAGAAACATAATTACAAAAGAAGAAGAAGAAGAATATCAAGGTATTCCAGCCTAGTCCAATCAGTCTGACTGCGTACAAGGAATTGGGAACCGGATTGGTTATTCCCAATTCCAAATTTTGGGAATTAGGAACCGGCTTGTCCGTCCGTTTCCCAAGTTGGATCGAGACCGGTACTCACCCCTAATAGCTATTATCATGGTTTGGCTTAATGATAGGCTAAGATATCTTCATCGATGAACAATTTTGAGGGTGCACGTGTCCAAAGTCTCCTATGCATATGCCGCATATAAATCATTGGGTAAGACCTATACAATCCTCTGTCAGGCTTAATTACACTCGATCATTGGCAAAAGCGATGATTTGAACCTGAGTTTAGAATAAGAAGGACAAACGCACTTGCATGGGACCCACCTCATGGCCCTTGTGTGGCAGCGGGACAAACGTCGGAGATGGCTGTTACGAAATTCAAATCGGCATTAGTATAAATATCACAAACAATACATAATTGTAAAGAATCGAAATTGCAATAACAAAGTTGGAATCGATACAAATGAATACCAAGGCCTGTGTTTGACACAATTTCCTTAAAACAAATTGTTCCCTCTAGCACTCAATTAAGGTTTTGTGAACGTCTATCTTTCAGGATATAACGGTTGATAGCGAAGAAGAGATCACAGCACTTCCAAGCTTCCGGCAAACTTGAATAAACTCGAAATTGAACACTATCGAAAACAGTGCAAAAATGCAGAGAGTGTAAAACCAGAGGAAGAATGATTTCGATAAAAAGGAACAGAGGGGAGAGCAATTCGGGAATAATAACGGTCGATTAAGTCTATTGTTACAAAATCAATACGAATAACGTACAATTAAATCTGCCGTTATAAAATCAATACGAATAACGGACGATTAAATCTGCCGTTATAAAATCAATACGAATAACGAACGATTAATTCTGCCGTTATAAGATCAATACGCATGGGAATAACGGCTGGTTAAATCTGCTGCACGTTATGAAATTCGTAACTGTTTGAGTTGAAAAAATAATAATAATAAATCAGAAGGCAAAATTGGGCTCGTCGCGAGGCGCCCACTTTTCGGTCCCGCGGGATGTGCACTCGCGCCTAAGTTTCAACTTGTCGGGCGTCGATTTGTTCGCTGATTCAGACCTCCGAGGCGAGAGGGTTTGTCTTTGTGATAGTTATCACTTCAAATAAGTCAGAATCAGATATAAAGCACTATATAGCATTATTTCTTTTCCGATGTGGGACTAATATTTTTCCACTTCCCACTTCCAACCCAAGGGTATTCTTTGAGTATCAATTTCTCATTCATTCACCCATCAATTTATCCCATATTTCCAACAATGGCAAGCCTCAAAAGCATATTCCTCCCTACTTTTGATTCTTTCTTTGATGCAAGATCCCCCCCACGAGGGAGCTTCCCAAATGTGCCTCGGCAGCGCTGTCGTGAAATTGAGCTCTCTTTTAGGACCACCATCTTTATGTTATTGGCTACTCCTAAGGAAATCTCAAGAGCAAAACTACTTTTTTAGGGCAAAGAGGAAATTCGCGCTAATCTCTACTTGCGCCGCTTGCAGCTGATAAGCTCCCTCGCGAGGGTGCAGCACAGGCATCACGATTGCAACAGATGAGTCTCGAAAGTTGCGCATGGGGTTATTAATTGCACAGGTCTACGAAGGGAAGAGCTCCAAGCCAGACACAATGTTGTCGTAAGGCCAAACAAAAAACAAAATTATTTGTAGATGTACGTTTTATAATCAATACGAGAAGACTAGCTCGAGCTCAATTGATGAGGTAGGGACCCCAGAATTGCGCACTAGCGAAAGCATCGTTTTGAAAATTGGGTTGGGTGCATTTTTATTCATTTTATTAGAGATGTTTTTATTTTTTATTTTTTTGGAATGGAATGTGAGTTGTTCTTGATACTGCATTTTGAGGATATGTATAGGCAAAACCTATACACATTATCCTTTTTCGATAGGGTTTCTCCCCCCCGTCTTTTTTTTTTTTTGCTTCTTTATCCTCTTTTTTTATGCTTCTTGATATAGTGCTTCCGTAGACAAAGTATTTGCATCGAGTGGCTGATGTACAAAAAGAATCCTTTAAAAAGAAAAAATAAGATTTCTCCCTCTGTCTTTTTTTTTTTTCCTTCTTTAAAAGTGCTTCCGTTTTGACGTACAACTTTGCAAGGCGCGAGGAGAGCATTTGAGTTCACTTCTCTTTCGAAAAAGGTTGACCAAAACCGATACGCGATATTCATCGTTCCCATCATACATTTGAATTAGTCTGTCACGGTAGCAACTCTTTCATTATGGCTCTATTTATATAAGCATATTATAGGAGCCTAGCCCCTAGGGATGACCACCAATGAATGCCTAGTGAGATTTTAAAAGGATAAGCCGAGCTGGTGGATTCCGAGCCTCTCGTTTCCTTCCTCGCGAGAAATTTCCCTTGGCAAGTCACGAGCGCGTGTCCCCGAAAAACATGGTATGTTCCTCGTGCCTACGCGCGTCACTATTTTTGAAAACGAAAATTCCTTACCTAGTTATGTACGGTTCAATAAGCCCCGAAACTATAGACGGTGCAACATTTATTAAAAATTGATGGTGCGCTCAGCACCCCGGGAGTTTTGAGCAGCCGACCATATCCCGCCACGTGTCGGCGCCCAGATGGTCGGAGCCGCCCGTAACCTGAAAACCACAAATTGGACACGTCCCGCTGGCGCACCGAAATTATTGTTACGGGGTCAGATTTTGCGCTCGTTTCTGGACGCTCATCGTACGAGAAAATGACGTGGCCCCACGCCACTGCACGACTTCTCGGGGAATATTGCTGACTCAGCCGTCCCCATCTCCCAAATGTTAAATAAAGACCCGCCCCCGGGCCTCTTTTCTGACGTGGACGGGAAAGTCCCTCGCCGCGCGACCAATCATCGCCGTCCACATCATCCGCCACGGGCGGGGTCTTAACGTTGTTGTTGTTTTTTTTTTTTTTCATGTGTGTATATATATATATGGAATGCAAGGCGGGACAATCGTTTTTCCCCCGAGTTTAATAGCCCATTAAATCACTATTAAAAACAAAATTTCATGTTAGACGACCGCGATTAGCTAGGAACGACGATTGAATTTGCATCGCAAAAGCCTTTTGATTGCCGTAGTTTCTCCCCACCGTATGGCCATGTTTACATGATGTCTCGTTCGACCCGCATAAATGCACTTATCCGTTTGATTAGGTTAATAGCGAGAGGTGCATTATGGTTTCGATGCAATTGCGTGATTAAAAAGGACTGACAATGACCAAGAAAGGATAAAGAAAAGGGCGAACGACTCCTTTCCTCGCGTTTTGCCCTTATAAAAGAAGAGGCGGAGGAGTTCTCCAAACCTGCTTCCTCTTCCTTTCGCTTGAAGCTCCGTAAGGAAAAAGCTATGTTCCTTCTCTGTTCTTGATTTACTTTCCTTCCCTCGTTTGTTTCGCCGTCGAAACACCTCCGTTCGCCGAACGATTCTCTTCGATCCGACCCAGTTTTGCGTCTTTTGCAACGAAGAGGCGTGGTCATGGAGATGCCGGTCATAAACAGAATAAGCGACTTCGAAGCGGGCATAAGCTCTCTGCAAGACCCGTCTTTCCTCTCGCAGTTTCTCTCGTTTTCCGTCAGAACGATCTCGCAGGCCTACGGTTTCTGGAAGTGGGGCGCTCTGGTCCTCGCCCTCGTCGCTTCTTTCGGCACCATAGTCAACCGCATCAGGTTCCTCATCATCAAGTACCAGAACGACCTCGTTTCGGATCCGCCGTCGCAGTCCCGACCCTTTCTCAGAAGCTGCCTAGATCGTAGCGAGGAGGACGATGCGTGGTCGTCATCGTCTTGCTCTGCTCCTTCTTCGGAAACAGAGGAGGACGAAATCGAGCTAGTGAGCTCGCCCCTCGAAGACCCACCGCGAAACGGCGAAGTTTTCGTCGTCAAGGGCTCGGCGAGTTCGCAGCGCGAGGGCGTGAGCTCGAATCTGCGGCGACGCCGGAGCTTCTTCTGCGACCACTTGTCGGGCTGCTGCGACCGAACGGACGTGGTCAAGCTCTGGAATCTCGGGCTCGAGATTGGATTGGATCCCGAAGGGGAATCTCCGACTTCGTTCGGGGACGCGATCTCCGTCACCGACTTGAATACGGGACAGAGATTGAGCTCGTTCTCGTCCGGCACGTCCGGGATCCCGGCGATTTCCGCCTCGCCGCTGAGGTCGCGGGCGGCGATCGTGTCCGCCGGAGTGAGCAGCTCCGGGAACATGGCGCTGAGGGTGTGGGACACGCGCACGCGCCGCCGGGCGCCGGCAATAATCGCCGAGTGGGCTCCTCGGCCGGCGGGTAGCGTCGAGCGGGTCGGCTGCGGCGGCGTGGAGAAGCTGTTCTTGGAAGCGGGCGGGGAGCTGATGCTCGGAGACATGAGGAACGTCAGTTCGCCGCTGAAGCGCGCGGCGGAGGCCGACGTCGAGACGTGGTGGGACGCCGACGCGGTCATCGTTTCGGACGAGCTGGTGAGCGAGTCGAGGGCCAAGCGGTTCTGACGGCCGGGTTGCGAGCCAGGGGGTTCCTTCATTTCGCCGGCGGTCCGGCGTGCCGTGCTCTAGAATAACGGCGGACGTGGTCGGATAGGAAAAAGAGAACGTGGTGGATTTGACTCGCGTCTGTAAATACGAGTTGTCCTGCCCAATTTCCTCCTCAATTCAAGAAAGATCAATTTAACAAATGATTTGGACAGACGACATATGTTAATGTATTGATGTTTGATTACTGCGTAGCTTCTGCTTCGGTGCACAAATCTTTTTTCCTGATAGCTTCCTCGCAAGTGAAGGGCTAATGATCCTTCTTCTTTTTCTTTCAATTTTTGTTCTTTCTGGGACTTTTCTTGCCAAGTAATTGCTAATTCGAAGGCGATGGGTGTTCACTTGCGTACTAAGATTATACTCGGGTCGCGTTTTTTTTTCACATGTATAGTCTTTTCCTAGCGATAGCTCCATCGACAAGCTAGAAATGCCAAAAACGGGTGCGCGATTAATTTCTTTCACTCCAATTTTTGACATCACAGGAGAGAATCCGACATACATTTTTTTACGGCTCTTCATGATGTTTTCTGCTTCCAAGCATCGACATTGGCGAATTTGCTCGGCCCACGAAAGCTCTAAATTCTTTCAGGTCAAAGGTTGATTGCCCACTCACTCGCAGCTGAAAAGACAGGTTGGCTAAAGAGAATAAATAAAGTAATGCCCTGCCACTTAAATTAAGCATCTGAAATTCTGAATTCTGAATTTTTTTTTTTGGAGCTAAAGTATATCAAATTGTGAATTGGAGATTGGAAAGGTCGCTGAGACACGTGAGAGCCTCATTATTTTGGAAGGACATACAGACAGATTCAGGACACTGCAATCAAGTCCAGCAAGGAAATGAAAGGTGAGTGCTAGCCCCATTACTTCAGTGATTGTACGTCTGCGTTCCTTAATCGGAGATGGGAAGTCTGTTGTACCTAATGAGGTCGGGCCATTTCTCTTGAAAGGCTACTTGGCCATCGGCGGCTTATCTTCGGAAGCTCCGCGAGCAAACTTGTCACGGGTCAGCGCATACAAAGCTGGGCACGTCTATCTCGAAAGCGCTAACGTTAAGAAAAACAGAGCCGGGTTTATGAGCATGCAACTTGAACCCGTTCGTATGTGCTCGATTTGGGACTTTGTTCACTTCAACTGCAGCAGACTGGCTTAGCGACGGCTAGGCTGTCCGCTTCAAGCCCTGATTGACGCTTTTCGAGCCAGGCCGGGCACGGCGAGGATAAGATATTAAAGGGTCGTGCTAAGCATGGCCTATTAATGTGGTCCATGCAGAAGACTAGATTATGACCTCGCCCCATGATTACATGAACCGTATGGGCAAAAAGAACAACAATGCCTCGTGACTTAACTTTTCACGTTTTGTATTTGTCTCTTATAAATTCCGAAATTCTTAAGCTTAAGCGATCCTTATTCTCACTACAAATGCAATCCCTTAAGCACTCTCATGCTCCCTGCATTTTCTTAATAAGTTTAAGTAGGGAAAATTACTAGATCAAGTACTAAACTATTTATATGGATGCCAACTCAATTATATACTTTTTGATTTTGCCAATTTAGTATTCAACTTTTACACGAAATTTCAATATACTCCTCCCAACCAATTTTCGCCAGAAATCGCTAACGTAGCAATTCAGTCATCGTCGACCATCCTCATTGCATAACACCATGTCAGTGATTCTCGGCAAAAATTGGCCGGAAGGACTAGATTGAAGGTTTAGTAGTGAATTGGCAAAATTGAAAAATTTAGTACCGAATTGATATATGTATAATAAATTTATGACTAATTAGATAATTTCCTCAATTTAAGTCTTATATTCTCGTGCACTCTTATTACTTAGAATCCCCGTCTAAGCACCTTGTTCTTTCGTTTAGGAGTCTGTTGACAAGAGACTTGTCGTACTTTTATGCCTTGACTAGGCAAGTGAGGTGGCCGACGAACTGGCTCCACCCGGACCATCAATTGAATGATTGCAGCCACTTGAAGCGGTCGTTCAAACATCGCAGCGCCGAATGAAGTTGAGAAAGGGAAGTGAAAAATGAACAAAGTTCCAGGACGAGAATAAATCGAAGAGCAAGCGAGAATGAAGTTGACAGAATATTCTTTCCTGGTTTTTAACTTCATGCAATTCCTTTGGGGGAAGGGATCATGCTTGGCTTGAGCTTTTAGAGAGCTCAAACTGTACAATTATATACAAATAGCAACGTGTAATTAGTTTCCCAGTACGAGGTCGTCGTTGAAGGTTGAGCCTGTCTATCTTACCAGATAACAGCAAGTGAAGACCATGTTTTCCTTGATAAGCTTATAGCTAAAAACCGTACTCATTTGCGAATGTGCTGGAGACGGAAGTGTAAAAGATTATAAAAAAAAATCGTATTTTCTCTTTTGCACGACTGAAAGTTTTGGGCTCTAATGTTTCGTGACGTGTGATTAGCTTGATTTAGTAGAATGTGTGCAGAGAATAATGATCGATATAGAGGGGGAGAGGGAGAAAATCAAAGACGACCCAGTTTGGTTTGATAAAAGGACTTGATCTGACATTAGATTTACTCATTTATGTACATCGAGTCCCTTCTATCATTCCAAGTAGTCCAAATTGATCCAAAAACACCACAAGGGAAAAAGACAACAACTGCAACAGGCATTGCGAAAGCACAAGTGATCCAAAGAGTTCAAAAGAGAAGTTCACAGCATAACTCAACCCGAGCGGGTAGTGAATTTAGAAGCCCGGGGGCTTGTAGGCGATGAAGCTGATGCACTGCACTTGGTGCTTGTTGTCGAACCCGATGATCCGGATGAACGAGTGGGGATAAGCCTTCTTGGCCTCCTCCAGCTCCTTCAACACCTGGGCCGAGTCGGTGCACCCGAACATGGGGAGCTTCCACATTGTCCAGTAGCGCCCGTCGTAGTACCCGGGGGACTTGTGGTTCTCACGATATACGAACCCCTTCTGCACGATGTCGAGATCACAAGCACAACATCAGATTTGGGAAGGGACATTCCTAAATGAGTGCTATTTAGAGACATCTAGTTGGGTATTTAGAGAGTACGAGGAGGAAACATCACCTCGAGCTCAAATTCAAGGCAGGGAATCCATCCCATGCGAAGAAGGTAGTCGACTTCCTTGGCCAAGGATTCGGGAGAGAGGGGAAGGAGGTAGGACAGCGTCTCGAACTTCTTCTTGCCGACCGGAGGCCACACCTGACAGTCGCCATGAAAGTCGTCTTAGTACCATGTTCCACTCTTTAGTATTTTTGTCCTAGAGCTCGAGTACATAGAAATCTCAAGATCCATTAAGTCCGAATGTCGCACCGAGCACGCCATTTCGAAGCCGAGTTGAGTTTAAGTACAGTGGAATTGAGTCCATTTAATTAGTTATCTAGAGATTAGCATTGTTGTTGTTAATCATCACAAAGTGAGGCAGTAGACATAAAATGCAATTGGATCTACATATCCTAGGGTCCACATTTATCGGAGAGTGATAGTAAAGTCCACCTAATGATAACAATCTAGTGTAAGCACCTGCATGCATTGGACTCTTCCACCATTGCTGGAGAGAGAGGTGATGTCCTCGTTCGACTTGCGGATAACCGGGAAAGCGGAGGCGGACTTGAGGCCAGTGAACGGGGCGACCATGGCGGCCGGAGCTGGGGCGGCCTGGACGGCCGGGGACGAGAGCATTGAGGACAAGGCCATCTCCGACCTCCCCTTTTGTGCAAAACTGTCTTCAACACCACAAAAGGCTTATCACTCTCTTCTCGTTGCTTGAATGCACATTGCAAACCATGCCCTCTATTTATAGCCCCACTCGACCTCTCGATTTAGGATGTAAATTCCACTTGAATTGGGAAGAAAAATACTATAATTTGCGAAATAAATGAGAAAATGGGAAAAAAAAATTTGTGGGCTTGGACGGATTTAGCACTCGGGCCATTTTATCCGGATAAGAGACGGGATAGACCCGAAAACGCCTCTAAGGAATTGATGCTAATCAAGAGCGTGTCATCTTGAATTTTTTTTCACTTTTTCTATTAAAAAAATTTAATTATTTTTCCTTGATTTTTACATGAGCATCTCGAGTCTTCCCATTTGATTAAGAAAGACGACAAAAAGGACCGCCAATTGGGAGAATTCTATGACAAATATGTCTTAATCTCGTAGTGGCCCCGACCATCAATTGTTCGTTTGGTTCGATGAGGACGAATGAGCCAATGCTTTTCAGTACTCATTCGCCGGATCCGCGTCGGTTTTGAACGAATCCAAGTTGTATTGAGATATCGATTGCAAGAGTTTGGAATTTGTGGCCACGCTTTCATGGTACTGAAAGCCTCGGTTATCTTTGATCTTGGTAAATAAAGCCTTAATTGTCTTAAGATATTAGGAGATTGACACGACGGGCTGATTACAAAAAAAGTCCTACATCTATTTTACAGTTGTTGATTTGGTATTGAACCTTTCAATTTAGCCTATTGGACTGAAAAAAAAAAATTGGCTTAAACATTTCGACAATTTGTTAATATAATCATTCTCATTAATTTTGGCCGAAAATGACTTATATAGAGGGATAAGTGCACCGAAAGTCCTAAAACTCATCTCGAAAGTGCAATTAAATTTTATAACTTGAATCAAGCCCTAAATTTTGTTAAATTGGTGCAATCAAATTCTTCCGTTAACTCCGTCCAATTTTGTTAACGGAAAATAATGACGTTGCTATTTTTAATATTTTCTCTCTCTCTTACGTGGCTAAAACATAAAATATATGACTAAAACGACGACGTTTTGATCCAAATATAATTTGTAATATAAATTTTATTTGAATAAAATTAAAAAAATAAGCTAATTAAAAAAACACACACACAAGTGAGAAACCAGCGGCGAGTCTCCCCCTCCCCCCTTCCCCCCTCGGCGACGATGGGGGAATGGTCAACAGGGGTCCCTTGCCCGGATGCGGCTGAGGGCCAACGACCCTCGCCGCCATGTTTTTCACCTACCTTTCTTTAGTTTATTTTTTCATTTAATTTGCATAAAATTTATAGTAAAAATTAGAAATATACCAAAACGATGTCGTTTTAACTATGTCATCGCCACGTACGATAGAGAAAATAAAAAAAAATTAGCATCGTATTTTCCATCAGTCAAATTTTGACAAAGTTAATGGAAAGACTCGATTACACCAATTTGATAAGTTTTAAAACATGATTGCACTTTTGTCAAGTTTTAGAATTCAATTACACTTTCGGAACAAATTTTAATACTTCCAATAAACTTATCCCTATATATTATATGGGGTAGATGCCCTTATTAATTCCGCCCGCATTTACCCAATATATGGTATACGGTATTTTTTTTTGTCGCTAGTGTGAGGGCCGTGACCCTAATTAACTCATCGCCAGCCACAATAACAAATAAAATAAAATAAAATAAAAATTTTAAAAATGTCTACGGCGGCGCCAATTGTGCCAGATAGGACGACCGGTGTTCATGTCAAATATTTCTAGCCAAAATTAGTCAGAACGACTACATTGGCAATTCGTCAAAATATTTAGGACTAAATTTGATCAAATTGAAAAATTAGGTCCGAATTAATATCCATACAATATATTTATGACTTTTTTGGTAATTTTCCGATATTGCCCGGGGCTAACAGGGATTTGCGGCCTCGTCGAGGAATTAGGTGCTCCGTTCTGATTCAATCATGTTCTATCATCTACCCACGGGATCCTCTCTCTCTCTCTCTCGAGCTTTGCTTAACTTGATAAAGATCATTTCTCGTGGCGCACCGCAATTCATTGAATTCGATGATGGGGTCTCACTCTCGGTGCCGCTTCTTATATTGCACGATAGAGATCAACCGTTTAGTTTGTGGCTATGGAGTGGCTTTAAACGAGAGGCAAAGACTGCCTCATCGGTGTTCTTATGGTGTTCCCTTCTTTTTTCCAAGTCTAGAGAACTCGTTAAGTTTTATGGCTCCTGCTCTTCTTCTTCTCAGACTGATCAGATCACCGCCAGCCCCGTCGTTTTCATCTTCTTTGTCCCCAAATGGTTGAGATAAATTTTCACGGGTCTAGCTATAGTCCCCAGACTCCCCACAGGCACGGCACCACCACAATCTTTCGCCGTTGGATTGAAATGTGGCAGAGCTGATTCGTTCTAACATATCTCAATTTGGGTTATTGTGCTACTTTGCTTTTTGATCCAATGAGCTCACCCGTTAAACTTCGAGCATTGACTCAAAGGGTGTCTGGAGTGGCGTTTGCTTACGATAGTAGCCTAGAGATGGTGAAGAGTAGAAGGGAAGACTGGAGAGAGATGGTATTGGTATCAGGTGATTTCCAGAAATATGGTTACCCTTTTGTTTCCCTTTTAGTCTTTGGGAAAAACAGGTAGAAGAGTTGTCAGGCGAGTTCCCAGATTGTCAAACGCCTCCTTGCAAACTATCACCATATGATTTTCCATGCTTCATGCTAAGTGGTGAACTCTTTATTTTGAAAGCCATTTCACCGAAAAGTTTAATGCTCTTGTGGTCATCATAGATATCGTTTTGTCAACAAAGATTAAAAAAAAAAAAAAACAAACTACTAGAAAACTTAAAGGTTGATTCAGATGAAATTAGGATTAAAGTATGACTTTCCATGCTGTGGAATGTAGTTAATCCCAGAAACTAGGAAACTAGTGAGTAATGCTATGGTTCTTCTTGATGAGAAGGTGCGTCAAATGATTCTATATCTTAACTATCTTGCTTATTAGTTGAATTTTCATTTACCCTTTTGTCTATTATTTAGAATGAACTGATCCCTGGGACTAATCAAGTTACAACATGGGTTATCGTCTTCAAGATTTGCTCTAATGGAAGAGGAAATACGTATTTGGTGGAGGAATTTTCAAATGTTAAGAAAAAGGACACTAATTGTGTTGTTATTGTTAGTAATAACAAGTTAACGATTCACTTTTCATGCCAACGTAGCCGAGGAAGACATTGGAGATGATGACATGACAATATCTCTGATAGATTCGACTTCATTGAGTATCAAAACCAATGTAGTAAGATCGAAAAAGATGATGTGTTCGTAAGTGTTAACTTTGATCTAATTATTATATCTAAGGCGATTTTCCAAAACATAAGGGTAGGAACTACTGATAACAACTGTCATTGGCCAAATTATGAAAGGAGCAATGAGCTTGAGAACGGCCAATGAAGCCAAAATGAAAAGCATCCCTAAGCTTAAAGACAAGAGGTATAGTATGATAATATATGCTACGTCTGCTAATGATTGGATAACTGGCACCCCTTGGGGATCTTGGTAGATAGATTTCCTTCTAGAGTTCTTTATGACTCAGATATTCAAAAGAATGCTAAGGTGGCTGCTGTAACAGAGGGAACTTTGGTTGGAGCTGGCCTTCTCCCATATCTGAGGATCTACTTGCCATTCAAGTTGCTGTCCGTGGAGTTATATTCCCCAGGTCTAATGCTGTGGATCTTGTAAAATTCCTTGGTGCTCGTCATGGGAAGTTGAATAAAAAAGAGGCCTGGACGTTGTTACTAAGCCCTCCTGGTGGCCAAGGTTTAGTGGCACAAACTCATATGCTTTAGGCCCAGTGTTCTGAAGCACGCTCTTATCAAAAGGCTTGCTACTTTACATAGAATGCAGATCCAAGATAGGATGAATGGTGGTGTTCAATTGATGGGTGTTTGTCTGCTGTGAGAGAAGGAAGATGAAACAAGAGAACATTCACTTTTCCAATGCTCTTTCTGAAGACAAATTTGGGTAAGTGTTCTTTCTTTTTTTAATTTGCCTAAGGCCAGCTAAGGCTTGGTCGAATGAATGCACTTAGATGTGGATAGAAGTGATGACAGTATGCTCTGTTGTATTTCTCTGCACCGGCCAAAAGTGAATCCTGATATAGGGATCAACAATTGCTAGATGATAATCCTTCTGTTCTGTCTCGGTGCTCTGTGCATGCGGAATGAGTATTACTTTGTGTTTCCCTTCTCGTGGATGAGTCATTAGTGTCCGATTTCTCACTGCAGTTGTGAGAGATGGTGCGCTAGATATCTGTTTAACATCATTGTTTGATCTATAAATCGGCCATGCTAAATTAGATTGATGGAAATCATATATTGTGATAGTTGAAGGGGATGATAGTTGAAGATGAGCGCGCAGATGCTACACATATTGGGTCCACAACTCTGATATCGGTGGGATATGGAGGGGGTGCTTTCTTGTTCTCTTTCAAGCGAACCGCTGATGATGACATCTTCAAATCGGTGTGTTCTTGGAGAGAATTCTAATTTAATCACCCTCTTTCTCCTTTTTTATCTTTATTTTGAAAAAGGCGGCATGAGAAGATTGGTGCCGTAAATCACAACAAAATTCCTGAGCTGCCTATTTCATTTCATGCATGTAGCAGCACATGTTAAGATTTTCAGACGCAATATTTCGTGTTTGACCCCAAAGAAGTCGATTAAGTTTAAATCTAAGATGCACTAGAATTGTGATATCCTTGACATGCAGATCCTTGAATCTTGTTCAAATATGCAATAGCATGATCTCTTCTAGTCATTTTATCCTGAGAAACCAAGGAGTAATTCCGAAAAATTGACCAGTAGCCGACTTCTAGCCCAATCTAGTTGCCGTTGCTAAGCAAAATAGGCAATCCCTAATTAAAAGTGTCTGCCTGTTGATTGTCAAACTTAAGAGAAAATACATCCTGGATCCCAACTCTTGAAAATGGTCACTGCAAATTCCTTTCGACCCGTTGAACATTTTAGCAGCATAAAACAACACGATGAACAATTTGATGTTTTAGCCTTAACATGTGTGCAGAGAGCCACTCCTCCATAAGCAGAAGCATATTGCTCAAGCAGCTAAACGAAAATGTTCGTCAAACCAAGTATAGGGGACTTATATGTGCCCAAAACATCTACTGGGGGACGCTCTGAAGAGGTGTTTTTGTCACCAAAGTGGTGGTTGTTCTTATCGTAGCAACAGGAATGCTTTATCAATATCTACTGCTATATGTACTTTGACGAAGGCTGGAAAAAAAAAGGCGAATCATAATGCAACTCGATCAATCTCAGATGTTGGGATGACTGGGTATGCATAGAATCAGCTCAATCGGGGTCTAAATAGCTGTAAGTCTTCAATCCATCTAGTGTTGATGTATGGTGCTATGATCACCAATTCATCGCGGAATCTTGCATTTTCAAGATTATGGGACGTGACCAATGCTAGTATTAGGACAGTCAAACAGCATATCAGCCTAAGATTGCAATAAGAAAATGTTTATCAAAGAACTGAGTGTACCAAGCAAGGTTATCGCGACCCTGTCCTATGAATCAATGTCTATGCCTTTCTATAAGAACACATGTGCCAACCCGCTTTCAGCGACATATAAATCAAATATTTGATGCATATTTTCCGCTAGCGGCTAGCCTTTTGCAAGTAATCTTAGCAGTTTGGCCTATTGCACGCCTTGCCTTTGTGCCATCCGATGTCGGAGGGATTTCTTTCTAGGTTCATTTGCCCCCACCGACAATGAACATCTTGATGTCACGGGGTTAAATCATGACTGCTGTTTGGATACAACGCCTGAATTCATATAATTCAGTAGTCAAAGACTACACAGAATATTTCGTGTTCTCTAAGTATCAATTTGGCTGCCAGGAGTTCATTAGCGAGTATTGAATGACACCGGGAGCTATACCTCCCTGTTTGGGCACGTCCATCATCTTAAAGGAGTCCCTTTTCTTTCACTTTTTTTTTTTTTTTTTGGGTCGGCCCTTTTCTTTCACTTCAAAGGTCCAATTTAAGACCGCTTCACTTCTCCAGCTAGGAATTTCTTAAGACAAACAGTAATGTTTGGCAGAGACAAGCAGCAAACTCTTATCCTCGTGCAGTGTCTTAGACTTGGGTCAGGTCAATGGATTTTCACGATTTAAGCCTACTTACTCCCCAAATTTTTTTCCCACCGCAATCCATCTAGATCAGATTAGTATTACGTGAGGAATTATCGCGTAACCGCAGTGCTCATACCCAGCAAAAATTAAATCTTGAGAAACCAATTGAAGTAGCATCAAGATTGGACTATACCAAAAGCCAGTTGCATCTAGCAAAGCCCACCAAATATTCACTTCACCGCAGGTTGAAATTCTCTATTTCGAATAGAACCATCCAATCCAACCCCACTACGAAAATGTATCTCATTGTAAATACCACACCATGCATAAAGCAGATTCAGTACCTTCTTTAATGTTCCTTCTTTTTTTTTCTTTTTGATAGAGAGAGAGAGAGAGAGAGAGAGAGAGAGAGAGAGAGAGGAAAAGGGCAAGGAGAAGAGGGCAAACGCAACGGGACAGAGGAAGGGGATTGCAGAGTGTAAAAGGGTCCAAGAGAAAAGGGCAAGACCCAATCAAAGCCGGCATTTAAGTCAGCCGAAGTGAAAGATCAGTAGAAGAGTTGGCAACCTTTTCATTGAATTCAGAGAGCACCATCCCTCCATTTCACACCACCACATTCATTTCAACTTTGGTTTTATCTTATTGTATCTTTGTTTTGCCTGAGGAGACTAGGATTTGCCTTTCCAGCAACGCACGCACACCCGCCCAAAAGCAATATTTAATAAGCTGGATGCTTTCTTTTCAACCCTTTTCCTCGAGACAATCCTCGAGTTCAAAAGCTTCTTCTTCTGCTTCAATCCCTCTGGCGGTCATTTCTTCATCCACAGCGCGTCCTCCTCACGCTCTCCCTGGATCACGTGCCTCGGAAGATGGGTTCTCCCAGTTTTCTCCTCCTCTCGTGACTGAGGAGAAGGAAAGTGAAAAAGGATAGTGCCTGTGGTAAATAATACAGGAGTTACGGCAGCTCAAGAGACGTGGTTAAAAACACATTCGATGCCATGCAGTTCTTGGCCTGGTCAATCCACGTGAAGAAATGACCTTTCCTTAAACTCGATTATTATCTCGTTTTTTCCTGATACTGTTAACGTGAGTGGCCAGCTAAAAGCAACTATCAACACTTACAGAATGCAAAACCCCGGAGAGTTCAGCAGGTCTAGTTCATCACTCCATTTGCCTTTTTTTGAACTCTTTTTAACAAATTTTGAGCATGGAAAAATATTACAAGAATGACAAAACTAGCTTCTAATTAATGATTATTAATGACAGATATTAACCGGATAATTGCGTCGCAATTAGAGGAATATGCACCTGATAAGGTGCGGTCTTAAATCTCTATATTTTCGGCTCGAGTCATTGGGATTCCATGAGGGTTTTGCACGTGATGCTACTGCACATACCCATCGACATGTGAGATTGTACCTTGTCCCAGCTAGCCATCGATCCAAAAACATTAAGTAAATTGCATGGCACATAGCGGGGGCTTTCACCAGCATTTACTAGCCTCAGATGTAGGTTGGATCAACAGATATTTGGGAGTCATTCCCAAACTCATGATATTTGATTTGATGTGTCAAGACCACAAGGCGTATACGATTTAACTTTCTATCGTGCGCTTCGGGGCACTTTCGACTGACCTATCAACTTGCATCCCACGAGACTCCAGCTAAAAGTCGACTGATGCGGCCCCAAATTGATATCGAGTGAGAAACCTTGCGATTTAAATGCGGGTCTATTGCATCAGAAAAAAATAAATAAGCACTTGTCCACTCAACCAATTCTTTAAAGTCAGAGATTCACAACCGCAGCAAGGGCGGTTCGGTTTGGGGCACGCTCGATTCGATTCGAGAAAAATTGAAGCCCTGAAGGGTCCATTGCATCAGAAAAAATAAATAAACGCTCTTCCATACTCAACTAATTCTTTGAAGTCTGAGATTCGCAACCACAACAAGGGTGGTTCGGTTTGGGGCGAGCTCGATCCGATTCGAGAAAAATTGAAGCCTCGACTCCAATGACGCTCCACGGGATTCTTTTATTTACACAATTTTCTTTCTGATTTCCCTGGTCCGTATATATGAATTATTTCATGGGACTCTATAGCTATTTTGCACAATATAAAACTCAAATCACCATTTAATTATACAAGCGTACTTTCGATGCGAAACCGAGCTTAGGCTAATTAATTGCCGCTGTACTTTTTCCACCGGCACTTCCTGTCCGGATCGAGCTAAACAATCCTTTTAATCGACCAAACGTCCTCCAAAATAAGCTAAGATATTCACATAAGTCAAAACCAAAGATTTCAGACGCGATCTGGGTCCAACCCGCTTTTTGCAAATTTGAAAGTCCGAGGGGAAAATCATTCGGAAATACCCATTGGTTGCTATTGGAAGGGCGATTTGGTTTCTTCTCAAACGAGGGGGAAATCACAAGATTGCATCAAAACTTGGTAAAACCTTAGTACGAACCCTTTATTTAAACCTTAGCCTTCGTTATGCAACACACTGTATACGTCGACACGAGGGTGTCAAGCACCGTGCCGGGATTCCCGGGCCTCCCCCTCCAACCTTTACTTGCACGACTCTTGTCTAAATTGAATGCTCTTATTCAATAACTTATTGACGATTAAATTAATAAATAAGAATACGGACATGGACATTGTACCAAAAAATTGAATAAACATAAATAAGAGGGACAGAAATTTATTTCTAGGACAGATCATAGGCGCGTGCGATGTGTACGTTCTTAAAAATGCTCATAAAAGTGACAGAGATGGATGGGGCTTGGTGTCTATCTTTCTTTTTTTTCCTTCTTCTTCTTTCGTGAAATTTTTTGGGAAGACTTGGTCATTTGAAAAGAAGGGTCCCATTTATAATTTTGATTCGTTGGTGGCGTACAGGAAAGGGAACTATAATGAGGTATTCGGACAACAGTCATACGTACGAGGTCCGGTCTAGGTCTTCAATGAGGGAATGAAACTTCAATCACACCATATTCTTAAACCTTTGCTTTGGAATGACAAGGAAGTGTTTGTTAGTCGATTGGTGTCGTTCCTTACGAATGTAATGATACAGTATCGACATATGCATTATTCAATTGTGTCGATTCTCCGAAATGAACGTACATTACTCATCCCTAGTTTCGACCACCTTGATTGCTTGATTCGGGATACATCATCGATGTTTTTCCTCCGACGAACATATGAGCGTGCTTCTAAATAGGCTTGATGTTTTTCCTTTGCCAGCAACTCGATCATCAAAGCCTAAGGATGCGCCGACTTAAGTCTCCATTCGATCCGTAAGAGGAAGTTAGTCTCGGCCTCTATTGACTTGTTTCTGAGTCGATGCTAAGATACGTGCTATAGTTAATGTATGATCAATCGAATCTCTTTTAGCAATGTTACTATGCTATCAGTTATATATCACCCACATCGTCAACGTCGGCAAAACGGATTTTAACTCTTGCCAAAAATAAAATTTTAAATAAAACACACGTCTTTTTCCACACATAAAATGGGTGATTAGTTATAGAGACGTGGACATTGAGAGAATATAAGGTAGCAAAAGTCGTTGATGCACCTAACAATTCCACAAGGTCGTTTCATTAATTTAGGACAGGAGCTCGCAGAAATTAATGTCGAGAATGGATGAGACGGGTTTCGAAATAATAGCGTACATAATTATTATATACCCTACTAAAAATGATTACCTATATGTATACGGAGGCGAAAAAGAGGATGGAAAAAACACCGAGACAAGTACAGTCTTCTGGCTATTACATCACCGACATCTAAACCTTTTTGAATGTGCACAAGACAAACAAAGTCTGCTTTTTAGAGCTCACACTTTTTTAAGTCCCGACGGGGGGGAATTGATATTGTAATGAAATTGTAAAAAACGACTGCAAAAAAAGTTTGTGAACTTTCTACTCGAGAAAAGCGAGCTCAAAAATATTAACTGCCGGGCTTAAAATATGAGGTGGATGGCGCATGCCTTTCTTGACATTTTGAGCACCATAATTTGGTCATGTGAAAAGGTACTTAATGGAATATATTGAATGAAGAATATTGGATCTTCGGAATAGTAATTGGCGAAGAAAAATAGTTGTTAGATAGAAAATGACAGAATTTTCCAGTATCTTAATGTTTTGTTAAGTGCTCCAAAACTATGCTTTTCATAATCCTTAATTTTCTCTAACATAGGCCGCTAACACTGCTAGTTTATATAAATAATTTTTCATCACGCGGGTCCCCGTAATCCATGGGACAGCTTAGGTTCTCTCTCTCTCTCTCTCTCTCTCTCTCTCTCTCTTCCAAAATAGCCGTCACTTCTTGTCGACCGGTGCTACATTATAGCCTGGAGACGGGGACAGAGACAGAGAGACTGTGTGTGTGTGAGTTTCTGCATTTTGTTGCACAAGAAATCAGAGAGAAGAAAGAGGAGGAGCCATCCCAAATTTTGTCAAAAGGGCGCCGTAAGATCCGCCGAAGCTTGAATCTATTTTGCTTTTCAAGAATCTTTCATACTCCTCATCATCCTACAGCGAGGCACTAGCGACCGGCGGCTTGGGCTTTGTTGTTGACTTTATGAGCGCATCGAAACGATGCCGCCTCCCGTTCGCACCAAGAGACGACCGGCGCTCCCTTCTCTGGTGCTGCTTCAGCTGTTGATGATCCTGCTCCTGCTGCTCCCCGCATGCGTCCTTCGGGATTGCAGAGCCGACGCCATACGCGTGATGCCCGGGAGAATCGGCGGCGGCGGCGGCGTCGGCTTGATCGTGACGGAGAAGATGACGACGAGCCAATCGCAAGCGGTGGGCTCGCACAAGAAGACCAAGCAAGAGTTGTTGCACAAGTACTTCGATGGAAGACGCAAAGCGAGTCCCACTGACTCATCGTCGGTTCTTGAAGAGAGCAAAAGAAGAGTGCCCAGTTGCCCGGATCCTCTCCACAATTGATCCCCAAGTGTTCTTTCTCTCTCTCTCTCTGCGTGTTTCTTCTTTCTCTATTTCATCAGTTTCTTGAATTTTGTTATTGAGTACCCAAAATACCCACGATTTTCTCATCTGGAAGCTGGGCTCCTAGTAAGTCAATGGAGGGAAAACCGGGGGTATTTTGGCATTTCCAAACCCTTTTTGGGTTCGTTTTCTCGCCTGAGGAGGATCCAGAAATATCTGGAGAGAGGTTCCTGATGTGTACAGAGAAAGAAGTTCGAGAATTGATCAGTTTCCACAGTACAACTTACATGGGCACTCATTTTTTCTTTGTATTTGCGAGATCTTCCAGGTGACTTCTTGCTTGCATCTTTAGATTTTCTCATTTATTTGGCCACTTTTGGTGGCCCTTTGGGTGGTGGAAGAAGAAGAAGCAGAGTGGCAGAAACGCAATACCTAGCTAAAGCTCATGTCAAAATGCTATCCATCGGTCTGTACCCGGCAACAAAAAATGGAACAAAATAATTATCTCCTCAAAAATCAAGCTTGGAAGCGAAGGCGATTTCACTGTGTGCGCCCTGTACTTGGGCCGCACAGAGTGTTGTCAAGGAAGATTGCAATCTTGTATTCATCAGAAAAGAAACCTGCCATCTTTTCAACCCATCTTTTCCTTGGATTCTTTCTAGGAAGCTTTTCCTTCAAGAGTAAATAAAGTAAAAAACGAAGAAGGAGGAAAAGGCTATTTCTGGCGCAATTCAGTAAAACTCTTTTTCCTTTTTCTGAGCTCTGCAACTCGGGGTTTTGTTTTGAAGTGGCTTGTCCTTTTGATGCATCTCCTGGTGAATTGCATCACTCTATACTCGTTGGCTCTCCCAGAGGGGGTACCCTATCTTCCCAGAAGAAGTAAAGCGTGATTCATTCAGATGTCCTTTGGGATTATCCATAATAAAAAGATAAAAGAATATCAACTGCCCCATTTCGTGAGAGATCAGTGCTTGATGTGGGGTGTTGTCTGTCTATATTGGAGTAAACCTATGTTGAAGTAGCCCTAGAATGTGATGGACTCGTTCACGATTCCGGAACATACAAAAGTCTGGTCTGATTTCTCCACATTGACCACCAGAAGCTCACTGACGCTGCAGTGTAAAATCGAGCTTTGCATACTGTGAGATTGCCTATACTACGGCTTTGTGTGGGTTGCACGATGCACGAGGAAGATGGAATATACTCCTCGACTGCTTAGTGGTACCAAAAAAAATCGCTTAGCTTGGACAGGTCACAGAGGTTACCTAACAACTCGTGTCCGGCTAAAATATCTCAAGTCACAAACTTGGAATTAGATTTCGGAGGTGGCCGTGCGTTGCATGGATCGATGAGTACAATCTCATCTTTCGAAAAATCAAATGAGATAGTTATCTTTCGAAAATTCAATCATTCCATACAAATTTAATGATTTTATAAACTCATTTTAAATATATTCGCTCTCATCAATGATAAACCGGTAAGATATATATCGGGAAAAGAACACCACAAGTGTTAAAATTTTCGTATGGCTCTCACTAAGTATCATAATTTTTTTTTATCACTTGAGTGCTATAATTTATGTACGGTACTCATTCGAGTGCCATAATTTTTTTTTCAATCACTTGAATTTCATATAACTTTTCAATCGATCAGTTGAGTACTATAACTATTTAAACATGTTCACCTCAAGTGCTTTGTTATAGTAGATTTACAACACATGGATGAACATTTTTTTAATAATTTGACACTTAAATGATCGATTGAAAGTTGTAGCATTCAAGTAAATGTTTTAAAGAAGTTATGGTACTTAAGTGATAGAAAAAAAGTTATGATGCTCAAGTGAGCGTCATATTAAAGTTATGGCACATGTGATATTTTTATCCTAATTTATTTCTAATTAGCATTTACTTATATTTACACGTTACTATGAATATGTGCTGTGTGTATTGAACCCATGAAGAAAATTTGATGTGCCATATTTTCTTAAGTACCTATATTGCATCATTACCGCCCTAAATGACACTAACATCAATTTACATCTGAATATATATTTGCGCATTTATGATTTCATTATCATGAATTGTACTTCGCCTAATGGGTTGGAGCTACATAGCTCCTATATAATGCGAGAGTCAAATACTTGTTCATCACAGTATGGCCTGCAGCCCTCTCCCACAAGGCAAGACAGCAAAATTCTGTAGCGTAATAAAAATGTGACGAACGTAAGATTCATGCATTTTTTACCTTCTAGCTAGTAGAAGCTTTAGGGTGATATCGGAATCTATCAACTTACCATCTATTAAAAGTATACTTAGGCGAGGGTTTGATAGAAGTTCTAAGAAAAACGGGGATTGAGATAAGTCCATTGCATGATAGATATGGGTAGTCATATCATATGCACTTAGAGAGTGAGGCTTGCCTTATATAGGCGAGTCTAGATGTATCAAAACCCATTTAATATATATATATATATATATATATATATATATATATATATTATGGGTTGAGTTGTTATATGAAGTAATTATATTCAGTAAATTGATCATAAATAGGTTTAAACATAATATGAGTGTTAAATGGATCATAAATTGAATTATAACTTATTTAGACAAATCCATCTTTATGACTCTCTTTTCATGTTTTCTTGCCTTCATTCGATCTCGAGCTCACTCACTGTGTTTAAGATTAAATTGGCAAACGTGAAACAGTTTAAATGATTGCATATCGTCGCGGCTCGGCTACTCATCACTGTATTCCTATCCTCTCCTTCCTTCTAATTTACGATTTAAAATATTTAAATATTTTTTTAAACCTTTTATTCTTATTTTCTTTCTTTTCCATCTTTTTCTTATTCCTTTATTTACTTTTTTTTATGATTAAGGGCCCGATAGGGACTATCAGCTGAGGCTTGACAACCATTGCTGACCACTAGATGAGGACCTAAGAGCCCTCGCCAACTACTGTCGATAGCCGCGACCCTTGCTCAAAGCTCGCCGAGGGCTGCGAGCCCCTCCCCTAGTGGCCGATATGAGGGCTTGCTGCCCTCACTTGCTGCTGTTGAGGGCTTGTAGGCCCTCTCCCTGTGGCTGGTAGGGATCGCCAAGCCTTGGCCGATGGCCGGTGGGCCCCTTCCAGCCCTTAGCAATAAAAAAAGTAAAAAGTAAAATGAAATATTAAAAACTTATTAAAATTATTTACATCGGCGATTTTCGGCCAAAATTGGCGACTCAATTAGTAAAACGTAAAAAGATTTAAAATTGAATCGGCAAAACGATTAGTATAATTCATGCACTTTTAACCTTCTAGCTAGTAGAAGCTTTAGGGCAATATCGAAATCTATCAATTTACCATCTATTAAAAGAATAGTTAGTCGAGAGTTTGATGGAAGTATTAAGAAGAATGGGGATCAACATGAGTCCATCGCATGATAGATATGGGTAGTCATATCATATATGCACTCCAAGAGTGAGGCTTGTCTTCTATAAGCAAGTCTAGACTTGTCAAAATGAGTCATAAATCCTTTTTTAATTCATATATGATGAGTTAAATTATTATATGGATTAATTATATTCAGTAAATGGATCTTAAAAGGATTTAAACATAATATGGGTGTTAAATAGGTCATAAATTGGATTATAACTTATTTAGGCCCAACCAATCTCTGTAACTCTCTCTTCATTTTCTCTCGCTCCCATTCGATCTCGAGCTCACTCATTAAGGTTTTTAGATCATGTTGAATATGGAAGTATCTTAACAATATAGATTGGGTCAAGTATGAGTCATTAGATTTGCATTATATTAAAATTGAATCTATTTGAGTCAGAAATTTTTCACCCGAACCACTCGTTTGACAGGCCTAGGCAAGTCCAAGCTCTCTCTCTTTAGAAACTGTCTTATTGTGAACTTTGAGTCTTTCCAAAGTCACTTTGATATGTAAAGAACTCTAAAACAAAGATAGTCCGATACAAAAACCCTAAAACAAAATACCACATTAAAATGTTCATCCAAAATTTTTCTAGGCCCAAAAGCCGCTTTGTAAAGCATTTTGAAACTTCGACCAAAAAAACAAAAAAGCATTTTGAAACGATTCGACCAAAAAAAAAAAAGCATTTCCAAACGCGTCCTCCATGTAGAATAATTATGCAGAATTCTAAACTCAGCTTCGGTGCATACTTCGCATTCGAGTCCGTTTAAATTTTAGAGCTCTGGATTCTAACTTGCATGGACTTATGATTAGGGCTGAGCAATTGAAATAAAGTACAAAGATCAATGAGTTAAAAATACTAGGATACGATGCTGGGTGCAATCTGAACACACTGGAGATCAGAAACCGAGCACTGTTGAAAGACATGGTGTGGGGTGGGTGTTGAAAGTCTGGTGGAGTTTAGCGTATGGACTGATTAGATTGGCATTAAAGAAACCTGTGTATCTTGGCGTTGTTTCTTGCAGCGAACTTATCGTCCCGTTATGGAATGGAGGGGGTGTGTGGGGGGGGTGAGGACAAAGGCACCATCGAGTAGAAGACGAGGTAGAAGACAAGGCAATTTTATTACCAGCTTCAATGACTTTTGTATAATTCTGCAGGAGTCTTGCAGAGAGAGAACACTCCGCAACGAGAGAGAGAGACAGCGAGCGAGAGGGAGGGACAGCCACGTACCGTATGGCGGAACAGAGCATTTTTTTTTAAGGAGAAAAGAAGAGAGAGAGAGAGAGAGAGAGAGCTGCAGACTGGGAGTTCGGATGAGCCGTGGAGGTTTGTCCGGTTGCGGTTTGGATTGGGAATCAAATTGACTCTCCCCCCTGCCCTTCCTTCTTCATTGATTGATTGATTCGTTTGGTCATCAAGACAAGTTTGCTCTCCGATCCATGCGCTGCCTACCTAAATTATTCTAACCTCAATAATTACCATAATAATGAGATTTCTGCCCTTGTGGGTCTGTGCCACGTAATGCCCGAAGGGCGAGATGGAATGGATTATTTTGCGATTTAAATGATTCCGTATAGTCTCGACTTGTCTGCTCATCCTGGTATACCACATCCACTCCAATCCTCTAGTTTCAGCAATCTGCATATCGACATTTCTTCCTATGCCATGTGCCAGAAAATCTTGAATTTTAAATCTATTACACTTTTATTAATTCAGTCTTAACCTTTTTAACTGTGTCTTTTCAATCTTAAATATTTTTCATGTTTTGCCATTTGAGTTCATCAGCTTATTTTGATTGAAAATCACTGATATGGATCTTGGCCTTTCGTACGTGGTATAACCGACGCTGACATGAATAATTTTAATAATATTTAATTATTATATTTTTAATATTTTATTTCTTTTTTTCTTTTCGTTTCCTTCTTTTTCCTTTGTTTACATTTTTCGAATTTTTTATTATTAAGGGCCTTCGATCCTTGCAGGCCACTGGTCAAGCACTCACAACCCTCGCTCACAACTGGGCGAGGGTTCACTACCCTCACCTAGTGGCCGACGAGGGTCACCAAGCCTCAACCAGTGGCCGACTGCCTCTTGCTGGCCCTTAACAATAAAAAAAAACAAAAAGAAGTAAAGAAGGAAAAAAGGGGGGGGGGGCTGAGAGTCCTAGGCTAATTCTTGGACAAAAAACACGAATTGACGATAAAATTAAAAGTACTAAGACCAGAAGCAATCCCGGCTGACCATGTAAAATGGTAAAATGGTACTATATGTAAAGATAACAATGAATAAAATTTAAAAGACAGTGCTCATTGATTGATTAGCGGTCCCTACTATAAAATACGATTCAAATATTTACATTACTACCGACAGCTAACAATGTTTACAACAAAAGCAAACAAATTCTACGGAACTTGCGACAGTTGCTCAACAAACCCACAACTTCGATAGCCATTACTTCTTCACTCTTTCATGCCCAACACCAACAATTCCTTCTGCAACTTGCAGCTCAACGTTCCGATCTCAACCTTTATGGTTAGAGGCTTCCGAGATTTACGATCCCACTACGTCACGATGGTGTCAGTTTCAAGTGAATTGCGTTCGAAATTGTGGACCCATTACTTAGGCAGTTGCCTGATAACTAGCTCTTCGTAAATCGTGTTAGTTGTGGCCCTTTTTGTCAATCAAACTGAACTTCATTTACCGACACTCATGCCTCAGGACTTAGTAATTTTCCTTTGTTTTTGCTGCCGGCAAATACTAATCATCTTGTTGAACATGTATATCTGCCGACAAAGAACTCTCAACACTATACGAATTTCACCATCGCCGTGTCTTGCTTGATTTTTCCTAGTCTGAGTCGATGATAGGAGACTCGGGCATTTTGTGGTGCCAACACAACCTAACCCCATATAGTTGGTTTGGAATAATCTCAACCAAACCTAGACCAAATTGTTGAGGAAACCTTCTAATGAATTTTGAAGTTGACAAAACTATCCACGTTAATTTTGTAAGTTTGACATGTGCTCCAAAGCATTATGATCTAGGTACACATATTCTGAAAGTGGCAACTTTAATACTTTGAAAGAACTAAACTTTCTGGACACTTAGACTTTATAAGGACTAGAAGAAAGTTACTTAGACTTTACGGGAATTAGATCGAGAAGTTTAGACTTTACTGTAAAAGTCACTCAGACCTTATTTTAGGCAGATAAAGAACTTCAGACTTTACCTTTGAAAAGTTCAGACCCTACTTGAAAACCTACACCAACTTAAATTTTGAATATGAAGCAAGAACCAGAAGTTACTTGGACTCTGAAACTACTCAGAATCAAAATAACGGCTAGTGATCTAGCGTAGATTTCACAGAAAAAAAAGTTTTGATTAACTCAATCTTAAAAGGCTATAATTGATTGATAATCAAACATTAAGGCAAGTATATATATCACAACGGATAATGCTCTACTTATGAAAATCAAGATTCTGATTGCATGGGCGACCAGATTCAGCGATATTCAGATTTTGTCAACCAACAGCTACTTAATCAATTTTGTACAAATCTATCCAAGATGAAGATTGGCAGATGATCCTTTGAAAACTGTCCAATGGCTAGTTTGAAAATGGAGGAGCATAAAAGGAGATTAGCGAGGAGCAGAAGGTATTGAACGAAATCAAAAATTAATAAGTCTAAAGTTTGAGCATACTCTAATTCTATTACTTGTCTTTTCTAAGCCAAACACTGAAATCTTGAGAGACATTTCTCAAAAGTAATTAAGTGAGATAGAGAGTCCTATCATTCACTGATTGATATCACTCAGAACTTGTAATCCTTCTTGATCACATAGTGAAATCCAGCCAATAGGCTATCAGCGTGGGAGAATAGATATAGGCTTGATCTAAACCGAACCACTATAACTTCTTGTATGCAACTTTTCTACCCCTAAACTCTTATTTTACATACTGCACACTAGCACATTATCTATATAAACTCTCAGAATCTGAATATTATTCAAACTTTACTAGTGATGAATTGTTTCCGCTTTAAATTGAGTAAAATCATTAAAATCACCTATTCACCCCCTCTAAGCGATCATTGCTAGCTACGTCACAAATCAATAAAATCATAACTTAAAACAATGGAAATATCGATTAGTTATCGGTTTAAAACCGTTAGCATTGAACAGACATAGAAATCAAGAAGCTTAAGAGATTAAACTCGCAGAATTTTAAGCCGACGCTCTTCAGGAAGGCCCAACATATGCAAAGCAAACTCCAAACGTTGGGTGGCTCCGAATCGGTGGACATGTTCCTTCCTCGGTGGGCCTCAGTGTATAGTACATTAAAACCGAAACTGAAAAGGCCCATTACATGTGATTGGGCCCAACAAATAATTTCAATGCGATGAAAGAAGTCGTACGTTTGAGGGCGTTTCTTCACTTGATATTGGTGTTTAAGGATTTAAGGTTGTACCATGGTACGTTTGGTCGAACCCGCTGTGCATCATCTCTCTTTTCGTAGATTCACTCTTACCACCTCATTTCACCTCCTTGGCTGCCGATTCGAAGCCTTCCACGAACGGGCTCACCCATGCATTAGATAGACGCTCTTCTTTACCTTTGTTTTGTTCATTATTGTCAACTTTCTCCCACGGCAATAAATATTGGTACCACAGAAACGAGGTTCCTCGTAAGAGTTGTTACTAATCCGGGAGCTTACGTGTTTGTTTGAATAAAAGTGTTTTCCGAAAATTGGATTTCCGGACTTTCACCAGTTTTGTCCTTCGAAAATAACTAGTTAATCGAAGACATTTTCCGGTCAACGAAAATATCATGTATAAAATTACAAAAGCGAATTTTTAATCTTAGAAAGTGAAAACACTTTCCCGCTGGTTTGCGCTCAGTTCCTTTCACGAGAAGTCTTGGGTTCAAACTCGATCATCGGTGATTTGAGTGGGGAGGTCGTGGCGGTGGGATTGTGCGCTAGCCTCCCTCGAGAACTAATCGGGCATCACCGCTGGTTTGAACTCTAGCTCGCCGGCCGCGCGGACACCTCGGTTATAAAAAAAAAAAAAAAACTTTCCCTTTTTATTAAGTCTCTCTCATCCCGCTTTTTTTGAGGCACGCTTTGCTCTTCCTTCGCTCTTCTTCAACTCTTCTCCATTGACACTCATCTTCTTCGTCATTGAAAGTCCAGCTCTTCTTCAACAACGCTCAACACAGCTCCAGGTTCTCTCTCCCCTCTCCAATTTGATTAATCTCTGAAAATTTTATCAATGCTTTATATCGTGAACTTGTTGATTCTGTGTGCTACGGTCGTTTGATTCTCATTTCTATTCATCTTCTTCAAGCAAAATTTTAGAAATCAATTTCAAATTTTCATAAATCCTAGAGATTCCATTTATCAAGATCAATTGGAGATTCTATCCTACCACGAGAGATATAAGGTAATATTTAAGCGCTTGACCTTTTTGCTCGAAATTTTCAGGGATTTGTGCTTTTATGAAAACACATATCAAAGGTAATCTATCCAGATGAGCCGAGGTGGTTGGTGTTTCATGGTTTGATGAGCATTCCAATTTTATCATTGGTTAGGGTTCCGTTCTTGAGATATGTGATTTTGTGTGTAACATATCTTCCCTGTTAGGCTGGGTGATGGGTTTACATGTTCCTTCAGGAGTTGATTCTGCTCTTGCTGAAATTGCGACCCTGCTTTTAATCCATGGAACTTTGTGAGGTTGTTCATTTTTCTTTTCTTGTTTCTATCAAGAATGAATAGTGCTTACAATGGTGTCAATTTGAATAAATTGACTGAGATCCACTTGACACAGCCATAGGTTCGTTGGTTTGCAGCCTGTCCATTTGTATGCAATGATGGATCGACGGTGGCTCCATGGATGCGTTTCTTATTTTAACATGACGGTGACCGCACGCCCTCCCCCCAATTCTTATTTGTATCTTTGTTTTCTCCAGGTATGAGGGAATACCCACCGGAAGTTTTACATACCAGGGGATCCCGAGATCCAAATAAGACTAGAGATAAAGTCTTTTAAGGTCCTGTTTAGGACCCATATTGCTTACAATGGTGTAAATTTGAATAAATTGACTGAGATCCCTTGACACGGCCATAGGTTCGGTAGTTCATATATAAGATAGAGGGTTGGGACTTGGTTGGGGTTCGAGGTCATAGACTTGCAAAATTGAACTAGCCAAAGACAAGCAGGCTGACTGCTCATTTCATTTGGAGAAAAGTTTCCTTATTTGGTTCTTATTCTTGGTAAACTACTTCTTTGTTTTATGATTTCGATAGCGCAGGGCCTCTGTAGCATTGG
The DNA here is from genome assembly GCA_024733475.1 of Syzygium grande. Taxonomy (NCBI): domain Eukaryota; kingdom Viridiplantae; phylum Streptophyta; class Magnoliopsida; order Myrtales; family Myrtaceae; genus Syzygium; species Syzygium grande. The sequence goes on from JAMXDD010000007.1 coordinate 35,216,235, forward strand.
CCCTTTCTCTGGCATCCTTGAGAATATTCTTTGGCAAGTTGCTTGTGTTAATTTGAAAGGGCATTCGGAATTCTAAAAAAGGCATTTTCATGTATTGGATGCCGAAGCCTTTTGGTCTTTTGATACTCAAGTTGATGTGGTTTTAGCATGTTGTATTCTACATGACTTCATTATGGGAGTTGACCCTAATGACCCTTTTATGCAAGAACTAAATGTAGAGGTCGAATCCCAAAGTCAAGAAAGAAGACATCAATGAACACAAAGAGAGGAGAGGGAGGAAAACATAGGCAGCAAAAAGAGATGGTATCGCACGTGTAATGTGGGATGACTATAGTAGGCATAGCTAGAGTGAATGTTTATTACTTGTATCTTCTTAGAAGTTGCTCTTGTTTTTAATGTGACATGAAGTATAGAATACTACTTTGTGATTGAGGAGTTCTTGTAAATGTGAACTTCATTTACTATTCTCCATCGTTGTGATGTTTCCCTTGTCTCGTTGGTAAAATGACGTCTAGTTTTGTGTTATTCTTTGTTTGTCACAATTTCTTGTGTTAAATATATCCGATAATTTAGCAATAGGCAAGACTGTAGACCGGAAGACCAAGCATTTTAGATGGTCAGGACCGATGGAGCATATGCTTTTAGAGATACTAGCTGATGAGGCTTCAAAGAAGAACAAACCTTCAGCCAACTTTAAACCATCTTCCTTTGTTCGAGTTGCTCAAGCTATAAATGAGAAATTTGGGAGTGAATGTGAGCTTGACCACGTGGACAATCATCTTAGAACCATTACAAACAACTGGGCTACCATCAGTCCGCATGTTTCATGGGAAAATAGGGACATTAGTACTAAACCCAACCATGAAATGTTTGGCTCATGTACTGTATGGGATATTGTGAGGAAAAAACGTAATGAAGACCTCTTGTTTTCTATCTGTTTGCTGTTTAGGGCTATATTTGCTATAGCAGCCTGAGAGACACGAACCTACTTGGCGGCTTCACCAAAAGCAGAACTCATCAGCTGGGGTTGCTCGGTGAAACTGGACGCGTCCTCCATGGCATTCGTAGGCGATTCGGGATAACTCGAGGAGAGCTGCACGGGAGGCGCATCCCTCTGAAGAGTGCCAAAAGTATCGAAGGCAATTGGTGCAATCGGGATAACTTGTAACCGGGAAATCATGTCCATTTTCAATTTCCTATTGCAGAGTTTCTAATGCATAAGTAGCTCACAGAATTCCACAAAGAGGAGTGCTAAAGACAGTTGCGTGTCCAAAGAGGGAAATATGCATAGGAAAATTAGGGATGCGCACATCAACAAGGTAACATAGGAGAGACATCGATGACAAAATTGCAGAGGAAGAGATCATGTTAGAGGGGCTGGAGACAGTAAGAGAGTCACCTTCAATTCAAAAGGGGGCGCGATGGCAGGTGGTGACAACGACGGAGATCGACGAGGTTCGACAGCGGAAGACGGCGAGGTACGACGGAAGCATGGTGCAGGCGGATTCAGGACAACTTGTGTAGGAATTCGGGTTTCCTTTTCATTATGCAAGTTCAAATTCTAGATCTACTAGATTGATCGAGAAAATCCGTTTATGGACTCAAAAAATTAATTTGATACTAAGAGGCACACTTGTGTATATTGTTAGTTCAGATGTCATTCATGAAGTAGAAATCATTTTCCATATGAAATCCAAACACTAGAAAAAAATTTCAATCACATATCACCAAATAAAGGTAAACTAACCATTTTCCTGAAAAATGATTTCTTGTAAAGCACTTTCCTTTACCAAGGAGTTTTCCCCCAAACAAACGCATCATAAGAAATCTTTCTCAACATGCTCTTATAAAGCATTTAGTAAATATAATTATTAACTAGAAAACCCGTTTCATTTTCTAAAGACCGATAAAATACGCTGTTGCTAAATTATTCAAGCGAACTCAGAACCACGGAAAATTCTTGCGTCGGCAAGTGTTTATGAAAACACTCTTTAATTAAAGCTTCGTTTATTTCGCAGATGCTGAATTACTCAAAGGACGTTTTCCTAAAGACGCTCGCTTGAAATAATTAGCCAATGAAAAATATTTTCATTATCTACGGCAATTTATATTCGAATATATTTGTGAACGACGAAAATATTTTTTTGTGCATTGATTATTGATTGAGCAATAAAAACGATCATTTCAAGAAATTATGTTCCAGATCATTCTTTTTTTTTTCGCAACACAAATGGAGATTAAATGCTTTTATTTCATTAATTTAATTGTTGGAACTTGGATTTTGACCAAAAAAAATTACAAAGCTGAGTTCGATGTACGTAGTATCAGTGTTTTTTTTCTTGGTTAGGCCGAATGTGTAGTACTAGTTCTCGATGGTCCAAGATGTGGGGTCCACGGACATCTACAACTCGTACGAACCCTTTGAATGTGTGTCGCATTAAAAAAATTGCTTGGCGTGTGGCAGAAACGTTCGGTAGTCAAATTAGGGAAGCCCTTTGAATTTTCAACCTGGGAAAAACAAATGGAGACCCGACGACGCAAGATCGGACGTTGACCGCCGCTCCTCACGGCGACGGCGACGATTACGGTGACGGTGGTTATAAACATGCCTGTCTTTGTCTATAAAAGTAATGGGAAAAAGGAAGATATACGCTTCTGTTGGTTCAATGGAAAATATTTTCCTTATTTTTCGACGTTTGAATCGCTTAAGATAATGAATCAACGGGAAATTCTTTCATAGTGGAAGGAAAAGGTTTTCAAATAAAAGTTTAAATTCGGGAAAATAATTTCTTTTTTTATAAATCATGAAGCATTTTTCAAAAATGACTAGATATTAGCGTTTTGACTTGAAACTCTACGTTTAAGCATGGGAACTCTAACGCTCGTTCTCAGGCCCTTTGCAGCAGGGCAAGATCCGTGGAGCTTGGGCCCGGGTCCAAGTCCATCGAGGCTAGGCTCAGGACTTCGACACGTTGGCCCAAGTCCATCTGGCCGTGCGCGAGTCCATCAAGGCCAAGCCAGGGACAACGGTTGCCATGCCCGAGATGCCACGCTAGGTAATATCGAGGCCGAGCCTGGGTCCTCGATTCTTTTGCCCAGACCCATCGAGGCCAAATTTTTTTAAAAATTTCAAATACTTTTAATATTTTCTTTTCTTTTCTTTCTGTTTCTTTTTCCTGCTTCCTCTGCTAGTTGTCAGGCCTCAATGACTCGCTCGAGGCCACCTGCACCTTTGGTCGATTGCTAAGGCCCGAAAAAGGTTGGGATTTTTAAAATGTTATCAAAAAGGGTTAATACCACAAAAAATTCCAAACCGGTACATCTGTAATAATATTTACATTTGGGCCTCTACGACCGACAAAGGAAGAAGGATAAAGAAAAAGAAAGAAAAGAATAAAATAAAATTTAAAAATTCGATTCTTTTAAAAATATTACAAAAGTTGTCCACATCAGCGCAGTCATACCACTTAGGATGGCCAGCATCCACGTTAGTAATTTCTGGCTAAATGAGATTTTTCTTACCAAATAACGAAAAATATTTTCCGGTTCATTTTTCAGCTTTCAGCCAAACACCAAAAAAATATTGTCATTCTCCTAAAAAATAACTCCCCAAAAAATATTTTCGAAAAATGTCACATTTTTGGCGAAACAAACTGAGCCTACGTGTTGAAACGGAAGGATAATTAATCGCATGAACAAAATTTGTGTTTCAAGATATATCAAATATGAATCACGTGCATCAAGTTAGTTTGTCAAAGAAAAGATCACTTGCCATACCCAAAATCACATTTCCTTATATCAGCTTCAAAACTTAACTATATAAACTTGAGGAGTGCCGGTTTAGGTCAACGGTAACATTATTATTAGAAGCAAGTGTCATGCTAGAAGATAAATACGGGTTCATTGGTCACACAGATTCACCGTTAATCCGATTTGAAAAACCTAATCTTTTTGGTTTGATGAGTTAGCTTAGCCACAAGAGTTCCATGTAGAACTTTTGCTTTTACTCCAACACCTATTTTACAGAGAAAAAAGCATATATCCCTTTAATATTTCGTGGACGGTATATCTAACACCAGAAAATAGCAGACAGTCGTATATGATAATTCCTACGTAGAAGAAAGATTCAATATGTCTTTGGTACAACATCTAGCACCTAACAATGTTATTGATTTGCAAGTGGCTGTCAGTGCGAAACTAGGGAAAGATTCTATTCAATTGGATCAATCGCAAATAGCAGACAGACGTATATGATAATTCCTACGTAGAAGAAAGGTTCAATATGTCTTTGGTACAACATCTAGCACCTAACAATGTTATTGATTTGCAAGTGGCTGCCAGTGCGAAACTAGGGACAGATTCTGTTCAATTGGATCAATCGCAATATATTTTAGAAGCCATACGAAACCAACTAGAAATGGAAAAAGTTCTTCCGTTCACCTAGAATCTTGCATATAAGACAGGTCAAAATCCTGGGAAAGATAAAATAAGCAAACACCCCTTGCCGGTCCCTACTTGCCTTATCTTTTAAGCCTTTAGAGGTCGGACAATAGTGCCCTTCCAGTCAGCAAATTGGAGGGGCGACAATTAGTGGACATTTGCACGTAATAATTTAATGTGCGGTCCATCTGCAGATGATCATGCCACCACCAGTTTTGCAAGAAAATGAGGACCATTCCGAGCTTCTATGGGCATATTTTCATGTTATAAAAATACTATCGTCCGTCTAAATAACTCGACGCCAATTGATGGGAATGGTGTAGGAAATAATGACAAAAAGCGATATTGCGTTTGAGCCTTTCCTTGTATTACTAATTTTATAAGTGCATAGTATGTAAAAGGGAGTGGCCCCTTAGACAAAATGTCCAACTTTAGCTTAGTCTTGAGCTAGACAATGGCTTCACTAGATTGGCATAGGTTTTTTTTTTCTTTCTACTACATTAATGAAGCTCGATGCACACTAAAAAGTTCAATGTTATGTCTATCTTGAAGCAACTTAATTATACACAAAGAACTGCTGCTAATCTATGACAAAACATCGTTAGTGTTTAGCACTGTGGCGGTCGTACTAATTAAGAATCATAACTTCTAGAAAGCTTGTTTAGTCTTCGCTAACCATTATTTTTTTTCCTTTATTTTTTTCTTTTCCCGCTTTTTTGACTTCAGTTTTCCACAACAAGAAAAGAAAAATCCATTTTATGATATGGTTGCCCAGCCTTGTTCCAGGAAAGATCTCTCTTTTGGACGCCAATTGGACCACGGATTTATGACCTTAAGCTTTCTAATTTAGGGCATTTTTTATATAGCCTTTCATCGTTTACAGAAAAAATCGACCTTAGTCTTCTATGGTGATGATGAACAGGTTTTATTATTCGAGATATAAGATAAGCTAATCAATTATTCGTTTGTGCTGAAGTATTGAGAGGACCCCATCTAGATGAATTGATGGGTACAATGAACTCGGCTAATTCTTGGCTTAATAAAATAAAATAATGACTGATGGAGACAGCTAAGTATAATTGTTTATAAACCGTGAAATGAATTTAAAAATAGAAGGAGGAAACTTGGGAGCATATTTAATTAGTAGGCAATGTCAATTAGGACTCAATGATCCCAAGGAAGACTATTAGAGGTTTTTCCGGGAAATTGTTCAACTGATCATATAAATCTATCATACGGATGTTAATTCAGTTCTAAATTTTTCCATTTAGCCATTTTAGTCCAAAACCTTTCCTAGAAATTTCAATTAAATCATTCGGGCCAATACATCGAAAAATCGTTGATTTAGCGATATGCCACGTAAGACGGCCAGGGATAACTGGTCCATCACATCATCAATTTCTAACGAAAATTAACCAGAATGGCTATATTGGAGTTCCATGCAAAGTTTTAGGACTAAATTGATAAAATTGAAAAGTTTGGAACCGAATTGACATATAATTTGCCTTTTTCTTCCACGGTTGCCTTCAGCATACATACGAGGAAAGTATCAGTACATTGACCAGAACCAAGAATTTGGCGAAAATGGCAATAAGAAAGAAGGGGAAATGGACAAAAAAAAAAACAGAAGGCGAAGAAGAATAAAAGAGGAGGAAAAAAGAAAAAGGCTTAGCTAATTGCCTTTTGTGAGGTTCCACACAAGTTGGAGTAAACAAAGCCACAACAGGAAAGAAAGCAGCAGGCTGCATTACATGGGGCGCCCCCAGACTAATGAGTGGAATACCATAATAAGTGGTTTCCAAGGGCTCCATTTTCTCCCCCCCACTAACCCTAGATTACATTCAATTATCGTTTTCGCTATAGTCGCACGGGTCTGAACGCGAGGCTTTTATACATACATACATATACATATATATATTGATTATCATAGATATTCACGCTCTCTTTTGATGCAATATTTTTCGAGTTTTATCGAAACGAAGCATAAATCGACCCCGCGAGCTGGATAATTTACCTAATTATTGAGATGGGGTTGTGTATGGGATGGGAACTCCTGAAAACGGGGAATTTCAATTGGGTACGATTCCAGCGCTCGAGATAGGAGAGAATACAGTATAATAAGGGGAAATAATGTTAGCGATCCCCCACAGTAAGTAAAAAATATAGGGCCTTGTGCTGGCCACGCGCCTTCTGAATAAAATATCGAGCCCACTAGATTCCCTCTGTATTCTTCCCAACGTGCTTCCCCTCTTGTCATTATTATATTTCAACTCAACTTGTTGCACAAGTCAGATGGAGAAGAAATTGGGAACTAAAGATGAAGCTGATCCATGCGATTTCCCCGCTCTTTCCATGAGCTTGGGATGGAAAATGGTGGAAAGAAGATGATGTTGGTAACTCGAGATGCAATTACATGAGGAGATTGTGGAAGAAATTGGTCCCCTTTGACATTGTCGTCGCTTAATGGGCTCGGACGCGTGTTCTCTTCTGTCCCCGAGCTTTTGATTGGCGGGTAACAAATATGTGTAAGATGTACATGCAAACTTAATTAAGAATGATTGTAGGTAAGGTTCACATCCGTGGCCGACCAACCAGATGGGATATAATTTTCTCCGGTCAAGGATGAGAAAACCATTGTCCTGCTTTTCTGTGGATGAATCTCTTAAACGTAGCATACCGTGTGGGTTTGGCTTCCATTAGAAAGATGCTAACCTTATTCAAGGTAACAATGAGTGCCTGACAATGATTTTTGGCCCTTCATCCGGTTTTTTTATAGCAAGAGGGATCGTTTTTAATTTGAATAATTCAGGTTTTAAGCTAGCAATTTCTGATATGAACTAACACGTTTATACACGATTATATGCAAAGTCAAAAGGGACACAAATTAGCACGAATTTAATATACATAATTTCTATAACATAATCAATTATGGTATAGTGCTTTTAAGTGACATGACTAGAAAATCCGGTTATGACACATGTACACGAGTTGTTGGTCGTTTATGATGGACAAAATCGATTAAAATCGATAACTTAAGCATGCGAAATTCAAGTACCTACTCATATAAGATGCCGTGTATGTCGTACATGATTTTTGGAATTGAGTCGACTCCATTCGATAGAAGAGGGCAACGCGTACAAACACTCCTTCTTGGTTCGCAAACAAAATGACATTTTGGTGGAATCGTGATTATAGTCGTGCATGCAGGGTAGCTCTAGTAATAAATTTCGGACATGCCAATTACCATTTTTAATTGGGAAAATTTAACATAAAGGTTTTAAGTAATTTCATTTTCTCAAAAGAGGATTCAAAGTTGACATTTTTTCAAATAAATGCTTGATGTAAATGTGATAGTTTCAAATAATGACATGACCTCGCCAGCTGGCCAAAAATTCTGGCTGGTCAAATGCATTTTCGTTCGCAGACAGTTTGTTGATATTTCTTTTTCTTCTTCCTGTTCATCTTCTTGTTCATCGCATGCTTAAATTGAACGATCTTCAGCGACAGGTTTCTCGCTCGATTGCCAGGTTTTTTAGGAGACAGAGCATCCAAGTCATCTCGCCCTCCAGCTCAACGCACCTTCGCTCTGCCTCTAGCCTCAAGGCCTCCCTGGCCTTCGCCATCTCCACCTCGACAAGATTGATCCTCAGCATCAACTCCGAGAGCAACCCGAAGCTTGTCACGACACCGGTCCATCGAGGTGACTCGCTGGCCGCATCTAAGCTAGCCGAGTCGCCGGGGTCCTTGTGAGAAGTGTGCACGCCGGAGAAGAGTTTGGCATGTTTGAGGCAGTCGTTGTCGTCGCCAGGGTCTTTGTCCAGGGTGTTTTGAGGGGAGGGATCCACCACTGGAGGGAGTGGAGGTGTGCGCGCTCCGTTCGTCATTGCTTTGGGGATGAAAAGGCAACACTACTCAATCTCTAATCTGGCGACAAAGAAGAAGATGAACAGGGAAGAACAGAAATAAGAAAAAAACTTATCTTTGCACGAAAATGCCCAATGATCAGTCGGAAGATTTGGCCGGCCGGCAAGGATAGACCCTTTTTTTAGATTAATATGGCAACTTTAAGCTCTTATTTGAAAAAATATCTACTTTGGACCATTTTTTGAGGGAACGAGTGCATTTGCAATTTTCCCCTTTTAATTTGTCAAGTAATAAATTTGGAAGGCCATGTTATTGTTTATGTCGATAATATTTGCAAGTGTCCGTGCACTCCAGATTTTTTTAACAAGGTGTAACTCGCTTTTGATGAAGACAAATGCCGAGAATATTGAGATCAGTACCCAAAACATATTTATATATCATTTTTAAGCACTTGTTAGGAGTTTGAGACGTTGCATACAGCCTCCACATAATTCTTATAGTATTATTAATCAATGAAAGAAAAAAGGAGACGATAATAAAGTGAGTTCTCAAGTAGCTAAGTCATCACTCAATCAAGAAAATCAGATACGGTCATTTGTTAGTCTTTGCATCTCTAGTATTATTGATTGTCAAAAGGATCTGGATAAAAAGGAAAAAGGATACGGGAGATTAACGAGTTTACCGCCGGAATTTTCTCGACCCATGAGGTCGGATGAGGAAACTTGGTTGGGAGGACCAGCTCACTCAACAAAAAAAAACACAGTTGAGACACGCTTGGGTGTATTTAATCTTTTCCTTCGAGAATAATGCTAAAATTGTGAAAGATTAATTTACAAAACAATGCGTCGAATTACGAGTAATCATTTATTGTTCATCCTATAGTAAATACTCAGTATCTTTTATCACTGAACAACCCTAAAAATAAAAATTTGTCGTATCATTTTGTAAATTAGTTTCGAGAAAATCGATTTTAGTAATATCTGAGCCATGGCACATTCTTTTTATTCTTTGACCAAGAAATTTTTATTTTTTTGGTCCAACATGAAACCAGCTGCATCCTCCTTCCCATCTCTTTCACCAAACCCCTCCTTGCTGATAAATAGCCCCCCCTCTTCCCTTCTCCTCCTCCTTCCTCACATGCGTCCGAACTCTCTGTCCCTCTCTCAAACTTTGAAAAGGAGAATGAGAATGAGCTGCAACGGGTGCAGAGTCCTCCGGAAAGGCTGCGGCGAGGATTGCACCATCAGGCCTTGCCTCCAGTGGATCAAATCCCCGGAGTCGCAGGCTCACGCCACCATGTTCCTCGCCAAATTCTACGGCCGCGCCGGACTGATCAACCTCATCAACGCTGGCCCTAACCACCAACGCCCAGGTATTCAAATCCTTCTGCTCTGAAAAGAAGAGGAAATGATTCAGGTTTGAGTTATCGTGGGAAGGGAATGAGAAGATGCGTTTGGTAAACGTGTTCGCGTTTGCCGCTGTCTGAGGGTTTCTGAGAGCGTCTCCTTCTTGGACAGCCGTGTTCAGGTCGTTGCTGTACGAGGCCTGCGGCCGGATCGTTAACCCGATCTATGGCTCGGTGGGGCTGCTCTGGTCGGGCAATTGGGCCGAGTGCCAGTCGGCCGTCGAGGCGGTGCTCCAGGGCTCCTCCCGGTTCTTGCAATCTCCTTCACTCGACTCGGTAGGGCCCAACCTCAAGCCCTGCGACATCCGCCACGTCCAGAAGACGTCCGGCCCCGGCTACGTCCACAAGATCAGGACCAGGAACCGGTTCAAGCGGTTGTCGAATCGGGCCAAGTCGGAGACGGAGCCCGACGCGGTGTTCGGCGGTGAAGGGGGGCAAGTGGATCTACCCAGGCCCCATCTACGAGGAGACGAGCCACGACTCATGGGTGACGCTCGCGGCGGTAGCTGCGGCGAACCGGGACAGCGCGGAGGCCGAGAGCATCTTCTCGGTGGAGACCGTGGAGGCTTCACTGGCAAACCTGGGCAAGCCTAACCGGATGCTGAAATTCGACAGGCCGGCAGAGGAGAGACCGGAGAGCCAACTCCGGTTGGAGCTGAGTCTAGGCGTCAAACCGTCGTCCCATCCGAGCTAGCCCGATTTCGGTTGGCGTTGATCTGAGTGGTGGGTAGTGAGACGAGCAGCTTTGAGACCGAGGAGTACACAGCATTTCCATCTGGGTATAGTTTGGGAGTACATGCGCTTATGGATTTTCTTCTTCTTTTCTTTCTTTTTGCTTCATCCTTTTGTCGCCATTTTTAGTTCAATTCGTCATCGAGTTTCGGTTTCGCTGATCCAATTGTTCCGTTGCTTTGATCTCTGTGGTGAGGCGACAGATTTTGATATGCATGTATTAGCACATAATATATGATGAGACTGAGACACCGAGCAGAGGTATATCGTTGTGTGACTAGGGAGTGATGCTTATATCCAGATTTCACCGTCAGATCGAGACATATTTTTAATACCTAGAACTTGACCTAGAACTTGACCGAGGAGATACAGAACACGCATCACCAGCGAGCCCTAGAAATTAATTTTTTTTATATTTTTTTCATCAGCGAGCCTAAAAATTCATTTTTTTGATATTTTTTTCATCAGCGATCCCTAAAAATTCATTTTTTTGACATTTTCTTCCTGTGATGTTGTGACTACTGTCCCCTGAAAAATGGGGATTACTAAGGCACATCGATTACGCAGAAACTCAAACGATCCATTACCGCTGATCACATGACAACGCTCTGCTTATCTCGAGAACCTGTCATGATGCATCTGGTTCAGAGTGTGGTGTGGCAGTGGGCTAGGGGTGCACTTAGAAGAAGGGCACGGCGGTGGAGGAGTGTGGAGGACACGTGCTGTCCATGCACTGTGGACATTAACCGAGAAGTTTGGGAACTTCTGAGGTCTCTTGGTGCAACTGCAGATTCACTCGCAAGCACTTTTTTTACAGACTCCGCCATTTCTTGGAGGAGAGATGTTCGGAGTTGAAATAGATAGTGAGGAGAAGCTAGTGTGCGGCTGAATGGTGAGCGAATGTAAATGTCCGGGTGCAATCCATACACCATCGACAGAAAGGTACGGGAGTCAAACTCTCCGGGGAGCAGGTGGGATTCTGAGAGGCCACCTGGATAGGGGTTGCAGAGGGTTAGCACCTCCGGGTCATCACCTTAGGCCGGCATTCTCAACCTTTAGGGTTTGCCTATACCGTCTATATATAATTTCAATCTCACGTAATTGAAAATTATAACAGAAAAATAGGAGGTGATAATTAATAATTATAATTGAATTTTCTACTAAATGTAATCCTAAATTAAGAATGAATTAGGATAAATCTTATATCTTAATTTCTCTTTATCCATTTACTCTTTATTCCGATATGTTTGCACACTTAATTTTAACAGTGACGGGAAAATAAGCACATTCTTGCTTAAGTACGTGACAATCCGTAACGTTGTTGGAACGTTAGATGATGAAAACATAAACACGAAAGGGAAGTCTCGGTACCCACTAGACAAGAAAACGCGGAGGTGCAAAGAGAGGACACTCTCCCTATAATTTCTGTATGTTCAAACCACTGAATATTTCTGCTTTAGCAAAACAGACAGATACCTTCACAACCAAATTCTAGGAATCATAAATAACTCTAAAAATTAAATAAAGTAATCCAAGAGAAAAGGAAATGACAAAGAAACTGTAAAAAGGTCAAAAAATAATGCTAAGAAGTACGAATTTGACTTGACATCAGATATCTGGTTTAGTAAGTCACCGTTTTTCAATCGATCGAACACGAACTAAGCCGTAAGAAATCTGAGACTCGGTCTTCCTCTCTTTCTCCTCCCTTAGACGGTCTTCAAGGGTATGGATTTAGGCTATAGATTTTGATGATTTCCGCGGGTCGAAGAGAAGACGAATGAAGTGCCGTGACACTGCGGATTTCTCTTTTGTTGATTGTGTGAAACACGAACTGGATGAGAGTTAAAAAACAAGGGGGGGTTGGGTTCTGATAACAAACACTCTTTAGGACGCAAATTTGAGCATTTGGGTTATATTTGTTTTGCGGAAAATGAATAATTTAGAAAAAATTTTCCTAAACATGATTGCTTATATAGTTTACAAAAATAAATAAAGGAAAAATATTTCATTGTCCATGAAAATATTCAAACATAAATTGTCATCAATAATCTAAATATTTTTGTTGACTAATTATTTCAAGCGATAATTTTAAGGAAAATGTATTCCAAATCATTCATTTTCTACAAAATAAACGGAGCTTTGATGGTTGAAAATGTTAGCTGTGGTTACTTAGGGCACCTCACCATAGCAGGGGAAGCAAAAGCCTCCGACTAGGGCCATCTGCCTGTCCAGGTGTATACACCCGACGAGCTGATAAGATTGCGTTTCTTATTTTAACATGTCGATATCCGCACACCCAACTCCTCAAGTTGGGGGAATGTTTTTCTTCACTCACCTCAGGGAACACCTCCGAATTTAACATTCCAAAGTCCAGACGAAATAGTTTTAGGACTTACTTGAGTCCACAAATCATTTATTTTTCGTAGACAAACGAAGCCTTGATGATCGATAGTGTTAGTCATGGCTAAGCTTCTAGTGACCAAAATTTTGGGCTTGTCTTGGAGGATGAGCCTGAAGTGCTCCACAAAGGTGACGAAGGGACGTGGCACGCCACAGGCGGCTTGTGGCACGAGCAGTCCACCGGGTAAGATCGTCCTCCGCTTGGACCTGAAATAAAGGGTTGCAACGATGTTGATCGTGAAGAAAATTAAGCATAGCATTCGAACAGGATCGAGATTGACAGAGCGACCAAGCTTGAATGGGAACACCAACAATGATTGGCATGAGAAGGATGACAATGTACTTGGAGCAGACTAGTTGTGACTTTGAAAAGTTGGTGACGAACTCTTTGATCTTCTGCGATTTGTTTCGCAAACATCAGAGAAAGATTAGGGAGGGGAATGATGAGAAAATATGGTGGTAAGAAGTACGGAAATCAAAGATAGGAAAGATGACTTGAAAAGATTAAATTATTGATGACTTAGGACTATTGAGTCCATTACTCTCCTGCGTTGGAAAAATAAATACGTGGGTGTTTCTGCTGTATCTGCCGTTGTACTTGCATTTCATCACCTAGGTAACCTCCAATCAAGACCACCGGAGATTGCAAAGACAATTTCTTAGTTTTGTTTGTGAGGATTCGGTTAGTGCAAGAAAGTGTGATGTTCAACAATCAAATTGTTGACACCTATTTTTAATTTGCCCAAAATTAATTATGCAAAATTTAGGAATTAATTTTTTAATTCCTAAAACAAAAAATATTTCTATTTAAGTGCATTGCATATAGAAATTAGGCATATTTGTATTAATAGGGTCTATTAAAATGTTAATTAAAATTTTAAAAAAAAAATAATAATAATGAATAATAATAATAAATAATAATAATAGTCTATTTTAAATTTATTATAAAAAAAAAAAAAATCGGATCGAAATTTTGGGCCAAGGTCGGCCCACCCACCCCCTTTTTTCCTCTTCCTCTCCTCCCCCTTGTTAACTTCCCCTGCAGCCCCCCTCCTCTCCTATTTTCCTTTTCTTTTCCTTGGCCCGGCAATAAATCATTCCAGCCTCTCTTCCTTCTCCTTCTCCCTCCGCGTCGCTGTTCCCTCCTCTGTTCTCCCCTGTGCGCGACCGAAGCGATGACGCAAGCGGTCGTCATCCGGTCAGGCCGAGATAGACGCCACGGGACTGATGATCGATCCTCTCCTCTCTCTCTCAGCCCTCTGTTTCTTAGTCACGCTGGCCTCTGTCGTTGCGTGAACGCCACCATGACCAAAATTTTGGGCTTGTCGGCCATTTTCCAAAAAAAAAAGAGAGAGAGAGAGACCGAGAGAGAAAAAGAGAGAACCGAGAGAGATCGCGAGAGAAAAGAGAGAAAAATCGAGAGAGTGAGCGTGAGGCGGCGGAGCAAAAAATAGCAGGTGACGAGCAGGTCCACAGAGAGGGTAAGACCGGGTTCGGGATCGGATCCGTTGACGCCCGGGTCGGTCCGGACGGATCCGACCGGACCCGGGACCGGACCCCGACCGGATTTTCGACCCGGATTTTTTTTTTTTTTTAAAAAAAATTTTAAAAAATTAAAAAAATAAAAAAAAAAACTTTTTAAAAAATGGTTTTTATTTCTTTTTTATTTTCTTCTTTTTATATATATAAATTTTTAAAAAAATTTTTTTTTTTTTTTTTTTTTTTTCTTTTTTTTTTTTTTTTTTTTTTTTTTTTAAAAAAATTAAAAAATAATTTAAAAAAAAATTAAAAATTTCTTAAAATGTTTATATTTCTTTTTATTTTTTTTTTTTTTTCATCTCGTTTTTTTTTCAAAAAAATTTCCGAAAAAAAATTTAAAAAAAATTAAAAAAAATTAAAAATTTCTTAAAATGTTTATATTTCTTTTTTTATTTTTTTTTTTTATCTCGTTTTTTTCAAAAAAAAAAATTTTCCGAAAAAAAAAAAAAAATTTTTTTTTTTTTTTGCATGACTTATTATGAGTGTTTTCCTCCTTTATAATTATGCATGTTGTGGTTTTATTTAAATTAAATAAGTTTGAAATGCACGATAGCATGTTGCATGTTTTTTTAATTACCGTAGCATAGTTAGTATGCATGTTTTAATACAATTGCATGAACCGCCAGATTTTGAATGTCATTTGGCTTAGTTAGGATTAGAACCCTAGGTCGCATGACTTGTGTTCCCGATCACGATCATTTTCGATTATGCACTCGCTTGATCACCTCACATGTTAGGAGAAAGGTCCTAAAATCAATCCAAATTGCTCGATAAATGTTTTCAAAAATGAACAGGTAGAATGGTACCGAAAGGGCATTAGTTATCCAACTAGTGTAACCAAGTCCCCAAATCCAGTTAATCTCTAGTTCGAGGAATAGGGTGATTCTCCCGTCACCCTATTTAGGTTCCTAATCAACCTACCCCAAATTGATTAGTGGCGACTCCTGCATGCAAATCACCTACATGTTAAAAAACTTAAACCTTAAGTCGCGATATGGTATGGGCTTGGGAGAGCCCGAGTTAAGTCCCAAACCTAGACTTAGCATGTACCAGGCGAGCCCCTTGCTTTTTAGCACGTTATTCTAAAAAGGCTCGGGAGGTCGGTCGCGACAGACTGGCGACGCTGGGGACTTGCTTTTTTTTAAAAGTGGACTTAAGCCAAATTTTTACCCTGTTCAAAATAATTTTTATTTGGCAGCAAGGACTTCAGGTATGAGCCTGACAGTAAGGTGTTATTTGTTCTTGCAGGTTCCAATTGATTGTTTATAATTTTTTGCGCATGTTTTAATGATTTAGCACTACACTATTGCACACACAACCACGCTGCCGGACCCGGGCCGCGATAGGGCATTTTAGGATGGTGTTAAGAAAGATACGACCTCGAACGCGAGTCCGCTGATGTAGAGGTTGCCTTTCTTTTCCCGAATTTATTTCTAAAAATCGTAAAGAAATATCTTTAGCCGCTATTCGCGTGACTATAAGATGTTCCTTTCGACGGCCGAGGTTAAAAGGACTTGACACCAACGCGAGACCTGCGATGGTCGTGCACCCTTTTAATTTCACTTTGCTAAGCCGGGCCTAGATAGAAATCGAGCCTCACTCCTCATGTGTATGTCTTTGTGATTGCCATGGTTCAAGGAAAGGTATACATTCTATCCCTCTTATTTTATTATTATTATACAGCCTACTAATTCAATTGATTTGTTATTATTAGGTCACTCCGCTGATTGCATTCTATACACGATGGGAAGAGCTGATGTCCAATTCGTCCCCCACTCCTAAAGAAGAGCTTTTGGCATGGTGGGACCGACTCGATCAAAATGCCCAGAAAGATGTCAAATCAAGGATTGGTCGCCTACTCCCCTTGCTCAAAATCAACATCCATTCGCATGATGAGGCATTAGGACATTTCGGTGCCCATGACATCCACTTTCATATTTGGTAAATTTGAAATGACCCCGACCTTGGAAGAATATAGCACTCTCATTGGAAAGCCTTTGGGATCCGACCTCATCAAACCACTCTTGGGTGTGCCCCTCCGTCCGAACTATCCCGTTTTTGCGAATCGATAGCAACACCGTGAAAAGAGTTGTCAAAGCTCATTGCAATGCCTGCCCCTGGTTTTTCCTAAATGAGCGTTTTGAAAGTCAACCCATGATCCAAAAAGCTAAGATTTTTATCCTTGCTTTTGTCGGATGTGTCCTTTTCCCCCATCGCAGAAATTCAATAAACCCCTCGATTGCATATGTGGCCAAACAAATTTGCAATGGCTCGGGCTATGTTAACTCGGTTTTGGCAGAAACATTTTTATCTTTAAACCGTTTTAAACAAAATGATGATAAAATCATGCGGGCCGCCCCAGAGATTTTGCAAATTTGGTTTTTATCTCATTTGAGGGGATTTGGGCATCTCATGCAGCTTTTTGAAATAGATGACTTTTACGCATCCGATTCAAAGGTTTGAAGTTTTAAAAAATAATGCCCCTCATAAAGATTATTCTACTTGATAAACTTTTTGAAAAACCCCGATCCCGAGGCTTTCTTGTGGCATGCTAAGTGGTTCCATGAGGGTCGTGCCCGCTTCGCCCACCCGCCCATAACCCCTGTTCCGCTACTTGGTCTATCCGGTATTACTTCATACTACCCTTACCGGTAGCCCGCCAAGACAGGGCCCTTCAGAAACCCCACCGCCCCTCAAGATAGACATGTTTCGAGTTCGATTTACATCTTTCGAACTACAACTATGCCGAGGAAATTCGTGACATCCAGAGAAAATGGACTCTTGTCAACCCGAGAGCATTCTTGTACCCAAGCTATTGAAGGGACAGAAAAGGCTCACCATGCCTCTTTATACTACATCAGACATCACCAAATCCCCGCCGATCTCCAGCCAAAAGTCCCGGATGTGACCAACAAGCCCCATCACAAACACAAATCGACCAGCTCGAAAGGACAATGGGGACAAAGGATACGCTTATTATTGCGGAGCTTGTCCGCGAAAAATAAGCGGCTTCGGAGACCGTAGCTTCCCATCGCTTATAGAATGAACAGCCGGGAGGACTTTTTTTTTTTTTTTTTTTTTTTGTAAAAAGCCCTTGTATTTTATTTTATTAGTAGTTATGTTAGGGGTTTTGGTTTTTGTCTCGTAAAAACGTTTTGGGTTGTACTAATGTTAATTTTAGCGCTACCGCTTTTTTTTTTTTTAAGCCTTAAATGAATTTCCCTGTCCTTTCGCGGACACCACCGCTGCCTTTGGCCCAAAGGGTATCCGGAATGGGGAAAGCGGTCCGAAGGCGACCGGGTTCGAACCCCGGGACGCCGCTTGTAATATATATTAATAAAAATCTTTTTTTTTTCTCATTCTTTTTCTCTGTATTTTTCTTTTTTTGTTGCAAATAAATAAATTATGCAATAATGATATCTTTAGATTATGGAATGATTCTTAATTGAATATTATACTCATTTATTTTAAATTTTTCACTGTGTAGTTATAAAAATGGTCAAGAAAACGTCCGCCTCAATGCCATGGAGGAGGAAATGAAGTTGGTTCTTAATGCAATTCAAAATCTTACAAAACAGGTGGAATCCATTCAGTGGCAAGCTCACGCCCACGCTGCGGCACTGTTGAAGTGGTGTTGTCCCCACCTTCACCGAAAAGATAAAGCCTCCGCTAGTGACAAAGCAAAAATGCCTCGCTAGAGGACGATCCACTTCCCTTGCCGTCGAAGCCCCGAATCAAGTTGCACCAAGAATGTAACATGACAAACGCCTTGCAAAAGTCGAAGAGATGCTGAAAAGCCCAAGGTCCGCAAAATGCTGTCCCACTCGACTGCCTATATATAAACGGGTCAAAGTACCAAGAGAAGTTCAAGATGCCGGAATTGAAAAGTATGATGGGACCACATGCCCCAGACACCATTTGCACATGTATCATGTGCGGATGACAAAGACGCTGATAATGAACCCCTCATGATTCAGACTTTTCAGCAAGTTTAACGGGACCAGCCCCGACATGGTATATGTCAAAGGATATTGATGCTTTCAAACTCGGGACGATGTTGCTGATGCATTTCTCAAGCAGTATCAATTTAATCTCGATGTCACCTTTACTCGGGATGATTTGGAACGCACTGAAAAGAAGAAGAGTGAATCCTTCAAAGAGTATGCTACCAGATGGAGAAACTTGGCCGCCTGTGTTACTCCATTAACTCATCGATCATGAACAAGTGAAGTTGTTCATAAAGTCGCCCCATATGAATATAGACACCGCCCGGGTAGGTGCCACTGCTGAATCTCTTAATCGTCTTGTTCCTGTGGGAGAACGAATTGAAATGGGATTGCGTGATGGATGGTTTACGGACCCCTCGTCTACAAGCAAAAGACCGAATACACGAAAAGAGAAGGAGCCCCTCACGGAAGGGAACGTTTCGTACACTCAAACCGTTCATCCTCCCCGGACAGTCCAAGTAAACACTGAGCGGCAACCTACCTCAAGTCACAACCTCCAAGGCAAGATAAGAAAAGACAACCACTCCGCTGTCGGATCCCTTCACAAGTCCCGCCATACTCCGAAGAAGAATCGCTTTCATCGAACCAAAACGGCCCAACTCAGAAAGTTTTTCGAATTATGATCCGTCCAAAAAATGTGACTATCATATGGGTGAAGTAGGGCATTCGACGGATGACTGTTATACTCTCAAACACCGAATCCAAAACTTGCTTGACACCAAAGCCTTTTCCTTTCAGACATCTAAACCGAATGTTCAAAGCAACCCGCTACCCGAACATGAAAACAGAATCAATGTCATATCCATTTTTCATGCTGTTCGAATCAGAAGTGAGAGGGTATACACCATTGATGTTTACAATGCTCTGGTGAGAGCAGGGTATTATCCAGCTGGCGAAGTCCTACCCTTGTCCCTAATGAAAGAAAGAGTTGCCAAAGATGGCGGAAGCAGTGATTGATTGTGTATACCGGGCCGTACCAGATAGTGGCCACCATCTCGAGGTCATCATTGATCGATAAAGAACTCCTCAAGACCGAATGTCGAGGCAAGTGAATCTACCCCCACGCCAGGAACGAACCTCCGTCTCGACAGCCCGTGACGTGAAGAAGGAGCTGACAATTGAGGTACCTCTACCAGCGGAGCAAGTAGTGATCGAAATACCTCAGCCCTACCGGTATGAAAATAACAGCAGTCCCGTGGTCCTACGAATTGGATGTGGACCTAATCACCAGGTCGGGACGAACGTATGCCCAAGCAGACGCTCAACCTCCGAAGCCTGTCTCTGATGAGGAAGCCAAAGAATTCCTGGCCATTATTAAGGCTAGTGAATATAACGTCGTGGATCAGCTACGAAAGTTGCCCGCCCAGATTTCCCTGTTAGAACTGCTTCAAACGTCCGTGAAACATCAGAAAGCCCTGATGAAAGTACTCAGAGAAGTAAATGTACCGGAGACAATTGAGCATGACAAGCTGGAAGCATTTGTGGGGTCTATCCTTTGAAGGATCGATAACTTTTCGTAAGACTAATTTCCTATCAAGGAAGGGGACATACTAAGGGTCTTTACATTTCCGCCAAATGTAAAAATGCTCATGTAGCTCGGGTTTCGTAGATAATGGGTCCGCTTTTAAATATCTCGCCACCGGCAACCTTACATCGTCTTAATGTGGACACATCTAAGCTTCGCACCTCCAAAACATCTGTCCGAGCTTTTGACGGAATGAAAAAGGACACTGTGGGAGAAATCGACTTGGATGTCCAAATTGGCCCAATAGTATTCAAGATCCTGTTTCAAGTAATGGACATCCCCACGCTTTTAGTTTCCGCTGGGCTGCCCCTCGGATTCACACTCACCGGAGCTATACCTTCTAGCCTTCACCAAAGTGTGTAAAGTTTGTAGCCCAAGGAAAGCTGATCACCGCCCTGGAGAGGAAGACCATCGAGTCTACCAGAAACCGCCATCCCGTGATGTTGAGCCAAGCGGCAAGGTGGAATCTAGTTATCAATCCATTGAACTCGCTTTCAACTGCTCATGGTAATCGGGAACTTCTCCTTTTGTCCCCGATATGTCAAAAGCTTCCGCCATGGTAGGAAAAGTCATGGTTGGAAATGGTTTCACCCTGTGTCGTGGACTCGGCAGAGGAGGCCGGGCATTCGAGAACCTATCCAAGTCACCAAACATCACTGCATCGCTGGTCCGGGGTATCGAGGAGGAAATCCACAAACCAGCAAGGGGCATATGATGTGTCGTCGGTTTGTTACCTCCCCATATCCGTGAAACCTTCCCCGCCACCGCTAAATTGTTACAGAGGAAAAATTTATCTTAATCCCTCGTAACGATTTAATGAGGGATCCAAGCCAGTCGAATGTTCAAACCAGCAGAGTTCCTCTAAGCTTCCCTTAACTGTTGTTGTTAATCAACATCAGAACCCAGACAAGCTACCAATTGAAGAAGATTGTGGACAAGAAGAAGTGCTGGATAAGGTGGTCACTCTATTTGACGACATTTTTATAGGAGCCATACACGAGGACTCAACCTCGAATCGAGTACAAACCTCACCTGATTTATTTCACGCGTTCATAGCCCGTTAGACGAGCTAGTAGAATTACTTGCGTCGCTAACAGATACTGTTCGCCAAATCTCTGACGTGTCACTTCCGGTTTCCGATCAGGAGCAGGTGACTCAGATAAATCGTCCTAAAGATAGTTCATCGGCAGAAACTTTTCCTGACGAAACTTGGCGAGACCTTCAACTCCTACAGTGGCAGGGCAATGTACGACGATATTCGCCAGCTCCCAAATCCTTGGATGTCATATTCCCTATCCTTTTGCGAAAAGGACTAATCACAAGGAGGCCAAGTCATCCTACTCCTGAGTATTTCATTAATTATGATCCTTCCAGGTCTTGTGACTTTCACTCAGGAGAGGTTGGGCACTCGCTGGATGATTGCGATGCTCTGAAAAATAAGGTTCAGGACCTATTGGATGCCAGGGCATTTACTTTTCGTGCTCCGTGGCTGTGTCATGGTGAAGATGACCTTTGGTGGTGCCAGCCTTCGCACCGCTGCCCCCGAGATTTTCTTGATAAGGCACGCAAAGGAAAAGCTGTTATGGATACCCTGGCCAACCCCAGTGGTAAATTCGACTATTACGTTGACTACCAGATGCCATCCACTTTTTATGAAGACGATCAGAATGGTACTCCTAGTGGATGGAACGACTTGGAAAAACTGACACCAATGAAGAGAGGGGTCGATGAACTGGATTCCTGGAACGATGATTTGGAAGATTTCTTCGTGGGCGCAATAGGCGAAGGACCAGTGGAGGGATTGGGCGCAAGCCCGCCTGAGTAGAATTCCTCTTCCTCTTCCTGCATGAACCCCCGGACAAGGGGGCTATCCTTGTGTTTTGTTTCTTTTTATGTTGTTTCTGTTGAAAGAAATGTCTTTTCAAACTTTCCCTCTTTTGAGGTTGTAAATTTCTGTATTATAAATAAATGATGTTTTGAGGGCATGGGGTAGTACACTAAACCGGCCCGTTGATGATATCCAGCCATGAAAAAGGAAAGTATTCTCGAGGTCTTGGCCTACCCCATGCTTCCTCGTTTCTAAAAAATCTCATAAGGTTTTAAAAAAAATGTTTCAAAACGAAAAGGAACAAAAAAATTTTTATCCCCGTTTGTTTGTCCGATCGATTTACCTTGTGTTTCTGTGCATGATCCCGCGGGGCTTGCAAGGGAGTTAGTACAGTCCAACCGACGAGGTAAATGCCGAAGAGTGATTCCGATTTATCTGCCGATGACCCCACCAAATCCAAAGAAGTTGGGAGCAATATGAACGGATCAAGCCCCTTACAATCAAGATACCATTACCATCAATTTGGGCGATACTCGTAATCCAAAAGAAGTAAAGATTGGGGCCAGCCTTCCCAAGAGAAAGCCATACGACTAACAACTCTTCTTAAGGAATACCGGACGCCTTCGCATGGTCTTATTCTCGATATGCCAGGATTAGATCCCGGATTGTCGAGCACGCCTTGCCTACCAATCCCGACATGCCACCCAAAAAGCAAAGGCTACGAAGGACCAAGCCCGAAATGTCGAAAAAAGATCAAGAAGAAGTGATGAAGTTATCGAAAGTTGGGTTCATCGAGGTTTCACAATATCCCCGATTGATAGCAAATATCGCACTGTTGAAGAAGAAGGACGGTCGAATTCGAGTTTGTGTGGATTATCGCGACTTGAACAAGGCCAATCCGAAAGATGACTTTCCGCTTCCTCACATAGATGTCCTTGTAGATAGTCGCCGGGTTCGAAATATTTTCTTTCATGGATGGATTCTCCGGGTACAACCAAATAAGGATGAATGATCGTGACAAGGAGAAAAACCGCGCTCATCACTCCTTGGGGACCTTTCATTACGTAGTTATGCCTTTTGGATTGAAGAATGCCGGGCAACATACCAACGTGCTATGGTCACTCTCTTCACGACCTAATGCACAAAGAAATTGAGGTTTATGTCGATGACATGATCGCCAAGACCAGGTGTGGAGAAGATCATATTGAAGCCTTGAAGAAACTATTTAGCCGGTTGCGTGAGTTCAAATTACGCCTGAACCCTGCAAAGTGCATTTTTGGAGCAACCTCTGGTAAGTTACTTGGATTTATCGTGAGTAGCAAAGGAATTGAGGTTGACCCTTCGAAAGTCAAAGCAATATGTGAATTACAACCCCCGTCCACGGTAAAAGAGGTCAGAAGCCTATTGGGAAGGTTGAACTATATTGCTCGGTTCATCTCCCAACTCTCTGAAACTGCACGACCTTTCTTCAAACTTCTGAGGAAAGGCGCCCAAATCAATTGGGATGAAGACCGCCGGAAGCATTTGAAAAGTGAAGCAATATTTAATGAGTCCCCCAAGATTAGTCCCACCATTGTGTGGCATCCTCTAACCTCTATTTAACGATTCATAGTGAATCGTTGGGAGCCCTATTGGCCCAGAGCCACCCCGATGATGGAAAAGAACGAGCCATTTATTATCTGAGCAAGAAATTCACCATTTCGGAACAAAATTATTCCAAATCGAAAAAACATGTGTCGATTGGTGTGGGTTTTGCATAGGCTTCGACAATATACTTTGCACCATCGACGCTCGTGGATCGAAAATGACCCCGTCCGGTATTTGCTTAATCGACCAGCGTTAGTGGGAAAATTAGCTAAATGGCAAATTCTAATTTCTGAATTTGACATTCGGGATGTCATCACAAAAATCAGTAAAAGGTCGAGTGATCGCCGATATGTCGGGCTGAATGCCCCGGAGAAATACATGAGGATAATCTCCCGTGATGATCGATTTTATCAACGGAGGAACACACGTGGACCATGTTTTTCGATGGAGCAGTAAATCTATCTGGGGTTCTCGCATCGGGCGCCTTGATATCTCCAGATGGACAGCACTATCCCGTGGCTGCAAAATTGGTGTTCCCTTTGTACCACCAATAATATAGCCGAGTATGAAGCATGTATTCTCGGCTTACAAGCAAGAATTGATATGAAAATCGCCAAATTAAAAGTGTTTGGTGATTCTCGCTTTAATCATACCCGCATCTGGCCGGAGAATGGAAGACTAGGGATGCTAAACTAATACCCTATCATGACTATCCGGACGAGTTGGTTTCGAATTGGATGAGATCTCGCTTGATTACCTATCTAGATCTCATAACCAATTTGTTGATGCGCTGGCCTACGCTTATCATCCATGCTACAAAGTTACCAATGGTTTGGAAGTGGAACCTTTGAAGATTGATGTCCCGACCAAACCGCTCACCGCATGACCGTGACTAGAGAACCCGATGGTAAACCTTGGTACCATGACATCATGAACTACATCGGGAACAACAATTCCCTCAAGGAATTACCGCAGATGTGAAATATATAATGAAGATGGCAACGAAGTTCTTTGTCGACGGGAGAAATTGTACAAGAGATCCCATGACTCTATGTTGCTAAGATGCGTGGATGCGATTGAAGCGACGCAAATCATGCAAGAATTGCATGAAGGAGTATGCGGTCCACACATGAATGGACACATGTTGGCTAGGAAAATAACCAGATTGGGTTATTACCGGCTTTTTTAGAAGGTGATTGCATCCGACACGCTCGAAATTGTCATCGTTGTCGATCCACTTTAAACAAGATAAACGCTCCACCCATCGAGCTACATCGCTTGTCGTAACTGTGGCCATTTTCAATGTGGGGCATTGATGTGATTGGCCCAATTAATCCGAAAAGCATCAAATGGGCATCGCTTTTATCTTGGTCGCAATTGATTATTTTTCTAAATGGATCGAGGCGCGTCATATACTAATGTCACCGCTCGGCATGTGATGAAATTCATTAAGCGAGATATAATCGCCCGTTATGGTGTCCCCTCAAGCCATCACATCGATAATGGGACAAATCTGAATAACAAGTTTGTTGATGATTTGCTCAATGAATTCAAAGTCCGCCATTTGAACTCGCCTCCCTATCGCCCCTCAAATGAATGGAGCTGTTGAGGCCGCTAACAAAAACATTAAGAAGATCTTAGCCAAGACTGCTGAGAACTACCGAGATTGGCATGAAAGATTGCCTTTTGCATTGATGGCATACCGAACATCCATCCGGACATCCACTGGAGCAACCCCTTTTTTCTAGTATATGGCATGGAAGCAGTTTTGCTAATTGAAGTAGAGATTCCTCGCCCGAGTTTTATCCCATGTGAAATTGTCTGAAGCGGAATGGAAGCAGCAAAGATTGGAGCAGTTAAATATAATTGATGAAAAACGGTTGAAAGCTATTTGTCACGGACAATGTTATCAACAGAGAATAGCCAGATCATTTAACCGAAAAGTACGCCCAAGACACTTCGAAGCAGGTGACCTTGTCTTAAGGAAAGTACTACCATTACCTCCTGAACTTGGAGGCAAATTTGCTCCGAACTATAAAGGTCCCTATGTCGTGAAAAAGACACTCCCGGGAGGAGCCTTGATTCTGACTGAAATGGATGGACGCCAATTCTCCAATCCGGTCAACTCGGATGCTGTGAAGAAGTACTACTCTTGAAATAATTGCTATGCCCCTGATTGATAACAAGGGAATTGGCAGAAAAGTTATTAATAAGAATCCTTGTTGGAGAATTTGTCTGCGAATTGTGCCAAGATCGATCCCCGCCAACCATTGACGTCTCAACAGTAGTCACGCGTACATCGGTCAAAGACCTTTAAAGTAGAGATTAGCTTTGCTGCGAAGATCCCCATGCAAGCAATTGCACATACCCTGTGCATGTCCGGAATTGTGCCAAGGCTGATCCTGCCAACCATTGACGTCTCAACAGTAGTCACGCGTACATCAGTCAAAAACCTTTAAAGTAGAGATTAGCTTTGCAATTCACTAAGATCCTCATGCAAGCAATTGCACATACCCTATGCATGTTCGGAATCAGAGGATTTTCAGGAAATGCCTTAGCATGCCAGATCCGAGTTAGCATAGCATACGCCGACAATAGGACTTTCCAGTTCAAGACACCTTTAATTATAGAGGATCTCATTCGAGCTTCGAGCTCAAGTTTAGGGAGGAGCAGACTGAGGCAGAGAAGGCTGAACAAAATAAAGAGGAGAAAAGACTCTACTAGCTTTGAAGGCAAAATGGAAGAAGGGTAATCTGTATCGTTCTCAATTTCCCCTTAATCATTTCACTTCTAATATAAACTCCTGTTTTTGTCAGAAGAGAGTTATCAACATCCGAGAAAACTCAAGGAGTTGTTAGTCAAATCTTCAATGAAGGGAATCACGAAGGGTAATGTTGTATCGTTTCCAATTCCTTCCCTTTCAAAAGCCCATTCATTAACATGATCTTTCTTATTACCTTTGGGTATGCTCTACTGTCTCAAAGATAGGTAAGTATCTCTTTCTCTAAAAGAAACTTTTCTCATAAGAGTAAAAAGAAACAAGAAGGAAGAAATAATTAAAGAAAATGGATACTATTTCCTTCCTCGAGTGCATTTACGAAAAAGGCCCCCTTGCATGGTAATTTTACCGTTTAATTCACCAATTCCTGTGAAAATTTTGACAATTCGACGAATGGTGTCGAATCGCTCCGATGCATTGAACGAGGTGTATCGGGATGATGAGAGGCAATCCTTGGTCTATACATTATACCAAACTCTTGCAAGAGGAGTGAAAGAGTTTCATTTCTACAAGGTAAAGGGATTTCTCGTGACAAGGTACGGTAGCCAAAGTAACGAGAGGCAGTTCATTTCTCTGCCCCATACACTACCATTGATCCTTTGCTTAACCATTTTTGAGCCCATACACTCAGAGATTTTTTTGAAATTACCCCTGTCAAGAACCACCCCGCATTGGGGCAACTTGAGGCAAATTAGCCACACAGGATGGATTCAAACTCAGAGGAAACAAGAAAAACATCCCTTCCCTTTCGGTCACTGCCCTCACGGCTTCGACCTCGCTGTTTTCATGAAACCCGTGATCCTTGACGGAGTCCTCCAAGACAAACACTTCATCGACGGCCAGACAGTCGAGATTAAGAGGGCTTTGTTAAGAGAGAAGCAGCAAACTAATGCTTGCCCAGAATGCCAATGATATTATTGATAACAGTGATGTTTTCACTGAGCAAGATAAGAAGGATGAAGAGTTTGTAATATCTAAAATTTTCTATGATCATCTGCTGCAACAGCTCGCACAAGGCGAAAAGATGTATAGAAATTTTCTTGCTTTCACTTGCATTCTTTGAGTGTTTTTATTGCAGATGAACTCTCGCGATAATTTAAGTGCCCTAGGATGATGAAGAGCAATTCTTTTTTCTATCTCATACACTCATATCCTTTGCTAGCCCAATTGAGCCATCAATTTCATTGCATATGAACCCAGTTGGTGATCATCCTCCACGTCGGGGCAAGACAAAAGTCACCACAGTTTGAGCATCACGGTCTCAAGTACCGAATGAAGATGAAGACTCCAAGAGCCTAAAAACATTGTTCTGTTCAATCTTGTTCAGGCTAGTCCTGACAACACCAAAAGAACAGCACAAAAAAAAAAAAATGCTGAAAAACAGGGGCATGAAAAAGCAGTGTGCCTGGTAAAAGCAAGGCCAATGCCCATGATTTAAAAAAAAAATGGAGAAGAAGAAAAACGATGAAAAAGATGAAGAGAAAGGAGTCCCTAATTTCCAAAAACTCCTCCAGAAGAAATTGTCAAAGATGATAAAACACAGGATTACCCAGGGGAGTCTTCAAAAGGGATCCCGATAGTGGAAAGGAAGACGGTGACAATGCTAAGAGGATCACCAATTCTCACCTTTACACACATTTTTGAGCCTAACGATTATTTCGTTTCTCAACCCTTAAATCAAACCCATGTTATATCCCTCATGAAGTCTCTTTTCGATCGGGTCATTTGAATTAACGCTGGATTTCAAATGTTTATAAACAATACTCAAGGAGGTACGAGCAAGACTATTTTTATCTCTTTTGCGGGGTTCTTGACTTGTGAACCCGGAGATAATTGTAGAATATTTTCTTTTCATGGCATTGACTTGAGCAGTCACCTTTGTTAAGCCATTGACCAAGCTTACATTACGATCCCGGAGAAGACCTCTCGGATTGGCAAAGTTGTCGCATCGCTTGTAGAAAACTCGAGACTCTTGTTGATGTGATAGCGGTCGATTGAGTGTTTTCGATGTTCTCGCATTAATGGACAGGACAAACAGCCCTTTTCAATGAGAGCGAGTGGAAAGTCCCTCTCTCGATCGAAAGTCACTGCTCATCATCTTGAGAAAGTCCACCTTTGCGAAAAATTGTCTTGATTAACCCTTGGTGGATTTTTGGTGATGCAAACATGGTAAAAATCATCATGCACGAACCCTCAAATGCACACTGAACAACCCAGCTTGTCTATCCCTTATGAATGCATGTATGTTTGTGCTAATCATCTTTGACAGCTCAGAGTTTTAATCCCCAGTGATGGAGTACAAAAATTCGGGCACTGGAAAAGCCCTCATTATCATCCCAATAGAGATGCCCCGAAAAAGGTTGGTTATTCAGCAGAGGATACATCAAACCTCCGGGAACGTGCCCAGGTAAGTACATTCTACCCTTACCTGATTTCAAAATCATCAGATTGCTTTTCAAACTACCCAAAAGGTAAACCGGTGTTTCTTTGAAAATGAAATGCATCTTGACTAGCTGGTCAAGATATTTCGTACAATATTCAAGAATAGCCTCATTTGTCTATTCCTTCAATGAATGCATATATGTTTGCACAAAGAAAAACTTGTCTGACAGGAGACACGCCCTTAAGAGGCAGGAACGTATCCAGGTAAGTATATTCTACTCATGCCCGGTTCCAAAAATCCATGTACCTACAATTGTTATGGTACCCTTTGAACATTGGACTGACCCCTCCTGCTCACCCCTTGAACATTAGACCGACCCTTCCATTCACCCTTTTTGAGCACGGAATAGGGACTCACCCGTTCACATCAAATCCCGGGCGGGGACCCCGAGGTGCTCATCGCTTGAGCTTTTTCAAGACCTGTGGCGAGGACCCACCAGGCAAACCAAATGCTCATCATTTGAGCGAGGACCCACCCACCAGCAAACCAAATCCGAGGCGAGAGGTTTCGAGGTGCTCATCATTTGAGCTTTCCAAGACCTGATGGCGAGGACCCAGCAGGCAAACCGTCAAATTCTTGGGCAAAGACTCCCAGGTACTTTGGCAAAAATCCGAAAACAGTCAAGGCGACCGAAGAAAGGTTCGGGTCCTAGACAAAATCCAGACAGTCAAGGCGACTGAAGAAAGGTTCGGGTCCTAGACGAACGAAATCCAACTGGCGACCGAAGAAAAGTTCGGGTCCTGTGTAAGTGATTTCTCCCCAGTCACGGCAACCGAAGGTAGATTCGAGTCCGTGACGAATGAAATCCAATCGTATGATCAAGAAAGATTCGGGTCCTGGGTAAGCGATTTCTTCAGTCAAGGCGACCGAAGAAAGGTTCGGGTCCTCGACAAACGAAAATCCACCCAAGGCGACCAAGAAAGGTTCGGGTCCTGCAAGTGGTTTCCCGGTCAAGGTGCGGAAGAAAGGTTCAAGTCCTTGACCCCAATATCAACTATCTGGAGTTGCTCTACCCTTCCGGCAAGGTAAGTAGCCCGTGTATGTTTTTATTTACTTTAGCATGCATCATCTTATTGCATCATAAAAATGAGACTCACAATCTCCCAAAAATAACATTCATCGGACATGCATGGGCCGATTTAGGTGTCATTTTATCTTTGAGCGTAACCTCTGCGAGCTCAAACTCTGCGAGCTCACTTTCAAAGAGGGGCATTTGTTGACACCTATTTTTAATTTGCCCAAAATTAATTATGCAAAATTTAGGAATAATTTTTTTTTAATTCCTAAAAAAAAAAAAATATTTCTATTTAAGTGCATTGCATATAGAAATTAGGCATATTTGTATTAATAGGGTCTATTAAAATGTTAATTAAAATTTTAAAAAAAATAATAATAAAAAATGAATAATAATAAATAATAATAATAGTCTATTTTAAATAATAAAAAAAAAAAAAAATAATAGTCGCCGTGACCCCTCCTCTCCTATTTTTCCTTTTCTTTTCCTTGGTAGAGCCCATTCCTCCTTCTCCTTTCTCCTCTCCCCTTGGCGTGCTGGCCCCGGCCCGGCCTCTCTTCCTTCTCCTTCTGGGAGAGAGTTTTTGAGGGAGAAAAGAGAGAACCGAGGGAATCGAGAGAAAAAATAGAGAAGAGAGAGTGAGCCCGGGAGTGTCTTGTGGTCAAAATAGCACCCCGCTGCCCTGAGGAAACCAGGCTCGGGAGACCGAGAGAGAGAGAACGCCATTTAGAGAGAGAAGTGAGAGAACAGAGTAATAGAGAGAGCAAACCGAGGAGAGTAGTGTTTTGCAGAAAGAACCAACCGCGTCGCCGTCTTCGAAAGCGTACCAGAAAAGCCACCTCTGACGCACTGGCCAACCGTGAGCTTCCCGCCCGAAGTCCCGCCTCAGCCTTTCCCTGACCAGATTTTTTGGCCGACTCGCGCGGCTATGTGGGCGCGATTCCCGCCCATACTGCCCCCGCCTGGCCCCCGTGTGCCATTGGAGCTATAGGCAAGGAGTCCCGGAGCCGACCGGGATGCCGCCGAGGAGGTCGAATCCTTGATTTTCATCTCGCACGCCAAGTGTCGATCCGCCTAATGAAGCCGGTTTTTGTTTTGGCCGCCAGCCGATCGACGGTCGGACCGGAGCCTAGCCCGGAAAGGATGGTTGGGGTGTCGTGGCCGGTTGAGATCGGCGGTCGCCCGCCCGACCGGATTTTCTTTTTTATTTTCTTTTTTTTATTTAAAAAATTAAAAATTAAAAAATTAAAAAAATTTTTTTTAAAAAATGGTTTTATTTCTTTTTATTTTCTTCTTTTTTATATATATAAATTTTTTAAAAAAAAAATTTTTCTTTTTTTTTATTTCCTTTTCCGCTTTTTTTTTTTTTTTAAAAAAAAAAAAAAAAAAAAAAAAAAAAATTAATTAAAAAAAATTAAAAATTTCTTAAAATGTTTATATTTCTTTTTATTTTTTTTTTTTCATCTCTTTTTTTTTTTTTTCCAAAAAAATTTCCAAAAAAAAAAAAATTTTAAAAAAAAAATTAAAAAATTATTTAAAAATTTCTTAAAATGTTTATATTTCTTTTTATTTTTTTTTTTTCATCTCGTTTTTTTTCAAAAAAAAATTTCGAAAAAAAAAAAAAAAAAAAAAATTTGCATGACTTATATGAGTGTTTTCCTCCTTTATAATTATGCATGTTGTGGTTTTACTTAAATTAAATAGGCCCGAAATCGCACGATAGCATGTTGCATGTTTTTTAATTACTGTAGCATAGTTAGTATGCATGTTTTAATACAATTGCATGAACTGCCGTATTTTGAATGTCATCTGGCTTAGCTAGGATTAGAACCCTAGGCTGCATGACTTGTGTTCCTGACTGCTGATCATTTCTGATTATGCACTCGCTCGATCACCTCACATGTTAGGAGGAAGGTCCTAAAATCAATCCAAACTGCCTGATAAATGTTTTCAAAAAATGAACAGGGTAGAATGGTACCGAAAGGGCATTAGTTATCTAACTAGTGTAACCAAGTCCCCGAATCCAGTTAATCTCTAGTTCGTAGGAATAGGGTGATTCTCCCGTCACCCTATTTAGGTTCCTAATCAGCCTACCCCAAATTGATTAGTGGCGACTCCTCGCATGCAAATCACTTACATGTTAAAAAACTTAAACCTTAAGTCGCGATATGGTATGGGCTTGGGAGAGCCGAGTTAAGTCCTGAACCTAGACTTAGCATGTACCAAAGCGAGCCCCTTGCTTTTAGCACGTTATTCTAAAAAGGCTCGGAGTCGGTCGCGACACAAATATTGAAGAACCTTTAAATAATTCGTTTACATGCCAATCGCTTAAACTTTTTAATTAGGGAAACTAGGACCAACTTGCTAGATTTATATATTAAAATGTACGAATTCGCATTTACACTCAGCTCTTGGTGATCTCCTCGTAATGAAGAGGGATTGAACTTCGGTTAGTCGAGTGCTTTTGATGATCTTGTCGCAAAAACATCCCTCGAGAGTGGGTCTCAGAATATATGATGCAAAGAATCGAAGCACCTAACCACGAGATTTATAGAGAGAGCTAAGGGTTATGATCCCATTAGTAGTCGTTACTCAAAGTGAAAATTCGTGCGTGGGTTTTAGACTCAACAAGTCCGGGTCGCGACAGAGTGCTATTGAAACTGGTCAATCTTATAAGTTTTGCACCAAATCTTTTCATCATGTTGATTGAAAGTGAGCCCCCTTCAGTTGTAATATCTTCCTACCAAAGCATATATCAGGGTAGGATTAATACCACAAGAAATCATAAATTGGTACATTTATGATAAATTTACTCCAAACTAATCTTTTGACTACAAAAAAACTCAAAACTAGTGTATCTATGATAGATTTACCCTCAATTAGATTTCATTAAATTTTGTCGTTAAATTACTAAGTTCGATGACACGTAACAATTGATGAGTATACCATTTTAGTTTTTTACCTATCTATTTATCACAGATTTACCAATTTATGATTTTTCCTGATATTAATCTAATTTAAAAGAAGGTAAATTTGTCACAAGTATACCAGTTTATGGTCTTTTGTGATCAAAAAATTAGTTTTTGGTAAATTTATCACAAATATACCAATTTGAGATTTTTGATTGTCAAAAAATTAATTTAGGATAAACTTGTTATAAATATACCAGTTTGGAATTTTTTGTGGTATAAACCATTAGGGTATGAAATTGGGATTCGAAATTAATCGTGTTTTGTCGTTCTTTCTCGAGTAAAAATAAGAAAGGAGAAAGAAAGAGAAGTGACTCATTTTCAACGTAGAGGCTTGCATTTGTATCTTGCAATCCTGACATGCCAACAGCTCATACCAAAACTAGTAAGGTCTATAGGCTGTGAGACTATGTATTAAGAGTGTGCATGGTTCCAAGGTAGAACCTAACATCTGAGAAACTGACCGGTGGGAACCTTTAGGTTCCAGGTTCCAAGGTATATAAGGTAGATTCCAACTTCCAAAAATTAGAAAACTTGTACCGACGGATAGGTTTCAGGTATGGGTGTCAAAAAAGCCCGCGCTTGCCCGGCCCAACCCTAAATTTTGGGGTATTTTAGGGTTGAGCCTTAGTCTTCTTTTGATAGGGCTTTTAGATGTAGGTATTATTAGGGTTAGGGTAGGGTCAGGCCCGACCCATTGACACTTTGGGACCACCCACAAATCTCTCTCTTTCCCCTTCTCTCTCCTCTCTGTCTCTACATGATGAAACCCTAGATCTAAGCCAACTGGGCTGGTTGAAAACCCCAGTTCTGGGCTTTCAAGAAAGCTGCCACCAGCCCAACACCAGCATCAGCACAAGCATCAGCGTTGTGGAGACAGTACTCGTCCAATTCTGTTTGACTCGGCCTTCTTACAGGTTCGTCTTTTGCAGGAAGCACGAGGAGGAGGCATGGAGGTGGAGGCGTTTGCACAGTGGAATGGGAGGTCGTCTCGGGCACCAGTTGGTGAGCATTATCGTTGTGCAGCGTTTTGGTCCTCTGCTTCTTCTTTCTCTTTCTCTAGTTGTACAGCATTGAAGCCAAAACCGTCTTTATCTCCTTCGCCACGTTGCTCTTCTTGTGCTCAATCTTCGCGTACTTGTACTCCATCAGCGGCGTGGGCAGTGGTCACGGGGGAGGCGACGGTGGTGGTGACTTTCCAACTTTAGCAAATTTAACTCCATCGTTTGCCATACATGTCGAGCCTCCCGGAGCGACCGCCTCGTATGTCCATCTTACCGGCGGAGGAGACGGTGGCGGTGGCGGTGGTGGTGGCCGTGGAGGCAAAGGAGACGTTGGAGATGGAGGCGTGTAGAGAAAGAACGTGTCCACCGGGATCACTTCGACATCATCCTCATCGATGGCACTTCGCCATCTCCAAAGAAGGTGTACTTGCTGCTGACCTCAAAATCGCCTAAGAATAAATTAAACCCAGCCCGGCCCAACCCGACCCTCTCGTGGGGCTGTATGCTAAACAGGATCTCGGGACGGGTCGGGGTGGGTCAAGCACGACCCTGTAGATTTCAGGTTGAGTAGGATATCATGAAAACCCCCCGACCCGACCCAATCCATTGACATCCCTAGTTTCAGTTTCTAGGTGGGTGGAACCTGGAACTTGAAAATTAAATAAGTTTTTTGTGTTTTTTCTTGATCTATATTTTCACGTGATCTTGTAGTGTTTCATAATGTTAGATGATGAGTATATAATCTAGAACCACTAATCTGAACTTTCATTTTATGACTCATTAATGTTTTATATTCTTCGCGTATTTGAATATAAGTTATTGTCAGTAAATCATAGCAGCAAGTAATAGTCATTAAAGCTGATGATTCACTATAATTGTTCAGTTAATAATATAAATAGAACCTAGGTAGACCCTAAAATCGACGTGGAACCTGTGATAGAGTAGGTTTGAGTTTTAAATAAATGAGAAACTTATTCTCATGGATAGATTTCAGGTGAAATTTATACGGAACATGGAACCGCTTATCTCTTGTATTGATTCACGCAATGACTTCTCATTTTAATTGTATTTATTTGAACCGTAAAATCAAGAAAACTAGTCTTTTATGTTCTCTTTAGTGAATGACAAGCCTATTCAGTATTGTTGCATTCATTTTCATTTTGCTTAAATAAAAATGAAAAAAAAAAGAACATGTTAGACCCTAGAATTTACCCTGGAACTTGTGACGAGTAAATTCCAAGTTCCAAATTCTAACGGGTAGGTTTTAGGTTTCAAAAAATGAGAAACCTATATTCGATGGTAGGTTCAAGGTTTTAGGCAGAACCTATTAGAAACATGAAATCACTTATCCCTACTGTGTATTAGTCCTAATGGTTAGGGATTGGGACAACCAATATGACGTCTGATCACAGGATATTTGGTCATCCTCGGATGCTGACTTTTAAGTTATAGATAAGCTTAGTTCCCATCCAACCCAGACGACATAAACTGTCCACAGTGAGACATACCCTCTTCTCTGTTCATTTTTTTAGAACAAAGTTGCGCTTTTCCTATTGCCACAGTTTTCACTTAGTCAATGCAAGAGAGAGAGAGAAGTTTATCGATTTCTATCAAGAGGGTTTTGCGTTTGGAAAAGATTTGACCGTTCTTTTGCTATTTATATAGTAGCAACCAAGCACAAATCCTTCCATATTATATTTGATCCCTCGCGCATTAGTTTCGTTCTCCTTTGAGGAACTTAACATGACCATATTAAAGCGAGTAATGTCATAACAGATGCGATGTGCGATGTCTAAATCTATGTTGCTAAATGGTGGCGAAATGCGGAAGTCCCCATCGCCTTTTGTAATTCAATATTGCCTGAGAACTACAAACTTCGAAGTTCAAGCCTTCTGCCTGGCCTAGTTTCACTAAAAATAGGGCTGGGCGAAAGAGTTTATCTCGTTACAACATATAAAGAATACTTCTCTCAAGAGAGATCTGATGTGTAACGCTTATATCGCATTTGACGTGTTGACGTAGTGTCACTCATCGAATCAGGTATTTCTAACAATATGATCCAAAAAATCACGACAAACGAAAACACTTTACTTTCTATGATCGAATGGTCGATGCCATACCGATATCGCCTGCGTGGTGTATCTTACATAGACGGTGTTATCTTTGCTTAGCGAGCCCATGCTGCTAAACCTGGCTTCAATGCCAATGCAACAAGTAATAAAGATGAATAATCTGGGCCGAAGACAACGAGATGGATGATTGGGCCCGTAGAGCGCCTTATAACCCAACAAGGCATGGGTCGTGTAACATGTATGGGCCTGATTGGACGGGTCATAGGCCCGACAAGTATGAAGGATCTGCCCAGAAAGCTCAACATCCATACTTCTCTGTTATTCTGCAAGGAAGAAATTCCTCCTTTGGTCTCTCCAACTAAATCACCTCAATATCAAGTTATGACGATGAGTCGAACTAATGTCCAGTGAATCCACGGGCAACTTTCGTCATTCAGTATTTGAAACTGAGAACCGCCGTCAATCACCACTCTTCACGACTCTCCGCTATCTAAATGTAGTCAGTCAGACTGCCAAAGCCAAAAAAAATTGAAAAATTGAGAAGTGACTGCATCTTTTTACCTAGGAAACTGTTTTATCATTTGCAAATTTTTAGGGGCTCGGTTTTGAATGAAAGCCAATTCGGATGGTAAATTCAGAGAGAAGAGTAAAGTTGTTCCAAAATGCACAGAAATGCTTGTACACCTAGACTTGTTGGACATATCAATCCCACTCTCCACTACTCTCCGCTATCTAACTATAGTTAGTCGCCGCTCTCCACTTACTCTCCCCGCTGTCTAAATATAGTCGGCCGATTGCCTAACCAAAAAAAAAATGAAAAATGAAAGACGTAGCTTTGTCTTTTTACCCAGGAAACTGTTTATCGATTGCAAATTTTTGGGGGCTCGGCATTGAACGAAAGCCAATTCGGATGGTGAATGCAGAGAGAGGAGTAAAGTTATTCCGAAAATGCATTAAAATGCTTGTACATTAATGGCGCGAATGATAATCATTCTGTTTTAGAAATCAATTTTTGGCCAAAAGTAGATTTTTCTATTTCTATTCCGTGGACAAATTTCTAAGCAAAAATACACATTTGATAACGATATAAAATTTATATTCCTAAAATAAAAATTCACTTAATAATGGCACAAAATTTCTCCCTCCCGAAGCTGCCGGCGGGCAGGCAGTGGGGGGCGAGCAGGAGGTGGTCAACATCGGGTTGCAACGAACACCGGCCAACAACAAAAGGCGATATGCATCAGGCGATGGCAAAAGACAGTAGACAATGGCTGGCAAAGGACGGTAGGAGGTGGTTGGCGAAGGACAATGGTGGCCGATGGTGGGAGGCGACCTGCATCAATGGAGGACGGCAACGAACGGTGGCGGGAGGGGGCCGGCGGTGACAAAGGGCAGCGAGTGGGCGACTGGCTAGTTGCAAGAGCAAGCGAGAAGAATAATTTTTATTTTTCATTTCTTTTCTAGAAATAGAAAAATAAAAAATTTTATTCGATTTCTGTTCCAAACTTATTTCTGGAGTAGAAATTTATTTCAGAAATGGAAAAATGAAATTTCATTATCAAACGGATTTCTGTTTCAAGCTTGTTCCTGAAAATAAAAAGATAGAAAAACGGAAAAAAAAAAATGATTATCACGAGCGTCTTACACTTTGCTGGACATACCAATCAAGGTTGCATCTCATCTTCAAAAAATGCGTGTGAATGCATGGTTTCTGGGGGACCAAAGACTGTTGACCTCACTCTTCCAATGTGCAATTTGGCCAAAAGAAAAAAGGAGCATTAACACAGTAATCTAGGTTGCCTGTTGGGAATATGTGACGAGGCATACCAGTCGCTGTTGAAAACCTCAGTTTTGGGGTTTCTTGTCAAGGAAAAGTCAAGCACTAGCCCAACACCAGCATCAGCACAAGCACCAGCGCTAGTGGAGACAGCACTCGTCCACCTTCTCTGTTTGACTCGGCCTCTCTTACAGGTCTTTGGCAGGAAGCAAGCAGGGCACATGGTGGATCACACAATGGTATCAAAGGAAGTAGGAACTTGTCGTTTTCATTCCCCAACCACCGGATAAATCCCCAATAAAAAGTGCCAGAACCAGATGTGCCCATCTTCTACTGTTCTCTCATCGTCAACCAAAGAATTTAAATAGGACTTCTAACAAGGGAAATAACAAAGATCATCTGATATCCCTCAATTGTCACCCAAAAAATTAAAAACAAAGCAAAGACCACCTACAGTTCCTATGGTCCATTGAGAAACGGATCCGTAACTAGCAGAAACTCCTTGATGTTTGCCGTAACACTTGTACATTCGCAACACGCAACCTTAAAAGTTTTACCTTTAACAGACGCTATTTGCTCTTGTTTTTTTCACACGAGAGATTGGAATCACTTTTTCTAGGATCCATTAAAAGCACCCCCGTCTCATTATCTACTAAGGAAGAGCGCAAAAACCCTTCTTCATTAAAACAAGGGAATCACAGTACAGCATACAAGACATTGCTAGGACGAAGAGCAACAACTTTAAAACTTTGCATTAACCTTTGGACGGCTCTAATGGCACAAGAAAACCCAAAGGATCCTCACCTTCCAAAAATGCTTTCATCCTTCTCATCTCTCCCTAAGACTCCACAAACAAATTAAACTAAACTCATCGACAGAAAAAAGACACTCCTCTCAAGAGCTCAAATTAGAGAGAGCCCCAAGCATATTCTAAAAGACTAACATTCGATGATATCGATGATTCCTAGCTACAAAACTTAGGTGCAGGCAATATTAATAGGTCGTCGTTTCCAATGTCAAAGTCGAAATCAGGGAGCTCACTCATCTCATTTCCAAATCCGAACATTTGGAAGTCATCTGTTCCACAGAAATCACCCACGAGCTGCCCAAAGTCATCCATGAACAGCATATCAAAGTCGTTTCCCAAGCTGAAGTCCTGCAGGACTTGACCGGGCATCAAAATCTCCTCCAGACATTCAATCTGGGCGGGCAGTTGCTGCTTGGGATCAGTAGCAACGCTTCTCTTGGTCGAAACATCACAGCTTTCAGAAGCATTAGAGGCTGACGTGCCTGAGTCGAGGACGGATGATGGGGAGGTGCGTGAGGATGCACTCTCCGAATTTTCTGAAGCGATAGGTTTGTTCATCGACAGAGAGGTCTCTGAAGAGGAGGTTTTTGTCTTCTTCTCATCAGAGAAGGCCTTGGCTGTAGCTTCAAACTCAAGCTTCTTAGCCTCATAAGCCTTAGCAGCCTCCTCGGGAGTATTGTAAGTGCCCAACCAAATTCGAGTTCCCCGGCGAAATGGGTCCCTGATCTCCGCAGCCCATTTGCCCCATTTCCTTTGCCTGACCCCCTTATACCGTAAATCTGCCGGTCTTCTCCTTGAGATTAAATCACTTTTCTCACTTAGCTTTCTCTTCTTATGACGGTTCTTGACATCATTAATGGTATCTCGAGACGAACTTTCGGTGTCGATAACAGTAGGGTGCAAAACAGGAAGCGGAAGATCGATGAGGCGAACAAAGAGCTTCTCATCAATTTTATCCGATTCGTCCTCACTGGACGATAGATCGGTGGCATCAGGATCTCTACAGAACACCCGGACCTTCCTCACCATTCTGGAATCTTTCACTTTCTTGAGGGAAGAATTTCTGTCAAACAGTTGACAGTGCCCAGACATTTGCAGAGGAAAATGCTAAAACCCTTGACAAGAACCCCTCGAGTGTCCACACCAGCAAAATCTTCGATTTAAATAACAGGGAAGCAGGTGCTTCCCTCAAGATGACAAAGGTCTCTAGTTGTTCAAGTAAGAACAACCATCAAGAACAAGAACGGATTGGAAAATGGCTTTATGTGAAACCCTCCAAAACACTCCTCTCCAGAACAACTCCTGCAAAAACCCGCCCAAAACCCAACTTCAGATTAAAACCAAAAATCAACATTAATCAACAAAACTATAACACGAAACTTGCATAAATTCACAAACAAAGATAACAAGAACTCACATACCGTTTTGGTCTCAACCGCATGGAAACAGAGGACGAGACCAGATTCAACCTCTGCCAGAAGCAGCAGAGCGTGCAGCAAGCAACAGTTACGAACAGATCATAGGCCGAACAAGAAGGTGTCGATGAAGAAAAAGAGTGCTGAAGTAGGGCCCCGGTAAATCCCAACTCAAAACCAGCCGACATAAATCCCAAAACTCAACCACCCTTTCCTCGGTTCAACCTCTCTGATGCTCTCGCTGTTGAGACAGAAAGCAGTAGGCGGAAAAAGGGTCGCATCAGAATATGATGGATATAGCAGCAGGATTAAGAGATCAACCGATCCTTACAGGATCAGATATCTATGGCCAAGATTATGTTTTTATCCCTCTAGAACGAGACAAAAATGCCCCCCGATTTTATGTTATCCTTTTCCGTCGCAGAAGCAGAGTAAAACCATATTCCAAAGACCTCGCAACACACACCAAATCCTCGCAGATCTTAACTCAAACGGTGAAAAACAGAACCAAACAAAAACGCCTCGAGCGAGAAAAGAAGAGAGGGGACAACGAAAAAAGGGAAACAAGGAACCTCTTCACTTACCGGAGAAGAATCGGTGGTGCTGATGAAGCCGGGATGATGTTTCGGAGCTCGCTTCCCTGTTTCGGCTCCTGCTAGTGCCCGCTTCCACACTGGCTCCTGCTGCTTCTAGTTCATTGCCGCTCGCTGCACCTTTTTCTAAGCGGTCAAAAGGGGCATTAAAGACGGGGGCGTGTAAAAGATGGAGAATAAAAGAATAAAGAAATAGGCGAGGATATAGTTTCAAAAATGAAAAATTTAAAAGGAGAGAAGAAAGAATCTAAACTTAAATATTTGCCGAGGCCCCCTATGTATTGCCATGGCCTTTTGGGCCACATCCATGGCGCGCGACATCTTTTACCCAAGTGCATCATAAGCCTATTTTGATGCCATGAGCCCCACCGCCGCTTTGGAAGCGAGTCGAATCTAATTTTGTTCTTTTTCTTTCTCTTTCTCTTTTCTATATTTGCAATTTCTCAGGCAGAACCGTTTTAGAAGAGTAAAATGATAGTCTGCACGAGGCAAGGGGGTTGCAGCAAAACTGTATCCTAGATAAATTTCTCCTTGCAGCATCCACTTCCCTTGATCAGGATTCATTTTTCTTCTCGAACAAAATCCCAGATTCTCCGTGTGCACACACAACACGCGGCATTCGCCTGAATACCCGCTTATTGTCATTGAGGGAAAACTTTTCTTTGTTCTCACCCCCTTTTTTTCGCCTCTTCGATACTAGAATTAGCCTTCGAAAGAACCAATAGGACTCAAAACACCGGTGCTAGAAGTTTAGGGAACGGACAGCGAGCGCGTATCAAGCGGGGTTATGCTGCGAAGACAATGAGAATGGGGTTCATGGGGGCAGACCCCGGCGTAGTCCAACCGCAGTGGTGCGGAACAGGACCTAAAGGCCCTATCAATCGATCGAGAAATGGACGACTGCCGGCCGTTGAATTTCCGCACTTGATTTTCTTCGTTCAAAAGAATGACCACGGGGCTGGCCGGCTGTTGACAATTCGCCACTGACTCTTCCCTCCTATTTCTCTTTCCCCTTTTTTTCCCCTCTCCCTCTAGAGGAGTGGGACTCGCGACCTTGACCTGGACAGTTGTTTTTCCCCGAGGTATCCAGAATACGATAATCGCAGCGAACAAAACCCATGCCGCAAAAGGTCGGGCACGTGATGGGGCGGCGGGGACGAAACATCCATCGCGCCAGCACCGCATGCCTGCATACATAACATTACATGTCGGGATGCTGAATAGCTAAAAACGAAAGTAAAGAAACGGGGGCAAGACATGGACAGAGGAAAGGGCAAGGAACGGTGGGCGCACGTGCGTGTTGACCGGAGAGGATGATGACCCGAGATGGTCCGGCCGTTTGAGCGCGCGGGGAGGGGCGAGGCGAGGCGGACCAATGAAAACGATTGCTTCGGTTTCCCGCCAATTGAAGCCGTCGCGGACGTAACGAACCCCCTCCTTTCCCGCCAAATTACCCTCTCCCGCAACCGGGGAGGGGGACCGGGCGACACGTGTCCGCGAGGTGACGTTGGGCGGAGGGGGTCGACGTGGTCCTTGGGCTTGTCGTCGGGGGCGACCCGGGAGGTCCGTGGGTTGCTCGGTTTGGTAGGCCCGCCCGATGCGTTCGTGGAAATTTCGAGGTTGCTCGCTGATCGTTCCTTCCTTCCTTTCTTTCTTTCTTCTTTCGATATTTCCTAATCTTTTATGCTTTCGTTCGGTTTTTGCGAAACGCAGAAAAGTAGACAAGTTGAGTTTGATACAGACGACCACGAGGATGACATCCACAAATTCATGCACAGGAGTCGCCAAAGAATATGTAAACAAATTTGTGCATACAAACTGCTGTTTGTCTTGATCCTAGTCAGGAATTTCGCGAGATCGGTATCGATTGTCTTACAAGTTTGAATCTTTGGCCCGAAATGCAATTAAGGGGTACGGACGAAAGTTGACTCGGAACCTCCTGCTCCGATACTCATCGGAGATTTTCGTAAAATTGGGGCCTGATTCAATATTTAAATATTTTATCGAGAGAAACATATGTAAAAGGGGATCGAAAATAGACAGAGAATCAAGAGTAAGGTGATATATACGCCGGATGTGATCGTCCGAAAAATTCATCAAGTGCCATCAGGGGGGATCATAAATTAGGAATACATAGACCACGCGAAAACTGTTGAAATATCCAACATTGCTTGACAATAGCATTTTTATGCTCCTTCATATACATGTGGTTTCCCTTCATTTCTCGGCTTAAGTTTTAAGTTACGCCCCATGACGTGTGCGTCCACCTCCGTTAAGTCAAGTTCCACATACCGCTCCTGATCCAACTTGTACGTGAAAGGGGGTGTTGAAATATCTCACGTTGCCTGACAATGGTATCTATATGCTCTTCACGTGCACGTGATTTTTCTCCATCTGTTGATTTAAATTTTTGGGTTAGACTTTCAAGCGAAGACAAATACATCTTCATTTATTTTGTTCATTTCTAAGTGGACCCGCAGTCTAGCTCCAATTATTGACGTAAATTATGAACCATAGATGGTCCTTGCCGTATGG
This sequence comes from Syzygium grande, assembly GCA_024733475.1. Taxonomy (NCBI): domain Eukaryota; kingdom Viridiplantae; phylum Streptophyta; class Magnoliopsida; order Myrtales; family Myrtaceae; genus Syzygium; species Syzygium grande. The sequence goes on from JAMXDD010000007.1 coordinate 35,258,972, forward strand.
GAAATAGCACACATCCATCACTAGCTCTGCTAGTCAAATGCTCACCCGGTCTAAAACTAGAAGATGCCATTATCAACATCAATCTCGTGGCATCAATGGACGGAGGAACCATCCTCCACGCCACGTTAGGTCTTTCTTTATTCGCCTTCGGCAGAATCTGACTTTGGATGCAAGACTCTAGCTTCTGACTAACTTCCAAATTCATCCTAGAGTAGAGCTCTGAAATTCCAATCTTTTTATCCAATCGGGTATATACTGGGTTAAATGACGCTACTTCCCAACTTGGCAAGTGTGAAAATCGGAGTTTCATTCTCGTCCACCATGTGTTTTCGAGTCCGCGAAAACATATTTCATAGTGGATCCTCCCAACACGGCGTGGATAACCCGTCTTTAACGTCGCAATAGACAAAGGTTCCTCGAGCCCCATAGATACGCGCTTCTATTAGGGCAAATTCGAGTTGAGATGATGGAGCGCGGGGGCGAGGAAGCCAAATTAGAGGGAGCCTAGTTTGGTGCCCTAAAATAAGAAAACAAGGAGGAAGACGATGGAGCGGCCGAAATAGGAGGAAGGAAAGTTAAGCCATTTGTGCGGATGACAAAAGGAAGGAGATACAAGTTGGCAGACACAACCCAAGTGAACGAAGAATGAGAGGGAAAGGAAAATTGTCCACAACGACTGACAACAATAGATTAGCAATTAGCGGAACGACCCAAATAGTTGAACCTCTCCCGCGAATTTTCATTACCCTCTCTCCAAGTTAGTCCTTCTATTTTTCCTTCTTCTTAACTCCAGAACCGGCACATTTAGTTGGGGGCGTCGGAAGACTTCTAGCTCGTAATCGAGATGTCACTTATTCAAATTGCATTGACCGCGTGCAAAATTCCCTAATAAAAGGCCATTTGCACGGGTCGGGGCGTTCGGCGGGTCTTCGGATAGCTTAGCCTTTGCGCTCATGACTCCGAACCATAAAAAATTTAGTTTTTTTTTTTATTTCATTGGTCGCAATCAGCCGATTTAATTATCGGCATAATTTCTTAAAATCTTGAGAGCAACGAAGGAGCCACTTGGGCTTACTTCCGAAGGGCTTAGCCCAAAAAATAATGCAGACCAGAGCTTGAGTTCTTAAGTGTCAATATTTGATATTAAGACATCAACAATTTAACTATAGTTTTTTGCGTGTACACTTGACTTGCCCCGCATCTTTTTATTTCTCGACTAATTTTTGTAAACATTCAATGCATAAATGATTTTGATAAACTTCATTGAATGATCAGTTGCCAAAAGCATCCTTGATTTCGTGAAAATATGAAGAGACAAGGGTTTTGTTTGCTTCATGGAAAGTAAATTATTTAGAAAATATTTTCTTAAAAATGATCTCTCTTATCGCTTAAAATAATTAATTAATTAAAAATATTTTCATTAACGATAACAATTTTGTTCTAAATATTTTCATGGATGATAAAAATATTTTTACATGTATGATCTCGAGGTTTCGCTTCCCTCGAGTTCCGTTGCTATACAAGTCCGGTTTCAAAGAAGATCGGAGGAGTTATATGAAGGTTTCACTCTCGTTGGTGTCAAATATATGCTCGTTCAACCTTGTCAGTCTGAACGGCAATGGTGTTGGGGACACCGAACCTAGAACACAACGTTGAAAGGCAAACCCGTGGCAACCGATGGAGATCTTGGTACATGCTTATACAAAAGATGGATTCGATGATCAGCTGCCGATTTTAGTTTAAATAAGTCACAAATTTGCTCTTTGAGCGGCAACCCCTAATGTTTTTTTTCATGATTCATCTTGTTATTTTGATTTTGTTTTGTTTTTAAAGTTGTTTGGGATTTGTCTTGGTTTACAATTGGACTACATCTCTTATATTTCCCAGGAAATGAATAAAATATTACCTTGAAAAAAAAAATGCCGCAACCACGTTTCATCAATTTAATTTATCGCATAATATGAAAAAGGAATAGGACTCAATTGATCAAAATGGAGCAATCAAAATCTAATCGTAAAGCTCGGGATTTCGATTGCAGCTCATTCATATTTATTTCTCATGGATAGACTTATACATCCATGTCCAAATCGCTTCCTAGCGCAGAGGCATTGAAATGCATCTTAATTTAAATTTTTGGCAACGGTCGCACGTACCTTTTCCACGAAAGTCGCTTGATCTTTGTAAGTTTGGATTATAGGAAATTTCTGTCGTGACTTTCCCTTTTATTTTTATTTTATTTTTTGGTATATTGGCCGTCATCAATCCCTAGTGACTTTGGTTGGAATGGAGGGACGGTTGTAATTAGCTGAGGTAATGCATGATGGCTTGTTTCGGTCACGTGTTCAATTCGTTGGCTTTTTGCACGTGCTTAGTGAAAATGCCATCGGACAACTTAGTGTAATGGTAGGCCCAATTTTCTGAAATTGACTTCCGGTGTAAAAAAGTCAAGAACGTGCTGCACAAGATGTGTAATTAATTTTGATTCGTATCAATCGACCATATCTATGAGTCCGTATCGAATTCCAAGACGAAAGGGTTTTTTTCTCTCCCTCTCATGTCTCTTTTCAGTTTTCACCGCATTCCTCGACCTTCGGTCATGGGGAGAATTTGAGTTACTCTCTCGCTTCCTCTCTCGTTGATTTTGTTTATGATAGCTCTTTTCTCCTAATCTAATTTTTAGATCTAACAATTTGAACTCTCTCGATCTAATTCTAGATTTATGAGCTATTTTCTCCCGATTTAAATTTGAAAGTCTAATAATGTTTTTGAGAATTCGATGCCCCTATACCTTATCCATGTACAGAATGTCTGCTTCCAATTTCAACAGTAATCACAGGAGCTTTGGTGTCTCGCTAAACTACGAATATTTGCTTTTTCAAATATTAGATTTGTGCTTGTTCAACATGGCTATCTCCGTATGGCGATGGTCTGAACCTAAGTGCACACTGTCAACTAGCAAGGCCGTATTTATTGGAGAAGGAATTTCCAACATATACTCATCACTAACGATGATACGAAATTTAGTGATACGTCGCCAATTATTTTGCTGGACAAATCTGTTCTTATGGAACGAGTGTGTACTTAACTCTGTCGATGTTTGTTTTCTAAATTTGGCCATGATCTATAGTATTGTGGGCTTTACTATGTTTCGATTTGCTTTTCTATAGAATATGCCACCAAAGTATTGCGTTATCAATTAGGAATATGGAGCGGTTCATATCTTGGTCAATTTATCTCGGATTGCAACAGCGCCAAAATATTGCTCTATGCTGCATATAAAGTTTTTTTTTTTTTGCCCACCTCTTTGATGGATTGATTGCCTTTGAAATCTTTGGGTTTTGGCACATCTAGCTTATGTGCCACTTGAACGGGCAAAGCACTGTTCACGATATTGGCCTTGCACCAAACTAGCTCCGTCTTGAACTCTTGGATCTCCAACTTCAAGGCTTCAACCTCGGCAATATGGGGTTGTCTTCTTTAAGCTTCAAGACTTCTAGCTTTAAAGCATCAATTGACGCTTTGAGGGCTTCATCTTTCTTGTGCAAAGGTGCTGTAGTTCGATTCACGACGGTCATGAATTCGGCGCAAAGAGTCCTTTCGACCTCATTGATCTGGCTTTCGTTAAAAAAAAAATGGAATTGTATTGCTTCAATTGTTTGATGGATACAAATAAGAGAGAGAGCAACTAGGGGTGATCGATTCTTGGTACAGTCCGATTTCAAGGTGGAATCGAGAATCGAAGACCAGATTAGGAACCGAACCCGACCACCGATCTGGTCCGATTTCATTCCAATTCAATGGAACCGATCACTTAGGTTTAGTCTACATTTTACTAATTTTTATTAATGAAGTTCCCTTAGAGTTTAATTTATATTTTATTAAATTTTTCGAAGAAATAAAGGATAAAAATATATATGTAGTCCCTTACCAAAAAAATATATATATGTAGTCAATTCGGTTCCCTTAGAATCGGGAACCAACCGCCCAAACACCGGTTCTACTTTTAAGAATTGGAAATTGGATCGACACTCCTGAAAATCGAATCGAATCGGTCGATTCAGTCCGATCCGGACAGTTTTAAGTTTGGGCGATTTATTTTGCACACTCCTACTAACAACCGGTACTAAATGCAGGAAAACTCCAAAACACAGTACGATTGATAAATCGCCCGTCTCTAAAATTATTTCGAAACCTTTTGAAGATTGGGATGAGTCTTCGCTGATCGTACACGGTTCTTGGTGCACGAAACCTCGAAACCGTGACAAAAGAGTATCAAAAGAGTCAAAGCCAAGTTAGAGGCGAAATACTCGGCGGGATCCGAATCGACACGCGTCGTGCCGTAGCCGATGTGCTGTCCACGCATAATCCTGGAACCGTGGGATTCCGCACCGAGAGAGCTCGCGCACCGTCGCTCCCGTGCGCCGACGATGCAGGCGCGCGACTCCCCGCCGAGCACGCCTCGTGAAATGTGAGTACCACGCCATTAAAATCTCAATCGCATCCACCACCCCCCCGCCCCTCTGCATCACGTGAAAGCTTTTATGAAACCCCCCGCCCCCCTTCCCACTTGCCCAACCCCAGCACGCCGGGCCCCACCCGTCTGCAAAGCGTATCCTCTTTCCTAGATCCTGTCCTCACCCTATAAACGCTCCACCCCGAAAAGACACGGGAAAAAAAAAAAAAGGGAGGAGCAATTTGTCAGAGACATGTTAGCCCGAGTGCGCTTGATAAAAAAAAATTAAAATTAGATTTTGAGTGGGAGCAACACGTATGTAGGGTGAGAAATCAAAGTTTTGCGCGGTCGTTGAAAAAATTAATGGGTAAGCGGGAATAAGTTGGGCTGGTCAAAGCGAACTGACAAGAGGGGAAGGGGGGGGCAAAAACGTGAGCTCAAAAAAAAAAGGGACTTCAAAGCTCAGAACACTGCGCCAACGCAAGGGAGTGGGGGGGGCAGGGGAGGTGGTGTGGCAGTTTTGCAGGTTTTGCCAAGTTGACACAGTCATTCATTAATACTAGGCAGGTGTGGGGTGGGCCGGGAGGCGGGTCGCCCCTAGGAGGAGCAGCGGCTGCGATTTTCAGACTCGCGGACGTGGGGAAACGGAACGACGCGCCAGCCCCGGCACCAATACGAGCGGCGGATTATTGGACCCGGCGGGACGTGGCTTCTTCTCGAACCCGGCGCGCCGCTTCGGTCAGCGGCAGGACGCCTACGGAGTACGGAGAGACCGACCACCCCCCCCGGCCCTGTTCTCCCGTGGTCCCGTGCGGTGAAGGTGAAGCGTATCGCGATGTCGTCGCGCGCGGGGCGTTCCTATCTACATGGTACAGCCGCGTCTAATCGGGTTGGAGTTATTTGGAAAAGAGTTCCGGTTCGCACGTCAGTTGGCGTTCCCAAATTGTGAAAATTTACGTTCGGCATCCCCGCGTTTCCCGTTCCATTTAAAATTGCATCCCGCTTTTCGACTCTTATCCGAGGAATTTGCCGATTTACTTCCGATTTTATCCCTCCTGCCAAACCGCTTCCTCCGCCCTCTTTCCTTCCCGGCACTGACGTCGCTGCTTGTCGCCGCCCCGAGCCAGGCCGCCGCCCATTGTCCACAATCTTCCCCGGCGGTGCCGTCCGTCTGCCGTTGAGCTTGACATCACCTCCATGGTCACCGAGATTGCGACCCATCTAGATGGCCTCGCGCTCCACCACGACATCAAGTTCAAGGCCAGTATCGAGCCCCGGATTTTGTGGACTCAAGGTTGCGCGACCTCGACATCATCGTGTTTAAGCTAGATGCAGAAGAGAGAGCGTGAGAGAGACTATAAGATTGAGAGGAACAAGGGAGGGAGAGGGGGCTAATTTGCAGTGACATATAACAGCTACTGTCGTCATCTTTAACAGGGGCGATCGGGGAGGAGAGGTTTAGACTTGGGTGTGATCGAGGATGCGTTGGCCTTTTTAGCTCAAATACTCTATTTGGAGATGTAAATTGTAGGTTTTTTTTATTTATTAATTATGCAAATGATACATGACGAAAAATGACGATGGTTTTTCAAATGTTCCTAATTTAACGTTATAACATGAACTTCTAGACTTGATCGAATCACACAGATGAGTGCAAACCATTCGATTCATAAGTATCAGCTAAATATGTTGCAGGTATAGTTCGATCACAGAACGACTCATGCTCTAGCATTATAAAGATGCATGTGCCCAAGATCACCAAGCCAAACAATTTTTCTTTTTTCTTTTCTATAAATTGGGGGCACGAGCGCAAATGAAGCTACCTAGAGTTTCACAAAACACCTTACAAACCCTGTAAATTGATTAAGTCTACATATCAGAGGTATGCAGGTAATCTCTCGCCAAAGCAATTTACGCCTAATTTGTGAGCTTTGAATAAATAACTTCCAATTCTCTGGTCGAAACATTCTCAATGTCCCAACGAACTATGTTGTTCTCGGTTCTCTGATGAATCAATCGCTCGTGTAGACTGGCTTCCTCCAACTCACCATTGTGACAGGAGAAACGCGAAGCTCGTTCTTTTGGAAGAGGGGATCAACTAGAAAGTGATTTTCTCTTATGCTGTCCCTAGTAGTTGGAACAGTGTCATTTCCAACGCTATGCTGGTGGGAACGTGAAAGGCGAGGGGTGGATGCATGACGGGACATTCAACTGCACTCAATTAGGCTGTTGGCCACTGAGTGTATTTCGTCATGTTATACGTTGGGGTCACGTCTACATGCGTGACACGAGTTCCATCCAAGGTATGGTCCTGCCAATCCTTACCTCGAAACCATTTGCACGCCGTTTACGTACTATGCCGATCGCACAGAGATCGCGAGACCGCACCCTCCTGCTCCGGGAAATGTACTTTGCCTTCGCATGGACCTCCTGCGATCGCGTGAATCTACGTGTCCGAATCCCGTGTAATTCGTATCATTATCGATTACAACGAATCCGTCCCACGTGAATTCACATCTAGACAAACCTGCCATTCATATTCACTAACCTCCAATTTCTCGAAACCTTGGCATTCACTCAATCCACCACCGCTTGTGGAAACCACCATCACCAACACCAATCCACCACCACTTGTCCAAACCACTATCACCAACACCATCCTCAGCTCTCTCTCTCTCTCTCTCTCCAAAAATAAAAAATAAAAATTCGGGGGCATCATGCTACCATGATTTGAGGTCATCCATAACCTCAACAAATTTGTTTTCCTTAAGAAACTTTTCTTAGTAGTACGAAGTAGCATTTCGTTATAATAGAAAACAATAATATTTGCTAAATTACCTTCATTACGGCTTTTGTATCGAACTAAGCGAGAATTTACATGTTGGATTTTTAAAAAAAATTCTACGGCCACTTTGAAATTTGGGTCTCATAAACGAGTACCGTGAGCACCGATATTAATCATAACTAACAATAAAGAGAAAATTAGTATTTTAAAAATGACAACCTTTTTCTGACCCTAGAAATTCCTCAATTTTTCCGTCGGCAAGCTCCCTTCTCTCTTATGTCGCTTTGCCATCTCGATCCGTGGAACTTTGTCGTGCCGAACTCATATTGATTTAGGCATGTCTCTTTCGGCACGGATAAGAATAGTATGTGACTGTCTTTGCTTTTCCCTTGTTGATGGGCTCAACTTTTCTTTGCTTCGCAGGTTTACATATATCTTTTTCATAATTTTTTGAGTTTTGAATAATAATTAATCGGTCTTTAGTACTTAAAATAGCATTACTTTTCTGCGATACTGAATATAAAAAAGTTGTGCCCAATGCTTTATATTTGGGGAAAAAACGACACTTGCTAATTCTCTATGTAACAATTTCAATTTTTAAAGCAAGATCACAAATGCTATAGAGAAAAAAGTGATGTCCATTGAGAACTGCAAAGTTCCTCCATTTGGATAATTGACTAAATTGATAAGGATATTCTTCAACAAGATTCCCGGAAACCACACAGTTGAGCATCTTTGAAAGCAAGAGTCACCCAAGAATCATTGGTCTCTTGCAAACTCTGGATCGAAATGATCAACTCCGATGCATAATGACGAGGCGGTCACTCACCACCTATGATTCTGCATGCACTAGCTTCACAAAGATTCGAGGACATTCACATTGGCCATCTACAACATGCTTTGAGGTCGAGTAGAGAGAGAGAGGTCATGGTGATAGTAGCCAATTGTGCGGGCGAGGATTGTGACTCGATGTCCCGAAAGGCATAACTTTTGTGGTGGTGGTTGAGCTCATCGGAGGAGAAACGAGACAAGATTTGCAAGCGGAAGGGTCCAGGGCATTTGTCATTCGAGACCTTTCATGGTTTCATGTTTAGACTCTTCTTTGTCATGGCAAACACTAGTTAGCAAAATATGTACTAATTCGGCCCCTAATTTCCAATTTAACACTGCCACCTTCTCCTACCTAATTGCAGATTAACCCAAACCCGGAATTGCCAATTCGCCAGCAACCGACCTGGAATTTTCCTCCGACTCCCGGTTTCCTCAATTTGTCTGGTGTCCTTGGGCCGAAAGAAAAGACGAAAGTGCTGCGAAATCGAATCCTTTTCCCTTCTTGAATTCGCCATCTAATAGTCAGAACCCGAGGCCGTCCGCATTGTTTTTGTGCTGTTTTTGGACGACTTCCCCAGACACGATCTTCGCAACCATCGAGAACGTACGACGACGAGTCCCCCGCGCCATTACTTGGATTACGTCCCCACTTCTAGAAGAGCACCTTCAAGTTGATTTGATTCCCTCCCAACGTGCGAAGACACGAGGAAAATTTGGACATTTCGACAGGACCATAATTACAAATCTCGAATGTGGTTTTCCCTCGCACCGCCCCACCCTGCGAATTCTTTATCGCATTAATCCATTGTTTCTCAAGTGGCGGGGTTCCCGTCATCCATCATCGCCAGTACTAAACAAACCAATAAAACGTGGACGAAATCGAGGGGTGTCCGATACCTAATAGGCTATAGCTAATGAGGCGCTACATGCTAACCTGTTCGAGAATTTATTTGATTTTCTAAAGCCCCGTGTCACCGGTCAATACTCATTCGCCTTGTCCAAAGTCTACACTAATAAGATTACAATCAAAAACCAAATCTGATATGCCGTTTCAAAAGCACCAGCCAGCCAATTGACCGGGACTTCCCCCCACCCACCATATTTCCATTAGAAAAATCTGCGGGAGCCACCCTATTTCTCTTTCAATAATGCTAACAAATGGGAAAGTAGACGGTAGACTTGTTCGATTGCCCGCTTCGCGAAGTAAGCTTATTTTGACGTACTGTAGTTCTATCAAGTCGCCGACATGATTATTATAGGGCGTGACGTTCGGATAGTATATGGTGTGGAGTAGTTATAAATCAATTAGAACATTTTGATATGCGCGAGACCTTTCATATTTATACTGAAAAAATTATCCAAAAAGTTATAAGCTTATATGCTTTTGCCAATTTAACTATAAATTTTTTAATTTTGTTAATTTAGTCCTAATTCACGTTTTGTCAATTGAATCAATTCAATCAATTTTTATTGGAAATTGCTGATGTGGATGCCTGAAGGCTTATGTGGCATGGCCAGAACTAACGTTAATAATTTTTAATAAATATTTAACATTTTTTTGAACTTATATTAGTTTTTAATTTTTTTTCCTTTCTCTTTTTTAAACACCTCTAGGCGATGGTCGGCCCGGCCAACCATCGCCCGCCAACCATCGGGCCTCTCCCAAATCCAAGCGAGGGCCATCAGCCCCTCGCTTGTGGCCAGCGAAGCGTCGGGCCCTCGCTTGTGGTTGGCGAGCCCCTCACTAGCCAAAGGTGTAAAAAAAAAAGGGAAGAAAAGAAAGGAAAAATAACAAAAATTCGAAAAAATTGAACATTATAAAAACATTGTCCAGGGTGCCGGACACGCCGTGGTCTCGAGTGGCCACACATCAAAGCCAAGTAGACTCGGTTGATAGAACGCGAAAAAATTGGTTTTTTTAGTCAATTTTCTCTTAGCTACGTTCAAAGAGGGTTGTTAGCATCCATCGCCCTACCCACCCTTTTTATTCACGAAGGAGGCAAAAAAGCAAAAGAGATGCAAATGATAAAACAAAAACGTCATCGGAAATTCTTGGGTTAATTCAAAAAAAAACATTATAAACTTTTTTTTTGTTCCATCAACTTTAGGTCGAGGGACAATTGTGGCCCTTTTTTTTTTTTTTGTCTTGTAAAAAGCACCAACTTTAGGTCGAGGACAATTACCCAAAACTTTTTTTGTCTTGTAAAAAGCACCAACTTTCACTTAAATCCCAAATCCGTCGTTATTGACTTTAAATCATTAAATATTACACCTTAGCAATAAATCCACGTGACTTCTTTGATTGAATTTAAAGTTGACAGAACGCGAAGAAATTTGTTTTTTTAGACAATTTTCTCTTAGCTACGTTCAAAGAGGGTTGTTGGCATCCATCGCCCCACCATAACTTTTTTTCTTAAACAAGGGTTTTTATTCACGAAGGATTTAAAAAACGAACAAAGCCCCAGAGATGCAATAGATGGTAAAACGGGGGGCAGACGTCGTGGGCGGATCGAGTCCCGCTCGGTTGATTCTTCGGGTCTGAAAGCAACCTACTAAAATTAAAGCAAATCTTTTTCGACCAAAAAAAAACCAAGAGATCAACCAATCTCCTTACTTTCAACGTGTGCGTCCTACGTTTTTCATTGGCCCGAGTGAAGGTCGCCTCACCTCGTTCGGATACACGCGCCGACCGTCATCATCATCTCGATGGTATTTTTTTCCCCTTCCCGTGTGGATTTTCGGAAATTATTTTAATTACGCAGCGCCAGGTCAAGCGACCTGATCACGTGGTCGCCGGGGGAAGCCGAGCCGAGCCGAGCCGAGCCGGACGGAGACCCAGCGGAGAAATCCAGTGTGGGGGGGGGGGGGGGGAAGAAGACAAAAGTGGAAAAAAAAAAGCGAAAGCCGCGGCCGTGATTGACCATGCCGGGGCGGGCCCCACCCGGTTTCCAGACCGTATACGCAGGACGGAACTCAAACCCCGATTCAATTCCGCAACATGGGAACGCCGGACACGCACCAGAACGCAAAAAGAAATATAATAATAATAAATAAATAAATAATAAAGAAAGGAAGTCAGGAGAAGGCAAGACGTCCGTGACGACCTAAGCAAATTTCACATCCCCACGCGCCTGCACGGTACCCTCCATCTGCCCACCCACCTCCCTCCCTCTCCCCCACGCACCACCCATTTGTCTCTTCTTCTTCTTCTTCGTCGTCTTCTCCACCTCCCCCTTGTCTCCCCCCCTATAAAGCCTTCTCGAAGCCAGTCGGCGATTCTCGCAGCAACGAGCAGGAAGAACCCAACCATTTCTCCTCGGCGGCATCTGGGTCGAAAGCCCATAGCACAGGGGTTTCAGCGTTTTCTTTCCGTTTTTTTATTCCGATGGAAGATCAGAGCAGCAGTAGGAAGCGGTTCAGGGGCGACGACGGCGCGGAGGAGCTGGAGTTCCAGTCGGCCGAGGTGAAGAGGCTGAGGGACGATCTCCTCGGCTTCCTCGACGACTCCGACCCCGAGCCGGGGGCCCCGGATCTGGACTCCCTCATGCGGAGCTTCCAGGACGAGATCTCGGCGGCCTCGGCGTCCTCGCTGCCGTCGCCGGCGGCGGTGGAGGTGGTCGACCTCACGGCGGAGCCCGGGGACTCGAAGTCGGAGCTCGGGTACCTCCTGGGCGCCTCGGACGACGAGCTCGGCCTCCCGCCCTCGACCACCCCCACTCCGGGCGGCGGCGGCGGCGAGGCGGCGCGGCGCGAGGCCGAGCTGGTCCGGGTCGCGTCGGAGGAGTCCGGGATCGGCGAGCTCTGGGAGCTGGAGGGCGGGTTCCCGGGCTGCTACGACGACCCGTTCCAGTTCGGGGCCGGGGATGCGTACGGCGGCGGGGACGAGGAGGGCGGCGGGTACGTGGCGTTCGACGGGCTGTTCGACTTCTCCGACGCGGGCTACGACCCGTCCGATCTGTCGGACTTCTTGTGGCGGCGGGGGGAGACCATGCCGGCGCTATAGGCGGGGCCGGGTGATCGGACCGGGTTCGTGGGACGGCGGACGCTGATTTTGTATAAATTGACCTTGTCTTTTTGGTTTTGATTTTTTTATTTGTAAAGGGAAAAGATATAAGTAGCAGCTAGGAAACATAGGTGAAAGTGGAACGTGGGGGTAGTTGCTCCTCTCCTTCTGTTTTTTTTTTTTCGGGTCTTTCGGAAACGACGAGGAAGGAGGGTAGGAAAAAGATGTTTGGCGGATATACCAAAAATTCAGCGTCAGTGACTCTATTAAGATCGCCTCTGATTGGAGGTTTGGATTGAAATTTGCGCGACAAATTGTTGGTCGATGAATATCTCCCCCTTTCTGTTGTCCGTTCGAAAATATCTTACCTATCAAAGGAGACCGGTTCAAAGTTGAACGGGTTGTTCGAAAAAAAAAAAAAAAACTTGAATGGGTTTGACGAAATCTGCAGCGCTCGACAATTCATGTGAACCTCAAAACAAAGTGGCGCAGTCAGCCGGAAAAAGAAATATATTTCATGAAAAATTATGATTTTTAGTTTTTTTTAATAATTGTTTTTATAGTTTATAATAATTAGTTAATGAAAAATATTTTCATTTTTGCAACCAATACATCCAAACATTGTCGTCGACTTTCATTCATTAGTTATCATTTTTCGCAAATCAATTAGTTTTCAGTCATCAAAATATTGAAAAGTCGGATAACGATATGGGGTAAACATTTTTCCTTCAAACAAACGGACCCTAAATATAAATGATTTAGAAAATATTCCCTAACATTGACGGTTTGTATTGCTTGAAGTAATTAATCGATGAATTTTTTTTATTATCGACAATAATTTATATTTAAAAATTTTTCATGGGCAATGAAAAACAAATTTGTTCACTCGTTTTTATAAGCGATATAAGAGATTAGTTTTAGGAAAATATTTTTCGAATCATTTATTTTCTGCAAAACAAACGTAATCAAAATCCAAACGTGGCAGTTTGGTCCATATTTAGTACTATATCTGATGATAAGATACCTTTTCGGATATTGGCATGCTTATTGACTTTCCATAAGTTGCCCCATCGGATGCTTTGTTATCGGTACAGAATCTTACTATGATTTCACGCATCAAAATTTGTATATTATAAAAGTTTTAGATGATATGGGGGTAATAAAGAAATAAAGTTCAAATGTCGCAAGATTTAGCTCGAGTAAAAGGCAAGATACAAAAAGTAAAAGGTCGTTTGATACACCCTGCCTAAATGGTTATAAGTATATTCAAATATGCTATTTTAAACTTAGACGAAAAGGGAAAAAGTATTATTTTTGATTAATCATAAACAAATCACTTTTTTTTTATCACCTGTAAAATTAATATCAGAACTAGTGGATGGATGCCTTGAGAAGAGGAAAAGAAAAGGACCCTCATTATTGTTTTGGGGCCAATACTACAACCTTGCACCTCACCTACCTAGCTAGTTAAGGCTGCTAGGTGAAATGGAGACGGATCCATAAAATCCCACAATTAATATGATACCTAGAAATGCCAATACATAGATCTGCCGACACCTCTTGCAATTTTGGCTCTCGCTTTGGAGGAGATGGATTCGTTCTCCTGCCATTACTCGATCACAGGTCTGCTTTGACACCGACGGAGAAAACGCCAGTCGTTCTAATTCGATACCCAACCCAAGTTTTAGGATGCATTTCGGAGAGCATTTAGAAAAAACTCTTAGGTAAATGCCAAGGATTTTAGACCAGAGAGTTTTCATGAAATGGTAAACACTGATAGCACAACACCTGTAAAGGACTTTAGGAAAACAAAATCGAAAGCTCAATTGACGGCTAATTACTAAGGTTGTGCGACCTCAGGTGAGGTGATACAAAGGTCGCATGACTGTAGGCGAGTCAGATCTGGGCCTTCGAGCGTCGGCGTGACTTGGCGCAGAGGCCGCTAAGGTGGCCTGACCCACCCCACGTGATTGCCGCCCAGGTCGCCTGACCCTGGTCAAGTCCATGGCGAGGTCGTGCGACCTCGGTGAGTCTCGTGTGACCATTTGGGACCCCCTAGATCTTGCCACAAATAGATCCACGGCCCTCCAAATCTCGCTCGAGATAGGTTCGCGACTGTGGATCGTCGACACCTCAATTCTCGACGACCCTCAACTCTCAGTGAGCGTCGACCAGCTAGAGACCCTTCGCGGAGTGATGAGATTAGCTTTGGCGACCGAGGGAGAGAGACGATGGACAGTGCCAACATTCGGGGGTAAAAAAGGAATACGAAAATAATAGTGAGGGCAAGATTGTAATAAGAAAACTCATCAGCTCTCGCCTTCAGCATCCCGAAAATTCTACAATGTCGACGCAGCTCCGCCCCTTGCCTTGAGAGAAACGCCTTTGTGGATGCATTGAATTTGCCAAATAAGCTTTCCAATTGCTTTACCAAACACATTTACTTTTGTCGAAAGGCTTTCGTGGGTTCGATTCAAAGTCCCTCGACAACGCTGTACTAAAAGCGACTTTAGTCCGAGAAATGGTTTTGTGAATTAATTACCAATTGCATGCTGATGTGATGTAACGAGTCAATGGTACGCTGATGACTAACTTACACTCGATCCCGATCAATTTGGATGCATGAATTTGTTTGAAAAACTCATATTTGATCGGCTTGTTTCTCGATGAGAATATAAACATGACTAGGTGAATTCAAAGGAGGACTTTCAACTTTGTTGCACCAGACTGGTGGTTTGTTTTGTCAGAAATTTTGCCCCCGAAGAATGAACGAGACGCACGTCGGGTTCAGCGGAGGGGGAAAGAAGTAAGTGGGCACGGATGATGAGTCTGGATTCGCAAGTTCGCTAAAGCCCACGATTCGGTGCATTACAACCCGTGAGCCCAATAGTCCAAGATTACGCAGCGTGATCGATACATTACGGCCCTAGGAGTTCCAAATGTCTTTCCTTCTCCGTCCATCCTGTCAGCGAATCTGGGCTTCAGGCTCTTCTGTGTTTTCTTCGTCTTTTCTGTCTTCATTTCTTCTATTGCATGCGTGGATTTGTAGACACTGGGCTAGTTATGCATGGAAAGAGATTACGTAATTAGGGAAAAGGAAAATGATGCAAATGGCTCTTGAACTTTGGCCCAATGTGAAATATAGTACATGAACTCTTTTTGTCTAAAAAAAAAGAAATAGTCTCAAACTTGCCTTATTAACCTTTCATCCAAAAATTCGCTATTAGTTGTTTGACGTGGCATTTTCACCTCGGTAACAAATCCACATCAGCAAGGTGGCATGGAATTCAAAATGAAATCGTTATTTGATATGAAAATTAGAGAAATTAGGGAGGATTGACAGTGATTTTTGGACATAGGGCTAACATGAGGCAGATTTTGGACTAGACTTAAAGTTAATGGTTTTTTTAGATAAAAAAATTTCGGAGAAAATTTGGACTGAACCTAAAAAAACTATTAAAAACCTCAAACTATGCTCATTGTAACATATTTATCCGAAATTTTATAGAGAGATAAATCAAAGGGAAAAAACTATTAAAAACCTCAAACTATGCTCATTATAACATATTTATCCGAAATTCTATAGAGAGATAAATCAAAGGGAAAAAACTATTAAAAACCTCAAACTATGCTCATTGTAACATATTTATCCTAGATTTTTTTTAAAAAAAATCCCAAACTATGCCCATGTGACATTTACCCTCCATTATAGTTCCGTCCAAAGTTAGCGTTAAAAAGCTGACATGAATCCGACATGGCACTTTTATATACAAGTGGCTCTAATGTGGTGCCCAGTGAACGCTGCACCGGACAAAAAAAAAAAAAAACTATAAAATAAAAAATGGCACTGTTCATCGTCTTCTCTGGCAAGGAAGAACACTACTTCCTTGTCTAGAAAACGAAGTTTCAAGAATGGAAATGGCTGACTTATTGGCAATACAGAATCTCATTACTTGGGCATGAGATTGGGTGTATTGATTAGTGGGAAGTTCAGAACCCCTAGATTAGTGGCAAGTCGACATGGCCCAGCCTCGAAGTTTGTGGCCGCCATGACCGCTCTAGCTTGAAGCTTGGTATGAGGGATTGACCTCGAAATTCGAAGGTCACAGCCGCTCGAGCTTGAAACTTGGCTTCAAGGTCTAACCTCGATCTTTGAAGCTTGCAAGTAGTCGGGTAAAGTGCCAACCAGTGCCGTTGGACGTGGGCAGCAAAGTAAGAGCTCCAGAAGAGTTTGGCCAAGAGCTCCAGAGGAGTTTGAACAATACTTTGCGATGAAAAGTACTTTGCGAAATGCTGTTCTTTCTCGTTGGAGAAAACGATAAACAGTGCAAATTTTTTTTTTAATCTTTTTTAGTTTTTATTCTTTTTTCAATGTGGCGCCACATCAGAGCCACTCATTACTAAAAGTGTCACATCGAATCCATGTCATCATTTTAATGGTGACTTTGGACGAAACTACATAAGGGGTAAATATGTCACAATAAACATACAAAATTTAGGATAAATGTATCATAGTTGACATAATTTGGAGTTTTTAGTGGTTTTTTCTCTAAATAGAATCATACTTTCCTTTCTTTCTTTTTATATTTTCTTGAACATACGTAAGTGTCTCTTTTTTTGCTAGCACAAGCAAAGAGGGAACCAAAACGAGACTAGGATGGAAGGAGAGAAAGCAAAGAGACACTCAAAACAAGGGAAAATTCCAATTTTGGGTCCAAAGTAGGGCCATTTTCTCAATTTGGGGTTCCAAGTGGACTTAGTGTCAAATTGATACCCAAAGTCCCCAAAAAGTGTTAAACAAGGGTCTGGGTCGCCGTAAAATAGGAGATCCAAATGATCCATGATCGTCTCCGAATGGAAAGCTGTGTTTTTTATATATATTTTTCTTTTTTATATTTTTTTCTATTCCTTTTCCTTTTTTTTTCTCCTTTCCCTCCGCTGGCCATTGCCGGGGCCGGCGGAGAAGAAAAAAAATAAAAAACTGTTTTTGTTCACCGGAACAGTCGCGGGATCGCCGGCCGGCGGGTATTTTGGCCGGCTGGCTACCCAGACCCTTGTTTAACACTTTTTGGGGACTTTGGGTATCAATTTGATACTAAGTCCACTTGGAACCCCAAATTGAGAAAATGGCCCTATTTTGGACCCCAAATTGGAATTTTCCCCTCAAAACAATTTCACCGAGTAGACTTGTTTCCTTTTGTCTTCAACTTTGAATCCTCAATTTGAAATTGGACATTTTCTTGGCCAAAAAAGGAAACTTGCATATATTCTTACTTTGATTATATATACCGAATCTCTATCGAGAATTACAATTCGTGAGGGCTAATGCCTGCACAAGTACCGGAAGGTCGAAAAAAGTTAGTGACCTGACGAAAAGGGGAGCTGTCAATGAAGCCTTGGCGAATGGCAGCTGTACCTATCTCGGTTCTAAACTAGCAAATTTCCTTGTAGCATATACTTCGACCCATAAGGTTGAGAGAGACTTGGTGAAACAAAAATGTCAGTAAAGATACTGACTACCTACATCTAGACAAAAAGATTTACATGTGAAACTTTACGCTTCCTCGAGATTGGCTTTGTGCTTTTCCTGTACAAATTAGGCTGTCCTTTCTTCACCTTTATTAGGACCTTCCGGCCAAGGGACAACCTCAAATAAATGGCTTTATTGATGCGTAGGCCTCATAAAAAGGTAATCAAAACGTGCGAAGATTTCCTCCAGCCGAACGGACATTAGCCCTCGATGAGATGTTCAACTTCGATAGTTTTAGTGGGTAGAAGGGAAAAAAAAATCTGTTTACCAATGATTGATACATTACGCAATATAGCATAAGGTAAATACAGTGAAGTGCTCAATTTGACACCGTAATAATGACTCTGTAATTACCTTTAGGCTATTGAGAATGATCCGTAACTATATCACTTTTTTCCAAAGAAATTCTTTCGGTCTTTTCACTCCGAACATTTTAAGCGTACGATGCGAAACGAATATCCGTCCGTTATCAACGAATTTTCTCTATCGCGATTTGAGGCGCCTCGTATGTGAGTGCCTCGTATGTGCATTAGTCATGTAAAAAACGAGAAGGCCGGTGTTTGTCCGATTTACCCATGTATTAAAATTTAGGGTTAATATCATGAAAAATAAAAAAAAATGGTACACTTGTGACAATTTTATCTCAAACTGATTTTTTAACCACCCAAAAACCCCAAACTGGAACATTTGTGACAAATTTACTCCTCGCCGGTTTCCGTTAAATTTTACCGTCGAATTGCTAAATTGGATGACACGCGGCATTCGCGGGTGTACCGGTTTTGGGTTTTACGTCTCCGTTTCTTACAGATTTACCAAACTATGGTTTTTTTCGTTTCATCAAATCCAATTTATTCGCGGGGTAAATTTGTCACGGTCGTACCGGTTTGGAGCTTCTTGCTATCCGAAAAAAATCAGTTTGGGGCGAATTTATCACGGGCGTACCAGCCCGAGGCTTTTCACGGCAATGACCCCTAAAATTTACTTTGATTTAGCCGTACACTAATTAAGACATCGATATCAAAATAATTAGCAGATCACTCGATTTAGAAGATTTGGGAAAAGGGCCCAAAACTGCAAGCAAGTTGGAGGGGCGGCCTGAGTGGGGAAAGAAAAATCTGGCCCCGCCCCCAAAAAAGAAAACTTAAAAAACATATCCGCCGCGGATCACGACGCAGCAAAGAGAGAGCGGACAGCGGGGGTCCTCCCACCCTCATCCCCCCCCACCCCCAGTAGCAAAAAAAATCTAGACCACCTCCGCCTCCTCCTCCCCCCCACCCCACCCCCCCTTCTTCTTTACCCGCACCAAACCGACCCCTCCCCAGCACCCCCACTCGCGCTGTGCGCGAGTCCACTACACGCGCGCCGCGCTGATGCCCCCCCCAGTGCGTTCGCTTGCGTGCCGTCACTCCCCACCCCCGTCGCGTGCGCATCGGCAGCACGGCAAGTGCGTCAAATAAAGAATAATAATAAGGGAGTGAGAGAGGAAAAAGGTCTTTTCTTGAGCAAGAGGTCACTCTCTCTATCTCTCTCTCTCTCTCTCTGCGAGTCGCAATTCCTCTCTCTTCGATCGATCCACGGAAGAGCGGAGGAGACGAGCGATCGGTGCGCGTCGCCGAGAGGGGGAAGGGGAAGGGGAAGGGAAGGAGAATCTGTCGCCGGAGATCGCTGTCGAGATGAAGATTTTCGTTAAGACTCTGAAGGGCAACAACTTCGAAATCGAAGTGGAGCCCCAAGACACGGTCAGTCCCCGTCCTCCCCGTCCTCCTCCTCCTCCTCCCCCCTCCCCGGCTTTCGGTGGGGGGGTTTTCTGCCGCTGCCGCCGCCGACGAGCCCTCAATTCCGGTTCCTCATCGATTGCTCCCGGGGGGGGCGGGGTTTCTTGAGGGGGGAGGGGCTTTGTGTCTGGTGCTTTAGGGTTGCGATTGTGCCTTCGGGATTGATCTCTAGGGCGTGTCCCGCTGCCGCTTCGTGCGCGCGCGCGCGCGCTTCGGTTCCGCGTAATTGGGGCCGCCGTTAGGGTTTTGTTTCGATTGCCTTGCCCTGTCCTGCTCCTGTGCTATCTGGCGTTAGTTTATCGCGTGGTGATTAGCCCTGCGCTTTGGTTCCGTGTTTCGTTGGGCCTGAGCGGAAATTTTGGTCTCTAAGTGATTTCTTTACCCGCGTGTAAGTTGATTCCGAATTCGCGTGAGATTGTTGGAGGAGCAAAATTGCGATAGGTGTTTTCGTCGGAATCGCTGTTGAACTTCATGGGTTGGCATTTAGCTATCTGAAATATAGTCTCATCATGTGATGAGACGGCGTGGGCTTCTTCAGTTGTGAAAATTCAAATGCTGAGCGAGGGATGATTTGTGTCCACTTAGCAACTTATTCCAGCCTTGATGTTGACAATAAGAATCGCCTAGGTACTTATTGAATGTTTAGGAGCTTGTGGTTTTGTAGGAAGTGTGAACATCGTCTGTCCGAGCCCCTTTCCTCGTGCTGTGGAAATGCAGTTTTTCGCCGGTTTTGCTGTTGTGGAATCTAAATACAAGTTTCTGCACTGGTTGGGTAGTTAGATATTAGATTAACCAATTTAGGTATTGGAAATCCCGAAAAATTTGGGTTTTTTACATTCCGTTCGGTGTTAGTTCGGGCTTCCAGTTCTTTTGATGTCACCTGTCTCACCTGTGGTTTCTTAGTGTTTTTGTTTGTATTCACCTGCTTCCCTGCATCCAGCTAGTTCTTCTGATGTCACTTGTCTCATCTGTGGTCTCTTGAGTGTTTTTGTTATTGTTCCTTCTGAAGTGGGGAGAAGGGAATTGCTTTTCTCCATTGAGGAAGCTTTTTTTGGTTGTCTGTGAGTATCATGTTGTATGCAAAAGAAGTGGTGAGAATGGAGTTGATCTGCTTCTTGATATTAAAATTTACATTCATCTTTCCAGACAAATAAGTAGGTCCCCAATTCCTAATTGCTTATTCTTTTTGCTGCTTTTTACAGGTTGTCGATGTAAAGAAAAAAATCGAAACTGTTCAAGGAGCAAGTATGTTCCCGGGCCTCTCAACAGATGCTAATCCATCAAGGGAAAGTCCTCAAGGACGAAACTACCTTGGACGAAAATAAAGTTGCTGAGAATAGTTTTATCGTAATCATGTTAACAAAGGTAAGTAAAATCTTACACCTGATTTTAGAAAGAACTACTTTGTGTAACTGCAAGCAACGGTGTCATTACCGATGGGGAGGCTGAAAAGTCATTTGCGTTGCTTTAATATTTTGCCTAGATAAATGGCACATACTTCAAGAACTGCAAAGAATGGAATAGCTGCGGAAGACAGATAAGATTTTTCACATCGAGTGTTGCAAGTCATTGGGGGAATAAGTTTTATTCATGGCTAACTAAGAATATACTTTCGTTGAACCAAAACCTAGAATAAACTTTCACTGCGGTAGCCACGATAAGGTTGAATCGAAGAAGTTTGAGAAGTCTTCATGGCGTAGTTCTGGCATGCCTCAAGCTGGAAACCACATGTAGTGATAAGTGTCCTATTCTTTCTATGGCTTCATGAACCTCATCGTTAGTTCTAGACATGCAGCGCGTGAAATGCTGCCGAATTGAAGCCAACTAATTGCCAGAAGTATGCTTCACCTGCGCTGAAGCACTTCTTTGTTTGGAAGTATGTATCCTCTAGTTTTAATAGTCATAAGGATATACATCCAAATGTTTGTAGTTTTTGTGGAAGTATGCTACATAGTATTGTCTTTATATATATGATGTCACCAATGGAACGACACTCGCTCTTTGTTTTTCGATCTCGGTCAAATTATTTTGCAGATATACCCAATTGTTTATGTCAAAGTAGCAATTTGATGTAGTTATTGAGCTGCTCTTTTGGATTAGAGTAATGATAGCTATGCTTAATGATTTAGAAGAGATGGTGAACTAACTAATGAGGTAATGGTTTGACCGAGTATCTGGAGAAGTGTGTCGAAGTAAGAGATAGTAGACTTCTCTTATAAATTTCAAATACAATCATACCCCATCATTTACTGTACAATGTTTGCAAACATCTTTGTATGGATAGCATTATTGAAAAAATTACTTCGAGCAATCATATTCGATTTTTATTAACATTAGGGGAAAACAATGAACTAGCTAAAATAGTGTATTGTTATGTTTAGAACCGTCATCCTAGACTTTCGAAAGCAGTCCGAACTGGTCCAGACAATTCAAAAGTTGGTTCTTGGAAGCCGAAATGGCTTCTCTGACACGGTAAAATAAGACATTTATTGTCGCTGTTGATTGAGGATGTGCCAGTGGGTGAATGGTTTTCCCAAATTAAACTTCTGATTCTGAAGGATAGCTTAAATCTTTTGTAAAAGGACTAGTCTATCCTGACAAACTGAACTTTCGAGATTTATTTCGCTTGACGTACGACCTTTTAGAAGTAGTTGAGACACTTGCTATATGAATGAGCTTTCCTGGTAAAATTGGTTAAATGCGCTAGATCATGGATAGTCAAATTTGCCTTTTCACGTAGGATCGATGGGGTATCCATAAAATCGGATTGTAAAATCGAGAATCTTGCAAAATAACTGCAAGATAGTATATGAATTATGTTTGCATATATCCTAAAGCTCTAGACTATTTAATAAGCAATTAAAACAATGAGAATGAAATGAGTCAAATTACCATCATCAATAAAATGACACCTTCAGTGATGTCAACCCATGCTTAGATTTTCATGTTCATTTGCTTATAAAATATCATCTAGAGAAAAGCATCTGTAATTTATCAACTGGGTTGCGTTAACTAAGGTTGAATTCTCTTTTGTACCATGAGTAAGCAATTTATTTGTGTAGCACTCTTATTTTGGGGTAATTCACACAAGTCAAAATAGATGACATTATTACGTTAAAGTCTTTCAATAAAAAGAACCTTAAATCTGTTTGGATCCACATTTCAACCGTGAGTAGAGTAGCCAATACAAGACTTTGACTGAACAAACTAATGTAACAATAAGTCACTAACTAATCTAGTTTTGTCTTAGTGTCGTTACCTCTGTCCAAAGATTACAAAGATTGAAGTGGCTATTTCTGTTTGTACAGATGAAGAAAGCTTTCTCTAGTTTAGTTGTTATCTTGAAGAAAAAAAAAGGCAGTTTTGTTAATTAAACGGTGAGTTTAACTGAGGGGCATTGGGCCACAATTCTTTCTTTTATTTCGTTTTGGGCTTCTTTGAGCCCAAAACTCCAACACCAGAAGCTAAAAAAGCCTGCTGGACAGTATACCGAGTCACACAACCAACTTGCGAGTTTAGCGATTTTTCCGAGTTAAAACGCGAGTTCACCGAATTTACCCCATGAATGATTTTCTTCCAATATTACACGTTTTCCACTGTTGACTCGGAAGATCGAGTCAACTTGTGATTTTGGTAACACTGGCTAAATCATCTTGTTTGAGCTTCAGATGTGTCTTGCAAGTATGAGACGCTTATTTAGTAATCATGTTATTTTGAAGAGCACTTAGTCAGGAGAATGTCCCACATAAAGCTTTTGATCATATTGGCGGAAAGTGTATCATTTGATAAAGACAGGCTATCTTACTTTCCCTGGAAATTAGACCGCAGTATCTCTGTTGCCAATATCCATTCATTTGAAGGTGCTGAAGGGCATCATTCTGGCTTTTTGCTGATAAAAATAAAACCAGATTCCCAGTGCTTTCTGTTAATTCCTACGTGTCCTTTCACAATTGTCGTTCTTGGTTTTCAATTTTAGGGTTCGTCCTTTCTAACTTTCCCTATTTGCTTCCACATTGTTAGAGTAAGAGCTCGTCTGGTGAGGGATCAACTGCTTCTGCTGCACCTCCAACAAAGGTATTTGATGCTCTCAGGTGATGTTGATATGCAAAGTTTATGGCCCTGTGTTGTGCAGTTTCTGTATCATGTTTCGTGATGTTATATCATCTTCTGATCTACGTCATAATTACAGCGATACGGAGTAAGCTGTACTCTGAGAACTTTTGGCACCTGGATGATATCAATCTCAAAAAATCACGTGACAAGCTGTTTTCGTGTTGAAACTCCTATTTACTCAGAATATGGAAAATAAAGCAGTGTTTTTTGTACAGGCTCCTCAAACAAGTGCCCCACCTTCTGCTCTAGTGCCACCTTCAATTGTCCCTCAGGCTCCGCTGCCTACTCCAACGTATGTTCTTAGCTTTTGCTGTGCCTCTTATGTTCTCTAGGAGTAGTGCAATTGTCTGCATGCACATGTAAGCAACCGTTGTTTGTCACTCACAGGCCTGCTGCTGTTACAACTCCTGCTCCCGCACCTGCACCCGCACCAGCAACCGCACCCGCACCAGCAGCCACACCCTCTCCTGTTCCTGTTGGGTAAGTATTATGTCTTGTATGTCTGTGTTTGTGGGAAAACATTTGGATGTTTACAGTTACTATTCATTGTTTTTACCTCATTTGTCCAACATGCTCTTGATGTCTTTGCCTTGTACTTCCGCCCAAGTGAGCTCTTCGCATACCGTTGTATTTTTTTTCCCACTTTACTATTTTATCTTGCCTAATGATTTGATGTATTTTCAGGTCAGAGTCTGATGTCTATGGCCAAGCAGCTTCTAATTTAGTTGCAGGAAGCAATTTGGAGGGCGCAATCCAACAAATATTGGACATGGGTGGAGGGACATGGGACAGGGACACTGTTGTTCGTGCTCTTCGTGCGGCTTACAACAATCCAGAGAGAGCTGTTGAATATTTATACTCGGTCTGTGAATGTTGTTTAACTTTTTTTGACTTCTTGAATCTGGATTCACTGTCTTCTGTTTCAAGTCACCATGTTCTTGATACTTGAATTTTGAAGTTCTTGACACTGTACGACTTCAAGAACTTCCAAAGAAAAATGCTGGCTGATGCTCATCATTTGTATACTCAAACCTCTTTATCTAACAGTTGCAATTTGTCAACTCTTTTCTTCACCCGTTAGTTTAAAGCAGTGACCATTTATATTTGCCATCACTTACAGGGTATCCCTGAGCAAGCTGAAGTTCCACCTGCTGCTCGAGTTCCTCCTGCTGCACAAGCTGCAAATCCGCCTGCCCAACCAGCACAGCCTGCCCAACCTGCACCTGTCCCTCCAAGTGGACCTAATGCGAATCCCCTTGATCTGTTTCCTCAGGTACCAGTTCTGGAGTTTTGAGAATTTCACGGCCATGTGGCTGGATTAAATGAATCATGCATCTGTCTTGACAGGGTCTTCCGAGTGTGGGATCAGGTGCTGCTGGTGCCGGTACTCTAGACTTTCTTCGTAATAGTCAGCAGGTGATATTTCCGTCACCCCCTTACTTTTTCTCTCACGTTCTCTCCCTCTTTATCCCTCTAATCCTCTCTCTCCCACCAACTGGTTGAATCACAAGCCCAACACCATCCTCACGTGAACAAACACATTCAAGCACAAGCACACATGAATGTGCGAGCATAGTTTGTTTATGCATGCTGGCATGCACTGCAGAGCTCCTGTATATCTTTGTTAATAGGAAAATGTTTTTGATCATATTTCTGTTGCAGTTCCAAGCTTTGAGAGCTATGGTTCAGGCCAATCCGCAAATATTGCAGGTTTTTGCACCTTCTCTTGTTGTTATGATTATTGTTAAATTTTGGTAAGGTCTTTAATTTGAAGTAGCAATTGTCATATTCTTTTGTGACTGTGCAGCCAATGCTTCAAGAACTCGGGAAACAAAATCCACACCTCATGAGGCTTATTCAAGAGCATCAAGCTGACTTCCTCCGATTGATCAATGAACCTTTGGAGGGTGGAGAAGGGTTAGTGCTTATGATGACAATTGCCTATTCTACCAGTGTTAGGGTCGAATATTTATGGTGCTTCCATTGATTAATCTTGTCAGGAACATCCTGGGGCAATTGGCATCAGCCATGCCACAGGCAGTTACTGTCACGCCCGAGGAACGTGAGGCTATAGAGAGGGTAAGTTTTTATTTTATGTCATCTGACTAACCATCCCTATGTAGCGACCCTCCTTTATGCCTTCCTCCCTTCATCAGTTGGAGTTCGATTAGTATCTGTTAATTCATTCTAAGCCACTGAAAATAAAAATCGCTGGGAGAAGTGAAAGAAAGTAATCTTTTCAACTGTTGATGTTTGAGCTTGTTGGATAGTTTTACTAATGAGTACTTTGTGTACCAATTCATTAAACTGGCTTGTGATTCTGTGAATGTAATGACCTAAAAGGAAGCTGAGCTTGATGGAGATGGCCAACCTTTGATAGCCTATCTTGAAGCTTGCTAGCTCTAACCTTGTTTTTCTGTTAATGACAACGTTCAATCTCTTTTGCGTTGTCTTTTTACTCTGTCATGACGTGCTATGGTGGTACACTCACCGATGCATGCTGCTAGATGCCTGCAGCAAATGGTTTAGTTGCTGGCAATTTATGCTCTTTACGATTGTTAACCTGTATGACTGACTTGTTATATGTCTACCCATTTGATGCAATTCGGTTATTGGGTTGTTGGAAAGATCGGGTAAGTGTTTGCTCAAATTTTCGACTTGCTTTAACTAGAAGCTTTTAGATTTTACAGTCAAGACTGCGTAAGTTGCTCTTTTTCCACCTTTCATGTAAAGCTTGGCTGGTAGTTTTCATTAGGATGGAGTTCACTTTTGTCTCGCACGTTCGTTGTTTTTCTCTTCTTCTTTTTTTTCAGTAAATAGTGTTCGTCTTGCGGTTAGTAATATTATTTTCTGGACACAGCTCGAAGCGATGGGATTTGATCGAGCAATTGTTCTAGAGGTGTATTTCGCTTGCAACAAGAATGAAGAGCTGGCTGCTAATTACCTTTTGGATCACATACATGAATACGAGGACTGATTCGAGGAAATCGGATGGTTCATTTGTTCTCTCTGTGCCTTGCCTTCAATGTCTACCAGTGTCCTTCCGCCCCCAACTTTCCAGTTGCATCTTGTTAACCTTTGACCTTTAATATTTTGTGTTATTGGAGTGTCTGAGGCCGGCGGGCAATGTGGATGATGTATTTTTCCTTCTCACCCTCTGTGGTCTTTCAGGCTCTCCTGGTTACTGTGAATTTCTGTTTTCTATACATAGTTGCCTTGGTTATTCATTCTATTAGTGTACTTGCTTCACTTTTAAGTGCCTTTTATCATTTTACAAGCTTGGTGCACCGATGTGATTATTTTGTCCATTGATTGCATTGTTTTGCTAATGAGGCTCAGCAACAGATGATTGCTTTGTTCTCGTTGCAGTCCATTACGGTATTTTACCACGCAAAATTAAGGAGAGATTGTTTTTATGCTACTCATAGGTGGACACACATGCCATGAGATTTTACAGAGTAGTCTGCCCAAAACAAGAATCTTATGCCATGGGGAGTTTCGTCTCCTCGTACGAGAAACCTCATTGTATTAAGCGCATCAATGCTCCTATCACAATTTAGTATCACGTTAAGTCTCGTGCTTTTAATCTTTTTATTTAAGTTAGTATCTAGAATTGAGTCAAGTATTTGATAATTAGATTTATGATAGGAAACGACCCAAACTATGGTTTGACCCTCGAGTCACGAGTAATAGCTGTTCAAGAGCAAATGTGGGCATTTCATGTATTGTGAGACTTGCTTATTACTGGTTGATTAGGTTTCTAGCAGGTTCAATATTCCTTTTTAAGGTGATCATTGTTCAAATGTTCTCCGTGTGTTTGAAAATGCCTATAGCCACGCATGGTGACCAGGATAAAAATGGGTATATAATAAATTTTATATTATCCTATATTTAGCTGTTGTCGAATATAGGATAAGGTTAGTTATAAGAAGGATACAAGTTGAGATAAAAATATTCTATGTAGGGTTGGGATAAACGTAGAAAGAATTTTTTATACCATGATATAAAAGCTATTTCCCGAAAAAACATATAATTTTTTCTCCTTATTCTCCTTAGCTCTGATTCACATTAAATTTCGCGATTCCTCTTTTGGTGCATGTTGAAGTGTTATGAAAGGGATTAGAGAGTCGAAGCTTATTCTCCTTCATGACTCTCTAGCTCATGTTGAAGTTTCATGAAAACAGCGAGAGAGTCTCCTCATCTTCCGTAACTCTCTTGTTTGTGTTGAAGTTTCACGAAAGTGGAGAGAGAGTCAAAAAACTAAATGTTTGGAATTATGAAGGTGGATGATCACGCTTTCTCTCTTTTACTAGATTTGATATTCTCTAATTGATCTATCTCGTCGATGGTGCTATAACCCGTTTACATTTTTTGTCATAGTTGATTTTATTTTGTAATACTGAAATGCTGTAATGAGCTCTTTTGTTGTTTAAGGTTAAAACTTGTAAATTGTTGACTAATATCAAACAACTTAATTGATTTTGGGAGTTCGTTTTCTTTGGGTTGAGGGAGGCGAGAGAGTCAGCAATAATCATAGATATTGTGTATTTTGAGTTTTTTAGTAGTGAATTGCGAGAAAATTTTACCATTTTTGTTTATTCATTTTTGGATTTTGTAGTAGTGAAGCGTGACAAAGAGTTGGCAATAATTTTCGTTTGTGCATTTCCAACAATAATTATGGATTGATTAAGTAAGAATCCATGAGATTTGACCCATTTTAATTCTAGGCCTTCATTATTATCTTTTCAAATAGCTATTTAGCTTAAAAAAAGCGGGAAGAATTTTTTCCTAATTATTTTTCTCCAATTGACAGCCTTTCTTACTTCTTGACCGATGACCTGTTTTTAATGATTAATATGCAAAAGTTCTAAAGTAGTCAAGTTCGGAGTTTCTTTTCTTACTATTTATTGGATTTGGGAGGTAATGATGACAATAATGGTATTTTTTCAAGGGCAGCACATAACGGTATATTTGTCATTTATACTGATACACAGTTTCTATCAAATAATAGACCGGATATGATGTGAAAATATCCGATTCTATTACTGAGATTCACTAGATAGTGGATAGATAGTAGCAAAATTTCTAAATTTCATATTTTAATCTATCTAGCCCTATCGTGGCTAGAAACTAAATTGGCTAAATGAAGCCTATATTTTCTTGTAAGCAATTGTCGATAGTTCAAACCCAAGTAGCTAGGCATAGGTAAAATGTTTGGGCCTTTCGAATTGGAAGAAGGGTTGAGCAACAGTCCAAACGAGACCGAAATAGACGGGTAGGGAGAGGCTTGTGCCTAGCTACGAGGCTTAAATAATTTTTTAAACCAGATTGGTTTGGGTGGGGAAAGGGTGAGCATCGCCAAGTTACGAGGGTTTTTGCCTAACTGTTTAGGCAAAAACCCTCGTAACTTGGCGATGCTCACCCTATCAAGAAGGGGGCGGTCCCAAGTTCGAGCCATACTGTCTCCAATCCTTTGGGCTACTCTCAAAAGTCACAGACATGTGTAACTTCGTAAGAGATTGGGAGGATTGTAACACTCTAGTCGGTCATCAGTTGACATTTGGTACTTTAATTGTCTTTAAAAAATGGATTTTGTTTGACACGTGCACTGGGGCACCTGTTAAATACCCAAATGAAGAAAGTTAATTATTTTTAATGCAAGATACTTATCGTGTTATGTATAATTAGCATATTGAAAATAAAATATTATTCTTATTAAGTATGGTTACGAGATCGTACATGAGCTTTGTAAAGTTTGATCTCCACCAGATATGATAACATGTAGTCATTTTTGGTATTTAAAATTAAGGGCATGCATCTAAAACAATTTGTAGATATCAAGCTTTCTACAAGATGTGTACAGAACAAAAACCCCTCATGTAAAAGTTGCTATGAGTAAGGCAAACCAATGTCTAGTAATAAATACAACCAAAAGTTCGTTAACTTTACTCCTCGAAACTCAGAGAATAATTGCCGACCAGCTGTCTCCTTCTGTAAAAAGACTAGAAAGGATAGTAATCACAAATCAAGGACTGAGTGAAGAGGTGTTAATGCAATTGAAGATTGGAACATACTGCATTCACGACCTCCAATCCTATTCTGTCTTGAATTGGGTGCGTCTGCTTGATCTAATCTTAGAGCTCAATCATTATTTTGCATTATAACCGTCTTTTAGAGATCACAATCAGGAGAGTATGGTCCACATGTACAAAAAAGATTGGATAAAGGTTTTGACAGTATGGAGAGTTAGTCTAATGTTCAATTGGCACTCAGGGTCTATGAGATGTATTAGTTGCTTCCTAGTCACTCTATTGGACTGAAATTAGAAAAGAGTCGCACGCTTTGTTCATCTAACAATTTAGTTTTCAGCGTCGATCACTTGTTGTTCAATCAAGTTTAATACTAGAAAATTCCTTATTCATCCAGTCTCGTATCTTTATATTCCACTTGGAGAATAATGGCATCTCTCAGCCGACTCCCATTTTAAAAGTAGTGAAGACCAGTACTATTTTTTGTCACCCTATTAGTCTAGGCTTCATAATACTTCCTTTTTACATTGTTTAAGGTTGTATTATCGAGAAAATCGAATGTTTCCTACTATTCGAGAAAATATTTTGGTGTCATTTGAAGACAATCACATATAAAATGCAAAAAAGAAAGTATTCTTTTGGACTATGTAACCCCGTGCAGTAAGGAAAATTTACATGCAGGCCCAAAAGCCAGGACCGATCTAAGCTTGGACTCAAAAAATGGGGCCAGTTTGGTCCAAGCTTTCACACCTACAGGTTATTTTGAACACCCCTACCATGCAATGATTACATGACATTCTGTTTTTTCTAATTAATGATGGCCATATTCTTTGGTAGGGATGAATCTCGAGGCTTCAGGGTCACCGTGTCACGGGCCAAAAGTTTTCTAGCCAAGAACAAGCGCGTCTATTGTCTGATGAGCCGAAACACTTGGCTCGCCTTCCCTTAATTGATTCTTCCTATGGATAATATAGTGAATTGCATACTCATAATTGACAGCACCACGCCTAATTTAGCTCAGGTACAGCACATATACCGGTTTCAGCCTGCTGACCATCATAAGAGGAGAGCAACATCAGTACACGACTAGTTTGGGTATAGGATGCCTGCTCTCTCTTTAAAGACTTTGAGGTAATAATCATCTTATTCCTAAGTTTCTAGCACAAATACCTTGATGCCACTCCAGCGAACCAATTGTGCCAATCCTTTTGCATCTCTCACACTTCACCCAAATGCCACTAAACCCTACTTTTCAGCCTTTGTGGGTATGGGAGAAATCAAATCGTGAGACTTTCCCTTACCCAAATAAAATACTCTCACAGTATTAAAGTTTATTGATAGTGGCTGCATATGATTATTTCTTATACATATGATTAAAGGAGGTATATTATTTATTGTTGGGAAAACTCCCTAAATATGACAAAATAAAATTTTTATGCTCAAATAACATGACAAAATAGTTAAAAGCTATTAATGTGGGCATTAATGGTGTAGAACCAATTGATAAGACGCAAATGCCAATATATACGCGAGATGGAGTTCTAAAAAGATCGTCAAAAAGCTGGGAGTGCTCTGCCTCTACTGAAGGTGAATAATTTACTGGGCGAAGAAAGCGTCTAAAAGCTAAATGGACACGGGTTGAAGATGAACAAGTAGTAGAACAAGAAGTTCGGAAAGAAGACTTGGATCACATAAGGTGAATAGCTTGATAGATTCAAAGTGGCCTATATGCTTGAAAGAACCATGGAATAGAAGGTTAATAGTAGATTAAGCGAAAAACGTGAAAGGACTGGAAGAACGGTCGTAGAAGCAGCTCTTGATATTGATAAGGCAGAAACAAGGTTGAGTGTCTCTATGTTCCCAGATAAGAAGATAAAGATCATATTCTAATTCGATTTGAATTCAAAATCGTGTCTGATAGCTATCTCAAAGTGTACATCTGCAGAAAAAGCAGCCTAGAGAAAAATCAAAGCAGTACTTTCTTATTTGTTTAAATACCTAAAGAGTTAGATAAGTGACAGGAGTAGAAGCCTCATACTTCTGGAAATGTTCTTTTCGCTGAGGAGAACGTAGCCTGAGCTGCAGCTGGTAAGTCTGCTGAGCAGCCGACCAAAAAAAAAAAAGTCTGCTGAGCAGAGTGTGTGTCCAATGGATCCTTTGACCTCGAGAAGACTTCCAACGGTTAGGATGAAGCTTGGAGGATTATGTAGCTTCCAACAGAATAGAAAAGCTTCTGTTCTCTCTATCCTGAAGACTCTCGTGCTCTCAATTGTAATATATTGCTAATATATAGATTGGTATTCTCTGAAAGGGTTGCAGGCTTTGTAATCTGTGAACAGTGTATAGTGATGGAGGTGTTTGTGTATTGTAGAGCTATCTACTAAGCTTGGAGTAAAAGCAGCACCTGCTATTATCAGCAATCTTTTGAGATTAATAATGGATTTCGGCCTGATTTGTGGCGGTTAGTTTAAGAAAGTGGACGTAGGTGACAGAAATTGACCAAACCATTATACATCTTTTTGCAAATTCTTCTAACTCTTCAACTCTTTCATTATTTGTTTCATTGAAGCATTTGCATTTATGCAATTATTTTTGTTTTAAGAAGACAATTTGTTTAAGTCTTCCACGAAAGTTCTGAAATAGACCAATTCACCCTTCTCGGTCTCTTGTTAGCCACTTCATTACAAATTATCCTTTTCACTAATCAAGTCATCTAAGCAATTGTAGTTAACATTGAATCTCTCATTTAAAAAAATTACCTCTTTGATTTTGTTGTGACGAAACATGGATGACTTCGAAATTATTCATTTTAATAAGTCTCTCAACTCTAAAATCTGACACGTAGTCCTTACATACAAAGGTAACTGTGGAGTTATTTTTTTCATTGGTTGATTAATGGATCCTCAAATATCTTAGAGCATCTTTATTATAAAACTGTGTAAACAGTACTCGATAAATGTATTTAGATAAATCAAGATATTAGAGAGACTATTACAAGTTTTGAAGAATTAAAAATGATTAAGCCAACGATTAAGCAAGCTGCAATATCAAACAATTTTGCGAAAATATTCATAATGCTGTGATTGTTAAATTTTTTTTTATTGTGGCAATGCGCTGACTAAATATTTCAGTGTATATGCGAGGGCTGTTCAGGACCTGTGTCGTCTCCCCAACAATTTTCTCTCCGGTCTTTCTTTTACCATTTTCTGTCAACAAGTCCTTTTGCCTTACACATTTTGTCTTTTATATTCTTTCTCCATTTTCCATTGTCTTTCTTTTTCGTTTTATTTTATTATTTTCTTTTTCAAACTATTGATATTTAAAAGATTTATCAAATGTTTTCACTATCATGATTCATAAGTTCAAACAAATTGCAATACGATTAAAAGCTTGGTTTGGCGTGCACAATTTGGTAATGTTGATATATCTAATTTTGCAAGGAAAAAATAATTGGTGCGTAATTTTATAAGTTTAGCGCAATTTATTCAGCAACCTAAAAAAGTATACATAATTATGGAATTATTATTACTCATAAAATTAGTAATTAAAAGTTGTTGATCATAGGCGCATTATGGTCTAGTCATACAAAATAAAAAGGTGGTGCCTCCGCAACTTATCTACACAAAATTACTTTGTTTTTAACTCTGTATTAATTAAACATCAATAACAATATTAATATATTACCCCAATTGGAAAATATCAAAAAGCCAAAAACTAGGTGGGAAAGGGAAATTTCCAAACTGAAACATATCGGTTAGTAGCAAAAATCTAGCTAATCCATGCAGATCCTCAACAGGCACGTCGCGCTAAAAACCCTAATTTCACTCTACGTGCCGTCACTCCCCTGCTCTTGCCTGCGCATTGTCGGTTGGGGAAAGTTGTCAATCTAATTCACTCTCTCTTTCTCTAGAAGTTGCAATTCCGACGAAGAGTAGAATGATCGGTTCGCGTTGGGAGGGGAAGCGAATAATATTGTGGAGATCGCTTTGAGATGAAGATTTTCGTCAATTCTTTCCAGGGCGCCAACTCCGCAATCGAAGTGGAGCCCCAAGAGACGGTCAGTTTCTTCCACTTTCTATGGTTTTGTTGCCATCAGGCTTTGTATCTGTTGGTTTAGGCTTGCGATTGATCCCTAGTGTGTTCGGTTCTGTGTGTGCTTCGGTTGCGCGTGCTGTTATTTTTTTTTTGTTTCGATTGCCCTGCTTTTGTGCTATTTGATGTTTTGTGTTTTGGTTTTATCTTCTGTCTAGTGGGAAAGTTCTTCATGCATGATTGGATCACGCGATTCATGCGTGTTGGTTAGTCCTAATCTTTTTTGGAATGGTTTGGCTTTGTGTTTCGTCTGGCTGAATAGAAATTTCAGTTTCAAGTGCTCTTTTCACTGCTGTGTTCTCTAAGTTTTTTGTTTGTATACACATGCTTCCCCGTTCTATTTTCTAGGTTGGGTTTGTTGTTGTACCTCTTGTTAAGTTGGGGGGAAGGAAGTTGCTTCTCTTTTTTTTGTTTGTTTGCGAGTGAATGTGAATGTTGTATGCAAAAGTTGTGGGAATGGAGCTGATCTGCTTCTCAATATCAAAACTTCCATTAATCTTTCAAGACAATTAAGTAGGTAAGCGTTTCCTAATTGCTTATTCTTTTTGCGGCTTTTTATAGGTTTCTGATCTAAAGAAAAAAATCGAAACTGTTCAAGGAGCAAGTATGTTTCCAGCCTCTCGACAGATGCTAACTCATCAATGGAAAGTCCTCCGCGATGAAACTACCATGGACGAAAAATAAAGTTGCCGACAATGGTTGCATGGTAATCATCTCAACAAAGGTTAGTAAAATCTTACCCCTGATCTTAGAAAGAACTACTTTGTGTTCCTGCGATCAACGGTATCATTACCGATGGGGAGGCTGCAAAGTCTTTTGTGCTGCTTTAATATTTTTGCCTAGATAAATGGTACATACTTCAAGAATTGCAAAGAGACCGGAGAAAGATAGCATGATAAGTGCCCAATTTTTTCTTTGGCTTCGGGGAAGTTATCATTAGTTCTAGACATGCAACTCAAGGGATGCCTACCATTTGAAGCCAACTCATTTCTGTTTCAAGTTACCATGTTCTTGATACTTGAAGTTCTTGGCACTGTATGACTCCAAGGATCTCCATATAAAAGTGCTGGCAGATGCTCATCATTCGTGCATTTGAAGCTCTTCTTTAGCGAATAGTTGCTATTAGTCAAAATCTTTGCTTGCATCTATTGGTTTAAAATAGTGATAATTTATATTTGCTATCACTTATCAGGGTATCCCTGGGCAAGCTGCAAATCCTCCTGCCCAACAAGAATGAAGAGTCGACTGCTAATTACTTTTTGGATCATATACATGAACATGAAGACTGATTCGAGAAAATAGGATGGTTCATTTGTTCTCTCTATGCTTTGCCTCTAATGTCTACCAGTGTCCTTCCCCTTTCCAGTCGCATCTTGTTAACCTTTGACATTTAATATTTTGTGTTATTGGAGTGTGGTATTTCAAGCTCTCCTGGTTACTTTGAATTTATGTTCTATATACATAGTTGTCTTGGTTATTCATTCTAATAGTGTATTGATAAGGTTAATAATATTGGTGAACCATCGAAATGCAAAACCAATTTCGTTTCTACAGAGCAAGGTGGAGAAAAAAGGACAGAAGGAATTATTTTCTTTGGAGACAGGTGTCATGAGCCAAATGGAGGAATGCACAACCGTTTTGCTGTCTTAACCCTAGTCCCAACTGAGTAAATCTAACTACAATGTGGTAATGGGTTAAAGAATATAAATAGCAGTATGTACTGTAGAATAAAGAGACCAAGTTTTATGGCTTTCAGTGGAGAGCATTCTTCTCCTGGGAAATTTACCTTTGAATCGTCATCTTCTTAATTCCTCTTATTCTCTTCATGGTATCAGAGCTTGATACTGAGAGCCGGTTTTACCATATTTGTTTTCTTCCTTTTCCTTGAGTTCATCTCTTCTCCATCTACACAATCATGGTGGAAAACCCAAATCTGAAATATCCATACCCTATACACATAAAACTCTCAAACTTTGTGACTATGAAACTTTTCGAAGGAAATTTCCTTCCATGGTAGACACAATTTCTTCGCTTCATTAGAAGCCAGGATCTGTTGGGTTTCATCAAAGGTCAAATTCAACCTCCACCACTCAGAATCTCACGCATAGAAGGGGAAAAGTTTGAAGATGTCCTTAATCTGAAGTATCAGCAATAGTATCGTACCAACCAACTTATTTTGTTGTGGATTAGTGGATTTGTTTTTGAGGATGTGTTGGGACTCATAATTGGTCTTGAATCGGCTTCTGAGGTATGGAATATATTGTGTAATCGTTTTACTCAGAGATCTGTGGCCAAAGAATTCGAATTAAGGGGTAAGCTTCAATCCTGTCAAAAGTGTAATAGGCCCTTAACTGAGTATTTGCGCGAGTTCAAATTGATTTGTGACCAGTTAAACGCGATCGGGAAACCGGTCGATGAAATCACAAAGGTGTTCGGTGTTTTAGAGGGTCTCCGAAGTGATTATGAGACATTTAAGACAACCATGTATTGTCTTAAACCTAAGCCGAGCTACAAAGACGTTATTGCTCAGCTCGAGAGATATGAAGTGCGACATCAAAATTATTTGTCGAATCAAATAAACCCTAATTTGGCATTTACTGGTGAAAATATTGATCAATCTAAACTGAGCAGTGAGGATGATTCGAGTTCATTTGATTCAACATTTGTTTTTGCTAGCCAAAGAAATTTTAACAGAGGTTTTGTAGGAAGGAATGGGAGGCTTGACAATAGAGGAAAAGGCTATGGTTTTGGTGGAAGGAGGTTCGAAAATTATCGCAAATTCTAAAACTATGGACCCACAAGAAACTTTTGGTGATTCATCTAGTGGTTATCAATCTGATGGAAATTGCATACCAAATTCACCTTCTCATAATCAAGGCTTTCGACCCTATACAAACACTCCGACTAAGGTTGCTGATTCAAAGGAGTATCCGCCTGCGAGTGGTAATTATGCTTCGGATAGACAGTTTTATGTGAATAATATGAAGCTTCAATGTCAGATATGCAAGAGGCCGAGACATGACGCTTTACATTGCTGATACCGCTTTGATAATTCTTATCAAAGTGAGCAGATACCAAATGCCTTAGCTGCTCTTCACTTGGAGGATGATCAAGGAGGAGATTGGTTCCCGGATTCTCGGGCAACAACCCATATGATGTAGAACAGTTAGCCTGTGATTATCTTGAACAATGTGATTGCCGTAATCACCGGAAATCTTGGTAGTTTTCTAATTTTGGGGAAAACAACCATTCAGGTAGTTTCCTATATTAGTTTATTAGATGTTATCTTTAATTATTCGGTTTCCATTAGATTAGGAGTCCTATCTCTATATATAAGATGTCCGTCTTGTAATCAAAATCATAGTATTATTGAATAAAAATTTCGAGTTTTTTGGAGTTGTTCTAAATTTACACTTTCTCTCTACATCACCATATCACGTCATCGACTGGTAATCTCAATTCTTTCTCTCCTTACTATGGTTCAAACACAATAATGGTAGGGAATAGAGTCTGTTTGCCCATTATCCATATTGGCTCAACATCTTTATCTACTAAATTGCATTCATTTCCTCTAAATGAGGTTTTGGTTGTCCCAGAGATTAAGAAAACTTGATTTCAGTGTCTAAGTTGACTGACAATTACCCTTGCTCACTAATCTTTGATGAACTTGGTGTATCTATTAAGGACCATCTGACGGATTCGATAATCAATCTGGGAAAGATATGTGGGGGTCTTTACAAGGTAAATCAAGCACAAATAGAGGAGTGGTACTCTCAAAGACAGTGAACTGCCAGTAGTGAAGTTTGGCACCTTCGGCTTGGGCACACAAACTTTCAAATAAAAAAGTTTCTGGAGAACAACAACAAGATCAAATCTACAAAGGTGACAAACAGAATATGTGGAAGCTGTCAAGTTGGAAAAACCAACAAGCTGCCATTCAATATCTTGGAATCCTTAGCTAGTAAACCACTTGAAAAAATCTATTGTGATGTGTGGGGACCTGCCCTGGTAGAATCTTTTCAACAGTTTAAATTCTATGTTGTCTTCATAGACAGTTTTTCACGGTTCTCATGGGTGTATCCAATGAAGAGAAAGTCTAAGTTCTTTTCCATCTTTGTCATGTTCCAAAATCTTGTTGAGAACCAATTTGAAAGTTGAATTAAATTTTTCCAATGCGACGGTGGATGGGAATTCAATAGCAGCCAGTTTGTTAATTATTTGAAAGAGAAAGGAATTAAAATGTTGGTCTCCTACCCATATACGGCAGAACAGAATGGAAATGCCGAAAGGAAACATCGACATATCGTTGAGTTGGGTCTTTCTATGCTCTACCATGCATGGGTACCATTGATTTAATGGGTCGATGCATTTCTGACTGCCACATTCCTCATCAATTTGCTACCATCACCAGTGTTGGGAATGAGTAGTCTATTTGGTCAACTCTTTGGTAAAGAGCCTGACTATGGATTTCTTCGAGTCTTCGAGTGTGAGTGCTATCCACATCTTAGACTGTATGGTGCAACAAAGTTCGATCAGCGTTGGGAATGAGTAGTCTATTTGGTCAACTCTTTGGTAAAGAGCCTGACTATGGATTTCTTCGAGTCTTCGAGTGTGAGTGCTATCCACATCTTAGACTGTATGGTGCAACAAAGTTCGATCCACACTCATTACCCTGTGTTTTTCTTGGGTACAGTCAGAGACATAACAGTTATTGATGTCTTTATCCGCCTACAGGAAGGGTGTATGTAAGTCGTCATGTGATATTTGATGAGACGAGATTCCCATTTTCTGCTAAATTAGGAACTGTTTTTCCTTGGTATTCACAGTTGTATCAAACTTGGTTACAAGGGGTGGAATTCTTTACTAGACAATCTGAAACAATAGTGAGTGAAGAGCAAACATCACAACACACAAGCATGGGATTTTTATTTGATGATAATAGCTCTAGACAACAAAATTATGAACTACTTAATAAGACAAATGTGCAGCAACCACAGTTGGGTTCACAAGAACCATGCACAGACTATGAAACACATGATAAAGCCAGAGTCTTTGCCTCAAGTGATTTTCCAGTTCCATCCACTCAACAACAATCTACTCACCCAATGCAAACAAGGTTGAAATCATGAATAAGGAAGCCCAATTTGAAGTATGTTCTCTCTACAGCTTGTGAGATCCCAAAAGAGCCAAAAACAATTAAAGGAGCACTAAGTCACCTGGGTTGGAGGAAAGCTATGATGGAAGAATTAGAGGCTTTCGAATTAAATCAAACATGAGAGCTAGTACTAAGATCTTCATAAATGAATATTGTCTGATGTAAGTGGGTGTTCAAAGCCAAGTTGGATGCGGAAGGAAACCTTGATAAATTGAAAGCACGATTAGTGGCGAAAGGGTACCATCAAGAGGAAGGCGTTGATTTTGCAGAAACTTTTAGTCCTATGGTTAAACAGGCAACCGTGACAATTGTCCTCTCTGTGGCAATTGTTAAAGGATGGTTTATCCATCAACTGGATGTGAAGAACGTGTTTCTTCACGGGTCATTGAATGAGACAGTGTTTATGGAACAACCGCCATGTTTTGTGAGTTCTACGATGCCTAACTCAGTTTGTTTACTCAAGAAGGCATTATATGGTTTAAAACAAGCTCCGCGAGCTTGGTTTGAAAATTCAACAACTTTTTGCTAGAACGGGGATTTCATTACAGCTCTATTGATTCGTCGTTGTTTGTTCTTCACACAGGTCATCACATCTTGGTATTATTATTATATGTTGATGACATTATTTTGATAGGCAGCTCATCATCTCTGTTTCGGGAATTGATAGACGCTTTAAGCAGAAATTTTTCTATAAAACATCTCGGACGACTTCACTATTTTCTCGGTATTGAAGCCAGGTTTACGCGTCCAGACCTATTTCTAACACAATCTAAATATGCTGGTGATTTGTTGCAGAAAGCAAAAATGCATGACAGTAAACCGATTGAGACCCCATTGCCTATCAAAGCTCATCCAACGGTACAAGACATGGAACCGTTTCATGATCCCCACTTCTTTGGAAGTCTTGCGGGTGGATTACAATATCTTACGATCACAAGACCGGACGTCTCTTATTCAGTAAATCAAATCTGTCAGAAAATGCATTCTCCTACGAATGGCGATTTCAAACTGTTAAAACGGGTGTTGCAATATGTGAAAGGAACTCAGCAACTGGGCCTTTATTTTCACTCTAATAGCACACTGAATTTATATGGCTATGCGGATTTTGATTGGGCAGGCTGTTCTGAGACTCAAAGGTCAACGACCGAGTTTTGCACTTTCTTGGGATCGAATATCATTTCATGGTCCGCAAAACGGCAAGTGACAGTCTCAAGGTCATGGATGGAGGCTGAATATAGGGCCTTAGCTTCTGCTACAGCCAATCTTACATTGCTTTCTTTTGTATTGAGAGATTTGGGTATTCCGCTTATGGGACCGACTTTGCTTTACAATGATAACTGCTCGGCCATTTCATTGACAGCAAATCCAGTCCTTCATGCAAGGACAAAGCACGTGGAGATCGATTTTCATTTTGTTCGAGAGAAAGTTGCTCTCAAGTCACTTGAAGTCCGTTATGCTCCTGTTACTCATCAAATTGCTGGCATACTTACAAAAGCTTTACCACGCTTTGATCATTGCCGGTTACGATACAAACTGGGACTAGGTTTTCCACCTAATCCCGGTTTGAGGGAGGCTGATAAGGTTAACAATATTGGTCAACCATCGAAATGCAAAACCAATTTCATTTCTACATAGCAAGGTGGAGAAAAAAGGGCAGAAGGAATTATTTTCTTTAGAAACAGGTGTCATGAGCCAAATGGAGGAATGCACAACCGTTTTGCTATCTTAACCCTAGTCCCAGCTGAGTAAATCTAACTACAGTGTGATAATGAGTTAAGGAACATAAATAGCAATATGTACTGTAGAATAAAGAGACGAAGTGTTATGGCTTTTAGTGGAGAGCATTCTTCTCCTGGGAAATTTACCTTTGAATCGTCGTCTTCTTAATTCCTCTGTTCTCTTCACGTACTTGCTTCACTATTTATTGCCTGTTGTCATTTTGCAAGTTTCGTGCACCAATGTGATTATTTTGCCCTTTGATTCCATTGGTTTGCTAATGAGGCTCAGCAACAGATGATTGCCTTGTTCTCGTGGCAGTCCATTACAATATTTTACCACGCAAAATTTAGGAGAGATATTTATAGGCGGACACACATTCAATGCGATTTTGCAGGGTAGTCTGCCCCAGAAAAAGAATCTTATGCCGCGGGAGTTTCGTTTCGTCGTACTAGGAACCTCAATGTATCAATCGCATAAACGCTTAGATCACAATTTAATTTCACGTTAAGTCTGAAGCTTTTAATCTTTTTGTTTAAGTAGTCGAGTCACAAGAGTAATGGCCGTTCTAAGGCAAAGGTGGGGCTGTTATGTATTGTGAGACTTGCTTTTTACTGGTTGATTAGGTTTATAGCAGGTTCAATATAGCTTTTTGAGGTGATCGTTGTTCAATTGTCTGTGTTTGAAATGCCTATTGCTAGGGGTGTCAAAACCCAAACCGAAATTTCGCGCTTTTTTGGTTTGGATAATGAAAAAATAACCAGTTTTTTTTTCCAGTTCAATTAACGTGACCGAATGGAACTGAAAATGTCCACTGGTTGGTTTGGTTATGCGACATTTGGGGCTTATTTTGGTTGAGTGAGTTTGAGTAGGCCACAAAAAAAAAAAAGAACAGAACCAGACTGGGTCTTCGGTTTGGTTCAAAACTAATGCACATCCAACAGTTTGGATTTTCCAAAAACCTGAACCAAACCGTTGACACTCCTATACAGCTACAAATGGTGATCAGAATAAAAGTCGATATATGATAGATTTTATATTTTCTATATATGATCGCTTTCCAAGAGAGGATAAGGTCAGATATAAAAAGGTTATAAGTCGGGATAAAAATATGTCATGTGTGATGCTCTTTATACGTCACAAGCACGGTTAAGCGAATATAATTGATCAATGAATATCTCATGTTATTTATAGTATAGTATATTTTTTAAATGACTTGGTTTGTTATACTTCTCAAGTTAAATTAGAAAACATATAATGCTATAATCATAGTATGAGTAAAATATGCTAATAAACAATAATAGTGCACAGCGAAGCGCAAGTATGGTATTTGGTGAAAAGATACGTAAACCACCTTAGGAAGAGTAGAGTGCATTCTTTACTCTAACCATTTTCCGTTGCCTATTTTCCCACACTTTAATCCATATGTTATAGTTTTTATATTCGTTTTTCACCTTTCAATTACTAATGCATCTTTTGACAGTAATATACTTAAATATCTATTTATCTATTCTATGCACTAAAGGAGATTTTGAGAAGGATATACCATGTACATCATTATCGCGACCTCCTGGCAGAACAACCCTCGATAGAGTAAAATTTAGGTGTCAACAGTCACTTTCTCCTTTCTACTTTTTTCTTTCATTTTACTTTTACCTTTCATTTTATATATTAACCTTCACTTTTTCCATTTGAAGCTATATTATACAATTCTTTTTCTTGCACCAAATATTCGCATAAAAAAAGGTCACATTACTTAAAGTGCAGTTGCAAATTTTGATATTAGTAATTAATAAGTGTCAAAATTTCTATTTAAGTTCCTAAATAAAATACTTTCACGGTGTTTAAGTTTTTTGACAGAGACTGCATACGAATATGTCTTATACATGATCACGAATTCACTATTTGCAAAGGAGGTAAATTATTTTTTTTTTCGGAAAAATCCCTGAAAATGATAAAATAATCCAAAGTTATTAATTTGGGCATTAATGGTGTAGAACGAGTTGATAGACGCAACTGACAATTTATGCAAGATGGAGTCCTACCAAGATCGTCAAGAAGCTGGGAGTGCTCGGCCTCTACCCAAGGTGAATACGGTACTGGGCAAAGAAAATGTCTAAAAGATAGATGGACACGAGTAGAAGGTGAACAAGTAGCAGAACAAGAAGTTTGGGATGACTTGGATGGATCATATAAGGTGAATAGCTTGATAGAATCAAAGTCGTCAATTTGCTTGAAGAACCATGGAATAGAAGGTGAATATTCAGTTTAAGCGAAAAATGTGAAAGGACCGGAAGGACCATCGTTTAAGCAGCTCTTCTTATTGACAAGGCAAAAACAAGGTTGAGTGCCTCTGTATTCCTGGATAAGAAGACGCAAATCTTATTCTAATTTGATTTGAATTCAAATTCACTTCAAATGTCTACCTCGAGGTCTTTCTTTTTTTGGTCAATTATCTCAAGGTTTATATCCGCAGAAAAAGCAGCCTAGAGAAAAATCAAAACAGTATTTCCTTATTTGTGTAAACACTTAAAAAGTTTTAGACAAGTGACAGAAGCAGA
This sequence comes from Syzygium grande, assembly GCA_024733475.1. Classification (NCBI taxonomy): domain Eukaryota; kingdom Viridiplantae; phylum Streptophyta; class Magnoliopsida; order Myrtales; family Myrtaceae; genus Syzygium; species Syzygium grande. The sequence continues at coordinate 35,302,015 of JAMXDD010000007.1, forward strand.
AGCCTCTACTTCTGGAAATGTCCTATTTGCTTAGGAAAAATAGCCTGAACTGCAGCTGGTAAGTCGTGCTAAGGAGGACTGTGTGTCCTGCTAAGGTGGAGTGTGTGTCCAATGGATCCTTTGACCCTGAGAAGACTTCCAACGGCTAGGTTGAAGCTTGGAAGATTGTATAAGGGACTTAAGGATTACTGAGGAGCTGTAAAGATTAGAAAAGCCTCTATTCTCTCTGTCCAGAATACTCTTGTGCTCTCCATTGAAATATACTCCTAGTATTCGGATTGGTATTCTCTGAAACGGTTGTGGGCTTGTGAACAAATAGTGTTTATAGTGATAGAGGTGTTTGTGTATTGTAGAGTTTTCTACTAAGCTTGGAGTAAAAGCGGCACTGGTCATTATCTGCAATCTCTTGAGATTAATAGTGGATTTTAGCCAGATTTGTGGCTGTTAGTTTAAGAGAGGGGACGTAGGTGAAAGAGATTGACCAAACCATTTTACATCTTGTTGCAAATTCCTCTAACTCTTCAACTCTTTCATTGAAGCATTTTCATTTACGCAATTGTTTTTGTTCTAAGAAGAGAATTTGTTTGAGTCTTCCACGAAAGTTTTGAAATAGACCAATTCACCCTTCTCGGTCTCTTGTTAGCCACTTCATTATAAATGATCCCTTTTCACTAATCAAGTCATCTAAGCATTTATAGTTAACATGGAATCTCCCATTTAAAAAATCACCTCTTTGATTTTATTGTGACCAAACATAGATGACTACGAAATTAATCGTTTTAATAAGTTTCCCACCTCTAAATTTGACACGTACTCCTTACATACAATAAAACTGTGTAAACTTTGCTTGGAAATGTATTTAGATAAATCAAGATATTAGAGAGAGTATTACAAATTTTGAAAAATTGAAAAAAGATTAAGCAGACGATTAAGCAAGCTACAATATCAAAGTCTTAATTTTTTTGGTTGTGGCAAAGAGGAAGTTAATATTTCAGTATATATGCAAAAGGAGTTCTTGGGAGGGACATGTATGGGAGAAGAACAGCAATGGTGCCAAAACTTGTGTACGGAGGCCACTTTGGTGCCAAAACTTTCATTTGGATCACTTTAGTGCCAAATCGGAGAAAAAATGATCACTTTGGTGCCAACGGCAAGAAATTCCGGCCAAATTAATACGTGGCATTTATAATTAAATTTTTAATCTTAGTTGGATTTAAAAAAAAAAAATTAGTCTACGTGGCATTTCCACGTATATATTTCTATTTTTAAATACTTTTCTGAATTTTTTTCTTTTTTTTCTTCTTTTCTTTTTTTTCTTTTTTTCCCCTTTTTTATTCCGCCGCCCGCCACGGGCGAGGCCCGGCCGACCCTCGCCTAGGCGGTAGCGAGCCTCGGGCGAGGTCGGGCTCGCCTCGCATAGGGTGAAAGGGCCTCAAAACGGCGCCCCGCCGACGCGTCAAGGAAGGAAGGCGGCGAGGCGGGGCGGGGCCGGAAAAACCGGCGGTGAGCAAGGTAGAAAAATTAAAGAAAAAAAAGAAGGAAAAAATTATTTAAAATAAAAATCTTGTTTTGCGGCCTATCAGATATCTCCGTGAGCCACGTCGGGTTCAAATACTAATAAAAATTGCCACGTCAGTTCCGACCAATCGATCGGAGTTGGCACTTAAAAGATTATTTTTCAAAATTTTTGGCACTAAAGTGATCCAAATGGAAGTTTTGGCACCAAAGTGGCCTCCGTACACAAGTTTTGGCACCAATGCTGTTCTTACCCCGACATGTATCACGGTCTAGAGGTTTTCAACGCAAGAAGGACCAAGGATGATCCAAGAAGACCAAGCGAGCCTTGAAGCTTCTATGGACTTAGTGTTTCTTGTGTACTCTGGAATATTCTTAAAGGCAATATGAGCAATATATACTATTTTAGAGTGTTTTTGTAATTAATGTGGGTAGTAAATAGATTGGGCCTAATTCCCTAGAAAACCCCCAACTTTAGGTCAAGTCCAAAATTTGCCCCGAACTTTTTTTATCTCTGAAAAAATCCCAAACTTTAAGTCAAATCCCAAATCTACCCTCAATTTTGTTTTGTGTAAAAAAAATCACTAAAATTCAATTTATTTTCAAAAATATACCTTCATGATCCAATCCCAACTTAACATGGTACTTCCACGCCGATAACAAATCCACATCAACAAAATAACAGGGCTTTTTTTTAGACAAAAAAAAGTTTGGGGTAAATTTAAACTGAACCTAAAAATTGGGTGTTTTTTTAAATTAAAAAAAAAATTTGGATAGATTTGTTATCGTTCCTAACTTTCATATCCTAGAATAGTTTTATTTTGGAGAATTTCAACAAGTTTTATTGGGTTGAATTTGTTATTGAAGTGGAAATGCAAAGTCGGTTTATACCTATTACCTTATTACTTTGCTGATGTGGATTTGTTATCGATGTGAAAGTGCCATGTCAAGTTAGGACTGAATCACAGGGGTATATTTTTTAAAATAAATTGAAATTTGCTTTTTTTTACACAAAATAAAATTTGGGGCAGATTTGGGATTGAACTTAAATTTGATGTTTTTTCTGAAACAAAAAAAAGTTCGAGACAAATTTAGGACTTGACCAAAAGTTGGAGGGTTTTTTTAGAAAATTCACCCAAATAAATTGGGAGATAAAACCTCCACCTTTTGATTAAGGAGAGATGTACGATAGTCAGTAGATTGAGAGATAAAACCTCCACCTTTTGATTAAGAGGAGATGGACCGTTGTATAGGGGTCCACTCCCCTCGTTTATATCATCAAGCAAATAATAAAAATCCAAAGCTTATCTTTAAGAGTTTCTCCATCTAGGATAGTTGCGGGTGGTGAGTAAGCCCATGCCACGTGTCATCTTCCCAAAAACTTTCTCTCCACTTTTTCTTTTTCCATTTTCTCTCAACTCTCGTTGCCCCACTTATTTTTTCTTTTTATATTCTTTCTCAATTTTCAGTTATCTTTCTTTTCTTTTTTATTTATTATTTTCTTTTTCAAATCATCGGTATTTATAAGATTTATCAAATGTTTTCACAATCATAATTCATAAGTAGCAATTTAGTTTGGTTTAAGAAAAATTTATCAAATGTTTTCAACAAGCTAAAAAATCATGATTATGGATTCATTAAGTTGCGCGCATCATCTTATTTTTTCTTTTTATATTCTTTCTCAATTTTCCAGTTATCTTTCTTTTCTTTTTTATTTATTATTTTCTTTTTCAAATCATCGGTATTTATAAGATTTATCAAATGTTTTCACAATCATGATTCATAAGTTCACACAAACAGCAATACAATTAAAAGTTTGGTTTGGCGTATGGTGTTGAAATATTTAATTTTGTAAGAAAAAATAATTAGTGCATAATTTTATAAGTTTAGCGTAGTTTATTTCAACAAGCTAAAAAAGTATACATGATTATGGACTTATTATTACTCACAAAATTAGTATTAAAATTTGTTGATGATATGCGCATCATGTTCTAGTCATACAAAATGAAAAGGGCGATGTTTCCTCAATTTACCCACACAACATTACTTTGTTTTTAACTCAGTATTAAGTAAACATCAATATCGATATTGGTATATTATCCCATTTGGAAAACATCAAAATAGAAAGAGAGAGTGAAAGAAAAGACAACAAGGAGGGACAATAACGGATACTATTAGTCAAACAAGTCCGATAACAGAATAAAAACTTATCCTCTCTAGCTGAGCTGTGCATGAACATTTTCATGACTTGCTACGGGGATACATCTGCCTATGCATGCAGCAAGATGCCTCAATGCAAATTATGCCCTGGTTGTTTCTAGAGTGTATTCGCTTGCAACAAGAATAAAGAGCTGCTCATTACTTTTTGGATAACATGGATCGCATGCTTGAATTCAAGGATCGATTCAAGGAAATAGGATGGTTCATTTGTTAACTGTATCCTTTCCCTTCAATGCCTACCCATTAATCTCTTATGAGTCAGGCAATCCAATGTCTAGTGATACATACAACCAAAGCATCGTGAACTTTGCTCCTCAATGAGCACTATAAGAGATTAATGGCCGACCAACAGCTGTCTATTCCGTAAGAAGATTAGAGAAGATAGTAATCACAAATCAAGGACCGAGTAAAGAGCTGTCGACGCCATTGGAGATCCGAACATAATGCATTCATGAGCTCCAATCCTGTTCGTCTTAGATTGGCGTGCATCTTTTTGATCTAATCATATTGGCTCAATCATCATTTTGCATTGGAAGCCTCCTTTTGCAATCACAATCACAAGTGTGAACGCCGTACAATCACTGATTGAAGATATCTAAGGTGTTTTGCATTTTGCAATCAACCAAACCTAACCTATCCAACTGATCTAGCTCGCACACCTCCTACTTAAAACTTGATCAACGGGTGAGCGGCCCGAGGGCTCAACCATAAATGGACGAGTTCGGCTGAATTTCTTAAGTTTGAGAAATAGAATTCGATGCCAGGTAAGTGCGCAAGCAGGACTTCGGCAAGGGGTTGGAGGCTTGGCCTCCCCATATATATTTTGACAGAGATTATAAGCTATATGTTCTATTGATATTTCACTTTGATATTTACCAGTGAGCAGAATCAGGATATAATAAGCCCAAATTTCTAATATGAGAGAGAAAAATAGTATAAAACTCATAGATAAAGTGACAATATAATCCGACCAAAACAAAAAGTGACAACATAAAATAACACTAAACTCTAAACTTTGAACACAAACGATCATTTCAAAAGAAAGGTGACTTGCCTAGGCCTGGCCAATGAGCATTCCGCCTACTCCTGGGGAAACTTTGAATATGAACCCAAAAAGAGCGATTTGCTCTTTATAGAATAACATAAGGAAAATGACATAAATGGTTCTTGAACTTTGATCCAATGTGCAATGTGGTCCATGAACTTTTAATTTGTTTAATGTTGTCTCTAAACCTTAGCACAATGTGCAATACTGTCCCTAAACTTTTAATTTATTCAATATGGTTCCTAAACTTTTGGTAAATGTTCAAATTAGTCCATGGACTATATGAAGATGTTTGTCTCTAAACTTAAATTAATTGAAGGATAACATTGGATATTTTCATACAGTTTAGGAATCAGTTTAAACATTAATCAAAAGTTCATGGACCATATTAAACAAATTAAAAGTTTGAGGACAATATTGCATGTTGAACTAAAGTTCATGGATCACATTGCATATTATGTCAAAGTTTAGGGATCATTTGTGTCATTATCCCAATAACATATGACACATTATAATATCTAAAAGATACCCCTTTCACATTCTAGAACATTACTTTCTTCCTAGAAAGGGCTGGACCGCTACTCTCTTTCCCGTTAGGTATCATGTGTTTCAATCTTTTGGTTTTTTCCATCACGAAGCCACCGTAGAAAGTAGGCCAAAGGAAAAAAAGAAAAGGTTACCGTAAAAAGGTTCAAAAGGCAATCAAAAGATGAATATATCTTGGCACTACGTGCCATTATAATAAGAGAACTCTTATGCTCATGCCATGCCAGTGCGCTCCGACCACGAAGATAAGAAGGAAGTAAAAGTTTCGTTCACCTCTTTAGGGCCGTGATGATTGCATGGAGTTTCAATCATTGGGGCCATTCAAGTGTCACATTTCTTCCAAGGACCCACTTAGATCACGCCCCACATTTCACAGATGATGATTGAAATCTGCGTACGATTTTCACACTACTTTCGCGAATGATGATTGAGATCTATCCCACATTTTTCCCCTCACTAGAAAGGACACAATGTTTTGCTACATAGATCGGTCTAGATGCATTTATATTAACTGTTGACAAGAAAGACCCAGTTAACATTCCTGCAGATTCCTAACTCCTAATTGATCAATTCCTTGAAAACTCTACTTCTCCATGTATTGTCGTAGCAACCCTTTTGACAGCAGATGGTGGCAACAGCAACGAGGCTAGTGGTGTTGGTGCGGTTGAAGGTTGAAGCTAGGATTAGGGTTTTGCCTTTTGATATGGGAGTTTCTAGTGGGTGAGGAATTTAAAGTAGTCATAGGAGTAATTCAAGAGGATGAATGATGATTCTAAAAAAAAAAAAAAAGGCACAATGGTGACTGACACCAAATAAAATTACGGTCTAATACCAAATTCAGAATTCAAATTAATTGTTATATGAAAAGTAGAAGAAATACAAGTCGAATAGATTTGAGAAGTACGTAGAATTTTTGGAATCGCCATGTAGACTACAATATTAATGGAAAAAGATAGGGCATCGAAAAAAAATTGGAACATCTTTTTTTGTTTAGTTGCATAACAAATGCTTTATGGACTAGGGAGAGACATTCTTTTCTCAACAAAATATTGTTACTTGAAAAAGGAAAGTGCATCGTGAAATCTTAAATATTTTATATGGAATATGACCAAGTCTTAGATCTTTTTGATTGGTGCAATCAGGTTGTAAATATTTTCCTAAAAAATGCAATTAAGTCTTTTCATGAATAGTAAAAAGCAATTACATATGTGGCACTTGAAATTTGCATTCGCAATAGCTTTAAATTGCACTTTTCAATATATGTTTGGTATTTGATTGTGCTTGTGAGGAAAGAGTTAAGATCCGATTGCATCACTTGAAAAATTTGTAACTTGATCGAACCAAATGAAAACTTGAAATTTACATGGTATTCTTTACATAAGGTTTGATATTTTATGCAATTTTCCTTGTTTAAAAGAACTTTTGGACTAGAGGGGCTGAAACACCACGACCCTCTATTTTACCAAAAAAAAAACACCACGACCCTCTAGATTCGTTAATTACCACATCACTTAGCATATTAATTTAGTAAATCTGTTTTATTTTACCTAATGTTACTCAATTGAATTTGAATCGTGAGAGAGAGAGAGATTAGTGGATGTGCGGCCGGCGGAAAGTGAGATCATCTTGCCAGATTCCACTTGAGCTTGTCGGGCACGTGGCTTACAGATCAACCGCTAAAAATTTAGGGAGTGATGGAAGGTGCGTACAAGACAACTGCGAGAAGGAGACAAACATGCTTTGAAATTTTGATTTGATCGTCAGCTAAGTGAAGCTATCATTGAAATCCGTGATCCGCGTCGGATCGAGTGCTCTTCCTTTCGGTTGTCTTTCGTTCTTCCCTTTGATTGCATCATCGCTAGCGTCAGTCCCGCGGAGTTTCATCGCTATCTTTTGTTTCTGGTTCCTATCATTTGGTCGATCTTAACTTGTTTTCGTATGCGCATGTTTGTCCTTGGGAGGAGGGAAATCAAAGTATTTGTGCATATACGACCGCAGTGAGCCTCGTATATTCTTGAAATATTATTCACTTAAACTTTGTAGAGTTAATCTATGTGTCACTTGTTCGTTGAAGCATGCATGCATGTTTGTCGTGGTACGGTTAAATCTCGCGTCGAGAAACATAAACTAAATATCTTCACCCGAGAAATCATTAGGATAAAGTTTAAGTTTGAGCTTGTCAATATCATGAAAAGGGAATGTAAGTCCAAGCCCATTAATATATTCAAATTGACGTAAATTCATTCAAAAATTTAGTTGCAGAAAGTCGAAAGAAACCATCCGCCACCTCAATTAGAGAGTCATAACTGAGACGCAATAGAAATTCCATATGTATGTATGGAGATATCGTCAACAAGAAGCCAAGTCTAAGTCCTTTAACATATGCAGTTGAGCTGTCTTCACTTAAAAATTTAAGCTAATGAGTTATGACTAATAAAAATATCTTAACAGCTCTATCTTATGTCATATGTTCGATTTGATGTGTCTTTTCGCCTAGTACATTCATATGTGCAGCTTCACACGAACCAATCACGTAGTTATGACGCAAGAGTGACCTAGATGTCAACTAAATTTTGCGTTTTGAATTTGGGAAGTATCTTTCATAGGCCGACTTGTGACATGACTGCCGCCGAAAATACTCTCTTTTGCCTCACACTTGCTTTTCCTGCAATCGAAGGATATAAGTTCGAGGCCCAACGAAGGGAGGATGCGGTTCACACGATCTTATCAGACCCCAAACACCACCAACACAGGAGAAAAAGAATTCGAATGTTGTGCGTGTAACAATCTGTCCCGTTTACTTGCAAAAAGCACAGGCAATACCCACACAAACATGAATGTGCATTTCATTTCATGCCGCGTCCCAAATTCCTTTGCTTCAAAGCCATTACGAAATGAGAATGAAATTCCAAACTCTTTTGTAGTGAGTAAGTTGAGTGGTCCACACATCCCTGCTTGATATTATACATCCATGCAGATCCGATGAGAGCTGCGATGCCCTAGCCTGTGGCCAACAACCTCTGTCGACCATCGCCGAGGCCCTGACTATTAGCGGAGGGAAATAGGAAAACAAGAAAAAATTGAAAAAATCGTTCACATCAGCGCCAACAATGCTATTTAAAACAATCGGCGATAACTGGACCGTCATGTTAGCGATATCCTAGCTAGAATTTGCCGGAAGGACTACATTGGAATCGTTAAAAGTTTAGGGCTAAACTAACCAAATTAAAAAGTTTGTCTCGATCACGTTTTGAGGAAAGGTAGTCAGCAAATTTGCCTCTCCTATGGAAGTGGCTGTTTCTGGTTTGGCAGAAAGCAGGGTGAGATCTTTATGGACAATCCAAAATGGAAAAGAAAGTGTAAAACATGTTCTCGTTTCAATCCGAAATTATGGCTTGAGTATACTACTTACTTCCTTAATATGAGATTCTTACGCCGGCAAAATCTTCAAAAAGTGAACTTGCTCAAAACCCAGGAACCAAGATTTTCTGGGTTGGTTTACCAGAAATACGAGTTGAGCTACCCTCTTGTCGAAAATGGTAATAAGGAAAGAAGTATCTTGTGTTGAAAGGCTGAGTTCTCACGCGAAAACGATCGCTCCAAGGCGCAAAGAACAGGGACCCGTAACATCCAGTTCTGATATTGGAATAAAGTTGATCAAGCGAGCAAGCAACTGTCGATTCTAATGGCGGCGATCTAAGAATTATCCTTTTCTTTTCCCCTTTTTTCCCTCTAATCCCGGCATGCATCCCACAAAGCCTTGGCAAAGTTTAGTTAGGTCCCCGTAAAGTTACCGATTATAGGAAATAAAAGGTAAGAAAAAAGTGCTTATTTTGTGTTAAGCAGGATTAAGAAGGCAAAGGTGATGGTCACGTATGGAGAAAACATGCTACCACAAGAAGAAATTCCTTAAGGAGCAGAATGGGGAAGTGCCTAGTAGACCTAGAAAGCGCTGTCGATACTACGTATATAATTTGCAAGCAGACATTGATTTTCTAATGGAATAAAGATAGTTCTTGGGCACATCTCAACTCAACCCTGCTTGTGGCCTTTTTTCTTTTCTGTACCGTCAAGATAAATGATGAAAATTCAATTAAATAAATTATTTAATTTTAAACTTGTTTGTGTAAGAAGTTTTTAAACAACTGTATTATCTCCGTCTTTAATTAGAGGAAAATTGCTTAGACCTTACTTTTAATTAACGAGTTGCATACTTTTACCTAGCCCCTATATAAATGACATGTAAACTTAGGATAAAACGATGCCGTACAAATTTGAAATGAACGCTCAAAGCTAAACCAAATCAATGTGACCATATCTCTTCTATCTTCTCTCTCCCCCAACCCTAGAATGGTGTCCTCGGCCACCCCACCGACATGTACCCGTCGTCTCCTGCCACGGCGGTAGCCGGTCCCCCCCCCTGCCCCCGCCCCCTCTATCTTGCTCTCTCGCAAGCGTGCTCCCGCGCAAGGATCGGGTTTCGAGGCCCAGAGGCCTCCACCGCGACCTCGGTGGAAAGATTCGGCCTTCAACCTCAGGCAACCTCAAATCTGAGGTCATCAGAAATCGTATAGAGGTTTCACGACCTCTCAATTGCTATGAGAGAGAGAGAGAGACCTTTGAAAGCAACGGCGACGATTCAAACATGGTTGGTGACAGCAGTGGCACAATTTGAGGAGAAGGATGCGGGCATGCATTTTTCTTTTCTAAAATCGAGTTACTTAGGTTAAAAGTTCCTTTAAAAATAATTCGCCAGTTAAATTAGGGATAAGTTGTTCCAAATTTCATACAGGTTCCACTAAAACCTGAAACCTACCATACATACTTTGAAACTGGGAACCTACCATGTCATAGGTTCAAGGGTCTACCTAAGTTCTACCCGTATTATTAATTGAACGATTATAGTAAATCATCACCTTTAATGATTACCACTTCCACTTACCATAACTTATATTTAGATATACGAAAAATATGAATTATTAAAAATGAAAGCTCAGACTAGTCCAACGCTATAGAATACTACAGGATCGCATAAAGACATAAATAAAAAAAAACACAAAAACTTATTTTAGGTTCCATATTCCACTTACCTAGAATTCGAAACCTATTCATCGAAATAGGTGCCCTATTTTTTTTAACCAAGAACTTACTGGAACTTGAAAGTTTCCATCAGTTCGGTTCTCAAGTTTCTCATTTTATCTTGGAACCATGCTCCAATAAGAAGAATGGCACGACCAAGAATGGAAGGAAACACGACCCCCTTTTTCAAGACTTATTGATTTTTAGTAGTACAAATCCATTTCATGAGCAAAGACACGACTAAAGGGGGGAAACGTCACGCGACCCTACTGAACAGAACAGTGGTCCATTGGGGCGTGATGCGTCAACCCGAACGGCGGTCCAAATGCTATTTGTCACGTTTAGGCCCCTCGATTTCCGCGCATGATCACTCGACAAAAAATTACCAATTTCTGCATTTAACCTTTTCCCCTCAAACATTCTGCAAAAATGCAAATGTATCACAAAAAGGTGAAAACAACAGCACTTCGCTATCACAATTTTTAATTAAAAAAAAAAGATCTTCGCTATCCATGCCTGTCAACACTACCGCATGATATCACCAGCTATATGTGTTTACCAAATTGCATGCGAATTAAAGTGTACATTGCTTTTTAAGGTTGGGATTTTCTTGGACCCATGCGGCTGAACAAGGGATAATATTTATTTATGAAACTGAAAGATCTAGAGTTAATTAAGCATTTTGTTAGGCACCTATCACACCGAAAAGCAACGTATATAATTTACATAATTAACACCGCCGACATACCACTCAGCTCACTTATTTTGATCAATTGACAAGATGGAAAGACGAGTTTATGATACCGACCTCTACTCCTAACTTTCGGGTCATCGTGAGCTGATTTTCACTTCCTTCAGAAAAAACGGAAGACTGACACTAATCAACCCAATATCTTCTAAATCATGACCGCACTTAAAAAAAATTAAGAGAGCACTCCTACAATATCACCTTACAAATCACAAGAATGATGCCGAGTATCTTGAGGTTGGTTTTGAACGTGGGACTTTCATCGGATTGTAAATATAACTCAATTGTTTGAAGGCTCGTTTAGTTAGCAGATGGTCACTCAGTACACCAAGTTAATTAGTAGATTAATCTTAAATGCATGATGCATTATTCAAATGGCAATTTGGGCTTGGCTCCAGCTCCACTTGCAAATCTTTTACCAGAACATGTCACGTCCACTAACTAGGAGAGAGAATTTTGCGAGAGAAAAACCCCCTTTCAAGAAAGAACTCTATATATAGTGGTCGTGAGGGGAGACAGACATACATGCGAACGATTCATCCTTCATCGAAAGAAACTGAGCAAAACAAAATCAAAGCCAAATCGAAGAAGATATGGAGGAGGGAGATCAGAAGCATGGCACGAAGCAAAAAGGAGGGATGGTCACAATGCCCTTCATCTTTGGTAGATCTTCTTCTTCTCCTTCTTCTTCCTTACTGAGGCTTATCTACGAAGGACTCTTACTATATGCTTTCTTGGGTGATTATTGATACGTGGGGCAGCGAATGAAGTGTGCGATAAGTTGGCTGTGGTGGGATTCAACGCCAACATGATAAATTACTTGACCACCAAGCTCCACATGCCGATGACCAAAGCTGCCAACACTCTCACCAACTTCGGTGGCACCGCCAGTTTGACGCCGCTGCTCGGGGCTTACATCGCAGACGCCTATGCCGGCCGTTTCTGGACCATTATGGTCGCTTCCGTCATCTACGTCGTGGTATGCATACAGATATCTAACCTCTTACGCCCCCTCTCTCTCTCTCTCTCTCTCTCTCTCTCTCTCTCTCTCTCTCTCTCTCTCTCTCTCTCTCTCTCTCTCAACTGGTCTATCTGGACTCAACATGGGAATAGCGGATTAAAGAATTCTGATGGACGTCGAGTCTGCACGCTGACGGTAGGGAGAATTTCTGTTGTGAGAGACTGGGAAAATTCATGCTTGGGCATGAGCGATAGAGACAGCAGTGCTATTATCGAATGATGATGAGTGGCCGCTTTTGTCCTCTTTTGTTTAGTAGATAATAATCAAATATAATGTGCTAATTCACTTTAATTTCTTGTTGAACTGAAGAACATCATCTGGGGTCGACTGAACTCAGTCTAGGGTCCATCAACTTCCAAGGATAAGAGACATGCTACAAATGCAAAGTAACCATATAATAAGTGGAAAGAAAGCAATGTAATCTAGCTTCCAAAAGGCGGACGACATGTACTCGAAACTCACTTTCTTTTATGTAATTTAGCGCTAAATTTCATTTTCGGTATGTTGGACTTTACGTATAAGTTGCACCTTAATTACTAATTATCTCCTTGCTAATTTGCTCGTTAAATTAAAATCACATACAGGGAATGACACTCTTGACCTTGTCAGCCGTGATCCCCCAACTCCTGCCGCCTCCATGCAACTCATCTGCCTCGTCACTGCCCTGCCAAGAAGCCAACGGAGGCCAGCTCGCAGTACTATACATGGCTCTCCTGCTCGGGGCCATCGGGTCGGGTGGGATCCGGCCCTGTGTGGTCGCGTTTGGGGCTGACCAGTTCGACGAGACCGACCCGAAGCAATCTACCAAGACGTGGAAGTACTTCAACTGGTACTACTTCGTGATGGGGGTTTCGATACTGGTGGCGGTGACGGTGGTGGTATACGTGCAGGAGGATGTGGGGTGGGGCTTGGGGCTTGGGATCCCGACCGTGCTCATGTTCTTGTCGGTGATTGCATTGGTTTGTGGGCACCGATTGTACCGGATCCTTGACCCGGCGGGGAGCCCGTTTACCCGGCTGTTGCAGGTGTCGGTTGCCGCATTTAGGAAGAGGAAGGTGAGTTTCAGTTGGGACAGGAAGGCGGTGGAGTTGTACCGCAACGATGAGCTCGACACGGCGATTTCCTTAGGCGGGAAGCTCATGCATACCAAGCATATGAAGTGAGTCTCTTTCTCTCACACACAAATGTGATTGCAGAAACTCGTTTCCATTAATCAAGAAAGGATTCAAGTTATAGTGGATCACATCTGTTGGGTTAATAATCCCAGCACTCAAACGAACCATAAAATAAATATATTTGACTCGTCTTTCGTATTGGTTGATGTTGGATTAGCGGTGGAGATACATAGGTTCAAAGCCATAGGTATGATGAACGTAGTTAAGTCCACTGATATATGAAACATAGGTGAACCCGTATATTTCTCATATTAGGTTAGTGACGTAGAATGCATATATTAGATGTGGGCGATGTTGGAGTCAATGATTGTTCCTATATATCTCTGACAATCTTCGTCGAATGCGGTACCCTTCCAAAATTTTCACGTCCGGGCAAATTTCTTTTTCGTTTTTCTCTCGTTTAATAGGAAGGAGCGGATAAAGATAAACCCGTATGAAGATCATCTTCGCCAGTCCACCACACATCACCTTCTCTTTCCTTCACAGAAATGAAAAAGGAACAGAAGAAAAACTTTACGTGTTGGAAGCAACTATCGTGGTTGTCATTTCGGTGCAAGTACAAGGGTGACTCGATCACTTGTCGATATGCGCCCGAAAGACCACATTCCGTGTTCCTTGTCACAGAGATCTGTGTCCTTGCGCCATTCTGTCTTCTCCTGTCTTTCGTTCTATACAGATACGGCTCCGTGCCGAGGTTTGCGTTTTCCAATGGCCCCTCGGGGCTAAGGAAACCTTAGTGCTCCGGGAACATCCTAGGACGTTGCCTGACTCCGATTTGCTGTCACAACAGAATTTATGCGCGTTCAGTAAAACTCGGAGGCGACGAGAAGATCTCGAATTTCGATTACGTTTGATGCTACTCAATTCAAATCTCGGAAATTTTCTGGTTCATAGAGGAAAAGGAGTGCTTAAAAAAAGAAATGCTAGATAAACTAATAAAGTAATTTACAAAATGTTGCGAATCAAATGAAGAGACGTCATATGAATGGATATATACAATGTACAGATTCCTTGATAAAGCGGCGTTCGTGACCCAAGAAGACGACCCGAAGTCGCCGAACCTGTGGAGGCTGAGCACGGTCCACCGGGTGGAGGAGCTCAAGTCCGTGATCCGCATGGGCCCGATCTGGGCCTCCGGGATCCTGCTCTTCACGGCGTACGCCCAGCAAAACACCTTCTCCATCCAACAGGCCAAGACCATGGACCGACGCCTCTCCAAGTCCTTCCAAGTGCCGTCGGGGTCGATGCTGGTGTTCACCATGATCAACATGCTCACCACCATCGCCTTCTACGACCGTGTCTTTGTCCCGGTCGCCCGCCGCTTCACAGGCCTTGAGCGCGGCATCACCTTCCTCCACCGCATGGGGATCGGCTTCGCCATCTCGATCCTCGCCACTCTCGTCGCAGGTATATTGACCGGACCTCAAGATTTACCTATTGGGATCAGTTTCCTCTGTTTTACCTCATCCTTTGTAAGCACATTGGTCGAAAGACACCTTGTTTCGTATCAGTCAGTTCACTTGCTCTCCATAGGTCTGGTCGAAGTGAAGCGAAAGCGAGCCGCGTCGCAGCATGGCCTAACCGACTCTCCGCACTCGGTCATCCCCATCTCGGCCTTCTGGCTGGTGCCCCAGTACAGCCTCCACGGGATCGCGGAGGCCTTCATGTCGATCGGGCACCTCGAGTTCTTCTACGACCAGGCGCCGGAGAGCATGAGGAGCACCGCCGCCGCGCTGTTCTGGACCACCATCTCGGCCGGCAACTACCTGAGCACCCTCCTGGTGAGCGTCGTCCACCGTTGCACCGCGGGGGATGACGGTTCCAACTGGCTCCCCGACGACAACCTGAACAGGGGCAAGCTGGAGTACTTCTACTGGCTGCTCACTCTGCTGCAGGCCGTGAACTTCGTATACTACGTGTGTTGCGCCAAGTTCTACACGTTCAAGCCTGTTCAGGTCCATGGGATGGAAGGTGGTGACAAGTCAGAGGAACATGAAGTCGAGCTTGCAAGCAGAGCTTAGCAGATAGTGTCTGGTGGTTGGACAAAATACCCTGGCTAAATTACAGTTTCGATCCTCTATGCTGTCTGAACTTCTTTTATTTTCCCCGTCCTTTAGCTTTCTGATTTCCTCAAAGTTCAATTCGAGCAATCAAGCATTATAGTCGGGGATCACATGGTTGATATTACGAATTATATGCAGCGATAGCTTTCTGATCTCCTCGAAAGCTTGCCGGTACGCATATTTTGCCGGGTTGTGTTTTCAATTGGTGATTAAAGTGCAACTGAGGAAGATCGATGACCTATCGAAGTGTCGAATTCGACTTCAAGTCGGAAGTAAATGGATCTTGATTTACCTCGAAGTCTCGAGAACTTTGTGAAAAATCAAACAATGTGCGGTCATTAGAAGAAAATTACGCGAAATTCTATATAATCACAACATCACCCTCGCTCGGTGAATGAAATTGAATGCAAACTTCTTCATGGAGATGATTGGAGTGCGATAAGAAGGTCAAAACTCCCGGGAAAGCTTTTAAAATCTAAGGTGATCAATGAAATTAGGAAGCCTAATCTGATTTGAATTTCAAATTCAAATTCAGACATAATCTATTCTAAATCAATCCGTCGCCAATGATGTCCTCATTTTCATAATTTGGTGTGCTCTTCGTGATTTTTGACATCTTGATTGCTTAGCTAGGTGTTGGTTGGCGCAACTGTATAGTTTGTGTTCGCTTTGATTCCTCCCGAATGCATCTTGATTATTTTCCACAAGAATGTCTAACTGTCTTAACTTGTGTGCTACTTTAGGAATGATCTGTTCCCGATATCCTAGCTACGTTATCCCTCGGTCCATGGATTCTCTAGACTCTATATTTAACTCTTGCGCATACTTCAAGTCAACTGATCATGGCTACATGTTATATACTCCATTAAAACCATGCTCACCAGGAACTCATGGTCGATAACCTCATTAGGCATTCTATTGATGGGCCTTGTGTCGAATGTACCGATGTGGCCTTCATGGTCGATGAGCTTGCTAGATATTTCACCGAATGGACCAAGGGGTTAAGTCACCATTGCCTAATTTGAGCAATTAACCTTTTTTTATGTTTGGATCCGTATATTGAATCCGGTGTCAACGGTCGTGCAATCTCTATGTGGGTCGTGCTATCCCTCCGCGATACAGGGGCAGTCTTTTGCCAATGGCAAAGAGTAAAGCTACCTCGTCCTTCGATAATGTCATGTGGATAAAAGCTTTGAAACATGAAAGATTAGATCCTTGTTTGCTCGAGTGTCCGAAGGTCAAGTTAAACATGTCCAACGCGATAAATTCTTCAGCATATCAATCGCGACACGGTGAGGCGGCGTTATTCGTTAATCTCCCACTCATGGTGATTACACTTCTTTTTTATCAGCAAAGCAAGTACACTAGGTTCACAAAAATCTTGCCTATGTTCCTCCGCCGTCTCTGCCTACCTCGAATCATCATCACGAAGAGAAAAAATTTCAAAGTAAGAACATAAAGTACCGTCATTTTCTTAAAAAAGGAGCTCGGATTGACACTGACCTAGCCTTCATTGTTGATATGGTTACGTTACTTTGAGCGCAGCCAAAATAAACAAGAGTCCTCTGGAGATCGATTGCCTCCGAAATCCCCTAGCGGATACCAACGCGAGAGAAGTCAACGTCGCTCGAGAAAGAAAATCGAAGATTCCGATAAAAGGGAAGGATCGTAAGGGCTAAGGAAAATCTCGACGGTGGTGACCAACGACGGAGTTCGAGCTCGAAAAAGAACGGCGAAGGAAAGAAATGAAAGTATATCTATTTATTTTTCGAACAAAAACTCCCTCAACCGGTCGGATTCGCCCGCTTCCTCTTTCCTCCTCACGTTTCCGTCGTTTCTCGAAAGTCTTGGTCCACTTTATTCCTCCCTCCATTCACCGATTCCCAGCCTTTATTCCTTCGACCCTTCCGTATATGGGGTTTGCCTTTTCTACGAAGGACCGTCGTCGCGATCGCCATGGATGCAGCGGAGAGGAACCACCGGGGCCACTCCAAGGACGCGGCGTCGGCGTCGGCGTCGGCGCCGGCGGCGGCGCCTCTCTCGGGCGTCGCCGACGCGTTCGAGGAGCTGGCCGGCTCGCTGAGTGGTGACCGCCGGAGGAACGGCGGGGGGCGGGGGGATCCGGCTGGACGCTCTCTGCGACGCCTGCGGTCCCGTCTCGGTCCTCTTCGGTTGCCTCGGGATCGCCTTCAAGTTCGCCGAGCTGGAGTTCGTCTCCAAGGTGAGAGTCCTTTTCTTGCTCTCTCTGTTTCCCGGAATTGTCTCCTGCGGGATTTGGCTCTTGTTCCTGCTACTGCTGGTACGCGATCGTTATCGTGCGCGCGGTTTGATTCTTCGATTTATTCGTGGTTGTGGTTTTCGTGCGAGGGTTCACCTGTCGGAGAGTGCACGTTTTGCCTCGGTCTAGATGATCGGTGCTACTCGAATTCGATGCGCATGGACTGTTATGAACACAACTGACACTTTTGTTGGCTTTTCACTGCTATGACAAATAGGGAAAAGAGAGTGCACGTTTTGCCTCGGTCTATTTGATTGGTGCCTACTTGAACCCAATGCGCATCGGCTGTTATGGCTACAGCTGACCCTTTTGTTAGCTTTTCACTGCTATGACAAATAGGGAAAGAAAAAGAAAAGAAAAGGATTGACATGATTCCCCTGATTATCGGATTCGCCGCCGGCATGATGAGGCAAGGCGGCAGTCATGGTCAATGGAAAGAAACGCGAGAGACTCTTGACTGTAGCGAGGCCATCATCGGTGTCCCAGCATGTAGTGTTTGTTGCATTTCTCTCTGTCTTGATCGCTTCGTGGCTGAATTTGGCCATGAGCCACCATATCAACCGGATAACAATTGAGACAGAGTTCATAGCTACTCCTACTCCTGATTCCTGCTTAGTTTTCTATAATTTCCATGGCAATGGCGATTCTCTGCATCCCCTTTGTAGTCAACTCTCTTGCATCTGGTTGACATATTGAAGCCATCACGGTCTCCGTACTCGTGATTATCTTAGTTTCTTGTGGCTCTGGAATTATCATCCTTTTCTTTTCTTTGCATATGCAGGTTGAGTTTGCTCGTTTTTATACTCTTATAGGGGTAGATTAACCTAGTTGTCCTTGAATAAGTGAGGTAAATGTTTGATGAACACCAGAGGGAAAAAAACAGAAGAAGAGGTTTGGTTGTTTTCTCTGGAATGTCTGTCCTGCGGTCCTGCTTTGCTGCTTGAATTTCCTGAACCTGCTATACCCTGAAAATATTGGCAGGGCATCAGCTACCTTTTGCTTTAGATTTACACTTTCATGTCTTTTATGTTTTTTCATAGAATCAAACGCTCGACCTTTCTAACATGGGTTTCCAATTAATCAAGAGATCTACTTTAGGAGATTTGATACTCTAAATGAACTATTTATTGGAACTATGGACACCAATCTGATTCCCTCATGTTGAATTGATGACTAGCACAAAAAACGCGTCATCTAAGTTCAACAATACCAGACGGTTGTATTAATTGTTTCAAAAATAAAAATAGGCATCATTATAGATGTAAACATCAAAAGTAATTCCACACACTAAAGATGGCTTGTGCTTCTGCTTTTTTTATACTTTTTCAATTTTCTATTGAAGAATTAAAGTCTTTTTTCCCTGAGCCTTTCTTGGTTAAACCTTTTTGTGAAAAAATATATGAACGGATTAAGATTTGGGCTCAACGCATGCATTTGTTTATGTTTTGTTTCCCCATTTACTTTGGGCTCTATTTGCTACACTAACCTTCAGTTTGGATGGAGTGATATAAAGGAAAAAAAAAGATTTAGTTAATGATGAGGGAAAAGAAGAGAAATTATTTAATATGATTGAGTTATGATGTTGTTTGGATGCTAGCAAGGGAAATGAAAGGGAAAAAATGCATTATGATGTAAAAGTCATTTTATGTATTTACAATAGATGTAATAAGAGTATAGGAGGGATAGACGAATAGATCTTTTAATTACTACACAAATCCCTCAAAATCTCTTTGAAACAGTTTAAACTTTTAGAACGGTTGGCTATGGTCCCACAAAATCTTATATGGTATCAGAGCAGGAGGTATCTTTCCAGGCCCCATTTGCCTCATCAATTAAATATTTTCACGCTTAGTTCAAAAAGACCAGACTAAGCGTGAGGGGGAGTGTTAGAGTAATTAAATAATAAATCATGCCTTTATCTAACAGCTTAAGCTTTTAGGACAGTTGGCTGTGGTCCCACAAAATCTTACATATAAAATTGATGGGACCAATCTCTCCTAATCTCTCTTGATCTCTCTTAATCATTTCCCTCTATCTCTTTCCCTCCCTCCAAACATGATTGTGTTCATAGAACCCTTCTCTTCTCTCCCAGTTTCTCCTACAAACAAAGTGTAAAGGAATGAATAACTGAGACCCTTTATTTCTCCATTTAGTAATTAATAACATGTCAAATTTATGCATATCTTGCTGGGTAGCCTCTAGCTCATTCGCAATTCATGAGCATCTATGACCAATAGCTGTGCCTAAATTTTTTTTGCGTCATCAGTGCTTTTAATACGGAGAAAAGCCATGTATCTAATGCTAACTTGCTTGACAGGTGCGTGATCTAATGGAGGCATCAAAAAAATATGGCACTTTGGAGAAAATAATTGATTTTGATGTTGCCAATTGCACGGTGAAGAAGCAAGGAAGCCACACGCGGAATCTTCGTCGGGTTAGGCTAGGTCTGGACCTCATCAGAGCTTTATTTGAGCAATTTCTGTCTTCTCAGTGAGTATGGCTTTTCTATTCTAGCTGTTTTATCTGGTTACCTGTTGAAACAGCATAGGATAATAAGATGGAGCTTACCTCAGATTCACATCCTATATATTGTTCCTCTTTTGAATCTATGGTGAAGTTTCACTCACTATTGTGTTCTGACCGCGGATGCTAAATTCCTCCTGTAATTTCTCAAAGTTGAAGGAATCATATTATATGCAATGACAAGGCATGAATTAGGATTTTTCTATTGAATATTAAGAGGAGAAGGAATAAAGTTGGAGATATGGTTTACTTGCTTTTTTCGCGAGTTCTGTTTTTTTCATAACTGATATGGCTATACGGGTGGAGGGCCCATTAGTAACACTAACTAAAGTCTCTTCAGCTTATTGAGATAATTACTAAGCAAGCCATTTTCTATGTTTCCATGCTGAGCATCCTGCTTGATAGAGGTTGAATATCCATGTAGATAAAGGGCGGTGGCCTCCGCATTTGTTGAACTTTACGTCGAGGTTTTCATCTGTGGACTTAACATTCCCTGACTACTCTCATTCCCAGTGACAACTCCTTGAAGGAAGCAGCTACCACAGCTTATTCCCGGGTTTGTGCACCATATCACTCATGGGCAGTCCGGACAGCAGTTTATACAGGAATGTATGCCCTCCCGTCAAGGGATCAGCTTCTGCTAAAGCTCAATGAGAATGGTAATTTGTTTTGCATGACTGTATATTATAGGCAGAGGATTGTAAAGTCTGCTACATCTGTTTTTATATGTTATTTTTTTCCCGAAAACAAATGCCTTAAGAGTAAAATTCATTGAACGCAAGACTTTTGATGAATTAACAATATTTCAATGTATCTTTTATACAGACTGGTTTGAGGCCTAACCTCATAAATTTGAGTTGATGGATGGTTTGATGCTTTGAAATAGTCTAGTCTCTAATCTTCTTTCTTTTCGCTAGATAGTCTAATGACCAAGTTACGGATGGTAATCTCTCTTGCCATTGTCAGAAACCTTTCCTGTTCAATTTTGTCGAAATGCTTCCGACCAAAAACAAAATCTGTTGAAGTACTCAACCCAGGGATAGGAGTAACAACTAAGATGAATGCATGACGTACTTTTAGTTGCTTAAGCTTATCTGTGTTAAATCCAAAACCAAAACTTGCATTGCTTTATCATTTTAATGGCAAAATTATGAATCATGCTTCTGCGCTTGAGTCCAAAAGGCATTGTGGATGTGGTTTGGTGGTTCCGGAGTACGCTCGCAGTAGAGACTTTTGTAGGAGTACAAACGACAACCCACAATCCTTTAATTAATATATTCTGCAAAACGTGAGTTGGAATCCAATCATAGGAAAATGCCAGCGAACCGCAAATGGTGTTCTTTGTGTTGTCATTTGCGTATCTCAAATCTGTCTTCCTTGGTTGCAGATCATAGTGCAGAAAAGAAGATGAGAAGGTACATCAACGCCTGTATCCCAGTGATCGAGTACATCGACAAGCTTTACCTATGTAGGAACATAACATTGGATTGGTGATCTAGTGTGCATGGACGGCAAACACATGATGGATCACAAAGTGTTAGCTACGCCGAACTCGTCATCAGCTCCAATAGAACCCAACCCGTGGAAGGGATCATTTAACACGTAGTCATTAGCGCAGGACGTACTTTCTTCTTGTATGTAAGGGAACAACCGTTTTCTTTTCGTTTTCCTCCTTGAGGCTGTAAGCCATCGCAGGAGAGGACTGCGTGGCCCAAACACCATCTCGCAGGAGCTCTGGTGCTCTACTAGCAAAAGGCCGTATCTTTATGTTTTAGGGAATAATGCCCGCTAATACTCAATTGCTCTTGAAATTCAGAACTTTACTGGGTACTTTTTCCATTCAAAAGTACTCGTAATCGGTCTTTCCGTTCAGGTGCCCTATCGTGATGCTGATTTGGGTGTGCGGCAACGGTGGAGACGCTCTCCCAATCACCCTCAATTCGAATATTTTTTTCTCTTTGAATCCGCCAATCACTGCCGAGCGCCGACCCTCGTCGGAGGCCTGGTCAGATTGGACAAGGGTTTCAATCGTGAGTTGCGACCAGGGTTGCTGTCTAAAGATCTCATCATGGGCGTCGTGCTCAAGCAACCCCCGCGAGGAGGGTTACCGGTGATACCACGAGGCCTTCTCTTAGAAGGAGACGGTCCATCGCTGGGAATGCTGCCAAATCAGCTGGCCGAAAGAAGAGCGGCCACCGGCGAAAGCCGGCGGACGCACGGGCGCGCGTGCCGAGCGGAGGCAGCCGGTGAAAATTCCAAGGCGCGATTTATAAATAATAGAGGAAAACAGGACAAAGAAAGAAAAGCAAGAGGAGGCGGGGGCAGTCGCGAACCCACTTGTCTGGCCGGCCTTAGCTGTCGTTTGGATCCATTCCATCCGGATTACGTCACCCTCCCCTTTCCTTTTTTTTTTCTGCTTTCATTATTGATTTCTTTCTTTTTGGGGTCAATTTCTCGCTTTTATTATTGGTGGCCCGGACCCACCCTCTTTTGGAGCGAATGTATTCTTTTCCTAATCGATTTTTTTGGCCTCCATTAATTTGAGCACCGTTCGATCGTTGCGATGGCTCTTGGTCCCGACGTGCTGGTCCAGCAACTTGCTGGATGGCGATAGCGGCAGGGGCCCCCCGGTCCTCGATTCCCCCCCCCCCCCCGCACTCGGAACTCATTCACGCACGTGCCGAAATTCGCACGCGCTTTCCCAATTTGTTTAATCTAAAACCGGTGGCGGCGGCCACCAATCGGTCCAATCCGGCCGAATTCCCGAGCTCGAGATTCGCTCCACCGTAACGGCGCGTGCCCCCGTGTTCCCTCGAACAGCAAATGGGAACGCCCGGAAAGGGGGAAAAGGAAGGGCGGGGGAGGGGGGGGGAAGGCGTGTGCAAGTGGGACGCCCCAAAAGTCACGTGACTTGCGACCACTAGCCCCCGCGCGAGGACAAATGCGATATTTGATGCCCGATACATTCCGCACGTTCGGGTGCCGTGAGGGGAGCGACTCGAACATTGATGCCGTGCGTTGGTCGTTTTCCCATTCTCTCGATTCGATTTTTATTCTTGGCCCCCCCCCGCCGTTCCTTCTGTGCACTTAACGCTCTGCTACTTTTACTGAACGCCTTGATTGTCAGCAGGATATTTCTACGAGCGCGCGCGTGCTCGCGCGCCGTGCAGGTGCAATCCTTTATGCGGAAATTCAATATCAAAGGATCCCGCGTCTTCGTGATCTGTTCGTTAAGAAGAGGGATGAAGGCGCGTAATTTATCCGTAGCAATAATTTCGAGAAATATTGTTACGGAAACGGACGGAACGAAGAGATCCTATTGCTCTCCCTCAACCCATTTTTTGACGCATCTCATCTGTAATTGAGCGACTTCAACAAATATCTTCCATCAAAGCACACGAAACATTATATTCTCATAAAAGCTGCAACTTTAATAGCCGTTTTAGCATTTAAGTAATCATCAAATCATTAATAATATCGTGTGGACCGTAATTGCTCTTCCGCTGGAGGGATTAGACCGTCGTGAATTATAGACTCGCTCGCGCGTCGCGCATATTAGACATGGACAAAAGCATATTCCTCTTCTTCTTCTTCTTCTTCTTTCACCTTCCAGCGGAAGGTTAAGGGAAGATATTTATTTGGACCGAGCAATCGATCGTCCGTGGGCCGCTCCGATTTTGGATGCTTGCGGTCAGCAGGACAGGGACGGAAATCGCTTTTAAATTGCCCTCGAAATGACACGAAAGTGGGCACCACCACCACCACTTCTTTCCAACGTTTGGCAGTTGGCGAAGCGCCCAAAGACGGGGAGGGAAAATCAGATTTTGGAGAAATGTTTTCGAGCTACTAGTTTATCTGAAGAGGAACAGATGAATCGGATCACCTTACGAAAGCGATACGAACGAAGTTATCGGTTATGGAATGTGGTTAGACGGCCGGCACAGATTCGAAGATGCGGTTGAGTCCGTCGTTTTTTTACAGAGTAAGACCCTTTTTGTCGCGGGTGCTAGAAAGACCGTGAAGGCGTTCGTGGCACGTGAGACGATTTAATCTTGTCCTGAAGCCACCTGTTTCAAATTTTAACAATCTAGAATGGATTAATTCACCATTCGTGAATTTTTAAAAGAGTATCTTTTCTTTTTTTTTGCTTTATGATATTAAGAAAATGGCTAATACCACGAAAAATTCTAAACTGGTACATTTGTGATAATTTTATCAAAAACTAATTTTTTTTATCACAAAAAATCATAAACCGATACACCTATGATAAATATACCAAAAACTAATTTTTTTACCTCAAAAAACCCCAAATCGATACATTTGCGATAAATTTATTATCCGTTAAATTGGATTAATAGCACGAAAAATCATAAATTAGTAAGCATGTGACAAACAGAGTGGTGAAACCCCAAATTAGTACACCCGTCAACTGTTATGTGTCATCAAACTTAGCAATTTGACTATACAATTTAACGGAAACTAACGGAAGATAAATTTGTCACAAGTATACTGGTTTGGGATTTTTTATGATCAAAAAAAATTAGTTTAGGATAAAATTGTCACATATGTACCATTTTGGAGTAAAAAAAAAATGAGAGACTAAAATGTGTAAGTGTGCGGATAAAACAGCTTTTGTGATTCGCCAAAGTTTTAGAATCGGATTTGTGTGACCATGAGAAAGATATATGAAGACTTTGAAATGATTGATGTAAGTGAGAAATACGAAAATTTACAAATTGATAAGCATGTACCAGATGCACCAACTTGAAGTTTAGGGTAAAAAAAATTAGTTTAAGGTAAAATTGTCACAAATGTATCGGTTTGAAATTTTTTGTGATGTTAACCATTAAGAAAAATAGAGACCAAAATATGGAAGTGTGAGGATAAGGCAGCTTTTTTGCGATTCGCCAAAGTTTTAGAATTGGAATTGTGACAGCGAAAAAGATATATGAAGACTTTGAAATGATTGATGTAAGTGAGAAATACGATATAGGTAACTGGTTACCGTGAATTCTCTCGTCTAATCAAACACCATGGCTTCTAATCAGCATTTGGGAATTGCAATAGATAACCACATGCAATCGTATAAATGATCACCGGTTAATATGTCAACGTACTGCGATACGACCGCGTTTTATTGAACGAGCAATGCTAATTGTTAGATACTACAAGATCGATCTAACGAAATTGATACGGCACGCGGTAAACAAGATAAGCCGCATTGCACGATCGAAGGGTTTTATCGCATCGTGTGAGATCCGGATTCCGCATCTCAATTTCAGTACACTCTCGTGCATTATTCATTCGTTGAAAAACGGAATTTTTTATGCGCAATAGAATAAAACTTTGTTTGGACTAGACGACTGGCGAAGTTCGGCACGCCACCGTCCCTTGCCTCGGACGGCTGCTTTGACTTTGTCGCGAGTTGCTGCCCACCGCGATGTTTCCCGGTCGGACCAGTCAAAGTTTCGATCTCCAATCCAACCGTTGTCGTACCCTCCGAATCTGGCGCCGACCGTATTGGTCTGAATAGGCGAATTTATGTAATCATCTTTTCCCGAGACTCTTAATCTCTGCCCTCGCGAAGCTTCGTATTGTTAAGTACGTGGCCCATCGTCGACGATTAAGGAAAGCAATATCCACGTGGGGCACGCATCGATCATCAATGCCGCTCGGTTATCGATGCGCGAGTAGGCATGGCTGATGATGATCGACAAAAGTATCGATTGACGACGGGCTTGGAGAACCGCCACGACGCCGAAAAGAAATTAAACATGTAAGGAGCATCGAGATACAGTTATGCCCCTGAAGTTACCAGAAAGCAGAGTAATTGCGATCTTGGGACAACTGGTGTATGTTTTTAGACGAACAATTGTTTGGAACAAGATCATGGCGTCGTATGAGCACAAGACTTTCGGAAGTTGAGAAACATGGACTCGACCCCTGTTAAATACCATTAATCATCTACTGAAGAGCCATGCACAAATCAAACAAATTTACTATTTTTCAATATTTTACCATCTTGCATTATACTTTTATTCTTAGCTGCAATTTTTAGTTCCGTGTTGTCGATTAAATTTCGGTATGGACCTTTTATTCCGGGTGTTGGATCGTCGATTAAATCTTGGTATGATATCTTAATGGTCTTAGGCCGTGTCGTCGATTAAATTTCGACGCGGCTCGCGTATGTCCAGTCCTGTTTGAACTTGAATAGTTGCCTTTTATCACTTACGATATTTCCTGTCCAAAGTCAGTCAGCAGAACCTATTTCCTTTGATTAAAAGCCAAAGAACGACTCAGGACGAAAGATATTTCGTCCTGATAAAAATTTCAATAAAACACTAAGTAATGCGTATTTTAATGAACTTTTTGCTTGAGTTTTGGAACTTCAGCTTGTTATAAGATGAAAAGTTGTCGTTATTACATGGTACAGACATCATACAAATTGTACTTTCTCACTTTCTATCTCTTTCAGCTGCCTTTGATTAATTAAATTTCAATATATCAAGCAAGATTAATATATGCCGTAACCGAAAAATGAAACTGCATGAGCTTTCACCTTGCCCTTCCTTTTCATTTTTTCACGTTTTTATTGCAGTCTATAAAAACTACCATTTCTATATGCTTAATCACTGGGGTTTGTCTCAGTTGCCACTCTTCCTATTTGGGAATGGGAAAGTGTGATGTTCGATTCCCCATCTTTTTAAAAAGATTAGGAGTGGGGATGTTTAGTTTTGGATGTAAATTTTGACTTTCGCACTCTGCAAAGAGGTATGGCAAAAGTTTGAGAAACTATAGTAATAACCGATCGCATTTTGACATTAATATGTTTTTGCTCACGGCGTAATTTCTTCCATAACAATCTAGCCATCCTACGTGGCATGATCAATGGTAATGTGAAAAAAAAAACAAAATTTTGTAATGAATCTAAAATTTCTTGAATTTTCCTTCTTTTTTTTTTCCTTTTTCCTCCACCAGTCATTGGGCATCTACGATGGCCGGCGATTGGCCATAGAAGAAGGAAAAAAAGAAAAAAAAAGAGAAAGAAATTCAAAATAGTTATAAATAATTCATAAAATTTAAAAAGTTCAAAAAATCGTCCACGTCAGCGTCAAGTATGCTCACGGCGTAATTTCTTCCATAACAATCTAGCCATCTTGCATAATATGACCTGTGCTGATGTGAAAATAAAATTTAAAATATTTTTAATGATTCTAAATTTTTTTGAATTTGCCTTCTTCTTTTTTCCTTCTTCCTCCACCAGTCATTGGGCCTCTGAGATGACCGGCGATCGGCCATAGAAGAAGGAAAAAAAGAAAAAAAAAAGAGAAAGAAATTTAAAATAATTATAAATAATTCATAAAATTTTTAAAAATTCAAAAAATCGTCCACGTCAATATCGGGTATACCATGTAGGACGTAGGATGGTTAGCATCCACGTCAATAATTACAGGTCAAAATTGGCCGAAAATGACTCTATTGACAAATTCTTATAATGTTTAAGACCTAATCAAATGCTGATTGCTGAATTGGCATATACACAATAAGTTTAAGACTTTTTCTTAATTTTCCTTGAAGTCTTTTATAAATGATTTAAGAGAGGCTATTGCAATTGTGGAAACGTCATTTTCTCTGTAATATAGGAAACTCAAGCCTTGCGACTCAGTTCATCTTCATGGATATGTGTAAATCGACCATTCGTGCACTTTGAGTAAGGCTCCACTTCTAAAGTGACGAGCACGACTCCCTTGGATATTGTGAGTTGGGACATGATTTGAATATAGGATTTGCTAAATCCAAACCAATAGCTCAACATTAGAAATATCGTTAGCTACACTGAAAATGAAGTTACACTTGATGACAAGTGACTATAAATTGCTTGAAATGTGGAATCATACTTCTACATGCGGGACTGGCAAGCTGGAGGGAATTTATTCAGTTGATTGGCTGGGTGGTTTTGCCACATTCGTAGCAACAAGCAAAACTTTGGGTTTCGAGGTTGGGACTCAACTTCGTAAGACAGCTTGATTTTCATAAGATCATCATTGATATGGATTCTAAAGCCATCAATGATCTTGTTAATCCATTGTTATTATTGATAATGTTAGCATTGTTTTGCTTAAAAACACTAGAAGACCGTTGCGCTCTTACTTTGAGTTTAAAGTGCAACATAAATTTTGAGAAAAAAGTCGCTTTGCTAATTGGTTTACCAATCTTGGAATTGATAAGCATGTAGACAATAGTTTCTTTTCATTATCTCCTAGAGACTTATTTCGTGTTTTATCAGGTGATAAAATAGGGACAATAGATTTGCGATATTAAATTTTTGTATTCAGCTTCAGTCCTTTTTCGTACAAAAAAAAAATGCCTGCTTGGAATATGACATGCTCCTGTCTAGACGATGGCAAACTCGAGATTAGATACTGGCTACATGTGTACGTTGGATATATTCACGATAAAAAGGAAGGCTTCATGTTTAATTTCCATCTCAATTTATTTTTTAATTCAAAGAGATTCTCTAGAAAGATCATTCGGAAAATATAATTTTGACTAAACTTGCGAGAGAAGGTGAGGGGATGGATTTGGCTGGTTGTATGTTAAGATGAAATCAACCCTTTTGACCCACATTGACTCGTTTTTTCTACATTACAACGTGTAAGTCCTATACTCAATTCATATAACTCAAATTTATAGATGTTATTGCACTTGAATGATTCAGATCTCGCTCCTAGGGAGGTCAGCAATGGTGTCCCTCGGCGGCCTCGAGCTACTTAGTCGTAAAACCATTTGCATTAGCTCTCTCTGCTCATTTTGCACCGCTCTACTCATTTTACTATATCGCGAAAGTCAAAAGATATGTGATCTTTTTATCATTAGGCTAAGCGCGTGATCTACGCATATGGAATGAAAAAGCTCCTTTTTTTAGCAAAAAAAAGCTCCTTCTTCGTAGGTCATAAATTGTATGGAATGAAAGAAGATTGATTGAATTTGCATAACAAAAGCTGGTCATGTCATCCTGACAGAGATTACTACTTCATGCTCCTTCCCTGTCAAGGTCATAATTATCAATGGATTTTTTCTTATGTCATGCATAATCCGAACTTATGGGATGTGGATAATGAATTTTAAAAGTTGGCTTTGTAACAAAGATGTATAGTCAGTCAATATATGTACAAAACAATTGTATTATTAGGTAAAAGTCATTTGTTATCTGAATTTGTGCATTTCTCAATCAAGCTATCGAGTTTTTAATTTGTCCAGTCAAATCTAGTTAAATGGAGTTGCCATGTCTGTTGGATCTAACAAAAGTTTGACGTGGAAATCTCAAGCACAACGCTTGTATTGAGAATCCGTGCGCCTACATTGAGAATTCTCGCGTTCAAGGTTTGAATATTATTTTATCTTTACTGTTGCCAAACAATAACGGATAGTTTATAGTGGCAAAATGTTTTTTTCACATCGGACTCTTCTCAGTTCAAATGAGTCAAGCTCCAATTAACCGGATTTGGAGTTAGCGAGACTTAATTTGGAAAAATTAAAATTGTCAACATTTGGTTAATAAGATGCATAAGTTCGAATATAAAAAAGTATGGATTCTTACAGTTAAGGGAGAATTTCACTTTACCCCCACGACTTTGGCGTCAGTGGAAGTCAAATCACGAACTTTAAAATATCGCATTTTACTCCCTTAAGCTTGCATTTTGTTACACTTTTTAACTTCCCATTAACTTTTTTTCATTAATACGTGCCAATTTAGTCAAAAAGCAATCTTTCAAGGCAAAGCTCTTGAAGTTATTCTTTAATTTCATTTGAAACAGGTATTTTCTTAATCCTCCATATTAAACAAGCTTTTTAATGTTCCGTTTATTTATATTTTTCTCTTAATCCAAGTAATATTTAGATTTTTTATGGTCTGGAAGTAATATTTAGATTTTTTTTTTGATCCAGAAGTGATATTTGGATTGAACGCTGGCATTTTCTATGCTATGTCTATGTATCGAGGGAAAAGGCGACGATCGAAACAAAATTGAAGGAGAAATTTCACACTTTACCCTTCCTAATCGCAAACGCACTGGCGAGTTATTCTTAATTTAATCAAATGGCTAGGCATACCCAAATTAAAATCCGAGCGGGAGAGTGCCGAGCCGAGAGCCCGAGATCAGATAAACCCCGAGGGCGATCCAATGCTGTCCACGTCACCTTCTTTGATGCATTCCATGGACAAGCGCACCCGTCCGAGGTAAAAAGCAGCAGACGATTCCCACGTTCGCGAACCGCGTCGCCTTGCGAAATGGAAAAAGAGAAAAAATAAAAATTTTTAAATTACGACGACCGAGAGGCTGCTAAAGTCTCCAAAAGTCAATGTTTCGATAACGTTGATTAATATAAGATCCGTAGATTTTGAACGGAGGGGAAAAAAAAAAACAAAGAGGTAAAAAGGAGGAGATTTCGCCAGTCAATGACAGCTGGCGAGCAAGAAAGAGCGGGGTCGTCTCCTTCCCCGGTCGCGGCAATTGCGGGAGCCACTTTTCCTTTCAGATCCCCGCCCCCCTCCTCACCCACTTGCTCTCTCTCTCCTCCGCCGCGGTGATCGCTGATTGGGCGGATAGGCATGGGCACGCCCGTCATTTCGCCCAGCCCTCCCCCCCCGCGGGGGCATTTCCGACATCTCGCGCCCGCCCCTCCCTCCCCTCCCCTCCCTCCCGGGCAATTTCCTGCTCACCTTCCCTTGCGCGTCATCCCCATCGATCCGATCTCGGCCGTCCATTCCCCATCTCCCCGCGCCCGCCCTCCGATCTCCAATCTCGAAACCCCCCCCCCCCCCCCCTCCCCTTCCCTCTCTCTCCGTCTCTCTCTCTCTCTCTCCTCGGATATATTAATCCGTTTCGAAAAAAATTTTCCTTGCGTTCAAAAACAGTTCATTTTATCCCTCTCTCTCGTGCCACGCCAACGAAGACGAAGACCCCAAGGCAGATTTTGCCGAGTTCCCCGTAGATTGAAGGGCGGTGGTGACAGCGCGCTCGCCGGAGGCGGCGAAGGATTCCTCTCGCCGGAGCTTCGCGTCGACGTCCCGGTTGGTGGGGGCGGGGGGGTGCTCCTTCTTCTGTGACGGGGAGAGGTTTTTGCTCTTCTTTCTCTCTTTGCCGGTCGCGCCGAATCGGGATCCGTTCCGGGGGTGACGAAGATGGAGAAATCATCGGCGGCGGCGGCGGCGGCGGCGGCGGCGTCTCCTCCCTCCGCGGGCGCGGCGTCGTCGGGGTACGCGGCGTGGGACGAGGTGGCCGTGTCGAGCGACAGGGGGAGGCGGGAGGTCCATTTCTTCCTGAGGCGGGTGGACGGGGGCCGAGATCTGGCGGTGGTGGGGCGGGAGCGGAGCTTGCGGCACATGTCCTACCACTGCGCCCTGCCGGGCCGGTCGGCGGTTGGGCTCGGGGACTGCGCGCTGGTCTCGAGCCTCAAGTCCCGGAGGGAGGTCGTCGACTGGTTGAACTCCGTGATTCAAGGTTCGTGGGGCTTCTTTTCTTCCCTATCATCTTCGTCGCTAAGTTCATTAAGATGAAGGTTTTCGTGGGTACGATTGGCGTTTTCTGGTGTTGGGCTCTTCTTCTTTTCGGTTTCTTAACAATCGAAGCGGATATTTAACACGCCTCTTTTCTGTGCTTCGTTTGATTTTGATACGGTTTTGCCTTTTTGGTGCTTTCATCCAAAATATCTCATCCATTTCCTTTTTTGTGGAACGGGGTTCTGGTGTTTTTCCTGGCTTCCTTCTCCGGATTGAGTCGTGAAACAACCTTTTGGATGGTTATGAGTGTGGTTGACAATTCAAGTTTATATTTTCATATGTTTCTTGTTGGAATTTGCGCCCTTTGAGCTTGAGCTGGTTATTTCCTTGCGCGCAAAAGAAATTGATTTCAACGTGTTTCTGTAACCTACTGTTTTCTCGTGTCTTTCATACGCTTCTGCGAAAGATGGGTCTCTCTTCTTTTTTTTTTTTTTTTTTTTGGTTTGGAGACGTATGCCGGCGAAAGATAGACTTGAGGCTGCTATGAAATTTAATTATCGTCTCCCTGTCATGATCTGAAAGGAAAACACTGAGCCAAAACCATTTGATTCGCATGGATGAAGATTCTGTGTCTGAAGCTTCTTCTCCTGTTATTTGAAATTTTTGTGAACTGGCAAAATTGCTTTTTTAAAAGCTGAGAATCTTAATTTCTTATTTTTTGGATGCAGCCCCAATGATTCTACTCTTTTAATTGATTGCTTTCATAGCAGTTTTATCGATCGAAGATTATAGTATATTGACTCGTCGTCTCGTCGTCGCCTTTATGATTATAGAACATGAAAACGTCTATATACTAATGGCAGTTCCTTGCGTTTTCAGTGACCTTGAGATGTTCTTGTTTGGGTTTTGGGAATTGCTTGCCATGCTCTTATGGTCATGGCCTTGTGTTTATTGTGGTTTTGCTGTTCGTGTTATTACAAACTGATGATGATCTGGGCTGCAGGAATGCCTTTTCAAATTTTAAAGAGCTGGTTGAGAGCATCGGAATCGAAATGCCCTCAAATAATCTAGGTTATAACCTTTCATGGCCGAACTTGTCATTTTGTTAATGGATTGGGCTTTCCTTAGATGTGTTTGGACCCACTATCGCTATTCGCCTGTCCCCTTTAAGAACACTTTGAATTCGGTTGATCTCCTGTGTGATGCAACCTTCTGAATCTTTGGATGTTTGGATATCATTGTTGCGCTACTTCTGATCGATATATTACTTCCCCTTCGATTCAGTGTCCTTCTATCAAGGAATAGGATGTGTTCTTGATTTCAGTTTCATGAATTGTATTTTTTGCAGGCCAGTCATCTGAACAGCAGCATCATGCGGACAGTGGCTTTTTGGCTAGAGAAGGTGCACAGAAGCTGGATGTTGGTTTCCCTACGGTTTGTACCCATCATCCCTCTTAACATATTTTCTATATTGTACTATTTTTTTCCTAAGAAACCTAGGTTTGGGGTTTGAGACTTTTGGATCTGTGCCAAATAATTTTTCGCCCTTACAATTGGGCTTGTATTTTATTTGGAACTTATTTTGGTTTCACTCTTTTGAAATTGAGTCTATTGGCCTGAGTGTGTCTTATATTTTAGCCTTTTACCGTTCTTATGTGATTTGGGAATCAAGGGCCTTAGTATTGTCAAATAGCTTAAATGTTCCATTTTCTTCTG
Organism: Syzygium grande; assembly: GCA_024733475.1. Taxonomy (NCBI): domain Eukaryota; kingdom Viridiplantae; phylum Streptophyta; class Magnoliopsida; order Myrtales; family Myrtaceae; genus Syzygium; species Syzygium grande. Next base: position 35,335,447 of record JAMXDD010000007.1, read on the forward strand.
GGTTTTCTGTCGGTTGGTCCTTATAAGTACAGGGTTGTTAGCCTGATGTAGGACTTGCTGAAAAGGTAAGTGACTTGGCCTCATTCAGAGTGCAGTGAATTTATCAAAAATAAAATCGAGATGGAATTCGGTTGTTGATGGGAGATGTCAGTTTTACGATTGCTTTGCGTGGTGTTTGTTAGTAAGTTATGAGCACCTTCCTGTCTATTTTCTCTCTTTTTCTTGCAGCTCTGTTTAATCATTTATTTCTTCTGCGTTTCTTTTTCCCCCCTGTTCAGGATTCTCTAACTGCGAAACCGGGTCATTCTTCCAAGGAGATCCAGTGGTTAGGCTCCCCATGGACATGCAAGAAAAAGCGGAAGCACTTTCCTTCTTTTTTCCGTAGAGGTGTCAAAGTCTCTGTAAGTTCTATTTTGATCTTGGTTTCCTTTTCATGTTATGGGGAATTTCCACTAGTTATCCTCTCTCTTTGTTTGGCATGAATGTCTCACTGTGTTCTACTATTTTCTCAATATTTTCAGGTTCATGACTTTGTATATGTTCTTGCCGAAGAGGATAAACGGCTGGTTGCTTACTTAGACGATATGTTCGAGGATTCCAAGGGCAACAAGATGGTTGTAGTACAATGGTTTCACAAAATTGATGAGGTGATTGATTTGCCTCGTAATTTCAATGACAGAGAGATTTTCTTTTCTCTCTGTCTTCAAGATCTCAGCATCGAATGTATAGATGGATTGGCTACTGTCCTCAGTCCCCAACATTTCGAGAAATATATGAATGAGGCAAGCAAATCTTCGTCGGAAGTATTTGTTTGCCACAACCTCTTCGAAGAAGATGATATCAAGCCTTTTGACATTACACAAGTTGAAGGTTACTGGAATCAGGATGTCCTGAAACGTATGAATCCTTTTCCTCTACCGAAACCTCCTCTAAGATCTCAGCCGACTGAATTTCCACGAGATATGAAATGCAATGTTGATGAAGATGGTGGGATCAGACCTAGAAAGAAGCAACGCCATGTGAAGGAAAGTGATGCCATTGAGATGCATAGTTTGAAAGAAGGGTCTGAGCAAAAAATCATCAAGAAAGACCCTCCACATCATTTGATTGTAGGTTCTGAAGTGGAGGTGCTATCTCAAGATAGTGGCTTGAGGGGATGTTGGTTCAGAGCTTCAATCATTAAGGCATTCAATGCCAAAGTTAAGGTTTGTTATCAGGACATTCTGGATGCAGATGATGAAACAAAGAAGCTTGAGGTATGCTTTCTCATCTCTACATCACTTATTTTGTTATTTCGTTGGGATGTTTTACATTCGGTGTTAAACATGTTTTACTGGCTTGACGTTGCAGGAGTGGATTCCAGCATGTAGAGTGGCTGCTCCTGATGAATTTGGTCTCAGAATTATTGGAAGGTCAATGATTCGGCCATGCCAACGGTGTAGAGAAAGTGAAGTTCCAAAGGTTGTTGATGTTGGGACTGTTGTGGATGCTTGGTGGAACGATGGGTGGTGGGAGGGCATCGTGGTCCGTAGAGAATCTGAAGACAGACTCTGTGTCTATTTCCCAGGTTTGAAAGAGATTTTACTTTCTTGAATTTTCTCCCTGTTTTACAGATAATCATATTAGATTTTCGCTTTGCTTTTCCCCTCTTGTTCTTAATATTTACTTATTACCTTATGCAGGAGAAAAACGAGAATTAGTCTTTCCCTTGGGGACTTGAGACATTCCCGAGAGTGGTCAGAAAATAGATGGATTCATATAAGGAATAGAGCAGATGTCGTCACTGCAATATTACCTCACTTGCGGGTGGATCAACATGTGGAGGAACATCACAGTAATGAAGCCGCTGAAGCTGCAGTTAAGGACTACCGTAAGACATCAAGAAACAATGAGGTTGGTCATGAGAATCCTCTGGATCATCAGTCGTACTCTCGGTATGATGGGGTAGATGAGTCGCTGGCTGTTCCGGATCTTCTGAAGGATGATTCTCTTGCTCATTTGAAATGGAAGGTTTCAAGGAAGAGAAGTCGAAGTGGTGGGAGTTCTTCCCTGAAGGTACAATTTGATAATGACTGTACGAGCTCGCCGGAGATGGGAATCTGTACCCGTGCGAGGTTTTTGATGGATGCCACCATGAAAGTTGATCACGAGAATTGCAAGTTTGCCGGTGATTCACTTTTCAGTTCTTCAGTAGTGCCGACGCTGACAAGCTTGGTCATGTCCAGGTGAAAGACCACTTGGACAGTGATCTATCGCCCGGTGGTGAAAATTTAGTTGAGGCGCAGGTATGTTTGAAGGGCGATGTTATATTGCCAATGAAGTGGAAAGTACGAGGGAGCAGAAGTCACCTAAGACGGCGCAATGACAGAGCAGGTAAATGACGGCAATACCACCAGCTGCCTCGCTGGGTTTGTGATTACTGAAGTTTTGCTTTGGACAAAGTCGATGAAAAGAGATTTAATCTCTCGAGCTGTGGTCTCGGGTGCTGCTCTGGGTTTGAATCCCATGCCACAATCTCTCTGGTCGCTTAGTAGGTCTAGAGTTTTAAATCTTGTTCTCCGCTGTGCATCATATCGATGCAGCTCCAGGGTCCTCGGACTTAGGTTGTTAATAGGAAAAGTAACCGCATCCGGGTCCTTTTTGGTCACATTTATATTTTACATGTAACCACAGCCTGAGGGTGCCACAGCCCAGGCAACAATTTTGGGTGCAGTAGGGTAACCGTTAGGACTGACTTTTCGAGTCTCCGTTGAGGATGTCTTCTTGGAATCTGTACATGACCTCTCTGTTAATAAGATTTGATGTTGGAGTGATTGAATTGAATTTTGTTTTGCAATGGAATGAAACAGATGGAGATAACATCTGTACAGATTGTACCGTATACCACGTTATTGTTTGTAAGGGTTTTAGGGGTGAGCGAGGGAGAGGAAGAAGATGAGGAAAGTGTAGAATGATGAGATGTGCAAAACGTTTTTCTTGTTGGGAGGTAAAAAAGGATGATGGCAAAATTCTCATGCGAAAATGGTTTTTTCATTAATTTTTAATTTAAGGGAAAGCTGGAAGAGTTTGAAAATCTTCCACTTCCCTTTTCACTTCATTCATGAAATTTGGATGTTCTGAGAATTTGTTAGACGTGCGGGAGTTTGTTCTCTCCTCAAAATGAGCACTCCCATTTTCTGTGTCTCCCAAACAGAGGAATGCTCTGGCGACATTCCTTCCCGAAAATCCTCTCCAGAACTTCCACTGGTTGGAGAGACGATGGGATATAGTTTCTGGACCTGGGCGAGGCTGACGTGTGATTCGACTTACACCGTTACACTTCTTTTACGTCGCTCGGAGATGTTAGTGCTGTAGTCTGATGATATTCTTTTCGAGCTAATAGAAAGTATCGCGTCTCACTATTCAGATTTGCTTGAAGATTAGGCTGTGCAATGTTTCATGAGATGCGAATGCTTGTGCAATATCCACGCAATGCACGAATGCATGGCCTAGGAGCAAAGCAAGAGATGCCTTATATGCAGGTTGTAGTTTTGGTAGAATGATATATGCTTCTCGCGGGTTCAAGCCACGGCCACCCTCAAAGAAAGAAGCTTGGAATTCACCCCGAGGACAAGCATTGTTCCTTGAGGACAAGAAACCACCTCCCTCTTTCTCTGCCTGCAAGAATCAGATCCCAACATGAAGGACAGAAAAGAGAACTTCCCAAAAGCAGAACTTTGGAAATATTCTCGCTTGACCCTTCCTATCCTCCCACCTCCCAAGTCCTCCTCTTCCGTAAGCCCTTTTAAGTCCCCCTAATCAACTTCATAATTGACTTGCAAATCATGTGTAGAACGAGCGCCAGCAGGTTGATGCCCCCAAAGGCAAGATTGATCCCATACTCTGTGTCAGTAGTGCTGCCGGTTCTTCCTCTGCTTTAAAGTTTTTTCTGACCCCACCTTGCAGGTTTGCTATATGACCATGAGGATGAGCATAGATTGCAATGCTTGTTGCAGGAAACTAAGGAGAATCCTCTTGAGTATGAAAGGTACCGGGGAGTCCTTCCTCCCTCTTTTCCATTTACCCATCTTGCAACTTGAGTTTCTAGATCCAATCCATTAGGTTCGTGACGAGGTTTGTATCGTCTTGAAGAAATTGAGACCCACGTGATCGAGAAACCAAACAACCGAGTTTATGTGTATGGGAGGCTCAGGCCATCCGACGTGGCGATTAAGCTGAGGAGGAAGATGAACCGTCGAGTTGAGATATTGGAGGTTCAAGATCTTGATAGCGGTGACGAACATGTCGAGCAAAATCCTCCGCCGATCGAACATATTGAGCCAAGGTATGAAGTGCACCCATTGAACTTCCATGGCCAATCAAATACCCGATCAAGCATACAAAAGGACGATTGATAAAATCGCTACATCGTCGTATGTAAATTGAATGCACAGGTGTCGAAAGGGAAATTGCAAAAATGTATTCCAAGCTTTTTAGCAAGTAGAGATGCGCACATGAAAAATTGGATTAACTTCGATTATGGTTTAAGCATATCGTGCGGAAGGTCATGGTCATACACATAATCTATCTCGGAGGAAAACCTTCAATACGAAACACGGGACGTACATCGGACGAAGACACGATCACGACGATACGGAAAACCGTCCAAAGCTTATCAACATCGAGAGCTGGGCAATCTAATTTCTCATTAATCCAACGAATCAAGACTCAACCGCGTGCACTCATCCAAAGACCGGTATCGCCGGAGGCCTCGCCGTTCGCACCCGCTCTATATGTGCGCCATTAAAGTTATCCGAGTTTAGGCACCGGGCCCATTACATTGACAGTACACAACCATCTCCCCCTTTTTCGAGAAAGGGAGCGCTTTGCTAATTTTGGTGCTTTCTAGGACGGGGTTGACCACGGTGGGTTTTTCGCTCTCGCGCCCTTTTCTTTTTTTGTTCCACCCTGCTCGTATCAAAATTTTGTCGCGGGGCTTTGGAATCGGGGCGGGCGCATTGCGATTTGGATCTTTCTTTTTTTTTTTTTTTTTCCCCTCGTCTTAATTTTCCGTTCCACAATTTCCTCAATTTAGGGGAAAAAGAAAAAAAGGAAGAGAGAAAAGAAGAAGAAAACCGATAAAAAGGGGGCTTGCTTATAAAAGTACATCTCGCCGCCGAGGAAATCCCGAGTTCCCGAGAAAGCGTGCGCGTCGTCGTATGCTTCGAGTCTCCAAATAATCGCAATCATTCGCTCTCTCTCTCTCTCTCTCTTCCGATTTCACCACCTCTTAAGTTCCTTCCTCTCGCTCGCTGCCATACCAATCGGTGCGATCCGGCGCGCGCGACGACTGAACCGGAAGCAAAACCCTAGCTCCGACCTCCGACTTCCGATTCCGATTCCGATTCCCACCGCCGCGCCGCGCCGCCCGCCTCCTCCCCTCCCTCGCCTCGCCGCCCATGGCGAGCGGCGCGTCCGATGGCGAGGCGTGCCGCAAGCACCGCCGCTCCTCCTCCCCCCCGGCCGCCGCCGCCGCCGAAGCCTCCTCACCGGCCCGAGGCGGCGGCGGCGATGGCGGCGAGGGGGACGGCGCGGACAGGGCCTCGAAGAGGCACAAGCACCGCCACGGCCACCGGCACCGCCACGGCCGCGGCCACCGCCACGCCGGCAAGAAGGCCGAGGAGGAAGCCGGTTCCGGGGGCGGCGGCGAGGGCGTCGATTCTCCTTCCCCCCCTCCTCCTCCTCCTCCTCCTCCTCCTCCTCCTGCTTCTGCTGTTGCCTTGCCTCCTCCTCCGCCGCCGGCCTCTTCGAGGCGCGATGACGACGTGGAGGAAGGAGAGATTCTCGAAGAGGAGGGTTCTGAGCCTGTTGAGGAGCTTGACTTTAAGAATCTGGTGTGCTCTATGGCCTTCTCCTATTTATTTTTTTTGACAGTTATCTGTACTTGTTGTGGTCGCATAGTTTTCTCAAATTGACGTTTTACAGGGTTTGATTGTAAGCTTTTCCTGGTGCTCGAGAGAGTGATAGAGAGAGAGAGGGAGAGATTGCCAGTCTGCCTAGTTCAGATTTTATTGCACTTGTAATATGACGAGTTTTGTTTTTGGTTGATGAGTGCTTCCGTGAGAGAACCTGATAAGCCGAGTGAGTGTGCCGTGCCTGTGTAAGACCCTGCTTGCTCTGCTCCTGCATGACTGAAAAATTGCGAAAAAAAAGAGGTTTGGTCGAGACGTTTACAGTGAAGACTGATGGCTTGCTGTTGATTTGTAAGAGCTGGTTATATCTTGTTTTGTTTAGCTTTTTTTGCATGTTGAGCTGTTATGGCATGTATTTTGCAAACTAACATTTGGTTTAATCTCGTGGCTTTAAGGTAAATAATTCTGAATCTGGTGTGCTGTCTGCCGATAGAAGCATTGGAGTTGTTTCTGGAAATTCAAAGTCGATGGTTGATGAACTCCAGTCAGCAGTTGCCGATGATAGTAAAGTAAATGGCGGTTTAGGTCACGAGAGTCGTGGACCGAGATTCCACTCTAAAGGTAACGACAAGGCTAACAACCGATATAGTGCCGACACCACAGAGAGCGGAGACGGTGATGTAAGTGATCCCACCGATAGACACAAGACATCCCCCTGCTCACCAAGTTCTGATAGATACAGAGATGATGGATCGAGGTCACGAGATTTTGTGAGGGAAAGATCTCGTTCTCAAAGCAGTTTACCGTATGGAGGCTCGCCTTTAAAACGAACAAACCATATGGAAAGAGAAAGGGAAAGGGAGTCCTCATATTTTTTCGAGAAAAGCAAGATTGAATATGATTCAGATGATCAAAATATGACTTGGCGCAGCAAGGATAAATTGCATAGCGCTAGAGATATTGCGAAGGGCGAGGAAAGGGAAAGGATCAACTCTGACAGAAGGTATGGTAGCATGGAGGATCAGCATTACAGCAGGGAGAGGAGCATTGAAGATAAAAGCATGGGAAGTTATGTTGATGCAGTAGATAGGAGAAGGGAAGAACGAGAAAAAAGCAAAGATAGGGATGTGGACCGGGTCCATAGAAAGAAAAGTGAACGTGAAAGGAGCAAAGATAGGGATGTCGACAGGGACTATAGAAAGAAAAGTGCACGAGAACGGAGCATCGGCAGGGAGTTGGAGTGGGATAGGGGAAGAGAGAAAGAAAGAGAAATGAGCAGGGAGAGGGACTTGGAGAGGGATAGGAGAGGAGATAGAGATAGAGATAGAGAAAGGGAAACGAGCAGGGAGAGGAATATGGATAGGGATAGGAGAAGAGAGAGAGAAAGAGAAATGAGCCGGGAGACTGACATTGATAGGGATAGGAGAAGAGAAATAGAAAGAGAAAGGAGCTGGGAGAGGGACATGGATAGGGATAGAAGAAGAGAGAAGAAGAGGGAGAGGAGTATAGAGAGGGATAGAGAGAGAGATAGAAGAAGGGAAAGAGAAAGAGAAAGAGAAAGGAGCCGGGATAGGCCCAGAGATGGTAGGAGAGACAAGGACAGAGAGAGAATCAGGGAGAGGAGTAGGGATAGGAGCTGGAGATCAGAGCGGTTGGATGATGGAAGGAGGGAGGAACGTAGGGATGGCCCGGAGTGGCAACAAGTATGAAAATGTCGAAGATGGTTATGTTGATAAGCATGGATATTCAAAGCACCCAAGACGAAATGAAGTGGAAGATGACATTGATAGAACAAGTAGAGGGGTTTCAACAAAAATGAGCGCTGCAACAGCTAGTACTATGGATGGTGATAAGGAGGTACACAGAAGGTAATTTTTTTTGTCCATGGGGTCAGCTTGGAATTCTCGGTCGTTAGCTCTACTTCTCTTTAGTAATTGATTTTTTTTTTCTGGCTGTTATAGCGATGAGGATGAAAAGGATGACCTTGATGGAAAGTTTTCATTTGAGATAGCTGAGCAGGAAGAGGAGGATCTCAATAGAATTAAGGAAGAAAGTAGAAGACGAAGGGAAGCCATTATGGAGAAGTACAAGAATTGCAGCAGCAGCAGCAGCAACAACGAGAAGAGCATGTGCAGTCTCAGGCGGAAAATGCGGTGGAAGGTAATTGTTGATGACAAACCATGCCTGGATGTCCATTTATCAAGTTGTATGCTTCCCATTTGATGAATCCAAGGGAAACAAAAATTTTGTTCATTTGTTACTGCGAATTTTATTTCTATAGTCATTAGATTTTTTTTATCGGGTTTGTAAACTGCCCTGTGGCACTAAGATTAGCATATGAGGGTTAGCCATAATTTAATTGGAAATCATCTTGCAGTAACTGTTTTACTGCTAAACAGCCAGACTGTTGAGTGCTTCAAAGGAATGCGAAGTTTGGTCATTTGTAGCTTGTTGGGAGGAAACTGTGTCTGGTGGAACCTGGAAACTGAATGCAGTTGATAGTCCTTTTAGTTGACTTGTGCAAAGTCTCATATATTTTCTGATAAAGAGGCAATATAGTGCTGTTGATTATGCATTCTAGTCTTATTGTTTGAATCGTTGTTTTTTAATTTTTTTTATCCTTACTGTATTTCTCGATTTACAATTTTCTTGTATTTTGTAGACAAAGCACGTCCAGAAAAATCAACAGCAGAAGTTCATGGAAATATTGCTGTAGGTGTGGATTCATCTGTTGCCGAATCATCATTTTTAATTGGAAAATCACCTCTTCGAAATGGAATTACTGCTACTGATGGGAGCTCTGGTGAAAGAGGTCTAGGAGAGGGTACGCCGAAGGTGTGTCCATCAATTCTCTTATTCTGTTTATACAAATGAGCTTTTTCTACGTCCTATTGAGGTTCTTAGTTCTTGTCTACTTGTTATACTGTTCGCTTAGAATACCCTGTTGAGCTTTGAATTTCCAAGCGCCTAACCTTACCAAACTATGTGACTGTTTTTTCTTTATGTGAGCAGAGTGAGGGATTGGATGACATCTTCTGTGATGATATATTTGGAGATTCACCCGCTGGTGCACGTAAGACGGTAAGTTAGAGTTTATTTTCTACTAATTTACTATGATTGCATCATCCGTTATGAAAAACTGACGTAAAACATGTTTTGGGCACATGTGCTTGTTAACGTGCATACTATGCCATGTTGACCTTGTCCATTGAGGTAAATATGTTTTTAGTGTGAATATTTGACATTCCCAGTGTCATCTTCTGTGTCAATTTAGATTAGATTGATTTCTGGGTTCTACTTTTCAGGACATTTTCCTCCGAGATATCCTTTGCACAAATTTTCATTTGTAATGTTTTTGAGATTTTGATATCTTTTCTTGGTAAGGGTTCATAGTGTTACTAAATAATGCCCTGGTAGATCTCTGTCAATAACTGGACGTAGAGTTGATTGATTTCTGGGTTCCACTTTTTATGACATTTTCCTCTGTGATATCCTTTGCAAAATTTTTCATTTGTACTGGTTTTTGAGATTTTGATATCTTTTTTTGGTAAGGGTCGATAGTGTTACTATGATAACACCCTGGCAGATCCACTTTGTAGATTTCTATAAGGAGGTCTCGTAGAACTGTTCTTTCGAGATTGAAAGATTTTTAATTTGCTCCTTGTTTCCTTATATTGATCAGAGTTGCTCTTCTAAACTAGAAATCAGTTTAAGTTCACATGCAAAGCTGTGTCTGCAAGACAAGGACATGAATTCTTCCCCATATACTTCTGGACTTGTTGAGACATGTTTGCTATGGCTTTGCCTTTTAGAATGATTTTATTGATGGAACTAACATGCATGGCTTTGTGTGGTGGATGGAAATTAGAATGACTTGATGATTCATGGAGTTTGGTCTTCCCTTATCAAGAGAGTGGTTACTATGATATTATATAATGCTAAATTTGGTAGAGTGAGGGTTAGCAATAAAGAGTAGAATATACTAATGGTGTTGATATTAAGGCAAGATAGTGGTTCAATTCATTAGACATGTAGAGTTCCTAATGGTACATGTCGAAGGAGATCAACTTAATTCCAGAAGTCTGTTGTGCATTGTACCACAGTAGGCGCTGATGAACACATCCCTCTCACCCCTACCACACCCTTCTGCAAGTTTTTGGAACGCTTCAAGTTCCAGTTGAGCATTTAGGTCATTCTCTCTGTTTTCTGCACTTATCTTTCTTTTCGTTTACCTTTTTTTTTTTTTTTTTTTGGAAAGAGGAGGGGGGGGGGTTGGAGGGATGGAGGGAAAGAGGTGAGTAGTGAGGGTGGGGGCTTTGATGTTGCAAACGGGCACAATGTGTAAAACATGGCTCATTTGAATAAAGGCTTGACTTCTGTGTGTGAATAATCATGAACCTACCTAATACTCCTATTTTCATGAGTATTTTCCTTTACCGGTAAGCTTTTTTTTAGTGGGAAATAAAGATATAGGATCACTTACATAACTACCCTCCAAAAAAAGAGCAGGTCTTTCCCTGCCTTTTTTTCCTAATTAAAAGTGGATGTGATTCCCCATCCATTTCAAGTTGATGGGTGATTCTTACAAATTGTATCCAAACTGCACTAGAATTGGGTTATTCTCAATTTCCTCAAGCGTAATTTTGAAATTTTTATGTTTTCCTTATCTTTGAAAGTTGGACCTTGACATGGTGTTGCTTCTCATGTAGCTAGAACATTGATTGCTTTTAGTGCTAACGTGTAATGAATTTTACGGTCATTCTTAGGCCTTGTACTTTCTGTGTTTTGCAGGGTAAAGGAGGTGGTTTACCTGTCGAAAGGAGTGGTCTCCATGACAATTGGGATGATGCAGAGGGATACTATAGTAAGTCATGTAGCAATTCATTCATCTTGATTTTCTTTCAAGTTTCCATTATACCCATTTAAGTCTTGATGAGAGTGCTTTAGACTATGGTCATTTATCAGCTTAATCAAAGACTTTGTCTTGTGTTGTAAAATGAATGGCGTCTCTAAGACCATATATTTGCTTGGTGATAAGGACACAACATTAATATGACTTGTCCTGGTTCACTTTCTGTCTCCTTGCTTAATTACCTGTAAGCACCAAGAAAGAGAGGCTGCATGTCAACTGTTGATTTTTGAGTACGTCTTGGTTGTTTATGGCAGTTTTTATAATCTTGTTTTGTGGAATGTGACTTGTTTTACTGAGTTTTTATGAAGTGAACATGTTATGTTTCAAGTAACTATTCATCCCTCGATGACTATGGTTGGAAACCTGTGTCCTATTGCAAGATGTTCTCTCTGTTTCATGTTGGTCGACTAGCTCCTTTCAATTTATATTACTTGCATGCTATAAATGGAAATTGTTGAGACATTATCAGTAGAATGTTCTGAATGGTTTATGATCATGTTTTGAACAGTGTAGTAGATGTTCTCCACGTTATTAGCTGAATCAAGAGAACTTCGGGGTTATGTAAATGGGATGAATATTTCTGAAAAATATATTAAGCAACTTGTAGCTAATTTAGATGTTACTACTTCTCTTTGGAGTGCTGATTACTTAGCTCAAAAATTCTTTTTGATTCACTTTTAATTTGACTGATGCAGGCTATCGATTTGGTGAGATACTTGATGGCCGATATGAAGTTATTGCTGCACATGGGAAGGGAGTTTTTTCGACTGTAGTTCGTGCGAAAGATTTGAAGGCTGGCATTGGTGAACCAGAAGAAGTGGCAATAAAAATACTGCGAAATAAGGAGGCCATGTAAGTGGCCAAGCTACTTTATTGGGGATGGTGTGAATTAATTTGCAGTTTCTCTCATTGAATATATATCAAATTCCTGGCAAATTCCTGGCCTTAGTTGTGTCTCTGTGTCTTATATGTGTCTAGGTACAAGGCTGGTGTTGAGGAGCTTGGCATATTGAAAAAATTAGTAGGTGCAGATCCTGAAGACAAGCGGCACTGCGTTCGTTTACTTTCCAGTTTTAAATACCGCAATCATCTTTGCCTGGTTTTTGAATCTCTTAATATGAATCTACGTGAAGTTTTAAAGAAGTTTGGTCGCAATATTGGTCTTAAATTAACTGCTGTTAGGGCTTATGCGAAGCAACTCTTTATTGCTCTGAAGCATCTCCGAAACTGTGGTGTCCTTCATTGTGATATAAAGCCTGATAACGTGCTGGTAGGTTCTGGTATCTTCTTTTTGCTGTTGTATTCAAGTATTATTGTTTCTTATTTTCGTTTTAACTTAATACATTTTACTTCAGGTTAACGAGGCAAAAAATGTGTTGAAGCTTTGTGATTTTGGAAATGCCATGTATGCTGGAAAGAATGAAATCACACCATATCTCGTGAGTCGCTTTTATCGTGCCCCAGAAATCAGTAAGTCTTCTCGATAAAGTAATTTCATCTTGACATGGTTTTATTATTAGTTTTACCGAATTTTCCTATTTCACTTCATTATAAAACATATTTCATTCAGACTTGGCTGAATTCCTGTTACAGTTCTTGGCTTGCCTTACGATCATCCATTGGATATGTGGTCTGTGGGTTGCTGTTTATATGAGCTTTACGCTGGGAAAGTTCTTTTTCCTGGTGCTACCAACAATGACATGCTTCGTCTACACATGGAATTGAAAGGCCCTCTTCCAAAGAAACTGCTTCGAAAGGTATAACGAGAACATAATCACTTGTTTGTATCCCATTTTCATTTAATCTGCTGCAATATGTAGGATCTCTCTCTCTCTCTCTAGGCGTACGTGTGTATATGTACAGACCTTAACATATACATACAGCATATGCGTGGCCACCTACATAACAATGTATATGGACATGTTAGTGCTTGCACAATGTATGTATTTTCTACTTATGTAGTAGTTATTGGAAGTTGATTTTTCATGGAACGATAACATATAGTACCAGCATTTTCATCTGGTTTATGCGCATCTGTGGGTAGTGTTGGCTTGTTGTGTTTCTGTTCTTACTTATTTTCATTTGCAGGCAGCATTTGCAGACCAGCATTTTGATGCAGACCTGAATTTTCTTGCTATAGAAGAGGATTCTGTCACCAAAAAGGTCTATATTTTGTTTCAATGTGGCTTTGATGTGCAACAACGTGGTGCTTTTAAAGTTTAATAGCTGATATATTGCATGTCCTGTTGATTGAGTCTTCAACATCGTCTGTGCAGAGCATAAGGAGATTGATTCTTAACATCAAGCCTAAGGATATTGGGTCGATTATCAAGGGTTCTCCTGGTGAGGATCCAAAGATGTTAGCTAACTTTAAGGATCTTCTAGACAAAATTTTTGTATTGGATCCGGACAAGAGGATGACCGTACAACAAGCTTTGAATCATCCTTTCATCACTGGCAAGTGAAACATGTTGCTGATTTTTGACTCCAGAATGCTGTTGCACTTGATAATTGTCTTTGGAAGATAATTCTTATTCAGAATATCTAATCATTTCGGCATTATCTTTGCTTAATTACCTGTGCTGGAAGAAGAGCTTCAAGAGGGTTTATGCCATTATTGAAGGGGGATGGCATTTGTTCAAGAATACACTTTACTGGCGGTTCTTTCAGTGGAATGTACTGTTCCTATTGTAAGATACTTGCTGAAGGCGTTCTTTTACCAGTTATCAAGTTCATTATATTTGTTTTTACGTGTAATTTCAATTTATGTTAGCGTTCAATCTGATGGAGATCAATAACAGGAATATAATTGGGTTGTGGGTATAGTTCTTGAGAAATGGTAGTGGAGGTCCTACGTGGACTGCATTTTTCTCATCTTTGACTTTGCCAGATGTCTGGCTTTTGAACTCCAGGCTGGCTACCCATGTCATGCTAGTGTGGCAGTTCTTTATTCTTAGTATTCATCATGTAAATTTCCTGGATTATCTCGAGTCTAATAGAATTTTTGGTTCAGGATCTCTCCCACTGCTTTGAGGCAACCTTCCAGTGTTTAATTGCTTTACAAAGGCACCCTGGAGAAGGTACCTTGGTTTGTTGATTGGGAGCTTGTTGTGAAACCTTGACAGTACTAAATAGTGCTCTGTGCTATATGTTGTACCCATTTTGCCTAAAATGAGCCATCATGATTGTGAGTCACATGAGCTGTATGGGCTCGATAAACATCGTTGTGTAGGGGAAATTGAAAAGTTTTTCTGTTTGATGCTGTATTGTGATCCCCTGTATAAGCGCGCTAATTGTTAGGGGGTCATTGAATGTGGATGTGACAATTCCCTCTTAGTGTTTGTAATTTGCATTGAACTGATGTTTTTGTCATCTATTTCTCTATTTAATAAGTGAGGAGATTTTGTCAGCCATTCTTTTTTGTGTGATTTTCCCTTGTTTTTTGTATCATATATGTGCATAGTCTAATCAAGTTATGTTACATCTGATCCATGGACTAATGACTCTGGAGGCTATTACGCTGGAGACTTATCGCAGCAGCCTTCAAAGTGGAAGGATGCGTCCGTGAGTAGTAATATCTAAAATTTGGGCTGTTATTCTAGCTTTAGTGTAGCTTTGAGGCAATGTGAAGATTAGATGGCCCCTGATGTGATCTTTTTGTCTTTTTAGGGCACAGGTTCCATGCTTCTGCGAGTTCGTAAGTATCTTCATATCCTATAGGTAATCGTTATCCATACAAGTTAAGATTTTTTTCTTTCTTTTTTCCCTCACTAGTATAAGATTCTTCCATCGGTCTATAATTTAGTCTTTTCACTGCTCTATGTTTCACATATGTGAGCAATTAGTAAGGTGTCATTGCTGGCCTTCATATGGGAAATAAGCATGTAGGGTTGATTTTGTAGTCCCTGCTAGCTGAGCTGTGAGCCCAGAATTATGGGGCCATAAGCAACTCAATTGGGTAAACAGGTATTAAAAGTTTAGAGAAATATACATCCATTATATTGGGAATTGAAGGAAGAGTAATGGACTTTTACTGGACATTTTATGGCAAGAGCAGTTTTACTTTGCTTGTATGAATAACTGAACTTTTTATTACCTGGCAAAGGGCTATGTATAGTCTACTTTGAATGGTGCAACATTTCTTATTACTGTACTGGTCTGCGAATGTGCATGGATCTCTACATGTTGTCACCTTCATTACTTTTTGGATTAACATCCCTCTCCTTTTGAACTTCAAAGGATCGTTCTGTACTGGACTTCCTTTTTAGTAGTGAGACATGGTTTAATACTTGAGGCTCTTTATGAGCACTCAAGGATTCGTATATGTCATGTAAGGCAAGTGTTATGTGGGTCTTACGCTGGGTGTTCGGAAAAATGTAATGGACAATGGATAATGATTTGTCTTTGTGTTCAGTTGGACCGTTCTCACTAAGATCCTAGAGGTCCTGGTTTTGAATCATACCTTCCAGACCCCTTCACAAAAAGAGAGAATAGAGAGAGTTGGTGATATGAATCTGGGTAATTTTGCAGATTTGATACTGGCAATTGACAGTATTATTGTAAAGTTTGATCGAATGGGTTTCGTTACTGCAATAGAAGGTTTGAGAAGATGTCCTATCTTGAATGCAATGCAATTCAAGTTTCTCTGCAGTAGCAGACTTCACAGACGAGTGTTTCACAGTATAGAGACAGTTAAATTGTTACCTCTGTATGAAGTAAAAATTCCCTGCTGACAAGCTCACAAGAAGAAGATAGCAAATTGTTGAAACACATGACTTTCGACAGAGTCTGGTGGCAATGTGTATGATGCTTATTTATCATCCATGATCACTTGACATTATAAATTGAATACATCACTATTAACTTGCTTCCATTTCACTCCATCCTCTCACAACTGTAGCTCTGCATTCTCCCCCACCCCCCTTGCCAATGTCGTTCTGGAGAGGTACACACACTAAATAAGGAAGATTTATGGACATCAACAGCAGTCTCTTAGTAGTGCTCCTTCGTTAGTCTGCTGAACGTTTTCTATGAGAAGCCCCAGAAGGTCATTGATTATTATTGCCAGGGTGGTTCTGAAGATGTTTAGGCTGAGAATTCCAAGTTGTCCACCCAAAGAGAAAGGGGGGACGTTGTCCTTACCTTCCACTGCTTCTAATATGTTTTGTAGCAACATAAGGACAATTAGGTCAATGGTAATGAGTTCTCTCGTCTTTCCCCTCTTTCTCTCCGTCTGTGCACTTGTTGGCATGTGGGCATGCGAAGAAGATACACTACAGCGACTAATGTGACCTAGTGTCTTCTTACATCTGTCTGATCTGTCCGCAAGATGATATGTACAGATTAGTGAAGCTCAACAAATTGGAACGAAGCCCTATCAAGGCAACTATTGACCATAGATCGCTTGGTCCATGGAAGAAAACTGGTGCTTAGAACATCTGTACTAATGTGCTCATTAGGTGAAGCTTCTCCCAATGTTTTGCTTGGATTGAGATACGCTACTTATTTGGAATAATGTACTGTTGATCGACCAGTACGAGTGGTCTGATACCTGCAATTTGAATTTGTATAATGTACATATAAATGGTGGATAAATGGTAGAATCTTGAATCACAGTGCCAAAGATGGTTAAATATAGACAGAAAGCTTAAATTCTGAACTTTCTGTGCGTAACATAGCTGGGTCTAGACCTTCAATTGGTGCAATCAATTGCTGAGACTTTTCAGAAAATTGCGCAAGTCCTCCCGGAAAATGGCTATTGCTGCTATGCAGCTTAAAGAGTCCTGAAGGTTGCAATATACATTGTTCCATACGGTTTTGTAGCTAATCAGACGCTATCTGGTCAGGCATTTTGGCTTTTCAGTTAGTCCTTTCTGGGACTACCCAAATCTTCTGTCTTCAGATTCTGTGATCAAAAAGCGCACGAGTTCGCTGTTGCCGTTTACATGACATGCTTGACATGGGGGATGTATTTGGCCTTCATTATTGCATAATATTTGCTGAAAAGAAAATCGTAATAATTTGGAGTGGACTGCGTGCGATATCTTGTGGTTTAATCTGTGCCCTTATCTTGCTTTTTCTAACTGTTGTTTTAGTGGGTCCAGTTTTTAATTTGAGTGCCCGATGTTCTAATGAAGCAATTCACACTTTACGATTTGTTTTCCCGGTTGATGGTTATAGTGGCGGTGATCTATGCTGGTTGTCATCTTGAATGTGCCGAAAGTGGTGCTTTATTGTATAGTACTCTGCGATTAGTAATGTCGCACAAGAAACGCCATCTGTGAAGACGCGTGTGTTCAGTTATATAAGAAAAGCAAATTTGAGCCGGAGTCGAGTGTAATTGTGTTGGCCGGAGTCGAGTGTAATTGTGTCTGTAAGTATTTTTCTCCGTGGCACGCCTATGGTACTCTTTTATTTGTTTGTTGAACTATGCTTGCTTCTGGCTCTGGGCATGGTTTGCTTTTTCTCTTTTTCCCTATTCAATGTATAGATTTTTCGAAATTCTGCCGCCTTCTGGATGATCGGAAGCAGCCTCTTATCTTTTACTTCCATGAACGTCAACTCAAGTTTTCATCCCTCGCGGAAATATGACTTGGAAAGTTTGGTTGACAATTGCCTCTGGTCATTTGAACTATATGACGTTAAATAATATTCTCCCTTAGTTCTTCTGGAATAGGTATATGTTCCAGCCAATATACTTTATCAATTATTCGAGCAGAGATGGTTGTGAACAGGTAATAAAATGTTCGGGCAAGTTGCTCTTCGATGATTGGACCATTCGTGGTCCCATTTGTTGACTAATTGGTTGGTTGGTTGGTTGTGACATAACCTGCCTGTGTTCTCTAGATTTCTTCTAGAAGTCAGGTTTGGTAACCCCCAAGAAACTCCATGGCAACCCCACAGTAATTGTTATAATCGGCGGCGAGCCTCACGCTTGCGGTGGAGTCCATGGCTAACAATTCTTCGATTGGTTAACCGGGAAAAAGAGAGGTGATGCCAAAAAATCTTTCTCGCGTCATTCCGCGTATAGACACGGAAGGCTGTCTAGTTGAAGGCTTGTAATTCCAGCAAAAGGGAATGTCGAATGTTTTGTATCTGCGATTGCTTATCATAAACTGCCGTTGGGAGTTAGAAGGTACGTAGGTAATTTGTCCATGGGACGCGAACAACGGAGAATTTATGATGTAGCGGGAAATATTTGGGGCGGAGGGCCGTTGCTCTTAGTGTAGAATGAATCGGTTATACGGCTTGAACGATTTCCTCCAACGAGATTTGAGATCCGGATCGGCCAACCGACCACACTTCTGACCAAAATTTAAAACAAAAAATTAAAAAAAACCAGCCACGCTTGGGTGGCCTGTTGTGGCATGGGCTACTATACTGGTTTACTGGTTTGGTGCCGCTCTATGTGCCGGTGAGAGGAAACGTCTGTCGTTGCAGTTGATCGAATGGTAATATTGTATCAAGCATTTGTTACGAGCAGTTGGGATTTAAGCAAGTCAAATGGTGCACTGAAGTAAATTACAATACGATAGATTTTGGTCTGGTTTATCGAGAGTTGAAGAGGCCGTCATGGTTGTGGAAGTTGTATAGTTCGTATTCGATTCATTTCAATCGACCATAGGAACAACTAGTAGAGCTCGTCCATCGATGCCTCGGAAACAGGCTGTCGTAATCTTTTAAAAACTCCGTCGACCAAAACCGTGTATCGAGTTTCTACGAATTAAGGAGACGTCAACATTAGCTCGACAAATCACCCGCTGCTGTGTCGGACGCGGATCTGATTCACGGCTCTTCGTTTACGAATAACGTGTGCAGCCGAGAGCGACTTACTATCGAGTTCTTGAAATCGTCTCCTTCGTTCCTTACTCCGCCTTTTGCTTTTGTTTTTTTTTTAGCAAACGTCTCTTTCGTTCCCTTCATTTATTTTTTTTCGTTTATCGCAAGACCCCATTGAGCGGCATCGCGAAGTACAAACATGTTCGATGATTAGGGGGGTGGGAAGAAGCTTTTGGTTTTTATCGAATGGCCGAGTTCAGACTTCCGCAGCTACTTTTCTTTCCCAATAACCAAGTCTCTTTCGTGTCAACTTAGGAGAGCGACGAAGAAGTCTCTTTCGCATCCAGACTCCTCCATTCGCACGCTTCGCGAAAAACAAACGAAACGAGAAGACGAGGAACGCATCGTGCCCCCAGAAAGACTCCGTAACAGCAGACGTAAGCACGGACCGAGACCGGTGCACTCGGCCAGCGACCTTCCCCCCGCTCCATCGTCATCGCGTAAAGGAGAAACCCACCATCGTCTCCGTTGGCTCTTCTCCCTCTCTTGTCGCGGGAAAACTGAGCTCTCGAGACTTTCACGTCGTGGACCCGTCGTCATGGGCAAGAAGCTCGACCGCCTGCTGGGAAGATCCTTCAAGCCCTCCAAGTTCAAGCCCCTCGCCGCTCTCGCCGTCTCCCGCCTCGCGGTCCTCAGGAACCGCAGCCAGACCCGGCTCGCGCAGGCTCGGTCCGACGTCGCTCAGCTTCTCGAGCTCCCGAACCACGACCGAGCTCTGCTTCGAGTGAGTCAACTTCTTATCCGATGAGATGAATCATCCTGTTTTTGAAGTCTGCGAGTTGGGTTGACTGGCAATAGCTTGTTTGTTGTCCAGGTCGAGCAGGTGATGAGGGAGCAGAGCACGTTGGATGCTTATGCCATGATCGAGGGCTACTGCCATCTGTTGATCGAGAGGGTCAACCTTATTGAGCAGCACAAGTACTGCGTTTCTCTTTGGTCTTATGCATCCCATTTCCGTATCCAAAGATCAGCCATCGAACTTCTTTTTTTTTCACTTTTCTTTTTTGGTTAATGGTGTGTTGGCCTCTTTTTGTGCGTGCGCGCAGAATTTGTCCGGAGGAGCTGAAGGAGGCAGCCTCGAGCTTGCTATTCGCGGCGTCGAGGTGCGGAGAGTTCCCAGAGCTCCACGAGCTGCGCGGGCTCCTCACCTCTCGTTATGGCAAGGGGTTCGCTGCTTCGGCTATTGAATTGAGGAACAACTGCGCAGTGAATCCTCTGGTTTGTACGTTCTGCTATGTTTTGCTGTCATTATTTACAGGATTAATTACGGTTCAGACTTGTTCATGTTCGAGAAATTTTCATTTGCTTTTGTACGATGAACAAATAAATTGTAATCGCGGAACTTGTCATAAATTGGGACATAGACAGACAATACAGAAGCTGAAAAGTAGGAGAAATACCCGGTAATCACAGAAGTAGAATATAAGTACAGAGTGTATTGGTAATATCGCTGCTGAATTATAAACTAGAATCCACGGATCACAAGGCCACTACATCTGACAATATTGTGAGTGAGTTGGCGATCGGTTAATTGTGATGGTTGATCTATATGTCATGTTGGTGATGGCTGTTGAAGCAATAGAAAATGCGGCTTGTCTGGTTTGATGTTGATAGTGGATGAGGACAGGCAATAGGCTTGGTTTGCCGAGCGGGCTTCCGCCAAACTGGCGCATTGAGTAGTAACATAAAACCGAAGAAACTTTCCTGATCAATGCTTTTGTGCATCCTAATTTAGTACGATTTGCCTGTTTGAAATCTCGAATATTTTGCTTGGTTGAATGTTCTCTGTTCGTCAATCTTATCTGAGTGTGGTTTAACCAATCACTTTGTCAGCCTTTGGTCATTGACAAGTAAACTTGGACTTGTGTAGATGGTAGAGAAGCTGTCGGCCCGGCAGCCTAGCTTAGAGAGCAGAACAAAGGTGCTCAAAGAGATTGCTGCAACCAACGGCATAGCTCTGCATGTCGATGAACCCATGGACCCCTTAGAGGTATGCTTATTCTATGTTGAGCAGAGAGAACACGATGTTACTTTTCCCAAATCCTTCAATCAGCGGTGTTTTTTCATAAAATTGATACAGGAAAACACTGCTGTAAAGATTATGCCGGACCAACCTATCAGTTCTGTAGATTCTAAACTCGAGGTTGACAACAATATGGAAAGTACATCTAAAGCAAAAGTGGTGGATGACTTCTCTGACTCGTTCGAGGTGCAGAGTGAGTTCAAGGATGTCGCTGAAGCAGCCCAAGCGGCTTTCGTGTCGGCTGCTTATGCGGCAGCAGCTGCAAGAGCTGCGGTGGAACTGTCTCGATCCGAATCTCATGGTCCTGATGATCAAAACAGTCCTAGTCCTAGTGCTCGAAGGTTAGAGGCGAGGCAGAAATTTGATCACACTGAAAAGCAACTCCAAATTGAACATGGAGCTCGAGGCTCTGTCGGGAGCAGAAATGCTGCGGAAACCAGACTTTCGATGTCTTCCTCCACCTCAGATTCAGGAGAATTGATTACGACTCCTCAGGTTGGAGCAGGCTGGCCTAATCACTCACAGGGGGAGATATATTTCGACGAAAGCGACAACGAGAAGGAGCATGATCAAAGTGGATCCCCATCTGATTTCTCATCTCCTATGCGAATTCCGTCAAATTTTCGAGCTGGCTTGAGGGCGGAATCAGGTGCAGGAGGCCATGTAGCACACCCAGCTGAAGCGACGGGCATGCGCGTCGGACAGATCCTGGACCTAGAGAGGAGACCGATGTCTGTGAGGACTAGACATGTGCGTGGTTACTGAGCAGTTTCTTA
Organism: Syzygium grande; assembly: GCA_024733475.1. Taxonomy (NCBI): domain Eukaryota; kingdom Viridiplantae; phylum Streptophyta; class Magnoliopsida; order Myrtales; family Myrtaceae; genus Syzygium; species Syzygium grande. Next base: position 35,356,888 of record JAMXDD010000007.1, read on the forward strand.
TGGAGCAACAGATGTGCAGTCCAACCATATATTGTTGTTCTTATCATGTAATTACTATGTGATTTGGTTTCTGATCGAGTGGTTGTCAATAATTTTACCAGGCAGAGAGAAGTCGTGAATAGGTGAGGGTTTTGATTCAGACTTTTCGCCATCTGATGGCAAGAATGGGATTGGTTTGTACTGTGCCATGTTCATATTGTCAATGTATTATTCTCAGTTGCACTATCTGTCTATAAGGTTTCAAGATCATGGATCGGTGTCACCCTTTTAAGGATGTGTTTCTTTGACACTTTTTCAGTGCTGAATATATCACTTGAGACAGATTTAAGTCAGTTTTCTCCATACAGAATGGATCAAAGAAGATGATCCCTCCATAAACATCAACAACATTATTTTCTACTCGTGCTCATGATCTAATGATGTTAACCACAATTTTTTTTGTTTCGTTTAATTAAGTTTCCATGCGCCAAGATTCGATAACCCATTCATATTAAAACTAAACCACCCGAAATCCATCACATAAATATAAGGAACTAATCCAATCAACTTGACTTGAACAAGTAAACTCATAAGATACGTCATATTCTTTCGGACTATAAAAATTGGACCATTAGCAATTCCCCTCTTTAATCAGTGTATAAAATTCATAATCAAAATCGATATACATCATCACATGTATGTCGGACGACAATGACAAGTATCGAAGCATTCCGAGTTATACACGTTCGCGGGCTCGTGAGTAAAGGAAGAGCTGAGCGAAAATGTGCGTTTGAGAGTAGGCGGGATCGGGTGATCCGCCAGATGAAACGTGTGACGCCGGACAAAGCCCATCTCCGACCGCCGGCCGATCAGTTGTTGCGGACACCCGAGCTCAGCTCCGCCGCGTAATTCAGTACGATTCAGTCCGTAAAATGCAGATAGGCGAAAAAGAAACTGATTTCCATAGCTCTGGGTGCAGAGGCTGATCCTCCACCGCTGAAAGCCCATCAAGGCCCATATCGGAGACCGTTTCGCGGCCCATTGTGCACGGACGTTTGGGCCTTGGCCATCGCCGGCGGCCCATAGTCAGGCGCGTAGAGACGAGGTGTCTATATAAAGGCCGGCACGACCGCGCAGTGTCTCCGTCGCGGAACGGGGGGGTGCCTGCGGAAAATCATTCCCAGTTTTGCTCGCTGCATTTGGGGGAGACAGATCTGTGAGTCCCTCGTCTCCCATTCCTCCTTCTCTGCATCTTCTTCTTCTTCTTCGTGTTCTTGTTGATTTGACTGTGTCGGGGTTTCCCGTTGACTGATTCGGGATTTGGGTCGAGACCAATTTCTTAGTTTTTTCTCCTCGTCGTTGGTTTCTTTTGGGTACCTTTGAAGGGGGGGGGGTGTGGAAATTTTGCTTCTAACCTCGTATGTCGGCGTGTTGAGGTTTTGCTTGTTAGCTCAATTGAAGATGCATGGGCGACGTGGTGGCGGGGGCGTGTCCCTCTCGGATGATGTGGTTTTCGGTCGGAAGGATGATTTAGGGGGAATTCGATGAAGGGGAGGAGTTGGAAAGAATTAAGATTTGGGTACTGCCCGGTTTACCAGCGATCTGGGATCTGGGTTTTGATCCGTATTTTTTGGGGTGTTATCCGTCGATTCATTGGGCGCATTTGTTTTCGGGAAGATCTTCTTTTGTATGAATGACTCACTCGTGTGTAGTCTCTATGTTCGAATAGTCGAAAGATGCGTTACTAGTTTATGAAGCTTAAAGCAGTTTCTGCTCTATTCGACCGTCCTCGAACTCTAGGTGACTAAGCGTTCAGCCTTTAGCATTTCATGTGTTGGCTTCTTTGTTGTTGGGGGCTCTGTGGATTTTTAGGGAGGTGTTTTGGTTTAACTTTCTCAGTTTTTCTGGAAACACCCCATACACCCCATATTAGTCATTGAATTCCAGTTTTGAGTTTGTTAAAATTTGTCGCGGGACATATAAACTCCTTTCATTATCTGGTTACTGTAGCTCTTGATGGGGAATGTTTTTATGTGTTGCTGTTGCTCTTTAGGGAGTTATTGCTGTAATTGTCCTGGCTCCACAGCTTTCAATCACGCAAGTCAGATGCTTATGCCCATTGCTCCTGGCCTGTTGCAGATAACTACTGGAGCTGCTACTTACTGCTGAGTTACCATGTCTATGGTTGATGAGCCTCTTTATCCAATAGCTGTTCTCATAGATGAGCTCAAGAATGATGACATCCAGTTACGATTGAATTCTATTCGGAGACTATCGACAATTGCCCGTGCTCTTGGAGAAGATAGGACTCGAAAGGAATTAATTCCATTTTTAAGCGAGAACAATGACGACGACGACGAGGTGCTTCTTGCAATGGCAGAAGAACTGGGTGTATTTATTCCTTATGTTGGTGGAGTTGAGCATGCTAATGTCCTGCTTCCACCGTTGGAGACCCTCTGCACTGTCGAGGAAACTTGTGTCAGAGACAAAGCTGTGGAGTCCTTATGTAGAATTGGATCTCAAATGAGGGAGAGTGATTTGGTCGACCATTTCATTCCTTTGGTTAAGGTGAGGAGACCTTGGCAAACTGCTCGTAGACTACCTGTGAATCATCTTAGATGTCATTGATGCTCTTGCTGCTCCTTTTGCCCATTTATCCTTAATTAACCTTTATTCCCCAAATTTAATATCTTAGATCTGGTCAGATTTGACCAGCTCATCAAGTTTTAGAAGAACCTTGGAAGGTTGTCTTTATCCTTGTAAACTTAACTAGCTTTCATGGTACATGGACTAGAGAAAAGAAAGGAAAATGATGATGGGGGTAACTTGGGAAACACATACTAAGTTAATTTGTCTCAAATGCGTGAAAAAAAAGTTCATGATAATGTCAATTCATGTTTTTTTTTTCCTTTTCTGATAATATTGTACTTTCAGAGGTTGGCAGCCGGTGAGTGGTTTACTGCTCGAGTTTCTGCATGTGGGCTGTTTCATATTGTGTATCCTAGTGCCCCAGACCTGTTGAAGACAGAGTTGCGTTCGATATACAATCAGCTATGCCAAGATGACATGCCCATGGTTAGGAGGTCTGCTGCATCAAATCTGGGGAAATTTGCTGCGACTGTTGAATATGCTCATCTGAAGACTGATATTATATCAATATTCGAAGACCTCACACAGGATGGTATTATAAGTTTTCATCCATATTGAGTGGTTACACTTCTTTTTCTCTCATCTGATTTGAGTGTGTCTTACTTTTAAGGACTCTAACAATGTCACTGTGTTGAATTTGGATTTTAACTAGCTGATGTCATCAGGACTTTCTGGTTATAATGTATTCCCTAGTTGATAAAAATTATTCCAGGCACTTTACAGTTCTTTTTTTTTTGTAACATGTTGACATGTAGTAGTAGTATAGAATTACCTCTTTGGCTCTACAAAGAATGTAACTTGCCCTTTCATTGTTGTGTCATGAAGTTTATCTTCATTGCTAATTTCTCTCCAATTTTTTTTTTTTTAAATCTCAGATCAGGATTCTGTTCGATTATTGGCTGTTGAGGGTTGTGCTGCTCTCGGGAAATTGTTGGAGGCCCAAGATTGTGTGCAACACATACTCCCCGTTATAGTTAACTTCTCTCAGGCACGTTGCTAATCTACTGCTCCTGATAACTTTTCTTATTTTGATCAAAGCTTGAACTTTTGATACATTTTATGAGCTTGCAACAGTGTTGATTTGCAATTGGCATGTTTTTGTTGCTACATGCTGAGATGCATGTGATTTCAGAGACTCGTATAGTGATTTATTCCTATCATGGTTGAAACTGTTCACTGGTGTTTTCTCACCCCAAAAAAGGGCTTAAGCTGAAAGGCAAGGCTTTGTAACTTATGTAATGGGTTGAAGCTGAAAGGCAGTGTTCTGTGACTTATTGAAATGTGTGTTTAGATTGGTAATCATGGCTGTCTATATACTTGAAGACAGGGGAAATTCAACAAGTCTCATGTAATAACACTGTCTCACTGACACATTTTTTTGGTTGAACTGCCCTGATGGTGGATCTGCCTTGTTGTATTGAGAGCTAACCCTTTGAGGTCCGGTCTGAGAAATGGTAATAAACCTTGTAGTTTCTAATTTGGGAGCCATCATGGTGTAGGTAACTAGATAAGTCTTGCAAATGAGCTTCAGGCTACGGCCTATTGGACTACTTATTGGAAGCTGAGTCTGTAACTTGTACAAGGATGGACTTGCAGATACAGACCAACTCTTGTTGCACAATTTGGCTCTTTGGAAAGTTGAGATATGTTCCTTCATAGTTATATATCCCTGGTGATTAGTAATTGGGACCTGTACGTATGTTTAAATATGCACTGGGAAAGATCTTAAGAAGTTCTTTTCATCTCTTTGTGGTTGTATCATTGAGGCACTGTGGAATAAGGTGTCCTTTGGCTGTGCCTTGTACTCAACATTCTTTTGAAAATTCTTCCATCCTTCGGTTTCTTCAACGAGCACACCTAGATATACTTGATAAGTAGCCAAAAGTCATTTACGTTGAGTGTTTTTCCAGAATACTACAAGCAAACAAACCTGCTGCACTTTGGAGGTCGAATGATAGGTCGGGGAAAAAGCTACAGCTTTCTTAAATGATAATGTGATCTAGTCGTGGAACTGTCGACTAGTCTAGCGAAAGCCTTTTCCTTGTTTGCATTCAGATCTGACACAGCTTGCTTACTGAGAGTTGGGGATAATTATCTTTGGCACCATATGTTGTAAGTTGGTGTAGAAGGCTTATATCATTATATGTGGCTGAGGACATCAATTTTTGGACTTTGGGCTTCAGTCGATTTCTTGAAACGTTTCATAATATTTAAATTCACCCAGTTAGTGATATATTGACTTGTTGGAGGTTTCGTTAACCATATGCTGCCAGTGAAACCTTTTTGTTAATTATGTGTATCACTTGCCTTTTCTTGACAGGATAAGTCTTGGCGAGTGCGCTACATGGTGGCTAATCAATTATATGAGCTTTGTGAAGCCGTGGGACCAGAGCCTACGAGGTATTGATTTAATTCAAGCCATGGGATAGCCTTGTCCACCTTGGGTTTTCTTAAACTCGCAAGCTAAAAGAATATCTATATGGGAACCGATGCTTGTCAACTATAAGTGCCTTCTTTTTGCACTTTTGGATGCCTGTCATTTTTAATCGCTGTTTCGAAAATCTGCTCATCTGATTAATTACTTTATTTGTTGGATTGGATTGGCTGCATGGATGTATACCTTTCATTTATAAGAGAAATGAAAAATCTAATTTCATCGTTTTTCATAATATATTCTTGTATGTTGTGATCCAATTTTGTTACTTCTTTCACAATGTGAGTAATTTCCAGGACGGACTTGGTCCCTGCATATGTGCGTTTACTTCGGGATAATGAGGCTGAAGTACGTATAGCAGCTGCTGGAAAAGTTACCAAGTTTTGTCGGATTTTGAACCCAGAACTTTCCATTCAACATATACTTCCGTGTGTCAAGGTGCGAATGTCTATGAAAACATAGCTTTTGCAAAGCTTTAATTTGTTGTTCTGGATCATATTACGCATCTCACCTTCAGAACATCTCCATTAGTAATGACTGGCGACCTTTTGCAGGAACTGTCGTCGGATTCATCTCAGCATGTCCGGTCAGCTTTAGCCTCAGTTATAATGGGAATGGCACCAGTTTTAGGGAAGGTAGGTGCCTCGTGCAGTGTCTGGTTTTACACCTTTTAACAACTATTATGAAAGAAGCCAGAGAAAATTTTGGCTCTTACCTGTTTGGATGACCACAGAGGTGTTATAATTTTTTAACACCTTTGGTCCTGCAACGTAACTAAATGTTAGTTCCTTCATTTTCTTTTTCTTTGGCTCGATGTTTATGTTTGTCCCTCTTACTTGAATGAGCCAAGTGAAAAGCAAGATGGGGGAAAAAAGAAATGAGGCATTAGTCCAAAATCAATAGCATTTCCTTTTATTATGAAACCCTAAACAAATACCGTTGCATATTGTGATGCAGGATGCTACCATCGAGCAGCTTCTTCCAATATTTCTTTCCCTTCTGAAAGATGAATTTCCTGATGTGCGTCTCAACATTATTAGCAAGCTTGATCAAGTCAATCAGGTTTGCTGCAAACTTTAAAGATTCATCTGCATCTTTTTTCTTTTATGCATTTCAGATTTCTTCATTGTCACTTTTCATTGTGCACCTGTGAACATCTCCTCACATTATTGGTATTTATTATTAGTATGAAATTGAAGTTAATCCTATGCAGGTCATTGGGATCGATCTTTTGTCACAATCGTTATTACCAGCAATCGTAGAGCTTGCTGAGGACAGACATTGGAGGGTCCGGCTTGCCATAATAGAGTACATACCTCTATTGGCCAGTCAGTTGGGTGTAGGGTTTTTTGATGATAAGCTTGGCTCTCTTTGCATGCAGTGGTTGCAAGATAAGGTAGGTTTGTTGGTTTCTAGTCTTACAGGAGAGCTCTTCGATGTTTTTTCTTGATAGTGTTATGACAGTCGCAGATAACTAAAAGTCTTCTCTACTTCTGTTTCTTTTTAATGCCTATGAATCACCAATGTCTCCTAACTTTTTATGCCTGCAAAGTTATTAGTAAACGATATTGAGGTTGTGGATGGACACAGGATTCCCATTTGATTGGAATTTTTTTTTTAAAAACTGTTTATCTGAAGACCTCATTGTCAGTCACTGGCTGTCGACTGCACTTGCCATTTTTTGAAATGCTGTAAACCTGAAATCACTGTCTCGGTTTTTGAAGTTGTTCTGAATGAATGTTTCTGCTGATATGTCTTCATAAAGTTTTTGCCTTATCGTCCATCGATATAGTTTGTGAAGGATTTTGCATTTTGCCGGAAGTATGTCACTAAAAGCAAATCTCTTGCAGGTTTACTCAATTCGTGATGCAGCAGCAAACAACTTGAAGCGACTTGCCGAAGAATTCGGTCCTGACTGGGCAATGCAGCACATAATTCCCCAGGTGTTCATATTGATTTTGACCGTCAATTACCAGCTTTGTATGTTTTAATTCTGTCATAGACATGCTAAAGTATTGTTTAAAAAAACTGGGGGATGTGTTGATGTTAGTCCTTCGTTCTGCTGCTTCCTATTTTTTCCTCTTGGTCCTTCCCGCTTCATTCCCAGAGGAAGCCTTATTGCTTTCCTTTTATTGTGGCACCATTGAATATTATTCCTTTTCACAAATTATCACTTACTTTTCGTATTGGCAGTTAAAATAATAGTTGATATGTTTTATATTACAGACATTGGAGATGATAAACAATCCACACTACTTATACAGAATGACAATTCTGCGTGCAATCTCTCTTCTTGCCCCTGTTTTGGGGTCAGATATCACTTGCTCGAAGCTGCTGCCGGTGGTGGTTAATGCATCGAAAGACAGGTACCTTTATGCTAACGAAACTACAACGTTTTTCATGAATGATTTCTTACGGCTTGCTTGTGCTTTGGAATTGGCAGGGTGCCAAATATCAAGTTTAATGTGGCAAAAGTGCTTCAGTCCCTCATGCCCATAGTTGACCAGTCTGTAAGTAACCCATGGAGATCTTAAAATTTTCATTTCTCAATATCTCTATCTTCATTTTTTTATAATTGCTGTTTTGGCAAGTGAAAATTTCATTCTAAGTTTTCCATTCGAATTTTTTGCCTTGTTTTCCTGCTGTTTTGGCATTCAGGCTTAGAATCGTTTCTTTTGTCCCTTCTGAAGAATGATTTTCTGCTCTTGATTTCTAAAGGCTTTTTTTTACCTGAAACAGACGGTGGAGAAAATGATCCGACCCTGTTTAGTTGAGCTTAGTGAGGATCCTGACGTTGATGTCCGCTTTTTTGCCAATCAAGCTCTTCAGGCTATTGACCAGGTTATGATGACAAGCTAGAAAGGCTGCTTTTGATAGATTCAGGTTGACATATGTCTTTAAATCGGTGTTTGATGTCTCTCTGGGATTGCTGTTACGTCATTGAATTAATATACTTCTCACGGTTTGAGTGAGGTCTTACAATGGATCCTTGATTTCTGATTCCGTTGAAGGAGTAGCTGTTGTATTTGTCAAGTCAGATTAGAATATACTCTGATCAAGGGTATGTGCCCTGTCTGAAGCATGCGATGTTATAGTGAATTGCTCGTGTTCCGGGATGTTGGTGTGACGAAAATAGTGATTCATTTACCTTCTCCTATGTCTGCATGTCCAGCATGAAGCTCGAAGAGCAGTTTTTCAAGCTGATTTGCCTTCACATGTACTTTTCTTTGCACGTTGAACATGTTGCCCAGTATATGTGGTTGGTGGATAAGAAAGAACAAAAAATGATATCTCCGATTGTAAGTCTTGTACTGTGTTTTGATCTCACAAAGTCAGCAGTACAGTAAAGTAGGTTGGATTTGATTCGTGTAAGAACAATCTCTCCAAGGTGGAGAAACAGATTTCTTCAGCATCTCAGCTCAGGCATTCGAGGTGCAGGGAATGTTCTTCCCAAGCTGAGCTGGTGGTGAGACATTTTATCAAGTATCATTTATATGGGTCTTTTTCTTCGTCTTCTAACCTAGAGCTACCTAAAGCAACGGGCCGTCCAGCGAATTAAGTAGAGCTTCTATCATTAAGGATTTTGATTTCTCTGTTTTTTCCAATTTCTGAAGGAGCCACAGCCTAATTGTTCTCTCATGCCCACATAGATCTGTACCAGTTCGGCTCCCATCATGGTTCCATCTAGTCACTTCGGATAAGCTCATTTTGGGACCGCATTTATCGAGGATATAGTCTCTACAGTACACGTCGGTTCCACATGTCTCTTTCACCGTGTTCTTGTAAGGAGTTCAAAGATTAAAAACTGCAGTACAGAACTTTAGTCTTTTTTCACGAATAATCACATGTCGTGCGTTTGGACAGAGCGGTACTTAGGTATATATCCATACTGTACGTTAGAGCTTTTATCTTATTACCTCGCACTACTTATGACCATCATTCTCATTCATGGGGATCCCTATCAACCATATCCTGTAAAACTGATCTGAAATATATCTGAAGTTAAATTTTTCACGCGAATTGGGTGTTGGCCAATTCAAACAATTCGCTCCAATGTCCTCAAAACCTCGAAAATGTCCTTGTAGAGACTCATTTTGTAAAACAATCACAATGCAAAATTCGCATTGAATTGATAAAACGACAAATTCTAGCTCTAGATTTGTGATATGGAACCATCACACCCCCCCCCCCCTCTCCGGGCTCTACCCCAGGGATTTACGAAAGATGATCCGCTTAGTCTGATTGAGACAGATTAATATAACGGTACAAAGATTGCTCCATAATCACATGAGATGCCGAAAAGGCCAGGCAAGAGCGTGACCAAGGATGGAGACCAACCTCTACGATGTGGAATAACATAGTGAAGACAATAAAGAAGGGGCAGGTAGATGGATAAAAAATGGATGGTGGGGGTTGAGAGGCGCAAGATATGGTAAACTTTCGATCCGACATTTGGCTTGTCTTGACAACATCGCGGACTGTCCTACCACAAATGTATAGCGTCAAATGACCTGCTCTTCAAGTACTACGATCACTTTCATATTCAGAATATGTACACATTACTTTTGGACAGAAGAGAAGTTACACCCTCTATGAGAGCAGAAGCCCAAATGGAAGATGACATGAGACAGAGGATGAACTAGAGGGAGAGAGAGCCTTTTGTTGCTTCTACTCTAGGTAACCAGATAACTAGGAATGTAATCAGTTCAAAGTCTTTGCTCATTGACACTGATGATGATCAAATCACTGACTCTAGCTGATAATCGTACTTGGACGTAGTCTTCTTTGGCAGGAGATGCATATTACGCGCCATGTTTTTCCCACCTTTCGGAATATTCATTCGAGCAAGGAATCACGCTTTAGTTGCCGGGGCCGATGAAGGATGGGCTGATCGAGCTGCTCAAGAGCCTTGTCCTTGGACCTCTATGGCTGGCGGGCCTTCCGCAAGATTTGAATTTTACTTCCCTATTTTCGTGGCTTGCTAAGGTTTTGATTTTGGAAAATTACCGAAAAAAGTCATAAACTTATTGTATGAATACCTATTGAGTCATAAATCTTTCAATTTGCCAATGTAGTTCTTTTAGCAAATTTTTGCTAAAAATCGCTAATGTGACAGTCTAGTCAATATCGGCATTGACGTGGACAATTTTTGCAATTTTTAATTTTTTTTCTTTTTTCTCCTTTTCTTTTCTTTTTTTTTTATTTCCCTCTGCTAGCTGCTAGTCCTCGACAATAGCCAGCAAAAATCATCGATCACAGGCATGGGTTGCTCTTGTTTGGTCTAGCCGTTGCCTATGATTGTCAACCGGTGGAGGGAAAAAGAAAAAAAAAAGAGAAAAAATTATAAAAATTGTCCAAGTCAATGGCAATCATGCCACATAAGATGGTTGGTGTATAACGTCAGAGATTTTCGATCAAAATTGATCGAATAGACTACATTAGCTAATTTTAAAAAGGTTTACTACTAAATTGAACCATTCGAAATGTTTAGGATTAAATTGATATTCATATAATAGGTTTATGACTTTTTTTTGGGTAATTTTCCTACTAATTGTAGCGAGCTCTAGAGGAGATGCCTTCTATACTATAGACATGTATTTCTTGTTGAGATTCCGATGGGATCTCGATGGCACCAAGAGCTGGCGAGATCCCAATGGTGTCGAGCCAAGATCTATACCCACACGGAGAGAAAGAGAGTCTGGGTGGTTAGGGTTTGCACTTATCATGTGTGGGTGAGGATCAAATAGAGTGAAATGTGTAGAAAAATTGAGAGCAATCGAGACGACAAATGAGGATACTAAACGTGAGGAATGACGATGGAACCTCATTCAAATCTGTATGCATGGGGTTTGGCTTCAAACTCAACTGTTACGAGTCGAACGGATAAGCAATGCTCGGGACTCAAAGACTTGTTGTATATAATTAGTTTACACAAAGTGATACGACAGACGGGAAGTAAGAGAGTACCTATCGTCGGTCATATTAAGAGTCCAACAGGATCTTGCCAAAAGACGTCCAGATCCAATTTTGCACATCATAACTTTTGGATCTGAAGAGGGCATGATCTAATTCAACTGCTTGGTAGGTTTTCTTCAAAAAGGGGCAAGGTCAACGGGTTAACAAATGGAGATCGGCCGGATGCAATGAACTCCATAAAGAACACGATACTTCCCAAAGTTGATTAACCTTTTGGAGTCAACATAGACATGTAAAAAGTTAGGTCATCATACTAATATTAAATTAAGAAAGGGGAAATCAGTCAAAGAGAACAGGTGATCTAACACGCGTGAGGGGCGGAGTGACAGATCTCGCGTTATAAACGTTGGGCTAATGATCTCCAATCAAAATCTGATTCTAGGAGTAATTAAAAAGACTCCATATATAACACATGATGCTATATGTCATTAAAATTGCACAGATCAAAGTAAACACACGACGAATGAACAAGTCATATAATCACAACCTAGGCGTGGATATGAATTTGCAGACAAATTTTGCCACAGACCCGAAGATCAACGATGAACAAAGGCCCTGACATAAGACATCATTTCTAGCGCACGAGCTTGTGCCGTGTGCGACTTGCTAAGGACCTGAAACGCATGACCAACTCCGTCGTACACGACGCATTCAACAACTTTGCCCGCTTTGGCCAAAGCGCCGCAATACTCCACGTTTCTATCCCTCAGTATGTCCCTCTCTGATATGCACACCAAGGTACGAGGCAAAACCCTCAGTTTCTCCGGATTGCGACCGCCACGCTCGTCTCGTGTGAGTGGATTGCACCAGGGATGATCCCGACTGGTTCCACGCGGCAAGGCCAGCCGCCAGTACGTGTCGGATGTGGCCACAGTCAGCGCCGAACCTGGCGGCTGCGCTGTGTGCTTCTCCGACTCCGTCCTCGCCTCACCTCCGAAGAAGGGTTGTATCAAGATTGCGCCCTTGAAGCGTAGCGATTTCGCCGCGTCGAGCTCAGTGTCGTTATCGGAAACGAGTCTTGAGGCCAAATGGTGGGTTATGTTGGCTCCGGCACTGTCTCCGGCGAGGAAAACTCTGGAGAAGTCGCACTGCCTCGTCCACCACTCGCTAGAGGCTTCTAGGATTTGCTTTCCAAGCCACGTCAAGGCTTTGAAGCCGTCTTCGTAGGCGGCCGGGAGGGGGTTCTCCGGTGCGAGCCGATAATTCACGGACATGATCACGCAGTTGACTTTGAGGGCTAGCTTGGCTAAGAACTCATGATAGCAGCTCCAAGCGGCCGAGCCGACGCAGAAGCCACCACCGTGGAAGTACACAATCAACGGAAGGAGCTGGTTTTGCACGTTGTTTGGGACGTAGAATCTCACCCAGACGTTTGTGAACTTGTCGATGACGGTGTCGGTTGATGTCACGCCGAGCTCTTGAGGCAATGCAGAAGAGGCGAAAGGGACGATGTTGGGTCGCTCCACATGTCCATCTTCGTACACTCGGATGAGCCCTCCGATCTCATCTGTTACAGCGCCATGCCATTTCTGAGAGACATCGTCGCCGCCGACGGCCTTTAAAGTTAGGGTTGGACCGAAGGTTATTGCAGCCATTCTTCTTCTCGTGGATAAATGATAATTAGATCGTGCTGTATGCATGAAGAGAAGATCAAGCCAGAGCGTTGGCGAACGATATGTGATGGTATGTTGTCTATGCAATGTTTGGCATTAGTACTTCCTTATATAGAATCGGAGCAGACATTAAAAAAAAAGGACTATCTATGGTTAGATCAACAAACAAAAAAGAAAAAATATATATTTATCCATATAAAGAGAAATGTGATCCTATCTTGAGCTGCCAAGTGGGCAATTTGGAACTTGCTACCTGAGTTCTTCAGGTGGACTCACATCCTCAGCTTTTTCTCGTCAAAAGGGAAATAAAATTATCTGGCGACCTTTATATGTTCGTGACATATGCACGCACTAGCTTACTAATTGTTTAAATAAGACCAAAAACTAGCTAAGCCATTCATTATATGCATTCGAAAAAGATCATCAGTAAAGAAAAGACGAATTTCTAAGCATCATAATTTTTTTTTGATAATCGAGGTGTCTACGCGGCCGACGAACTAGGGCTCAAACCAGCGATGATGCCCGACTAGTCCTCGAGGGGGGCTAACGCAGCATCCCACCGCCACGACCCCCCACTTAAATCACCGATAAGCGAGTTTGAACTCAGGACCTCTCGTGAAAAGAACTGAAGCGTAAACTAACGCGGCCACCGATGAGTGGGTAAAGCATCATAATTTTGCTAAGATTGATTTTCAACAAAATCTGCTCCACCCAAATGCCCTCAAATGAGACATTCTTTCTCCAATCAATCATATGTGAGGGAATTCCAAAATAGGAAAAAAGGCAACTCGATTCGCGCATATGAACCTAGAGCTGGTTGAGTGGTCATACTTGGCTTGAATGCGTAGATCTCATGTACGAATTACGTTTGACATTCAAAGCAACTCTTTAGGCCACGTCCTTTGTCCTACTAGCGGAACCTTACTTTATATATGGGATAAGACGACTCGTTACAAGAACATTAAAGTTCCATTTGTTTTGCGGAAAACGTTATGTTTTTGGAAAATATTTTTTTTGAAAATTATTTTCCTAGAAAATGAGATAATTTTTCGGTGTTCAGTTGAAATCTAAAAAAGTTTTGAAAAATATATTTCGCTATCCGGTATAAAAAATATTTTCCTCCTTGCAATACTTTTAATGATTTTTGTTTATTAAAAATATTTTTAATTTTCATTTTTTCTCATTTTTTTTCTTCTTTTTCCTTCTTCTTTGGCAGGTCGTCGGCCACGACCATGACCAGCAATCGGCCACAGGCGAGTTTGAACCTCGCCACAGGCCGGCAAGGCTCGAGCTCGCTAGATTCGGGAGAGGTTGAGCCTTACCAGCCTATGGCGAGGCTCCATCTCGTCTGATCCGATGAGGCCGAGCTCGCCCAAGGTCGCCAGACGTTGGCAAGGCTCTGGCGACCTCGGCCGTGCTAGATCAGGCCAACCGGAGCCTCGTCACAGACCGGTGAGGCTCGACCTCGTCGGTTGCCAACCGCCGCCGTGGCTGGCGATCAACTGAGAAAAAAAAGGAGAAAAAAAAGAAAAAGAAAATAGGGAAAATAAATGTTGAAAAAAGGCTTTCAGGAAAATGTTTTTCTCTTTTGAGAAAGAAGTAGTCATTTTCCTCAAAAGTGAAGGAGTTTTATCCATAGGAAGGAAAAAGTTTTCCATAAGAAGTTATTTTTTGTGAAACGAATATAAAAAAATATTTTCTCAGAAATTATTTTTTGTGAAATGAATAGAGGCTAATTGTGTGAAAGATTGGTATCACAAAATAAAATCTTAGATACCCTTAAAATGTGCGGCATGACATTGTTGACATTTGAGGGAATAAACGGTGCCATAGTGGAAACTTTTGGTTGCCTCCCAATAACATCTTTTCAGCGGGACCGCTGGAAACTTGTACTGGTGAATTATGATAGTCGAGAGAGAGGGAGAGAGACTTTCCCTGATGTTTCCTTCCACTTTTGGAGCGTGTGTGGACTTGAATGGGGCCAACCATCCAATTTAAAGAAAAAGCAACTTTGACATCGGGCATCGCGCCCGAAACACCCGCCAGGCCCTCCCTCCACGTTTTCAGGAGAACCGTGGAAGTTGCTCATTGATGGACTTCCGAACTGAAGTCTGTAGCGATTGGTCAAAGGCTTTGTCTCTTCGTAGCTTCGCTGCATTCATCACATTCATGCATATGGTGTATACCTCTGTCCCATAGTGATGGAGCATCCACTGTCACTATCTGATTAGTGGTCAGACCATTCAATAATTCATTTTTGCGCCAATTATTCTGGGCGAAAAATGGGGCCCTGGAGGACTTATTTCCCCAACACAGAACATCGAGTCTGGCATAATATATTTGAAAAGTAAGATGATAAGCATTCATCAGTAGACAAGTATTTGCCCTTTTTTTACCCTTCCCTCCCTTTATTTCTTTCCCCTTTTTCCCCTTCTCAACCGGAGCACCTCCTAGTTGCATCCATGGTCAAGTCGTGTCATGATTGACTCAAGCCATCTGTTCCGCCACTCGCACTGTCCTTTCTTACTTCTCTCTGTCAAGATATACATGTAAATTGTATTGGAAAGATTTCACATGAAAAAATTGATATGGTGCATAATAAATTCTAATTAGTCCATAATTTACTGACTTTATATTTTGAGCGATGGTGAGTCCAACATAATATATTGACGAGTTTGAATTTGGCTCCTTCTTAACAATATCCTCATATGAAGATTTTGGATTTCTACTATGCGCTTCTCAACACCCTCTTCTCGAGATCACTTGAGGCCAGCAACCTCTTAAAAGCGGGAGAGAGAGGGAGAGAGAGAGAGAGAGAGAGAGTGTGTGCTGATGTCAAACGACCAAAATAGAGTTCACTTAAGGCCAGCAGCCTCTTTAAGGCAAGCAACTTGCACGGTGGTCGCCAATGCTTGATTTTGCTCTCTGTCCTTTCATAAGAAACATTACAGGACATACTAATTGAGAGAGAGAGAGAGAGAGAGAGAGAGAGAGAGAGAGAGGTTTCATTGGGAGTTTAGGCGGATGCTGACTACCGACTCTTTCACTATTCATCGCATCATGAGTGGACGGAGGTGCTTGGGAAGAATTTTTCTCCACTAATGGTGTCAAGAGGAATTTTTATTGAAGGGAACAAGCATCTTCGCAATAGTTTACGAGATAATACAAGGCATGTCGCATATGAAAAAAAGCACAAGGGAAAAGAGGTGGTTTGTTAATCCCATGCATCAACAATGAAATGAGAACAAGAGAAAAACACGTGGGCTAAGAGCGATTAATGGGTCGCATAACGTCATTGGCTTTGAAGTTCTTTATGATGGAAACACCAACAATGTAATATCACCCACTTAAAGTGTACGTATACTCAAAAGTAGGCCTAAGGGTATATAATGAATAATATATAGTTTTTCGAGCAAAAAAAAAAAGAATAGTATGTTGTTTGGGGCAACAGGACATTCGATGTGATTGCACGTGCAAATGGCCAGCTATCTTTATTCTGCAGACATTCCCCTAGTCGTGAGATTTCCTTTTTCGTACCTTTTCAATTTCATTGAAACTCGAAGTAGATTAAAGAAAGTATTTGTCACATGCCTTAACGTGGTTGTGATAGTCATGGATACAGCATGACCGAATAATATTTCAGCTGCCTAGTCGTTAATATGTCAAAGGAAAGGACTTAGCATAGTCACTAAGGTGAATTGGTTAGTCTTCAGTTTGTAACCAGGTTACCGACTTCTCGGAGCACCGACTGGCCTGATTCTCATTCTCGGAGCACCGACCGGCCCGATTCTCATTGGAGAGTATGGAAAGCCCAGCGTGATGGACTTTGGTTTTTTTTTTTTAAATTAATGGTGAAAAGCAACAACAAGTATGCGCTCACTATTTTGTAGGTCAAGATAGGATTCACCGGAGTTGCTGGAGATAAAAGGGCGTGGATTTGGGCTAGATGCCCTATGGCGTTGGTCGAGGGGAGGGTGTGTGACCAAGCTTGGGCCTTAAGCTTGTGATTGGACCACCTTAAGGGCAGATATCTAGCTAGGTGGTACATTTGATTCAACTTTTGAAATGGGTTTTGGGATCGTAAAAGCTCTTGGACAAATGTTAAGGTATTTGGCAACTCTTTTTAGAGAGCTTTGGAGAGATGCATTGCATTTCCAAAATCCTCTAAAGACCTTTAGTCTAATGCAAGTCCTCCCAGCTTTAGGTTTTGCTCATTTCTATAATGCTAATGCATTTTTTGCCTTCCAACTTTGCTCTCGCTAAACTTTTAAATTTTCAGTTTTGCCCTCACCAATTTCATTGTGAAGCCTTGCGCAATGTCACTGACAAGCCAAATCTAATGTTGGCAATCTTTGCCTGAGGTCGCACGACTCCAAGCAATGACCGCCTCGCTTAGGGTCACATGACCTTGGTGAGGGGTCGCCAAGGTCACGCTACCCCAGGCGGCCCTCGACGACGGTTACCTAAGGTCATGTATCCACAGGCAACGGCCGCCAATGCCAAACCTAGCTTGTTGGCTATGGTCAACGTCCTGTAGTTGCAATTTTGCCCTCATCATTTTCACTGTGTAACCTTGTACAACTTCTTTGGTAAGCCAAAATCTGGCAAGCCTCGCCATAGATAGCATTACTTCAGGTGACAATCGCCTGCTCACTTAGGGTCACGCAACCTTGATAACAAGTTGTTGGGGTCACATGACCCTAGGTAGCCCTCATAGGAGCCAACCTAAGGTCATGCATCCTCAAGCAACATTCGCCAATGTTAGATCTGGTTTATTCGCGATGGCTAGTGTCCTACAATCGCAACGAGATTTTCTTTTATTTATTTATTTAAAATATATACTTAAAATTCTTTTTTTTTGGGTAAAGTATACTTAAAATTCTTTATAAGTCTGTTTTTCTAAATTAGTATTTAAATCAAAATTGATTCCCAAGGCACATTTTAATTACACTTTACCAAATACTATTTACATTTCAAAAGAAACCCTTTAGCCTAACGTCTTTGCCCTTCCCCAAGGACTTTCCCAAAATACCGAACCAAAAGCAGCCCAAATTCTTATCGGTGCAGGTTCGTCAAACGGGTTGACTTATTGGCTATAGGGCAAAATTTGAGGTGTTGACGTGGGTCTAAAATGCTTTGGCACAGAATTTTCTAAACTCAAGCATAAAAAATGGAGGTACTTTTTTTTTAAAAAAATCGAAATACTTGATTGAACAGAGAAACGATGTGGGGGCAGGTAAAGGTGGTCGGAAATATGTTGAAACAGCCTCAGACAATGTTTAGTATTTGGCCCCAAGTCATCAGGCTTTGAACGAGCTTCTTTCGATTGCGCTTGTCCAGCCCTCCAACACAACGGACCCAAAGTTCGCATGCTCAAGTTGAGCTGTGTGGAATTTGTTTATTTGGATGAACTTTATAGATTATAGAGTTATGCCGTGTTAATTATGTTACAATCGAATGCTCGAATTAGATATATAATAACAAACTCATATGTCATTTAAAAAAAATTCGGATCTAGACTCGAAAAACAGTCGGACGTTCACAGGTTCGCATGACTCATCTACGGTGATCCAATGTATTTGAAAATTCTTAGTAAAGTAATCGAGCTTTAATCTCGTGCCCACCAACTCCAACCTCCTAATAATGTCTCAAGCTCGTGATCTGGTTCGAGAACAACTTTAATTCTGTTGCACACCGTATAGATAGGATCCAAGTCAAAGGTCAAGCGCATTCTTTTTTCTTTTTAACTTCATCTGGAATTCTAAGTCCATGTTTAGTAAAACTTCTGTGCCTAAAATATAATATAAGCATTTTTCATGGACACGCAATTTACCAAAGTGTCTTAATCTTAATAATTACAAAGCATGGGCCAATCGAAGCTTCGATTTCCCTAAGTGATGCGTACCTGTTCGTATCGGAGTCAACAAGCAACCACCCCGCAAGCAATAATTTAAGAATTTAAACATGCACTAACCCACAAAAATGGACATATTCTCTCGTTCCATGAATCTTGTTTCATTTGGGTCAAGGATAGACCCCAAGTTGACCATCTTCTTCCTCCTCTTGATCATCTCCTCCCTATATAATTCCTAAACCCAAAAACTTGTTGTCAAGTTGAGAACAAAAGCGATCCCAATTACCACATCAATCCTTGATCTTCCATAGGCCTGCCATGTATATTCAAACCGAACCCCATATCAGCGCCGGTGGCGACGGCGATGACCTCGACTATGCCGAGCTCGAGAAGCAGATCATCCTGTTAATGACGGATGACGGCGAGGATGAAGGTGTCGCTGTCGAGACCAAACCCAATTCCTACAGACAATTAGGCTTCCCGAGCAATACAAGATACGATACTGCTTCTAATTTGGGCCAATGGGAGAACGATGGTTCCGGTTCGGTCCCGGCTTGGCTTTTGAATTTGTGGAACAGTGGCAGCGTTGGTGGGACTGGTGTGTTCATTCCTCAGTTGGTTCAGAAGAGAAGAAGACACAACTTCGGTGAGTTCTTGGATTGCTAATTCGAGAATCACCCTGATTTTCTTTTTTTCTCTTGTTATTTTTCTTTTGGTGTTTTGGGACACGACATATGAATCTATTGATCATGTTTTAGAGTGCTGATGTTAAGTGGGTGCATGTTCGCAGGAAGGACGAACAACCGCAGGAAAACAATGTACAAGCAAGTGGAGAAGAAGATGCACAAGTGATAGTTTAGAACATCATTTTTGTCAAATAATACAATGTCAGTATACAATATGATTTTTTTTGTAAATCTTTATTTCCAAGCAACAGTGTGCATAATAATAATAATCAATTACGCCCTTCCGAATTAGATTAAATCAGTGAGGTTGGTGGCCTCAGCTTAGGCTTATCTTCTCCACCTGGCTCATGTTAACCCAACTCGATTTGCAATTCTAACTATATCGTCAGCCAGAACTTGAATGATTCAGATAAGATCTGGTACATTCAACATGAATACTTGGAAAGAGCGCAGAAACTTTACCAGGTTTTCAAACAAAAGTGATAATGGTTAATGCATACGGAAGCTTAAGAGATTTTTCAATTGTATATATATGGGGCCGAAGATAGTGACATGATGCATGTAATGGCGATACCCGCTAGGAACATGATTGAGCAGAATTGAGCCGAGTTGAGTGGACAGAGATCAACCAAATACTCAATACTTATTTCCGCTTGATCTTCAAAGTTCAAGTCGACTGCATAAACCGCGTCGCCTTTTATAAGTCATTTCAACTAACTCTACTATCAGTTCAAATTTGCAAAGCACAATAACAACTAGATAAACTTGATTAGACCCATGAGATGCTCAAATTTGGCATTTTTCACATTTGAATGGATCTAACAATCGAGCTACTTGAAAGAAAATAAGTAATTTAGCAGTGTTCAAGTAAAAAGTTGAGTTGGAATACCTCCCGAGTAGCTCGACTCACTTGCATTTCTATTCCCAACTGTTGCCCGCTGAGGGAAGCACATTGGACCAGATAAGCCTAAGTGAATTCTTTTGTGTCCAGTCTTCTCTAATTTGACACCAGATACTTGATGTGATAACACTAACCATCCCAGGATTTCATGAGAATACTCAGATGTGTGCAAGACCAGGCCAAACTACGTAAATCACCCGAAGTGCTTCGGAGAACTAATGCATGGACATTTTAAATTTACATCAATTGACAAAAGAAGAATTAACACAGACGTGTGTAACATCAATAGGCAGAAGAAGAATTGACACAATCACTTGTAATATCAATTGGCAAAAAAGAAAAGAATTAGCCATCAATTACACTGCAGCATTGCTGCGAAAAACTGATCTAGCTAGAATGAGTGGTGAAACCAATATGCACAACCAAAAGAACCTAAATCTTTTTCTCATAGATAACTTATTAAGATGATCAATTGCATCCTTATCCTGTCAACATTTCAAACAGAAAATGTATTACGTATCCGACCGTCGAACCTATTGTGTGTCAAAACTTCTGTCACTCTTGCACTCCTATGTTGAAGACGCTGATGTAGCATCTCGGATAACTGGTTGAAGAACTCAGCATCCCATCTATGAATCAACTGTGGATCTTCTGCGAAGCAAACGTAGATAGATGTAACAGCACTTTCCACCACAGCCATTCCCACTCCAACCTGAAATAGATTATCTAAGCCGTGAGAAAAGACGAAATCAAATAGTCATACCACAATAAACAGGGATGCCAGGAAGTCCCAAAGTCGAGGCAAACATCAACAACAACAAGAAACCGATCGTTTACAGCAATATTTCATTTCAGACTGGCCCACATTCAAAGCAATCAATCCCGCATACGAGCTATACTGTACCATAATGGCATATACTGTGCATTTGGGACAGAAAAGTACTAAAAAGAAGTCCATGAACCTTAGAATGAAGCAGGCAAAATCGGTTTGGTCAAAATGCTATTCCGTTACACTGTTGACTAATAAAATATTGCAACTTGAGTGAAAAAGATTGCAGATATTTGGCCAGAGAGAGAGAGAGAGAGAGAGAGGACTTACCAAAACCATACCCATCAACATTGAAGTGGAGCCGACCATAACAACTCTATCATTAGACTTAAACCAAGCCCAAACTCCAGCGCAAGTTCCAGTTACAAGCCCTCCCAAGATGGTACCCATCAACAAAACAGCGCCAGAGCAATCATATGCAACAAGTGCTTCAACCCCAGTGGACTGAAATAACTCCCACGCATCTCTTGCAGAATGGTTAAAGCTTTTACCATAAACTGCAATCTGACAAAAAGTTAAAGGATTGTCATGCAATGATACATAATAATGCCAAAAAATTGTTAACGTTGAAAGGAGGAGGAAAAGTTAACATAAGAAATGTTGAAAGATTCAATAAGGAGAAAAGCAAAGAACTTATGCTGCAGGCTTGAGGTATGCAACACTCACAGTAGTGTAACCGGGCTAGAGTATAAGGAGCTGATAACTTGCAAATGCCAGAAATTTAAGGAAAATCAATTTCTTTTCAAAGTTGCATCTGATCAAATGCAAGTGTGGAGCGATGTCATTATAACTAACAGAACATTTGATGAAAGCTTCACGTATACTTCAGACTATTACAGCTAACCAAACAGAATATTTATGACTACCACCTCAAAAGGAATAGATATATCAGCCAATATCAATGTCTCAAATGAAGCCCTTTTCTTGTCATTCCTGTTTCTTCGTTTTAAGCTGACCATATATAGTTTTCTTTCATTCAATTCATTGCTAGTCCCTCTATTCCTTCATAAGACAAGAATCAATCCAGTTGAAATGATTCATTGACTTTACAAGTGCAATGGATGTTGGCGGTAAATTTCATTATTCGAACAGGGTTATAGTGTTTTAAGTACTTGTATTGACTTTGTCTCGTGCATATGGTGATACCTACAGATATTAGATCACCAATATTTCCTTGATTGTACATCTAGAAGTGGCAACTTAATCGCAGATAAGATTTCGCTTTTTATGGATCAAACATAGATCACCAAGTTATCTCAAAATTCATCAGGTTGTAATGGAAGCAGAACCCCCCATAAAAATTTTCTCAATCCCCCTCAACTCCATATATATTGCATGCTTAAATACCAATCAGGGCCATAGCCATCCAGCCATATCTTTTGCTTCTCACTTTTTTTCCCTACCATACTTGAGCACCAAAATTATTTTTATCTGTCCATATAGTATGCCTGCGCACTCTCAAGGTTCTACTTATAAATACCAGTCACGACTATAGTGTATATTCGCACCGGTGAAACTTCTCTGATTTTAGTCAACTGCATATGCCTTAAGAACCAGGCACCCATCACTGTCGAACAATGTTTTTCATCACTCATCGATAAAAATGCTTCCGCAACGGAACTAATCATTAAGGACCAAAATGAGGCAGTCATATATGCCCCCCCGTAAGGCCACTACAGCCAACACTAGCACTCAAGGGATAGTAGACATCACTAGCTCACTGTCAAAGGTAGCATTGTCGAACCATACATTGGAATACACTCTGCGAAAATGCCAAATAAAACCATGATATAGCTTTATATCTGCACCATAGACTAATTTAGCTACTGCCCGAAGCTGATTGGTTTCCGAAAGAGACAAAGCAGACTACCAAGAACAGAAAAGGTACCTGTACATAAG
This sequence comes from Syzygium grande, assembly GCA_024733475.1. Lineage (NCBI taxonomy): Eukaryota > Viridiplantae > Streptophyta > Magnoliopsida > Myrtales > Myrtaceae > Syzygium > Syzygium grande. The sequence continues at coordinate 35,379,708 of JAMXDD010000007.1, forward strand.
CATATTTGTTGAAAAAGCGTACAAGTGTCTCCACAAGGTTAAAGAGAAAATCCACGCAGCAGAGCAGACATTCGTTGTTGCCAATCTTCGACCGGAATCCCCTGATCTGGCAAATGTATTATGCAGGAAGAATGAATTAATGTTGCCAAATTTAAAAATACCAATGACATGCCAAATAGAGCTAAATTGCTTGGTGTCTAGAAGGAAAATATAAGCCAAACATGCATACCTCCCAACGCAAGGTCCTTATTGCAGCAGTAAATAGTGATCCGTAACATATGCTTCCAAAAGATGTAGTCACGGCATATCTAAGTGTATTCAATAACGAGTTTTGTGGCATCGACAATGATTGTCGACCTCCATGGATGAGAACCAGAAACACCAAACCAGACACTATTACATGTACGGTATTGCAGAGAACTGCACCTGTCCAAAATAAGCTTACAGAGAGCACCTGCATGTACATAACAATGGTTACAGAAGTCATCAACTTCATCCTGTCAGCTCTACTCATTCATTGCTTGTAGATTATATCCCAAGATTGTTCAGACAACAAAGAGCAAAACTTGCCAGCTCACCATAATAAGCCACCATTGTTTACCATCATCCATGCTTGATGCAATGACACCAGCTGCTCCGAACGACCATATTACCATCCATAAAAGCATAACTAGCATAAACAAATATGCTATTCTCGAAACTTCAGGCAGATTCCATACCATCTTGACAGCCTTCTGAAGTACCAACATGGTAAATGGAAGTCTGCAAAAGAAAACAACTGACTGAGTGAAAGACTAAGGATTGGTAATTCTATGAGCATTTAAATGGCAGCAATTCTATATGCACGTGAAAAACATGAAGGAGACTTTTACATATACTCTACAGTCTGCTCGTACGAGGGAATCCCCCTTCCCCTGCACCATATTAGATCTAACTTGAACACCTATACTCCTCACCAACTGAAGTCCACATGAACCTCTTACCATCGCTCTCTATCAATGTGGAAAGACAAATTTTGTCTACTAAGGATAGCGCATGGTTTCATTTAAGAAAGAAAAAAAATCAGATATCCATTCAAGTGCAAAGTCAGTTGATATTCCAATTTCCAAGTACTCATAACTAAATTCAAATATTGCATATAATTTGAGAAATCCAAATCATAGGGACAATGAATGCTAGTACAGAGTTGAGCTTTGAGAACCTTCATTTCTGTCATCCTTCACGATTTAATAATCTAATTTAAATCAAGTCATCTACTCCAAATAAACAAGAAAATTCCACAATAAAATGCAATCTCTACCTGTCTATAACAGATATCACATACAAAAACTGCAGTGCAGCTCCAACTGCGAAAGCAACACCACAGAAAAAGCGCTCACCCCAGAAGCACAGCACACTAATCACGGCGAGATAAGTAGTCAATATATGCACCGACACTTTCATCATGTGATTAGCTTGAGAACCCAGAAACAACAACCACATCCATCCAAGAAGAGTTCCTGCACCACCAGCAACAGCATATAATGGCCAGTACTCCTCCGTCAATCCGGCATCGCTATGAGATGGCACTCTGGTGTACTTGTCAAGATTTAGTCTGTCCGATTTCTCAAACCTGTTGAGTCCGAGAACTCCGAGGATGAGACCGAAGCCGAACAAGTGGATCAGAAATATCACTAACCAAAAGACATCCCTCCAGTGCCTCGAGGGCGGAGAAGCAAGTATCTGACCAGGATCAGAGCTTCTTCTACTCCTCCCAACAATCTGCCGTGGAAAGGGTAAACAAATTGTTAGATGCCCAAACCCATTTCACCCCAATTTAGACCACGCTCCGATTCAATCCAGGGACAAACAAGAAAGGGAGAGGGCCAAGAAAAGGGGGCAATGTCCATGATCAAACATTAGCCCAACACACAGACAGGGATAAAATAGGAAATTTGACCCGGCGAACGTGTACATCAAACAGCAGGAATCGACCAACCGTTAAAAGAAGGGCAACAGAGGCTGAATAAATCTGAAACAAAACATTTCACGGAAAATCCACAACTACTTCGCCAAGATAACCAACAGCGAACTGGTGGGCTTCATCGAAACGATCTAAAAGCAAACATAATTCTAGCGACTTCGAGGAACTTGTCCTTTCAACCGGACCAAAAAGCCACCAAGTCGAAGCTAACTACAATCAGTTAAGGACAAAAACCCAAAATGGAAGCGATTGCTCCACGACCCAAATCGAGATGCCCGCGTCGGCGGCGACTGGCGGTCGAAAGGAACCGAATTTACCTCATCGGCGGCGACGGCGGAGCCCAGTTCCGGGGACGACGAACTCTGCGAGTCGCTCATCGTCAAGCTCTGATCAAATGGGGATTGATTGACATTTTCCTCCTCACCCCCACCCCCTCCCCCCGCTGGTCAAGACGTTCAGGTATTTAGTTTAAGTTTGAAATTGAATACCATGGAGACTGAGAGAGAGAGAGAGAGAGGGCGTGATGCTGATTGCCGAGGTGAAGGGAGGGGGGTGGGAACCGAGGGAGGTCAAAGAGGGGCGGCAAATTGGGGAATTGTTAGGGTTTTTCGGTAGCGACGAAACGGCGACCGATTCGTTAAGTTTGACAGGAAAATGGCGAAGAGAGGGATGAAGGACGCGAGGAACAGGAGACTGGAACTCAACGGCTAAAGTGCGGACGATCGGTTCGTAATTTACAATTGCTTTCTCCATTAATTTCATATTCGGGCTAATTCTAACCAAAAAAAAAATAAATAAATCTTGCTTCGAGTGACAATTCTGGCACGGACTTTTCCTTTTTATCTCGATAAAAAACACCGACTCTTACTCGAATCCCAAATCTTGCCCCCCGTGATGTGAAATTTTCAAATCGTTTGGGTCAAATTTGAAATTTAAGTGAAAGTTTGTGATTTTCTGCGAGACGAAAAAAAATGTTCGGGCCAAAACTGTCGCTCAAGATAAAGTCGGTGCATTTTTTTTTTTTTTGTTTTGGAATCAGGCCAATTTCATTCGAATTGAGTTTTTTTTATTTCTTTTTGGCCGACATCCGAATTAAATTGAAAAAAAAAAATAATGTTTATAATTTCCAAGAGCAATAATTGGAAAGAAAAAAAAAAAAAAAAACCAACGACGTCGTTTCTCCATCATCTTAGTTGTCCGACTTTTATTTAATTTCCAACGACACCCCCATATTATTATTAATTGCTTTTTTCCAAGAAGGAAAAGCCGCCTTTTTAATGGTAATTACTGGGAAGTCGGAACTATCGCAAGACGGTTCGGAGAAACTGCGATCCATCGGCGTCCATCTTCGCGTCTTGTCCGAGGAGAAGCCGTCCATGTCTTGCGAGCCTATCCTATCGCAGAGGACGCAAAAGTCGCGACCGTTTATCATCAATTACAGAGAGAAAGATGAATTAGACTTCGACTTGGATCCGTACACCGCGATATCGATCGGTGAAAGTTGTGCTGCGCACCTAACATTTGTGGGATGTACATTAAGTCGTATCCTACTCTTAATTTTATACGGTTATCTCGCGCGCCGACTCCGGCTCCAGTTTTATAGCAGCTCGTACTTTTAGGGAAAATCTCGGGAGAGTACGAAAGCGTGCCTAGATTTGAACGCACGTGCATGTATAGGACTTGTTGAATGAGAAAAAATTGTGGGAAGTTTTTCGGCTTTGAAAGGTTAATCTTTCCCGTAATGTTGTCCTCAGGATTTTCCCCCTTAAGCATTGCGTAGTTTTGCGGTGCCTCTAATAATCTTAAAATTTGAGAAACTTATGCACGGTCTCCTATATTAATGTTCGAAAAGTTTGGACCTTCTGATCCCTATCGAGAAAAGAAGCACACACTTCACCCTCAAAATATGTCTATAGTTGTTCATCTAATGCTTCGTTTGTTTCGCGGAAAACGAATGATTTCGAAAATATTTTCCTAAAAATAATCGCTTATAAAAATGGATGAACAAAAAACATTTTCCTCATTCATGAAAATATTTATACATGAATTGTAGTCGGTAATGAAAACATTCTCTTCATTGACTAGCGATAAAACTAATCATTTTTAAGAAAATATTTTTAAATCATCTAATTTTTCGCCGAACAAACAGGAGCATAAAGTGTCAATGACATTTACCGAAGGCAATCTCCTTATGGCGTATTAATTATATTTCTTTTGATCAACATTTTTCCTCATGATGTTTTCACGTAGGGTCACGTGCCTCGGCAAATTCCAGGACATTAGGCTCTTATCGGGAGCACAATCACGGCCTCCAAAAAAGAAAGAAAGAAAGAAAAGTCGTCCATACGGCCTCGATGTAAAGAAAATTCTACGCAACCTCCCCCGTCCTTGACACGAGGATTATAAGGGCGTGAATAAAACATTTTTCTTCCCCGGTTTCTATTTCTGATGAGAAATAGAAAAATTTATTTCTCTTTTCGGACGAGTTTACGGCAAAAGTGACGAAAAGTACAAAATTTTTTTTTTTCCCCAAGCCGTGACGGTGGCGGCGGATGGCACTCGATGGGCGGCGGGCAAGCAACCGCGCCTGCGGCGACGGTGGGCAAGCGATGGCGAGGGGCGGCGATGGATGGATGGCAAAGAGCGGCGGGCGGCGGCGGACGGCTGGTTGGCGGTGGCGGCGCCGACGGAGGGTGGCCAAACAAGTAGGCGGCCGCCGGCGATGAAGCATCGGTCGTGAAGTGGCGATGGCAAAAGGCCGATGGGCGGCGATGGCGGTGGTGGCCCGGCGAGTGGGGCGATGGTGGCGGCAAGGGTGAAGCAATAAAAAGAGTTGTTATTTATTTACATTAGGAAATAAAAAGTAGTAAAAGGTTCTAATTTCTCATTTATGTTTTAAATCTATTTATGGGCCGAAATTTATCCCATAAATAAAAAAATGAAATTATTTTACCAAACAGATTTTTTTGCTTCAAATCTGTTCCGAGGAACAAAAAAAAAAAAAACAGGGAAATAGAATGATTATCATTCGGCCCTAACCATCCACTCTCTCTAATCAATAACGTATAATGCCGCCCGTGTAAAAAAGAAAAAAACCCTTATACCGCCGGAGCATGCAAAAGAAGGAGGAGGAGGAGGAAGAATCGTAACCTAAATTACCAAGTAACACATGAAGAAAGGATCATCAATTTACCGAAAATAAGTTGCATCGAGCGAAGATTGTTGTCATTAAGATGTTCTTCCTCGAAGAGATCAAGCCTCTCCTTCGAAGTCAAAGTACACGAACTGATGAGACGAGTCGATTTCATTACTAGGAAATTGCATTGCCGTGTAGTTTGGAGCCAACGCATTAAATTCCCGAGGAAAGTTTCAATCGGTAGCCACATTGACCGAGAATTTTCTAAATTTCCTAGGGCTCAGACGTCACGACTTTAACTTATAATTGGAATGCAAGAATTAATTTGAAATTCCGAACCCGATTTTCCTTCTCGTGCACGTTAGAGCCCCGTTACTCACGCATGACGCACGTCGAGTTGACTTTGATTCCACGGTTTGACCCGTCTGAAGCCGAGGATAGTTACCATAGAACACAATCAATCTCTGACTTAGTCATGCTTAATCGCAAATTAACACAATCAATCTCCGACTTAGTCGTGCTTAATCGCAAATTGTTCGCTTCCTCTCCACCTTCGTTGGATAAAAAGGGGATGAAATCCCTTTCGTTAGGGAAATAATTTTCGTGCGGCATAATTTGAACGAATTTTTACAAGGAACGGGATGCACAATCAAGGGTCGTCCGGTCTATTTTCACGTGCATGAGGACAAATGCATGAGCGGCGTCAGCTGGTACATCACGCATCCGTCGAATGCCTTGCCTCTTGCTTCACGGCTCTCGCGGGGAAGAGAGGAAAAAAGCAAATGCCATATTTTTAAAGACTATTTCGAGGGAAATTTTATGATAAATGGAGGCGCTTTTCGAGAAACCGTTATTCGAGTTGGGAAAATTCATTGCCCTAATCTTAAGTATGTGCATTTTTTCTTCGTAAATGGTTTAAGTGGTTTTCCGTTTGACCGTGAAATCATTTCTAATTGCTGGGAAAGCTCGAACCAACATTATCCCGAGACGAAAAGAAAGCCGCCGCGCCGAATTTATATTAATATTGGAAATAGGCTTTTCCTATTTCGTGGAAACGAACATGCCCCGAATTGAATGACGCGGGCGTCGGTGCCTCTGATGAACAAGAAGAGATCTTGGGCTTTGAAGCCTTGGATGTGGCATAAGACCATCGATGTGTTGACGAGTTGAACTGGGAGAGCAGGCGGTGTTAGGGGCTTGAGAGGCTTTTTTGATCCAACAATTCCTTTGGGCTTTTACCGTAGCGTGCGAGTTTGGGCACGAACGGAGGAATCTCCTCCTTTGAGAAAAGGAAGGTAGGAGAGCTTTTGGAGCGAAAATTACCAAAACGGTACTAAATCAATTGTAATTATGCCAATTCAATCTTAAATCTCTTTTTTTTTTTACCAATTCAGTCCATCCGACGCTTACTTGGATGCCGGTCGTCCCGCCGACGTTGATGGGCAAATTTTAAATATTTTTTTAATTTTTGTTTTATTTTTTTCTCTTTCACTTTCTCTTTCCTCTTTTTTTTTTTGTGCTTTCCTTCTTTCCCGGCTGGTCCGGTGACCGCCGGATGGCCAAGGGCTAGGGCCAGCAAGGCCATGAGGCTCGCCCTTGCCGTGGCCGACCTTGCCCACGACGGCGAGGGCAAGTCTTACCAATGGCCGGCGAGGTTAGCCCTTGGCGGGTTCGGCGATTGGCCAGGGGAAGAAGGAAAGCAAAAAAAAAAAAAGGAAAGGGAAAGGGAAAAAAAAAAAAAAAAAAATTAAAAATTACCATAGTAGCATCGGCCGGATGGCCAATATCCACGTTAACACCAAATCTGGTTAAAATTGACCGGATTAACTGAATTGATACAAATATAAAAAGTTTAGAACTAAATTGACACAATTACAATATGTTTAGAACTGTTTTAGCAATTTTCCCGAGCTTTGGATGCTCGTGCTTGTTCCGGCGGACTCGCCATCGAATGGGAGAGCTTGGTCAAGACAATAGGCCCCATTTTTGGGCAAGCTTAGCTTTTCTTCTTCTTTTTTTTTTTTTAGGGTAATCGGCTTACGATTTGGATTTGATCTTACTAGAGTTGTAGCACACGTTACGTGCGTGTGCAAAGTTCAATAAACATGTCGAAAAGAGAAGAGTTAATACATTTGAGAGCAGCCTCAAAAGAGAAAAATGGTAGGTATTTTATTGAGTACAGAAAATAAGTGGGGATGGTCATTTCTCTCGAGCGGAGCGAGTAGATGTTGAAGTTCCGGATTGAATTATTTTAGGAAGGGTCCTTTTTGAAGGAATAGAAAATGAATCAAATCAAGTTTTTTGGCTCAATATATAGATTTCAAATCCTTATTATCTATGTACTTTAAGCCAACCTCACTTTCGGCTTTCCATATTTACCCTTCCATTTTCTACTATCTTTTAAAGAAAATAACTTATTTTTGCTCTTCGCGTTAATATGTTCTCATCAGAAAACTTTTCCAGAGGTTAAAATTATAAAAGCGTCACAAGTAGAAAACAACCCAATACTTTTCAAATTAAAAAACTAATCGCTACCTAAGAAAACCCATACAAATTCATTTTGGGAATGGGGGGGATTCAACTCTTGCTGTTGTTCTTTTTTCCTCAATTTCAAAATCATAATATAATCTCGAATGTTGTTGCACCCAAGCAGTCAAACAATTGCCTATGATTTGTAATTCAAATGAATTTAAAAATGATTAACGTGATATTTTTTTAAATCTTATTGGAATAAGCATATATGCATCGCATCTTAGAATTGATTTGATTTAGCCCAACACAACAATATACACGTGACAGGATTATTCACAGAAGATGATTAGCCCTAAGATGGTTGGCCAAATGATAAATAGGGTAACATATCTTTCATCACTAGATCACAAGTTCAATTCACGTTATGTGAATCATGTTGTGTTGCCTGACGGGATTATTCACAGAAGAGGATTAGCCCTAAGATGGTTGGCCAAATGATAAATATGGTAACATATCTTTCACCACTGGATCACGAGTTCAATTCACGTTGTATGAATCATGTCGTGTTGCCTGACCGCTTCATGTTAGATTCCTGACCGCTAATGGATTGGTGAACGATGACGGACTTGTTAACCTTGAATCTTCATGTCGCAGGTGGTGCATAGGGTTTATGGCTCAAATTGAACATTTTTCATTAGTGTTGACCTGGAACAATTTTTAGAAAAAAAGGCAATCTTAAAGGGACAAAAGTCAAAAGCTCAAACATTGCAAAAATTTACTGTACAAGCAATTAAATAAACCCAGACGATCAAACTATTTGGGGCCCCTATTATTACTCGCATAACTTTTCTTTCATCTTTTGCCTTTCTCCATCCTCCTCGTCGCTAGCCTAAATCAGTAAACATAAAAACTAGACTCAGCTCCACGGCTGCGCCCGCCACGTGGACCCGTCGGACTGTCTCCTCGTAACGTAAAATCCCCGTCCTCTCCAGGGGCACAACCGCCAATTCGGCGTACGCCGGAAGGAAAGAGCCGTCACGAGCCGCGCTCAGCATTTATTGGGGACGAACCCGACGCGCGAGCCCCTCAGGTCGAAGCCGACACGTGTCCCCTGCTGCTGCACGTTCCCCAGGATCGACAGCGCCGACGACGTGGGCGCGAGCGCGAAGCAGAACGTGCCGTTGGAGTCCACCGGTATCATGTAGTTCTTCGCCGGCAGCGCCCACTCCTTCCCGTCCCCGAACCGCAGCGCCACCGTCGGCACCTCCACGCTCCCCTTCGACGACAGGTCGTAGCACGTGTCGAACAGCGCGAACCCCCCCGCCGCCGGCAGCCCCCGCGTGCCCCTCGCGAACGCGTCGCGCACCGCCCCGTACACCTCCGACCGCAGGCGCGTGACCGCCGTGCCCGAGTCGACGATGATCCCGCCGCTGCCGTCGCGGCCGAGCTGGAACGCCGCCTCCGGGAGCTGCAGCGGGTCGCCGCCGACGCTGATCCCGGTCAGGCCCAGGTAGAGGAAGGTGTCGAGGTGGGGGTTCCGGATCAGCGGCGCGGCGACGGCGTTGGGCGGCAGCGGGGAGCCGAACTCGAGGGTCGAGGCCGAGTCGGAGTCGCGGTCCACGAGGCAGTAGGAGAAGGAGGACGCGTTGAGCTGGGACGGGAACGACAGCGAGCCGCCGCCGAGGCCGAGCAGGCCGGCTGCGCCGACGAACAGGCCCTCGTTGTTGTGGCCGCAGCCGATGGCCACGTCCCTGAGTCGAGTGGAGCCGAGGGTGATGGTCTCCGTCGCGAAGTCGCCGACGGTGTAGGAGCCGTCGCCGTAGGATACCTGGTAAAGGCAGCTCCCGTTGCGGCACGCGGAGACGTCGAGCGACCTGCGAGCGCAACACGGCACGAGTCAAACGATAAAAATAATATCTAACACAGGCGATTTCGTCCGACAAGAATACGATGGAGAAGTGGCACCGATTAACGGTCCTACCTGCATTGTCGGGTGTCGCAGGTGAGAGGGGAGAAGGAAGACGAGGAAGCCGGCTCGAAGATGGGGTCGGCTTGCTGGTAGCAGTTGGCGCAGGGGGCGCACTGCACCCAGTTGACATCGCTCCCGGTGTCGATGACCATGTAGACCTGGCTCGGCGGGTCGCCGACGCCGAGCCGCGAGAAGTACTCGCCGCTCCCTTGGCTCGTCCCGGACACCACCGGGCTCTCGAGACCTTCGGCCCCGATTTCTCTCTCCGCGCTCGCGTCGAGTGGCTTCAGATCTGATTTCGCAATGCCGTTGACGGCCAGATCTAAGCGAGCCGCGAGGGACTTGACTCGGGCCGAGTCGCGCTCCAGGCGGGCCAATGTCAAGGACCTGTAGTCCCTCTGCGAAGGTTTCTGCAGCGTAGCCCGCGAAAGCAGCTGCAGCGTCAAGGAAGAAGAGGAAGAAGAAGAAGAAGGAGACGACGGCTCAGCTTCTTCTTGCTGGTCAAGCGGAATCGTTTTGCGGTCGAGCGAGAAGACGTTGAGGGTGCTATGGATAGAAGCAGCGACGTCAAGAACGGTGGTGGTGGGGATGGTGGATAAGGTGCGAGAGCTGGCCAATGCAATGGAGAAGGAGAAGAGAGTGAAGAGAAGGCAAGAGAGGGAAGTGGGTCTCGCCATTTTTGGGGATGGAGAGAGGAGGTTGTGGAGCTCTGTGGGGGTTATAAATGGGGCGAGCATGGGGATGGGGGTGCTTCTTGATGTAAATCACGCCATTCTCGACGGGAGCTAAAGAAATTGAAAATGTTGGGAAGAGGGAGAGAGAGAGAGAGAGTGAGAGTGAAGCTTTCAATGAAGGATGGATTGATAGTTAGATTCTGAGAGCGGGCTTTGCATGTCCCTTTGGATAATTTCTTCTCTTTGACTCGCTCACCTGTCTAGTTTTGTTTGGCATCGCCAACTCCAACCCAAAAAAGGTCAAAAAAAAGAGAGAGAGTCTTTGATGGAATCGCCTGGTCTCGAGGGAGTTGAAAGAGACCAGACTACCTCTCTCTCTCTCTCTCTCTCTCTCTGTTATGAGTTGGATAAAGAAAGAACAAGTTGAAGAAAGAGAAAGTGAAAAGAGAGCGAGGGTTTTGATTTGATTAGTGGTGGAAATTTGTAAAGCGGGGCAGGTGTACTATGCCTGGGCTGACATGTTCTTTCCCACTCGTTTTTTTGACCGGCGATGGACCCATTTGGGTCTGGTCCGACACGGAAAAGCAGAGCTAATCATCATGGGCTCCGTGATTTTGGAGTTGGACACAAGCAAAGATGAATACGGGGGTCCAAGGCGATTCCGCTCCTTTGAACAGGGTCACTTTTCATTGATGTTATTGCATCAGCCGTAGAGGGGAATAATGATTTTGCATGTTCACATTTCAGCCGATTCATATCTCCTATAAATATACTATTAGGCTATGTTTAGTTGTCTGAATACGGAATGAGATATGATAAGATAGGATAAGATAAGATTGGATTAGAAATCCTTCAAATTGTCCTTCAAATTTGTAAAAAAATCCTATTATATGCTTGATGAATGTCCGGATATAACATGGACATCCGGATGTGCTATCCACCACTTTAGTGACCTCCTATGGACTCGGTGATGCACCCTAAATCCATCTTGAAGCTTCCTCATCAAAAGTTCCTTTTCCTTGTGCTGAAGATATCTTCCTTGTCAAAAGTTCCTTTTCTTCGCAAAATTCAAGCTTTTGCAAGGAGCCTTGTCTTCCTATATCAATGGACTTGTTGGAGCCTGCCATCCAAGTTCATTTTGTTGATCAACATACCTTTTGAGAATATGTTTCCAGCATCTATCGTCCTTATTTTTCGCTAGAGCTAGGCTGTTAATAGATTCATGCTGACATGTTTTGCTTATTGTTGGTTGCTCGGGGAGACTTTTTTCTTGACAAATCTTTTTTTGGGTTGATGTTGTAGGTGAAGTGAAGTCATGCAAGCTTCGTCTTCTGTAACCATGTGGAGATGATCTTTCCTCTCATGGTGAATTTTCATTTATGTCAGTTGAGTACCGATTCTCATCTTGATTATCCTTAGAAGAAAATGAAAAACTTGCGCGGATCATTTCCATATTTTCTCTTAGTTTTCTTGTTGCTGAGGAACTACTTTTTGTAGTACCTCGTATTTCTCGGGATCCTTCATTGGAATAGATCTTTTAGTAATCCATGGGGATCCTTCATTGGAGAAGAGGACTTACTAAGTTGTGGGCCGCACTTTTTCCATTCCTCAATTGACTTAAACACTTTTATTTTTTTGTATTTTGACCATGGCCCACCATTTCTCGTACAACTCTAAAAAAGTGATCTTTTTTATTATTATTTAGATATTTTTTCTTTTTTTCCTTGCGGGTTTCACTTTCTTTCTTCTTCTTCTTTTCATGCCTTTGACGTCCTAATTCTTCACTCTTGCAAATCGCCTTTGGCCTCCATTGTTGTCAAAGAAAATAGATTACCTCAATCCACCTAAGATTAAACAACCAGATTAAACATATCATGTATCATTATTTCCAACAAGTCAATTAATGAGAAGCAACAACAACATCACAAAACTGATGATGAAAAACTTATGGAAATGATAGCAAAAAACTGAACCCAGAGGAAAAAAAAGTTTATAAGACGTAAGTATGCTACATACTACAAAGAAATTGTGCAACTGATTCACAAATACTATTTTGATGCACACTATACTCTAAATGTAGAATTGAATCACAAAATCAAGAATTTTCACGACCCAACGATCAAATTCACTTTAAGAAAAGATATCAAGGAATACTTAATAGAGATCGGGATGAGTATGATTTGAGAACAAGAAAATTAAAAAGATAAAAAAAGCAAGCTTTTGCCAGAACCATACCTCTGACAGCGAATGAGGAGTGTGCGGATTGTTAAATTAAGTAGTTTTTGGAGGATTGCAAAAGCACGATAGATTTATTGAAGAAGAAGGAGAAGGAGTGGGAGGCCTAAGAGAATGGCTTGTCAGAGAGAAAATATAGAGACGATTTGCGAAAGTGAAGAATTGAGACGTCAGAGACATGGAAAGAAAGAAAAAAAAAAGGAAAGTGGGACCTGCAATCAAAAAGAAGAAGGACCGAATAATTAAAAGAAATCACTCTTCTATAATTATATCAGAAGTGGTGAGCCCTATAAGGGATGGTATAGTCAAAACACAAAGAAAAGAAGCATCTAAGCCAAAAGAAGAGTGAAAAAGCGTGACCCTTAAGTTATTTGTAAAAATCCAATCTGAGTTTATCCTACCCTCTCTCCCAAAGGTTGTTGCCAAACACCGAATAGGATAATTTGTTATCATATTCAAACTCAAATCTTGACCATCAAACACTGCCCTAAGGGGATGTCATTAAGTGATGGGTACGGGGTAGAACAAGGCCGCAGATCGCATTCCCCATCCATACCTCAACGAGCAGATATTTCTCTCACACCTCCTCGCGATCTGCCTTCCTACCCATTATTTCTGCCCTAAATTTGCCCCGATCGATGTGGGGAGCCATGAAGCATAGGGAATATGTGCTCGTGCCCATCCTTTAATAACAAAAGTCTCAAAAGTACTCGTTGAGTACCTCTCCATAAGGAAGCCCTTCTCCAACGAGAGATCACGTAGGCGCCTCGGTTCCATCACTAGCAGGAAGCATTGAGATAATTACTGATGCTGCAATCAAATCCTCTGCATTTGACTTTGTAAGTGTAGCAAGGCTGGCTATTGTTGCCTATGATTGCTGTGGCGATTTCAAAGCTGTCTCAGAAATGGTTCTTCTTCCGATTTCCGGAAGGGGAATCGGCAGCTGATGTGTTCGATAGCGTTTCGAGTGAGTTTTTTTTTTCTTCTTTCCATCCTTCGGCCTTCGATTTCGCGTCGGGGTTGTATGTTTTCGATCAATGCAATTTCACGTGAATGCTACTTGTTGGGCTAATGGTGTTTGAATTTGATTGTTCGACTTTGCGTTCATTGATTTCGGCTTTGCTTCGTGGCTGGTCTAGTGTGCGGATGAATCGTGAGGGTGTGTGTCCACAAGAGAAATCAGCTGAAGGAATGAATTTGTGTGGATGGCGTACCAATGTCTTGCTTGATCATGTGTTTTTGTTATTGGTCAGAGAGGTTTGCTGTTTGTCAAACTTGCTTGAGTATGTTTAAAGTCCATCCTCTGCAACTGTTCCTAGTGAGAGCTCCTCTTGATCTTGCCTAAATGGTTTCTGGCCAGGAGGGAGGGAGGGAGGGAGGGAGTCAACGGATTGTCTTAAAGCTTAATTATTTAGCTGCTGGTTCCACCAGCCAATCTACTGATTGTTGTTCTTTTCGGATCCTTTGAATGATGTGCTTTGCAATGCCAAGAGCTCGAATTGTTTCCTGAGTGTGCAGAAAAGAGAATGCAAGCATATGGTCATCCAGCTTTGGGATTACTGCAGTTGAGGATATAGCTTATCATCAATGCAAAATCCCTGTGCATAGCATTGAACCCATCTCGCTTAATGTCTTTTAGACCACCGAGTATTATGGTTCATGAGTAAAGTTGAAGGTAGAATCTGTTAGGGTGAAAGTATATTGATGACTGGCCTGCACATTTCTCGGTCACCTCATAGGCATAGGTATGCTTTTTTTGTCGACGGCGTGCTTTATTAATATAATGTACTGTATAGTGGATTAAAAGTTTTACAGAAATTTCATACCAATCTTATAGAAGATGAGAAAAGAATAACATGGACTGCTGAGGTGACAAACTGGTTAAAGTATTTTGACCCAGCTAGTATTCTAACAATAAGTTGCAGTCCTTGGTTGTTCTATTATTATCAGGGAAATAAGGTAATGACACACGAATACACCTTTTTTTATTTTTAGTTTGATGTAGAGTGTTCTTTGGAAGATGTTCTACCCCAAGAGGGACAGCCAGATGAGCTCCATGAAGCCTTGTTTGTATAAAGTTCTGGTCATTTTACTGTGCTTATAATACTACTGAACTGCACTAAAGAAGCATGTAAATTCTGCAGGTTTTATGGAATCATTATGGAGAGACATCGATATGAACAGGCACCATATTGATCCTTCTCATGATCTGAATCTCATCATCGTATCTCACAGATTGACATCGCGCGTCTTCCTCATGAAATGGTTCAAGTGGACGGTTGAGCAATTCGAGCAACTCAACAATCCAGGGAATTGCGAGTTCCGTGTGATGCAGTTGGGGAAAGGTGGAGAGTACAGCCTTGCTATCCATCACACAGAGGAAGAATTACGAGAGTGGGGCCTTTCCTCGGAGATGATTGAAGATCAGAAATGGCGAGCTCATGCGAGGAAGGGTGAATGGAACGAACGTTGCCCTTGGTACCTCAATGCCTTTTTTGATGGATTCGCCGACTCGGATGATGATGCTGGAGAAGGCGATGATTGTGTATGCCCATAGGCGCTGCTAACAATTGGGTTCTTTCCAATTTGAGTGGCAGATTGTAATGCCATTTAAAAAATTCTTTAAAAAAAAAATTCGACATTGTTAGCATATGCCCTGTAACCTTTTACCTTTGTATTCGGGTTTGTGATTATGGTAAATATGATAGGAGAGGAAGATAAACGCAAAGCATTCAATTAACTGGCGGTGGTTGAGAACTACCATTACCAATTCTTTTCTCTTCTCTTCTTTTTCGCTACTTACAAGCATCCATTTTAATTGCTACTTTACGGGTTGAGCGCGAGAGCCGGTGAGATCGCAAGGCATTAGCACTAGGTAAAGCTTACAAAAAATCAACATCCCACTGAGACAACTTTTCAGATCATTATGTAGTGTCAAGTGAAAATACAATAGATCAGATGCAACATATTGTTTTCACTGACCCTGCACCAGTGAAGTTTTGAATTTTTTGAATTTTTGATTTTTTTTGGACATATTAAAAAAATTAAATTTCACTAAACGTGGGTGATCATAGATATTCTAAACCATTCTGTAAAGTTTTAAAATTTTTTATTTTTTTTGATTTTTTTTGGCAAAATTCAATAAATTTCCTATTTTCCCGAAATCTGATAGTTTTCCACTATTGTATTATACTTCTATTATTATTATTCAAGGATTTTTGGCTTTTTTTGCCTTCTGTAATGTAATGCTGTATTGTAGGATTTGTATTATGTGTTTATGAGGATTTGGTACCAGGTCTTCTTGTAATGACATGTTATTTTGGAATTTCTGTTTTTTTTTTTATTTTAGGATTTAAAAAATGTATTAGATTTTACCATAATATTATGCATTGTAGATTAAGATAAATAATATTTTGCAATTGAGTTTGAACTATCTTTGTTCTTTGAAATAGAACTAACGTGACATTATCAAATGTGTTTCTCATGAAATAGAAATTTCCTCTTATTTTACCAAAGCAGATTTCTATTTGAAATCAAAGAATTAATCATGTTTATTAAGATTTGCTCAGAAATCAATTCAACAAAAATCAGAAATCAACAAGAATTTGATTTTTGGAGGAGAATCATAAGAAAAACTCTCAAAAAACTTTGGTTGGCCACTCATTTGGTGGTAGACCATAACCAGCCTATCGTCCAATTTGACGTGATTCGCGTTCCTTGGTAAATTCTATTAATGTTGGACATAACACCACTCCCCGGCATCTAGAAGGCATTGTGACCATTTGAATTACGAAATGCCCTTCGCAGTTGCTGTTGGATGCATAGGATAGTAAACACTACTGCACATTCTTTAGTCAATCGGGCTTTCCGCTTTGCCCTTAGAGAACATGTAAAATTGTTACTTTTCTTTGCTTTCAGTTTTGTACGCACTTTCAGTTAATGTTATGTAATCACTTCATTTTGTCCAACCAGGATGAGTGATTCTTAGTACTTCAATACTTTAGAAACTAACATTTCACTAATCTCGAAGTTCTGCATTGCACCATGTTAACTCTCCGCTACTTTGCATCTTATTAAGATTAACTTTGACCATTGCACTTCTATAGTAACAAATTTATTTCTCTGTCTTATGCATTGTAGTGATGAGAAAGCCATTTTAGAGAGGGTTGCATATTAGTCAATAAGAGGAATCAAGTTTATAGCAATTAATAGGCATAATTAATGCGATGTGATTAAAACACGACACCATTTTATAATATAACATATTAGATATCAATTGGTTGAAAGATGAACAATAGTTAATAATCATCGAATTAATCACCATTTTGTCGGAATTTGCCCCTTCAATTATGTATCTTTCTGGCATTCTATACGTGGTATTTGTAAATTGGAATACTGGATCAAATAGTGTCTCTGTAAAACTTCACCTGTAATCGGTTGAAGTGGGAGAAAATACTCGATGGTCCCGCTTCACCACGTCAGCGTGGCCTTGGACCATTTAGAGATTGACATGTGGCGCCTACAACATTCGGTGGGCCTCACTTGACCTGCACAAAAGTTCACTTTTTCTGTCATTTCAAAATAAAGGTTCTCTCTCCTCGTTCTTTGATGAAGAAGAAGTACGAAGACAACACTTTCTCTCTCTTTCTTTTCATTGACGAGGCCCGGCGATCGCCAGTGGCGGGAAAAAAGGGAAGAAAAAAAAAATTCAGATAATTAAAAAAAGTTGCAAATATTATTCACGTTAAAAGAATAAATTGACGGTAAAAAGGGTACAAATCATCAAAAAGTTTTAGAACTAAATATAAGATGGAAAATATCTAGGATTAAATTAGCATAATCAAAATGGCTAACTAAATTGTCTCGTTAGAAAGTTTTGATAAAAATTATCTGGAGTGAATAAATTGACAAATCGTTAAAAGTTTTAGGACTATGTTGACAAATCATCAAAAGTTTTAGAACTAAATTGACAGATTGTGAAAATATTTAGGATTAAATTAGCACAATCAAAATGGTCATAACTAAATTGACTGCCTTACAATAGGTGTAGGACTTTTTGGACAATCTTCCCTTCAGGAGACTATTAAGATGCCATCACTTTCTGTGTCGAGGAGATCATAAGAAATAAAAAAACCTCCCGTGGTAATATAAGTATAATTGTTTAGACTTTTTCAAAATAGATGCCGATCAACACACCCTCTAAGTATATTGTGTTTCGTCTTCTTACCATGTCGAATAAGAATGGTTTTTGAAGTTCGCTAATGGTATGACTCGAGAAGGACATATTCGGCACTTGACCATAGATCCAATAATACTTGATAGTATAAAACAATCATTTCTTTTATCGGTATACAAGATGGGGACGGGTGATCCACACAACTATTCTCTCTAGCGTCACAAGTATGATAACATAACTGCAAAGAAACATTCGATATGAGACGTAACTACTCGATCCATTTATAGATATAAGAGTTTGTCATCTCAGCATTATCGACTTATTAGAAATCAAGAAAGTCACTGCACATGAAATAACAAATGTCCAATTCAAGCCGATCGTAAGTTCGCTTAAGACATGACTCGAACTCGTGATTTCACAAGTGATAGCATGAACCTTTATTATTGGGCTGCCACACTCAACGGCACACTAATGTCCGGTACATGACGGTAGGCATGTAGATCAGTGAGATTAAAGCAGCCACGAGCATTATATTCCTTTCACTTTCTTCTAATAAGTAGGTGGTGGGATGCTTACAATCTTTAGCTTTCCCACAAAGTTATGAAGAAAAAGCCTTGACCTCGATGCCTCCAAAACATTGCTTTTTCCCCGTCTCTCCGATATAAATATAAGCACTACGTAAGAGATTGGGCGATTACCATTAGTAAAAGAGAGAACCATCATCCCAACTGGACCATTTGAATTACTATTATTATTATTATTATTCTTTTGCATATGCTAGAGACCCTATTAGGGGTAAGCAATTTGATGTGGGCATGTCGTTGTAGCTATGCGATAAATTCTACGTGTATATATATCTTATGAGTCGATCTTATAGATGCTTGAATACTTTGACATTATGTAAGTGAGAGAGACATTCTTCTTTACATAGGTGTCCCTACTTTACCGGGGTTGGCTCCTGGCCAATTCGAAGAGGCTTGTTCTAGAATATCGTTCATTAGGGTGTCCTGTTTCAGAAAGATGAAATACACACTCCGGAAGATTTGCCCATAACAATCTTCAACATTCTATTGAGTTTTTCATTCACGCAATTGATGACCCACTCATCGAGCCATCTTTGATCCGCGACCAGGTTTACTCTACTCATTCCGCTTTCACCTACGATACGAGAGAAATCTAATCGATTCTTCACATTACCGACTGAAGATGTCAAAATTCGACAGCTTGTTTGCTTTTTTTTTTTTTTTTCTCTGTCATATTTGATTTACTGAATTGTTTTTTTGAGATACTTCACGAGCTCAAAGTTCATCTAAAACGAGAGTTGTCGTCATAAAGAAAATCTCCATCTTGTGGTGCGATTGAATGGACGACACTCGAGACTCATGAAGGCTACATAGATTTTGACCGACGTGCTAAATTAGTTTGCATAGTTTAAATCAAGTGGAAGCATATAATAACCGGTCAAGAACTTGCGTGCGATTGATATCCATTCCATGTTGGCTTTCATTGTAGATTCGACCTATTAATGAAAGGGAATATATCTTCAAAGCCTAAGTACCCATCTAATGATGACTAGATTTTGCAATATGTTGTCCATTAATAACCGGTCAAGATCTTGCGTGCGATTAATATCCAATCCATGTTGGCTTTCATTGTAGATTCGACCTATTAATGAAAGGGAATATATCTTCAAGGCCTAAGTACCCATCTAATTATGACTAGATTTTGCAATATGTTGTCCACTAAGTCGTCAAGCATTAGGTCTGGCCCTTCAATAATTTGAAGGGGTTGAAAGCTCTTATCATAGAGAAGCTGCTTTACATATAGTCGGATCACGTGAAAAATGAAAATAACATGTTGATAAGCCGGCCAATTAAAAAAAATGAGAAGTTTCAAGATTTAGATGCCAAGATTATTTGTAATGCATATCACATAGTAATACAATTGGAAGATTACATCGCGTTCGCTGCGCAATCAATGTGTAAAATAATTTTTCGTGTCCTCATGTTATTATCGTTATTGGTGGTTTCCTCTTATGGTGGTAATGTGGGATGAGAAGTGAAGGTAATCAACCTATTTAGATATCGACATTGAGTATTGTGAAACTTTCGGGAAAATTGAATTTAGAAAAGGCCGGAATGCGACTGTTGCAAAATCTAGATTAAACAAAGAGTGGAGAAGAAAAGTCAATCTAGACCGCCTTGAATAACATTTGGTCTATTTGCGGGCAAGTTGTGAGGCAAATTATTTCCTTTGGGAGATTCAATTTCCTTCATGATGTCTTGATCAAATTAGCAAGACATAGACGAGCAATTACAATTTCTGGACAGATGCCGGATCTCGCCTACAAATCCGAAGAGATCGATCGAACCCTAATCAAGTCCCCTAGGTGTAGAAATGATAGGTGGAGGTGTCGGCTATGATGTTCCGCAATCCGCCGATGGTCGATGCCATCATGATGAACACTCCGATTATTATGGGGGCCTGAAAGGAAAGTGAAGGATGACAAAGTGTGTGTGAGCGTGTCATTCACTCCTCGAAATTGCATTTAACAATTGTTTTGAATACTTAAAGAAGAGATTTAGATAAAGATTTGCTTACCCAGTTGACGAACCAGTTGATGCTGAACTTCCTGGGCTTCTTGACGACCAGCCACATGATACTAGGGAGCTGCAAGATCAAGGCTCAGAAGAAGAACAGGTTGATCAGAAAACACTATCACAGGGTAAAATCAAAGATTAAGCTATCACTCGTGGGAGAAAGAGGCTTACGAAATAGGATGTGGGAGCAAAACCAAACCCACCAAAGAAACCAAGCAGGTCGCCAAAGAAAGGGAATGTCACTCCAATGAATAATGTGAGTGCTGTTATCGAGGAACATTTACACCATCACTTTCTGAGCTATGTTTTGGTCTCTACCAGCCAAAGTTTAAGCTTCGAGATTCAACAAGTGATCAAAGTAGGTTTAGGTGATCGCTCACCAACGTAAGCAGATCGAGCAAGGAGGCGGAGTGCTCTTCCGGGAGGGAAGTTCACTCTCTTCACCATCGTACTCTCCAACATATCGAAAACAGGCATCGCATAAACCTGCAAATGTCTTCAATATTACATGGTTTTCTAGGGTGACATGTCTAATAAAATCAAGTTTTCAAACCTTATTTAAGGAAACATAGTTCTCTGAGAATGGAGTCATCAGTAAGCGAAGTGAGGTTGAAGTAATACCTGAAAACCACCAATGACATGGACGACCACCATCAAGTTAGCTGACGCGATGAGCCACGAGGGTCTCCTCAGCGCGATGAGCACGTTGTCCTCGACGTCTTGCCCGAAAGCCCAGTATCCTATGAGAGCCACCGGGAAGTAGCAAACGGCGTTCACGAGGTAGGCCCCGACCACGCCTTTCCACATCAGCACTTTGGATGGCGTCTCGGGGGTCGACGGGATGGTGGCCTGAATCTCCAGGACCACCGCGTGCCCCGCAAAGGCCGATGAGATCTGGCCGAGCGCATTGAACACCCGGAACACGTAGTCCGCGGAGCCGGCGCTCCTGTAGGCGTAGCTTACGTCGGGGACTCGACCGTGCGCTAGGCTCCCTGCCCACGCTATGGTAGAGTAGCTGCACGAGGGTCTCTCATTAAATAACTCGAACGGAAGACTTGATAGTCATGTTTTGTTTTTTCTTCAAGGTTTCACATGGTGAAATCGCAATGAATTTGTTATTAAAGTACGGAAATTTCATCACTTAATTTGGGAAATTAACAACCAGATTAAAATACATGATTTAGTGGTCACTACCGATTTCACTTCATCAACTAGTTAATGGAATTGACACTAATTCTTGGATGGTGATTTTCCAACTCAAGCCACTCAAGGGGGACTGATGAGTCACTTCACTTAAAGTTTAATAAACATGAACCACGATGGGTCGTCGCTTGAATACTTAAGTATACTGTAATAAATGAGATTGTGGGACAATGGAAGCTTGGTAATGAAGTACTAATCCTCCTATGACGCACTCGAACACAATTGAAGCTTTTGTACCTGAGAGACATGACAGCCCGTGGCCAACGAAACGCCGGTGACGAAACTGATGTTCGGGAGCTGAGAGAGGAAGAAGTGGACCGACCTGAAGATGCAGATCCAGTAGGACTGCCTGATCCTTGGGCAGTCCGTGCAGATTATCTCCATGAACTTCTTGAGGCGCTTACCACCAATGACCATGTACACAATGCTGAACCCGACCTGGACGATCAGCTGCTACGGGAGCACGATCCACAGGCCGAGCCTCTGGCCAAAGGCGTGCTGCCCGAGGTCGACATAGCAGTCGAACCAGGTCCCCGGGACGCACTCATGGAACTGCACCATCTGCCACATTGTCTTCAGGGTCATGCACCAAGATAGGATTAGCATCATTACTCCTGGACCCTGGACAACGTACCAATATTTTCGAATTTTTGGCAGATCAATCGTAAATTTAATGAACTCAAAAGAATTGGAAGCTCCAAGATTAATTTCGATAGATTATTACCATCCTAAATAGGCCATGGCATAAGGCAGACTGAGGACGCTGGCGCCAATCATGGCCGTGACCGTGTGGAAGGTGGAGTACCACCATTTGGCTCGCCGAGACGGGTCGCCCTCCTCCTTCCGTTTCCCGTAGGAAGCAGCGTCCTGCGAACATGTCACGAGAAATCAAAACATGGCAAAAAAAGAAAAACAAGCGTTGCAGCAATACACTTCTTTCTATCACACGACCAAAGATTAGGTGATGTGACCAGCCAGGCCAACCTGTGAAGGAGGAGAAGCCGACACCATGTCTCCGCAACCCCTCTCAAGAATGAAGCCGGAGTGCTAAAGTTGAATCTTGCAAGCTCAGTGGTCGTTGTCTCCGAAGCGGTTCGGGTTAAGCTTAAAAAGGATTGGTCATGCTCACATCGACGGTGACCGTACCAAAAGAGTCCGTACAAAATCATTACTTTTGTTCTTTCTCTTGAAAGCAAAGCATTTCCCACCTGTAAATTCTCTCCAAATCAAAATGGCACTTCTTTTCCACTGCTAATTAATGAACTGTGCGTTACACGCCCGCAACCCCAGTTCCGCTGTAGCAGTTCGTGTACGTGGTCGGCTGCGAAGCTCGAGCTTCATTCGTCAAATTACAGGTGCGGGCAAAGGTTGTGGCAGACAAAAATTTATAATGATTCGCGAGTGCTTTTGTTCGTTGTGGGCTATTGATTTTCAAATCTGGAGTTGACGGTCCAAATTGATACAATTTACAAGTGGGACGAGGACGAGGACATCTCATTGGAGGAGAGACTAAGGTTGCTCATGGCAATCATTCAGTGCCCAGAAACAGATTCTGATTAAAAATGATTCTTTTTTATTTTGTGTTCGGAAACAATTTTTAAGCCTTTAAAGAAGTTTGGTAACTACCGAAAATTTCTATTCTTAGAATAGAAAAAGAACAGAAATGCGCTTGGTAACTACATAAAATTTTATTTTATTATTAAAATTTTGGATTTTTTAATATTTCTTTCTTTTTTTTCTTTTTTCCCTTCTCTTCCTTAGCCAGAGCCGGTCGTCGGTGCCGGCGACTGGCCATAGGCTGGGGCCGGCGACTAGCCATAGGCTAGGGCCGGCGAGGGTGTCGCGGCCCTCGCTGTCGGCCTCGCCAGTCATGACGGCAAGGACGACCTCGCCTTGGTTGGGCGAGGCTCGACCTTGTCCAGATTTGGCGAGGCCTCGCCGTCGCAGCCGCAAGCCACCCTCGCCGACCCTGGCCTGCGGCCGGTGGCCGGCAGGTGGCGGGCCGAAGAACAACAACAAACCAAAAAAAAGAAGAAAATGAAGAAGAATCAGAAATGGAAAAATTATTCCAGACTCAAGAAGCTACTATTTTTTACTTTTTGATTCTGTTCCAAAACTGATTCTTGGAACAATTTTTTGCAAAATTGTGTCCGGGCACAAAAAATTTAACAAATGGATTTCTGCTCCCAAACTGATTTTGGGAATAAAAGAATAGAAATTTTTATTTTTTTGGCAAGTTGCCAAATATGCCCTAAACAAAGGTTTCTGTCCATACATAGAATGGATTGTTCTACACTTTTTAGGCTAGTTTAATATCTCGGCACTAACTACGACTAGATATTCTAGACCAATATGTGAAATTGGCATGACATGTTACGAGACGGACTTCCAATTGGTGCTTAATATAACACACTTATGTTTACAACTATCAAGTATAAAATCTCTCTCTTGCCTACGCGTGAACTCTCTCCCTCTCCTCCGAGTGTTTTCCACGTCCTCTACTCATCTTATTGGAGGATTCAGCCTTTCGTCTTGGACTTTCGCTTTCTTATTTGCAACAACTCGCAAGCTTACAAATTGGGCTTTTCATCATATGGAACCATCATCTTTTCTTTTTAACAATGTACTATCTAGAGTTAAAAGTATAGTGTTGATGAAGTCTTCTTTGTTTAGCGTTCAATTGATGGTGACGATTCCTCCTTTTAAAGTTGTGATGTTTTTTTTTATTGTTTTTGTTTTAATGGAAGGTACGTTCTCTAGCAATCAGAAACTAACAAGTAATTGAGTGGGAGTAGGGTTTTTTGGCCAAATAAAAAAGCATGTAATCGCAATTGTGCTTTAGAGATGCTTTTGCTTGTGCACCTAACACCACAAAAGGTGTCGTTTAGAATTTTCTGTCCTGTTGCTTTCGAATTTTTTATCCGTTTCCGTTTTGTCCTTCGGGTCCCTTCCGGAGTACAGCAACATATTTTGACTTATTCTTGTAGAAAAAAGAAAAGATAATAATACAAATGATCTTGTATAATATGATCTTGAACTTTTAATTTGTTCAATATAGTCCTTGAACTGTTGTTCAATGTGCAATATAGTTTTTAAACTTTTAATTTGTTTAATGTGGTTTATGGACTTTTGATATATGTTTAACTTAATATCTGAATTATATGAAAATGTTCAATATTGTCCTTTTATTAATTCAAGTTCATGGACAATATTGAACATTTTCATATAGTTCAGGAATCGCATTGAACAAATAAAAAATTTAGGAATTACGTTACACATTAAGCTGAAGTTCAGAAACCAATTGTGTCATTTTTTAGAAAAAAAAAATACACCTTCTCACTTATTGGACAAAAGGTTCATGGAGAAGGAAGAAAAGAAATAGCAAAAGTTCATACAAATATATCATCCTCTTGTTAAAGATTTTTGTGCTCTCCTCCGTTGCTGATTAAAGACATTTAGATTGAGACAAAAACTCTGCTTACCATTAATTATTAGAATTAGAAGCAAATGAAATTAATTAGAGTGACCACAGACCCTTGAATTCTGTTTGGTTTTTTTTCTTGACAAAGTTTTATGTAATAGTCGCATCTCTGCAATTGCTATCTAGTTTCATTGGATATGATCCCCAATCTTTCGTGAAAATCTATGTCGACATTGCTGCGATGTTAGTCTCCATCGAACTTACAATCTCCCTCATCAGAGGTTGGCAAGGTCGGGCAATTTTTCGCAAGCCGACAATGCGTACGGTGCTATCGAATTCGTATTCTTGTGCTGTTATTAGAGTTTTGACGTGGTTATAAGTTATTTTTCACTAGTTCCGTTTTAATTATTGGTTAGGAAAATTGATCACAGTAATTGTAACAAGATGAAGTCAATAATAAGGCATGGTCTAGATCACAAGGTGAACTACGTCCACGCTCACCGCACCAAATCTCCAGCTTGGCTTGAATTTCCCAAAATAAAATAGTCAAGAAGCCGAACACATTCTTTCAGCATCCCTAAGCCTATGTGAGCTAACTCGGTGTGGGAAACAAGGGCTGCAACGAAAGAACATATCCACTTCAAAAACAAATGTAGTACTGTCATTTACCTCGCCACTAAAGCCTCAGAAGGGGCAAACTCAACCAAGCATGCCAATCAAGTTCAAGCAGTGCTTGAACTTGTTGGCGGGGATTGGCTTGGTCAACATATCAACAGGATTGTTAGTTGTACCAATTTTCTTCATCATCATATTTCTCTCTAGCAATTGCTTCTCGAATAAAGTGATACCTGACATCGACGTGCTTAGTTCTTTGATGATATGCTTGATTTCTAATCAAGTATATAGCACTTTGATTGTTACAAAAGACAATCGAATTGTCTTCCTGCTGGAGCCTAAGTTCCTGAATAAGATTCCCTAACCAAATACCTTCTTTCACCGCGTCTGCCGCCATATACTCTGCCTTTGTAGTAGACAAAGCAACTGTCGACGGTAAGGTTGACCTCCAACTAATAGCCAAACTAGATAATGTGAAAAGATAGCCAGTTAAAGATCTCCTCTTATCGAGATCACCTGCAAAATCGGAATTTACAAATCCTACAACTGGGGTATAGTTGGAGCTGTTTCTATTAAACACTAGGCCCAACTCTGCGGAGCCTCTAAGATACCTAAGTAATCATTTCACTACCTGTCAATGGACCTTTTCAGGATGCGCCATATATCTATTAACCACACTAACTGCTTGCGCAATGTCTGGACGAGTGCATACCATAGCATACATAATACTACCAACTGCACTGGAGTATAGGACACGAAACATTGCAGCCTCCTCGACCTTTGATTAAGGTGTATGTAGAGCTGAGAGTCTAAAATGAGATGCCAACGGTGTACTCACAGGCTTAGCGTTTTTGCATGCTAAACCTCTCAAATACCTTCTCAATATAACTTTGCAAGAAATATAACTTCCCTCCTTTCCTGTCTTTCTGAATCTCCATTCCTAAGATCTTCTTGGTGGGACCCAAATCTTTCATCTCGAACTCCTTACTGAGCCATTTCTTCAAGATCAACACATCTGACATGTTCTTTGCAGTAATGAGCATGTCATCCACGTATAAGAGAAGATAGACAAAGGATCCATATGAACTCTTCCTGAAGTAGACACAACTATCATAGTTGCTCCTATGATAACAGCTCCCTATCATAAAGCTGTCGAATCTCTTATACCACTGTCTTGGTGACTGCTTCAGACCATACAATGATTTCTTCAATCTACAAACATGATCTTCGTTGCCTTCTACATAATAGCCCTTAGGCTGGGCCATATAGATAGTTTCCTCAAGCTCACCGTCCAAAAAAGCAGTCTTCACATCAAGTTGCTCAAGCTCTAAGTCAAATTGAGCAACTATAGCCAGCAACACACGAATGGAAGTGTGTTTTACCACAGGGGAGTAAACTTCATTATAATCAATTCCCTCCTTTTGATTGTAGCCTTTAGCTACGAACCGAGCCTTGCATCTAGCATTTTCACCACCTGGAATTTCTTCCTTTTTTCTTGGAGACTCATTTATACCCAATGGCTCTTTTTCCCTTAGGTAACTGCACCAAGTTCCAAGTCTGATTCTTGTGAAGTGATTCAAGTTCCTCAACCATAGCATCGGCCCATTTCTCTGATTCTGTGCAAGTAACAGCTTCCGTATAGGTAGAAGGTTCCTGAATATCCATATCTTCAGCTATCGTAAGAGCATAAGCCACCAAATCAGAGAACCCGTATTTCTGAGGAGACTAGGTCTGCCTCTTTTCTCTGCTAGTAGCAATAGAGTATGGCTGCTCCACATCATCTACAACTTCCTCATCTTAACTTGAATCAACAGAAGCATTTTGCTCGTTCAAATCATTTTAAGAGGTCTTTTCTAGAAGGTCCACCTGAACCTCCACCTCATTCATATCGCTCTCATGTTTTCCTACAGACTCATTAACAACTTTCCTTTGATCAAGTATATGCATTTCATTACATGTAACATCCCTACTAATAATGAACTTAGGTGAGTTAGGTTCCTGGCACCATAAACGATAACCTTTCACCCCATCAGCGTATCCAATAAAAATACATTTCTTTGCTCTAGGTTCTAACTTACCATCCTTAACATGATAATAAGTAGGGCATCCAAAAACCTTTAGATTAGAATAATCACAAGGCTTACCTAACCACATCTCAAAGGGAGTCTTACATTCTATTGCTATTGAAGGAGAACGATTAACCAGATTACAAGCCGTGTTAACAGCTTCAGTCCAAAAATCTTTTTCTATGCCAGCATTAGAGAGCATGCATCTTGCTCTCTTTAATAGGGTTCCATTCATACGTTCTACTACTCCATTCTGCTGTGGAGTGTGCCTAACTGTACAATGTCGAACGATACTTGCATCTGCACAGAATTCATTAAAATCGCCATCACAGAACTCAAGACCATTATCGGTCCTAAGACATTTGATCTTCTTTCCTGTCTGATTCTCAACAAAGGCCTTCCACTTCTTGAAGGTTTCAAACACGTCACTTTTTATTTTCAGAAAGTAAACCCAAACCTTCATGAAATAATCGTCAATGAACGTCACAAAGTAAAGAGCACCACCCTTAGATGGAACTCTGTGCTGGTCCCCATAAGTCGGAATGGATAGAGTCGAGTGTGCTCTTTGTCGAATGCGTCCCCGTACTGAATCTGACTCGCATTGCTTGCTAAGAACACAATGCTCATAAAAATCTAACAAGGTTGTCTGCTTCCCACAAAGTACATCACGTTTACTCAAAACTGTCATGCCACACTCACTCTTGTGGCCCAAATGCATATGCCACAATTTCGTTCTATCATTATCATAAACGGAATTGCTTGTGCCAATTGGAGGACCCATAACTATGCTACCCTACAAATGATACAAGTGATTCACCTTACTTCCTTTCATCACAACCAGATTGCCTTTTGAAACTTTGAGAACTCCACTTCCACCTGAGTACACACACCCAATGGAATTCAAACTGCTCAACGAGATAAGGTTTCTCTTTAAGTCTGGTATATGTCTTACTTCAGTCAAGGTTCTCACTGTTTTGTCGTGGCACTTAATTGGAAACAGTACCAATACCCACGACTTTGCATACAGCATCATTCCCCATCAAGACTGATCCATCATTCAATGGCTCGTATGTGGTGAACCATTCCCTATTTGGGCACATGTGATATGATGCTCCCGAATCCATTATCCAAACATCATTGGAGAAATTAATAGCAGAGTATGCCGTAAGAACACTGTCTGACGCATTAGACTCATTTTCGTTTGCAACATTCGCCGAATCTTGTCTTTGACCATGCTGCTTATCCTTTTTCTTGAGCGAAGGACAATCTGACTTGTAATGTCCTTTTTTGTGACAATAGTAGCACTCAACGTTCATCTTATCTCCAGGTAGCTTAGATTTTGAACGACCAATAGATTTCCCTTGGAAAGCTTTATCATTGCTCTTGGTCCTGCCTCTCACAAACAAACCATCTGCTTTGTTTTCACCGATATTCCCATTCAATTTTGTTCTTAGTTCTGTAGAATTCAAAGATACTTTAACATCCTCCAAAGTTATGGATTCACATCCATAAAGCATTGAGTTCACAAAATTTTTATATGAGGCAGGTAGCGAATATAACACGATCAAAGCTTGATCTTCATCCTCGAGTTTAATATCTACATTTTTCATATCCAGAACAATTTTATTAAACTCATCCAAGTATTCTGAACAGACGTACCTTCACGCATCTTTCGGGTATAAAGACGCTGCTTCAAATAAAGTCTTGATGTTAGAGATTTCTTCATGTAGAGACTTTCCAGTTTGTTCGAGAGACCGGCCGTTGTTTCCTCATTGGCGACTTCTCGCAAAACCTTGTCATCTAGAGACAACTGGATCGCACTATGCGCCTTCTCGTCCATATCTTCAATCTCAACCGAGGTCATATCGTCTGGATATTTTCCGTTCAACGCCCTAACGGTACCCTCTCGCCTCAATAAAGCCTTCATCTTTATTCTCCATAATCCGAAGTTGTTCTGTCCGTCAAAAGATGAGATCTAAAATTTCAAAGATGCCATCTCAAAGAACCCTAGAATCGAACTAGGCTCTGATACCATTTGTTGGAAACAAACATGGAAAAAACAAATACTGAACACAAGGATTTACGTGGTTCGATCACAAGGTGATTTATGTCCATGGGTGAGGCAAGATAAGATTCTACTATAATTAAAGAGAGTACAGTTTTCAGAAGTCGAAACAACGACTTAACAAACCTTCACGGCTCACAAATATCTCCGAAAACAAAATTCTCTTTACATTAATGAGAAAACCTAGTCATAGTATAAATAGAACTCCCAAAAAATTTTCCTCGGGCGCGTAGCCCCTGAACCCCTTGAGACATTTGTTCGCTTGCTCCAGTTTAGGTGAACCACTATAAAAATTTGTTCACTTACTCCAAATTCCACATCACGAACTAAAATCTCTATTTTTTCTCTACTTTTGGGTCGCACAAAAAATATGTCGAGTCGGATGATGAACCAAATCAAATACATAAAAATTCATGACATATTTAACAAGGTGTGATGATGGGCTGGATCGAACCTAGTCTTATCGAATCTCGCTTTGCTGGGCCGATTTGCGTACATTTGACCCCAAGAGGACAATGTGATGTTTTGGTAAAAAAACCGATAGGGACTTGAGAGACGGGAGGAGTTATCATTTATGCAACACAAGATAAAAAGCACAGATTATAGATAGATAATTTGAATATGACACGACACGATATGTCTGGTTTTATATGGCGACACGAACCAACGCGTTTTCATCACTGGCACCTCCAATCGGAATCAAGTTGTTTGAGGATGACATGAATTGACACGAACTACCGCCACGACTATGACATGCCAATTTGAATTGCTAGCTCTAGTTGTTCTTCCCAGGTTTGTCTATGATTTGCTTTTCATGGTCTGAACTCCAAAGAATGGCTGGGCTCTACTCCTCGAGCCGACCTGCCCTCCCTAGTCTCACCGGTGCAGGTGATCGAATTGTCTTGAAGGGGCTGATAGTTTAGTGGACAAGTGAGTTACCATAGGAGGGAGGATTTAAAAGTGTCCGTAAGCACTCTCTTTTCGGCATAACTAGCAAGAGAGGCGATTCGTGTTACCGGACCGTTTTATGTCGTGTTGCGTTGACATAAGGGTATGCTCTAGAATGAGCAACATCGGCACTAATCCGCTAATTTGAACAAGTCACATGGGACAATCACGTATCCGGCAAACCGAGGACACCAACACGATGCGAATATCAATCGCATCTCGCGAGTGGAGGCGAAATCGACTCGACACATGATTAGCCTCGACCCGATGCCCGCTAATTTCGCTCGTGCTCCAGTCGTGTCGTTATGCCGCGCCACCCATCCCCATCCCCATCCCCATCCCTAATAAATAAGATGAATCAGACGCTCATTAATCTTCAATTAATTCCATGATTTTGTAATGCTCTTGGGGAACCCCGTGCACCATGGAAAGTGAAATTTGAGAAGAGTCGCTCCAGTTATATTCGACCCCCAAAAAAAAAAATAATGATACGGAGGGTAGCAGAAAGTGTTGAAAGTAGCCACCGCATGACTTTAGTCTGGTTTTGTTAATCAAGTTTTGTCCTGATCGTATTCATTCATTCGCGTGCCTTTCCATGCGCACCTAAGAACGAAAACTATGCAGATTCTGCACCTAACCCCAAACCACAATCTTTTTTCTCGATTAAAAGATTTCTCCCAGATCCCAGATCCCTTTGTTACGTCACCAATGATAAAGTAAGTGATAATATATATATAAACATAATTTCTTTGGGTCTTATTAAAGATTGCACTAAAGTATTAATCCTTGATGATTTTCGATGT
Organism: Syzygium grande; assembly: GCA_024733475.1. Classification (NCBI taxonomy): domain Eukaryota; kingdom Viridiplantae; phylum Streptophyta; class Magnoliopsida; order Myrtales; family Myrtaceae; genus Syzygium; species Syzygium grande. The sequence continues at coordinate 35,411,054 of JAMXDD010000007.1, forward strand.
ATCGATTACATATAACACGAGAGAGATGGTGGATTGGAAATTATAAACTCTCTTTACATGAATACGGATCACTCGCTAACAAGATCTCGAGGCTCCGTCTGTTTCGCGGAGAATAAACGATTTAGAAACAGTTTCCTAAAATGATCGCCGTGTGTCATTTCGAAATAATTTCTTTCATGAAAAGCATTTTCAAAGATCGACGATAATTTCCATCTAAACATCTTCGTAGGCGAAATAAACATTTTCTACTTATTTATTTTCATGAACGATATAAAATATCGTTTTCATGCTAAACAAAATGAGGCTTAAATTTTATCTGCGCCGAGAACATCGAGGAATCATAAAAGCCCTCTTTGAATTTAAAGAATCGATTGTTGTGAATAATTCCGAAATTGGCAGAGAGGCCGGGCGCTACGGGACGAGGGAGCGGGTCCATCGTCACGAAGCTTCTCGAGAGACGCCGAGACGTGGACTTCTTTTCTTCTTTTTTTTTTTTTCTCGTCTTCATCGAAAACACGAAAGAGGTGCTAGGAGGAAACTTCCTATTTTGTCCGGAGCGACGAGTGGCCCTTTGGGAGTTGAAAGTTGGCCCACCGCCAACAACGAACCTCCGCGGCCGATCGCATCGTGCCACGATAACTCGTCGACGACATCGAGGTGACGAGAATGCGGGTCGCACGGGTCGCGGCTTCAGAACAATCCAAGCTTTGATAATCGTGCTGAAATTCGAGATCTTATGACGCGATGCATAGATTTGCTAATTATCCTATTGTCATGTTATCAAAATCCAGAAAATCCAAGCTTTTTTCGAGAAATTGATTTTTGAGGATAAATATGTTTGATTAAAAGGAGAAAATGTTTGATAAAACATGATTAATTCTGTTCCAGAAATTGATTTTTGAAATAAAAATCTATTTTTATTTTTTTATTTTTTTGGGCACCTCATAAAATATAAATTTCACTCAAAGTGGGTGTCCAAAGGTATTCTAAGTTATTTTGTGAAATTTTGAAATTTTTGATTTTTTTGGACACCTCAAAAAAAATAAATTTCACTCAAAGTGGGTGTCCAAAGGTATTCTAAGCTATTTTGTGAATTTTTTTATTTTTTTTTTTTTTTTGGGCATATCAAAAAAATTAAATTTCACTTAAAGTGGATGCCCAAAGGTATTCTAAGCCATTTTGTGAAATTTTGGAATTTTTGATTTTTTTGGGCACCTCGAAAAAATTAAATTTCACTCAAAGTGGGTATCCAAAGGTATTCTAAGCCATTCTGTGAAATTTTGAAATTTTTGATTTTTTTATATTTTTTGAAAAAATTCACCAAATTTCCTATTTTCTCGAAATCTGATTTTTTTTATTTTCTGAAGATTTTTATGAATTTTTTTGGAATTTTTCAATTTTTATGTATTTTCTAAAAAAAATTAGTGAGAAAAAGAGAGAAAATAGAGAGAATGATTCTGGAAAAGAGAAGCTGCAAAAGTAGCTTCTCTTTTTCTTGCCCAAAATTTATTTTGGAATAAAAATGATTCGGAATCAAGAATGATTCAGAAATCAAGATTTTTACCAAACGCAATTTTATTTCGAATCACAAAAATCGCTCCGGAACGATTCCGGAATTTTTTTTAACAAACGCGTTTATTTGAAACGCATTAAAAGCAGAAATTCTACTCTAGAATGGATTTCATGCGCGTCCTTAGCCTCTAAACTCAGCATCAAATCCGAAAACGACACGAGATGGCGTGAACCCGGAAACACGATACGATGAGTAGCCACGAAGATTTGGTGGAGGGCATTAATTCTCACACGAAAAGAGACAGAAAAATAATGAAACCGAAAAAGTTCACTCCAAGAAAGAAAAAAAGAAGAAAAGAAAAAAAAAACGCACCATGAAGCATGCTTTGGATCTCCGCTGCTGAAAATGGCATCCCCGCATAACGAAAAGGAGACCATTTTTTTTTGGGCTTTCGCCTTTTGCACGCTCTTCCTACGCCTCGCCTGCCCTTATTTATTCCGCCGAGACCCTACTCGTTGCTCACCGAAGCTTCCGACCAAACGACGCCGCACGGAATCCGCACGCGCCGCCGCGCGCTTCCTCGCTCCTCTGCTTGTCGGGCCGCCGCCGCCGCCGTCCCGGTCGAGCTCCTCCGTTCGGGCTCTTTCGGAGGGAGGGGAAGGGAGGGGAAGGGAGGGTATATCCTGGTTGGATTTCTCTTGCTCGTCAGCTGGGTCAGGATGAGCTCGGTCTTGCAGGTAAAACAACAACAAAGAAAGAATCTTTTCCTCTCGCCGATTTCTGGGCTCGTCTTCATTGCTTCGGGATTCGATACGCGTGAATGGGTGGTGGGGGATGAAATTTGATTGGGTTCTGTGCCAGGGCTTCTCCAAATCGCTCGCCATGACCGTGCTGTCCGAAATCGGGGACAAGACCTTCTTCGCTGCCGCGGTGAGTTTGACCGCGCTCGGATCTCTTCTTTTTTTCTTTTGCTCTCCTTTTTTTGCCGCTCGCGGGCGGACGAGACCGTGTCCCGACCGTCGATCGCTCGAGGTTGAATATGGCCGAGTGCCGGGAGTGGTTTGTTCTTTTTGGGGTGCGACTTTGTGGGGTTGGATATTAGTATTTCCAATACCGCACTTGGCCCTCTTTTTGTACGCTACTACTTGGCTAACAAAATATTAAACGGAGTGCCCTTTTCGTGGCGAGAGCTATCGATTTCGGAGCTGTGTTGTGCCGTGGTTTTCCCACGGGCCCACGTGAGAAGTGAAGTCATTGAATCCGGTGCTTCTGTATTGCTTACCTGTTTCCAGACGTCGATCCGAGTGCTGTCTCTTCTTAATTCGCGTGCGGTCGGCATCTTCGATTGGAACCTGCCCAGTTAGTTATTCTTCTTCGGTTGACCGTGGATAGAGGAGGCTTGCCATGTTGCTATGTACTGGGTTCAGGTCTTTTGCTTGGATTACTTGATTGGATTGGTTTCGCAGCGACATGGGTAGTCGAGAGTTTGTAGAATTTGTCACTGTACCATCGGCTCATCTAGCCAAAGCAAGTACCGTGTGTAAGAATTCAAACTTGGAAACCATTTGATGCTGGAAAAGCTTGATCGATCTCTCGATGCTACCTGAAAGAGTTCATTAAGTTCATGGAGTTAAAACTTTGGGGGATTGGGAGATTAGCTTTTGTTGTTACTGGCCTAGTTCTTCCATTTTTCTGAACTTGAGGGAATATCAGTTATCCTGTTCTGTTACAAGTCCAAATCATTTTCTCAGGTTGTGGAGAACGCCGATTCCCGAGTGGTAAAAAAATTGGGCAGTCAGTGACAATGTTACTTCTCTGCTAGCAACTTACTTCATGAGCTGAAAATGCTTCATCGCTAGGATTTTGGAGTCTATTTCTGTCATTTGTCGCCATTGTAGTTGGCGGCACGACTTATTATGAAAAAATAGATAGTTTTGCATGACAAGTGTTGTGTATTAAGGCAGAAATATGTCACCGGCGAGACAACCTATCAAAAATTGGACCATGGTGCAAACCATCAAAACCCTTTCTTGAGAGCGAGGCATTGATAGAACCATCTACAATTTATCCAAGGACATTTTTTTCCCCGAAGGTTATTTTTTTGTCTGCTTGGTGTATAGAGCGGCTCTGGTATCATTTGCTTATAGGCTAATAGCATGACAATAAAATCCTTTCTTTTTTAGAAGAAGCAAGACAATGCTATGAGTCTATGACCCTATCCAGCATCAGTTACAAGTCTTTTTAGTAGCCTTCCCTATCACTTTGCCCAAAATCAGCGTGTTACTGGCCAGGAAGGGGGGAATGAAAGAAAATACAAGATTCCCCATCTTTACATCCTATCTTGCAACTGCTTCTGAAGTAGCTTTGTCCCTATAGTGAGTGCTTCGTTGTCGGCTGCTTGACTAGGTTCCATTGTGACCTGCATTACATCAAACTCTCCCTTCTTCCGGAATAGCTTCTTACCATTTTCATTTTCATGATTCATGTTTTCAGATTCTGGCTATGCGTCACCCAAGGAGACTTGTCTTGTCAGGTTGCTTGGCAGCTTTGGTGGTAAGTGTACTTCTACAACTTTCAAATATTTAATGCCTTAGCATGAAGTCGTTCCAGACACTTCATCTTTCATGGACTAAGACCTTCTGTATCTGGATCTTTTATCCAGGTGATGACTATTCTTTCTGCTTTTGTTGGTTGGGCTGCTCCTAACCTGGTAAGTTGTTTCCTATATGATTCATGCGGTATTTCTTTCTTCTCTTTCTACTTAGTGAATGTCAATATACATAACAAGGGCAGCGTTTGTTTTCTTTAACATATTGGAGTTCCATTTGATGTTCTTTTATAAGGAAGTGATGGCCTGAAGCACATGCTTTTAGTATGGTTCTATAATGACATATGCTTGGTCTTTCTGAAGCTTTTTATTTAATTGATTGGAATTTCATTGTCTTGGAACTCTCATAATTTGACTTTTGTTAATGCGGAACACCTCAAACCTTTCAAAATACAACGATTGACATGTAAAAATTACACATGATATTCCATAAATTTTTGAAACTCGAGATATCCTTTTCCTTCTTCAAAATTTTCGAGGGAAAGTCGCAAGTAGAAAAGTAGTAAGCCGCAACAGACAGGCCTACCTCCCGAATCTACTGCATGCATTTCTTGTTGTTGTGATCCTGACCTAGTTTTACCCTTTTCCTGGTTGAAGAATAACATAACCGTTTCAATTTTTTGTTTCGGAGAATCTATTAAGCTGTCTTGGAATCAGTCTAGACAGTGAGATTGAAAGACTTTCTACAGGCAGAGGGTTTCAGTGGAAATGAGCTGAACTTGATTCTTTTTTTTTTTTGCAATTTGCTTCAAAGAATCTAGAGAAATAACCTTAGTGCATGATAAGCTGACCTAGCTATTACCATAATTTCTTTTCTGCATGTCTCCTAATTGCAGGGATGCATTATGCCTGTAGAAATGAGCCAATTCGTTTTATTCAAACGGAAAGTCAAATGGAAAATTCACCTGAACTTGTACACTGTAGACAGATGAACCTGGATAGACATTTCCACCATATCAGTGTCAATCATTTCTAGTACAGCAGCACCATACTCATTTGAGCTACCCATTCTGAATCCGTGACATACTGCGATTCATTTATCCTTTTTAGTCCGTATAAAGAATCTTTATTCTCAGCTTTTTCTATTCGAATGTACATTTTTTGGTTCATCGAATATATTCTGATGTTATGGGATTCTTTGTGCAGATTTCCCGTAAATGGACTCACCATATAACGACATTGTTATTCTTTGGGTTTGGCATATGGTCTTTGTGGGATGGATTTCATGAGGGAGGGTAAGGTTATCAAGTATTGCTTCTCCCCCAGGCTTAACCTTTTTCTTCTACCTCTAGACAAAAAGCTTTTTACTTGTGTTGAACTTATCTGGTGGCCTTCCAGGGAATCTGAAGAACTAGCTGAAGTTGAAGCAAAATTGGTGGGTCTTCCTTTGCGTCTCTTGTCTGTATTACCTCATACAGAAATCCCAATCAGTCGTGACTGTTATGTTTTGTCATTAGGATGCTGACTGGAGGAAGGCTGGCTCTGGAACAGCCAAACAGAATGGCAAGGTACACTTCTGATGAATAAAACACGGCGTGATGACTTGCTTTTGTTGTGGCTCGTTGAGAAATTGAAGTCAGAATATTTGAGACCATGCTTTATGCTCTTAACACCTTTAGTGAACCTGCCAGGTTTCTGATGATGTTAAAAAAGAGATGCGACCATTTCTCTCACAGTTCTTCTCACCCATCTTGTTGAAGGTTTGATATGTATATTAAATTTTAGTTGTCTGAAAACACAATAAAAGCTCCTGATATTTACATTGTTCCATTCTGCAGGCATTTTCAATCACTTTTTTCGGTGAATGGGGTGACAAGAGCCAGGTACACAGTCCTAGGAAATTCAAGTTCCTGCTATAATTTTATTCTCTGAAATCTTTTGTTCTCTTCATTTACACTGAGTGTAATTTCATTTTCAGCTGGCTACAATTGGTCTGGCTGCAGACGAGAATCCATTTGGTGTGGTTCTTGGCGGAATTGTGTAAGTCAAGCTCCGAATCTTCTTGTTGCAGACATTCATATGATTCTCTTCATATTGGACTACTATTTGTAGCTTTGAGCACATATGGGGCCTTGTGCTTTTGTCTCGAGTCTTGGCATGTTCATTACGATCATTTAGTTTGTTATTTGGTTCATCAATGGGTATCAACTCCCCGATTCTTCAGACATTGAAAAACTTGGGTAGAAAAAGGTTGCACTAATCTGAGTTGAGACTACCATTTTGTTTAGCTGAGGATGAGTTGTTCCTAATGAATGTATTTGGTAGTTATGAACTTATTTTTGGCCATAAATTGGTCACTTAGTTAATCAGTGAGGAAATTATTTACAAAATGATGGAGTGTTAATTGAAAAGTTGGTCTTATTGTGGACGATGAGAAAATTGATATGTGTTATTCCGGAGCACCACATGGCCGTCCTCCAAAGCAATCCCCAAGTATTGAGTTTTATGTGGTTTCTTAGATTTCTCCACAGGGAAAGAAAATTGATAGAACTCAACACTTGGCGATTGGTTGGGTGAACAGTCAGCACCTAAGAATTCTCAGTGAATGAGGAGTGGGTTGGTTGATCCTTGTGGTTTCTACATGTTTCATGTAGTACTATATGCAACTTATTCAGCTGGTTCTACTTGCTTTATGCTCTGGTATATGATGATCACCTATTGTGGTTTGGACTTAGGGACAACAGAGAATTTGGGTAGAGCCAGGGTTAATGTACTGGCAGTGCTCTTTGCTTCGAGGACTATATATTTGTACTAAGTCATTCAATCACAGTTTGAAAATTTTGTAGACGTTTTGCAACATTGTGCTTCTAGTTCTGATGATTTAATGTGCATGGACAAATTTGAAATGTAAGACACATAATATTGTGTCAGGTGGGTGTCTTGGTATGGAAGAGAACGTCATGCAGGCATCATCATTCTCATACTCTGACCAGTGCCTTCTACCTATATGAACAGACTTAAAAATCTCAATGTCTAACATTTTGTACTGCATATGACGGCATTTGACTAAGAATCTGCTGTCTCGTGTCATAGAACCTCTTTCTGCAATTTTGGAAGAGCAAAACTTAAGGTTGATAACTGATATACTTACGCTTTCTGCATACTTCCGATGTGTATCCTTTCACAGTGGACAAGCATTGTGCACAACTGCTGCTGTTGTGGGAGGCAAGAGCTTGGCATCTCAGATTTCTGAGAGAATAGTAATTCCTGCCTCTTGCTTGTTTGTATAAGGCAGAGTTATATTTTCACTCTCGTGATAGTAATTTGGGACATGCTTGAACTGTTGCATTTTTCAGGTAGCCCTCTCAGGCGGAGTCCTCTTTATTGTGTTTGGTATTCAGTCCTTTCTCTCAACAGTGTAATGATAAGACATGCGATATTGTTTAAGGTGAGTGATATCACATCCAATATCCACCGTTAATTTGGGCCACTGATTCAACGAAACTCTGCTAGCACATTCCTGTTAAGTCAAGTCAAATGACACAGCTCCACCCAGCTCAAAGCGCTGGTATCCTGTTAGTTATTTATCATAAGAGCTGGCGTTTACTGACGTCCCTGCCCATTTCTTGTTATAGTGTCTCGTACAATTGGGAAGAAGAAACGATTTGCATGCAAAGCCACTTGAGTTTTGAGTTGTTTGTTCTTGTGACTGCATCGGCTGAACTTTTTTGTTTCTTTTGCCCATAGTGAGAAGATATAAGGTAAATCAGCATTCTGGATTGCCAAAAGAAGGGGACTGGAACCATTTATCCTATTATTACTTCATAGCGACGGGGAAGCTAAAAGATGACAACTTTAATTTTGAAAGAGACACGAGTTGGCTTTAGGTGATGGTAGCCAGCTACATTGGTGTACTTTTGACTTGTTATAGAGACAGTTCTTAGAAACTTCATTCAGTCCATATAACATTTTGCTTCCTTTCTAACTCTTCTATAGATAAAATCATACTGGAATGTCAATGTCAGGAATTCCATTCCAATTGGTATAGCTTTAATAGCTCTTCACCATATTTCTGCCACTCTTTCTCACTTGTTCTTTTCCTTAAGATACAATATACCCTTTATGTACTTGTATTCTGTCCAACATGCTTTTCTTTTTCTGGCCAATTAGCAGGAGGTTTTCTATAGTTAATTTTTCTAGATGAAGAAAGTATCTGTGTGTTTTATTATATAAAGTACTTTCTGATGGTTTATCGGGTGCAATCGCCCATCTGGCTAATTATTGGGTAAAATACCAACAATTAGCTGTAAAGTTTTCTATCTTAATGATGACTCTGCGAACAAATTCATACATTCTCCTTATGACTCGAATTTATAATCTTCTCCTTCCTCGACCACACCTATCTTTCCCAACCCTGCTCTTATTTCATTTCTTGAAGACCAACATGCAAAAATTCCATAACATGAAATAATCATGAATAGACCCTCCCCCACCCCCAATTGTGCATCGAAAAATTAAACCCGGCCAGTGAAAGCTCAAGCTCCCTCTTCTTCCACTCGAGTGGCTCGTTTTGAGTTTATTTGCAAACCTTTTCGTAAGTTCACTTAGATTGCGTTTGGTTGTATAAACTTTTTTGTTGAATAGGATAATATCGGGATTTGTTATTTCTTATACAGTGTTTGGTGAATATTTGGATATTACATGAATATAGATATGGTACCATTTTGCCTAAACACAAATTCTTCTCTCCACCCCCTCTACTTCTGCGCTGTTGTCATCAATCCGACATCAATCTGACGTAGCCGTTGCCTTCCAACACCACCGGTCAAGCTGCTGTAGACATCACCTCGCCACATATTGACAGGATCTCTTGGTGTCAAGGCTTCCTCACCTGCTGAAGTTCTGGACATCAGGGTGGTTGGTTCCCATGAAAAAGGAACATGCATAGTTGTCTGTGTAGTCTTCTCGGGATGCAGGTTTCATCTTCCGAGCATGAGCAGGAACTCCCGTCTGCACTGCAATGCCATAGTGTGAATCACTGACAAAGAAGGACCTTGCACTATCGGAGAGGTGAGAGATCTGCGTTGCCCGTAACACAGCTGTGAATCTTGTGATCCTTCAGAAGAAAGTTTTAAGACAATACAAGTCATCCACGACAAACCATAAAACATGACCTAGAGCATCATCTTTATCGAGCAATACTTCCATTGATCAATCAAAATAGTAGATGAAAGGCGTTGCTCGATTTCTTTGATTCCTATGAGGACAACGCGTGATTGAGCGGGAGGTAGAAAAAGTCGAAACTTTTCCTTGCTGGTGAAGTCTATATGTAACAGACACATATAGACACACAAGTTGTGAATGAGCAAGCATGACGAATGAAAGTTCCGCCATCACACCAGATCTAGGTGAAGGTGGAGATGCCGATTGTAAAGCTCCGTTAGGGAACATGATTGGTGGGTTGGCGATGACGATCGACGGTGATTGGACGCGACGATGATTGGCTGCTATGGTGGTGGTCTAGCGGTGGCCAGCGGTGTTGGAGCTTTTATACATGGATATGATATATTCTATCTTCATCCTACCTCCCACATAAGATTTTTTAGTCCAGCATATATCTCTCTTTTATTAGGCCTTCGCCTATCTTGGACAACAACCAAATGCTGGATAAGGTAGAATTTGTTGTATCCTAACTTTTGTCCTAACCACCAACATAGCCCTATGGTGTTGAGTTGTTCACCTGTGAAATTCTTCGTGGATTCAACATCGGACATGAAATCTACAATCAAAAGTAAGAACCCAAAAGGTTGTTTTTCACCTTGGATTGTGCATGCCTCTTCGCTAGAAAAGAGGGTTTTATTTTTTGCATGAGGTTATGTATGTTATGTATAGTATTTGCCTATGTGCAGGCGTCTATACATATACATGTTTGCTAGCGTATGACTGTATATATATCGATGATTGAGAAGGCGCAGACAAGGACAACCATCTTCCTTCCCTTTTCACTTTATTAGTCGGTAGTGGGAAGCTAGCTTTCTTTATCTAACTTTGGTTCAAAGGCAAATGAATTTGATTCCTCCAACACAATGCTTTTCTAGTTAGAATCTGAAATAGTTAAAGAATAGCCTATTCATACAAAGCCATCTTTGCGAGCTCGTGAACGAACCCACTTCGTCCGCGTGGACTCCATTTTAATTTTAAAGATTATCAATAGTTTATGCACAAATTAGAACTGTCATTGCCCAACACTTTGGGTGTTCCATTAAGTGGGAACATGATACCAGAGAGCTACTTATCGTTTGCCTTTGGCAATAACAATAGGCGCTCTAGCAAATTTATAGCATTATCCACCAGTGGATGGTCGCAGATTCGATGTACAAGCGTCTCTGTCAGCAACCAAATTGCTCTACCAACTCTGCGTTTACCCATAAGAATTGGTGAAAGTGACGAGGGACTTTGTACTGTTAAAAGTACCTGCTGAATGGTGATGCGAATTCTCCACTAATGCGCACGCTAGATGCCCACCTGGAATGTGTTTTCGAGCTCTCGTACATCTTTGTCGGTTCTGTTGTAGTTCAATACAGCTAGTGCACGTTTGGCAGCATGACGAGCGTCGTCAGTTGTGTTTTCTTAAAGACGGGTGGTTATGTAGAAACTTGTAGAAAGAAACCCTTATGGAAACATTGACCCAGTTTATGATTTCTCGTTCATGATCTAGTAGTATAGGCCAAAGGCCAACAAGATACATTTTTCTTGGATGTTTGAGTTTCGCCTACTATATCATGAAAGACCGATAGACTCCTACACTTCTCTCTAGGTATAAAAACGGTATGTGGATGCGTCGGCCACGATGTTCCGCAACCCCCCAATCGTCGATGCCATCATGATGAACACTCCGATGACTATGGACACCTGAAACGCACAACAATAACCAGTGAGAAAAGAACAATGGAAATGCATTTATTCATTTCCTGAAGGAAAAAAAGTTTGATCTGAGACATGATTTACCCAGTTGACGAACCAGGTGATGCTGAATTTTCTAGGCTTCTTTATGATCAGCCACATGATACTTGGGAGCTGCGAGAGGCTCAGAGACATGTTAAATCCTTGTCAAGAGTACATTACACTATTCTGAATCATGTCATCAAGTTTGTAATCATAGAGAGGGAGAGGCTCACAAAATAAGATGTGGGAGCGAAGCCAAATCCGCCAAAGAAACCAAGTAGGTCCCCAAAGAAGGGGAATGTCACTCCAACAAACAACGTGAAAGCTGCCAGAATTCATTCTTAATCAATGAATAAAGTGCATTCATGTTTTAGCATGTGTACCATTTTCTTATTGTGATCTTTTTCGAAATGTCCATTGAGTAATTTTTCTGCCGAAAGTTCGATAATAAACAGCAGGGTAAGGGAATCTCACCAACATAGGCAGACCGAGTGACGAGCCTGAGTGCGATTCCTGGGGGGAAGTTCATTCTCTTCACCACTGTCCTCTCCAACATGTCGAAAACGGGCATCGCGTAAACCTGCAATGTTTTAGTTTCCATCATGTCGTTAGTCAATCCGCTCAAAATAGGATAGGTACCGCATCAACTGTTCATGCTTGGGTATCAATCACTCGTGAAATCATGTAAAATCATGGTTGCTTGATCGCATAAGTTAACCCGGGACTAATAACTAGGCCAAAAAGATCATTGACCGACAAGAACGACTCAAAGTACCTGATAACTTCCGATGACATGGACGACCACCATCAAGTTAGCGGATGCGATGAGCCACGCGGGTCTCTTCAGGTCCATCAGCACGTTGTCATTGACATCTTGCCCAAAGGCCCAGTAACCAATGAGCGCCACTGGGAAATAGCAAATGGCGTTGATGAAATAGGCTCCGACCGCGCCTTTCCACATCGGAACTCTTGAAGGCTTCTCAGGAGTCGACGGGATCGTGGACTGAATTTCCAGGACCACCGCATGCCCTGCGAATGCAAAGGAGATCTCGCCGAGCGCATTGAACACACGGAACATGTAATCGGCGGAGCTTGTGCTCTTGTAGCCATAGCTCACGTCGGGGTCTCGGCCGTGAGCCAGGCTTCCCGCCCATGCTATGGTTGAGTAGCTGCAATTGGAGGACTTGAATTAGTCTTTTGAGTGACTCTTGGTATCAATGGAGGCTCAACATGCTCGCCAATTATGACTTTTGACCACCTCGTACTTCAAGTTGTGACTTAAGAGCATTATCAGCATTTACAGGCGAACAATCAATTAAATGTTTACCTAATACATCTCAGTAACCCGAAATTGGGTCTTAATTGTACGATTAAGTGTCCTTGCTGGTGATATTACGCGACAGCTGAAGCTTACTATCCAAATAGTACCTTTTACTTTCAAACATTCCTGATGTGGATTAAAAATCCCGAAAGTCAAGTTTGTCAGAAGGCGAAAAGAGACCTTGAACAGAGGATGAGGAGTCGGAAGTGTAAATTCGAAGTGTCCGTTGCGTACCTGAGAGACATAATTGCCGCGGCCAATGAAACACCGGCGACAGAATTGAAATTGGGGAGCTGAGACAGGAAAAAGTGGATCCCACCGAAGATGCAGATCCAATAGGACTGCCTGACCCGGGTGCAGTTGGCACAGGCCATCTCCACGAACTTCTTGAGGCACTTGCCACCGGTGACCATGTACACGATGTCGCATCCAACCTGGACGATCAGCTGCTGTGGGAGCACGACCCATGGGCCGAGCTTCGGGCCAAAGGCGTGCCGGCCCAAGTCGAGGTAGCGGTCAAACCGGGTGCCCGGGACACACTCGTGCAGTTGGATCATCTGCCACATTGTGTTCAGGGTCATGGCCCAGGACAGGGCCAACACCATTGTCCCTGGACCCCTGAAAAATGGGAACACAAGACAAAAACATAAACAAAAGGATCAAATTTTTGTGCCAGTCTTTATGTCCTCTTTCTTTTCCTTATGTTTGGGTCGGTGATCAGTTATTCATAAATGAGTCATGACATAAGGGACAGTACAGGAAGTCCCGGACTCCAAACTGACATGCCACGAAAGACTAGACAGACATTTAGTTACAATAAAAGGTATTGATCTGGGATCGAAGCCTATCCAGCTGGTAAGAAGTACACTAAGCTTAAAATTTTGAGGTACAAGCACGTGCTGAAAAGAGCTAGATTGGTTCAACTTACCATCCTAAATAGGCCATGGCATAAGGCAAGCTGAGAACACCGGCGCCGATCATGGCCGTGACGGTGTGAAAGGTGGAGTACCACCATTTGGCTCGCCGGACTGGGTCGCCCACCTCCGCCCATTTCTCACTCAAATCCACTTCCTGAAAAAAAAATTAAGGGGGGGCGGGGGTGGAAGATGAGCAAAAAAAGACAAGTCATTAGGCAAAAAAAAATCTCTATAAAGATAGTCATCTGACAAGAAGACGGAGGGGGGTGATGCTAACCTTCGAAGGAGGAGAAGTTGACACCATGTCTGGATCTCAAGGGGGAAGAGAGAGCGAGACAGGCAGACTGACAGGGAGAGAGCTGAGCAGGAATCGTTGAAGATCAGTGGCTGATATGTCCAGTATATGTAGAGTGGTGGGGTGTGGCTATAAGGCTTGATGGGAAATGGGAGGAAAGAGTGGGAAAGTTGAAGGGTTAATTAATTTAATGGTCCACTCCTGCTTTTTTTGGTCTTTTCAAATGCGGACTTTGAGAAGAAAAGGCGAATCTTACGTATTACAATAACTGCCACGTTGATTATCACTATTTCGCATTTCCGTATTCTAGTGTAAGTCGAGTAAGCACAACTTGGTAAATGAACCAATCACTCATCCAGCCAAAAAACAAAGCACGAGTTAAGTGAACCCTGTTGACAAAAGAGCCAGGTTCATGAATCATGAAATAATTGGTGGTAAGCCTCGATTTATCTTAAACACGTATCCAATGACTTTTAAGTCACTTAAAAGGAGTAACCCATATGGTAACCACACGTGAAGTTAGGTCTCCCTTCTTCAATGACCACAACGCACCGCTTCAAAATTATTTATAATAACTCAACTTGTTTTGCACGGCTCAAATCTCCAACACGAGTACTCAGATGGTAGATAGTCTCACTCATGAATCCGTTCATTCAGGCTCTCCTATGTGATGTGGTTTGAGTTGTTGCACTTATACGCTAAAACTCTTTGCGCTAAGAATTTGAATTGTCTCTCTTAATGAACACAATTCTTAAGGATTGAATTATGTAAATCGTTAATATTTTTTCTTTTCTAGTTTTTGCATAACTTGTAGACATACTCAGACAATTATCACATATGCATGATCAATCTCGCATGATCTAATTTGTGGTCTATGTATGTAGATTAAAGGGAAAAACTATTCAAAAACTTCTAAACCTATAGTATGGAGGTTAATTCAGTTATAAATCTTTTAATTATGTCAATTTAGTCCTAAATTTTTTGATAATTTGCCAATTTAGCACTAAATCTTTTGATTGTGTCAATTTAGTCCTAAATCTTTTGATGATTCGCTAATTTAGTCCTAAACATATCGATGATTTGCCATTGTATATCCAAATAGTAAGCTTAGAACTAAATTGACAAATCATCAAAATTTAAAATTAAATTGGTATAATTAAAAGTTTATGATTAAATTGGTAAATCGTCAAAAAGTTTAAGACTATATTGACATAATTAAAATATTTAGGGCTGAATCGATTGTGTAAAATAAGTTTATGATTTTTTGGGCGTCATCCCTCTCGACAAAAGCATACATTCTCCTCAAATCATTTGAGGATCAAATATGGGGTTGGTGAGTGATTGGGATCTATCCTCTAATGATTACACTTGTGGCCAAAGCTGCATAGGGAGGACAGATAATGGCCTCAAGAACAATGATTAAAGGGGTGGTGGCTTCTTCGACTGGTTATTGGTGGAGGTCCTTTCCTTCCCCTTTCCTTCCCCTTTCGAGTGTCCCCAGAGGCCGAAAGATGACTTTTTATCTCCACAAAAAGCACTGTTCATCTTCAAAGTGCTTCCAAAGCTTTATTTGGTTATAGCCATAGTCATCATTTTATTCATTAGAATGCTTCTTTGGATAACCCAGTTGGTTGCAGTTTACTGGGCCGTCCTCTTTATTTGACCGAAACAGTCCTTTCCTTTCTAAAAAGAATTCAGACCGTGGAATTCTTCATCGTCTTTAAGCTCTGTTGTGTTTTCAGGAAAGATTTGGCGGATGCATTTTCCTGAAGGAAAACGACGAGTCACTTCTTTAAGCAAAATCACCCAGTAGATGCGGATATTATTAGGATGTCACCTGAATGGAAAACATGTTAATCTTCTGATTTGGAAACCAATATAGACCACGCGGAAATTCTTGTCCGGGCTAGGTTCTATGGATAATTACTAGGGGTGATCGGTTTCCGATCAAGTCTGGTTCCAAGGTGAAATCGGGAATTGGATCAAGGATTGGTTCCCAAAATTGGGAATAAGGACCTAGAACCAGGAACCGGTTTGGTCCGATTTCGGTTCCGGTCCAATGGAACCGATCACTTGTTTTTTCCTGTTATTTGATGTCATCTTTTTGTGTTGAATTAAGTGATATGTATGCAATGATCCTCATATTAAAAAAATGAATAAAAAAATGTGCTTCACTTATGATTTAGTTCACATTTACTAATTTTTTTGAATAAATAAAAAAAAAAAAGTATATATAATTGGTCTGGTCTAGTAACCGAAAACCGGATTGCCCAGACACCGATTATACTTTTAGAAATCGCGAACCGGATTAGTTTTCTTAGAAATCGGACCAAATTGGCTTGACCGGTTTGAGTGGTTCCCGATTTGGACGGTCCGTTTTGTACACTTCTAACAATTACAACAAACGGGTCCAGGCAAGAATTGGCCAAAGCCACCGCTTTGATTGTAGTTGGTAGGGAATGGATACAAGCAGTGAGCATTTGCATCCCAGAGCGGCAAGCGCAACTCACGAGAAGATATCCGAGCGATTGGGATTCTCCATTCCAAGAAGAAAGCAGAGGTAAGGTCATTGACACATCTTCACTCCAATTGAGTGAGATGGGGAAGGACGCCACTGAACCACGCGTGAACTTCAATGGAGTGGCAGGTGTTTCGAAGAAAGCAAGCAAGGGGTCAGGCAGTCTCTTGTGATGAGTCTCGCATCTTGGAGTTCATGACCTTCAACGTGGGAAAATGCAAGAAGGCATGCCCAGACGGTTTCGGTGCACAGCTAGTTCCGAGCTTTAAGACTGTTGATTTTACCTGGGATGGTGCACTCACAATTAATGGGCAAACCTGTTGACTTTTGGGTATGGGTCCAGCTCCAGTGCACTTGAGATGAAACCAAAGAGAGCTTGTGTATGGATTGTGAACGATGCAAATGTGCGAAACTGTGATTCTTGCGCTCGTTGTCAGATCATTAAAAGATTGTGATCATCCGTGTCAGAAAGCAAATTTTGTGACAATCGTCGAGATGTCCCTCTCATAGCCATTACTCCTGTTATGACCAGGGTTCTCAGTTCAGAGTTCGAGGTCTTGCATGAAATTTGATGAAGGTGCACGGAATCTACACTGTGCTCGGGTTGAAATAGGATTAATATCATAAAAATTTGTTAATTGATATATTTATAATAAATTTATTTTAAATTATTTTTTTGATTATAAAAAATTTCAAACTGGTATATCTGTGATAATTTTATTCCGAACTATTATTTTTTTGATTACCAAAAACCCCAAACTCTGATACCCTACGACAATTTTACCCCGATCTAATTTTTTAATAATGTTATTTTTTTCGATTTTTTTTTTTATTTTTTTTTCTTTTTCCTTTCATTTTCTTTTTTTTTGCTTCATCTTCTTTATCTTTATCGTATGGTCAGCGAGGCCAACCTCATCGGTTACCGGCGACGCCAACCCCGCTTCAACTGGGAGGTCGGCCCACCCCTCGGCAAGGTTCGACCTGCCGTATTGTTGGCGAGGTCGCCCTCACCGCCGCTGGCAAGGAAACCAAATCAATGGCCAGCCAAGAATAGACTTTAATGCCACAAAAAGACGGGATTCTGTACCTGGCCTTGGATCAGCAAGGCTACCCGCAAGAGCTGCAGATGAGATTGAGGACGACCTCGGTGGACTCGGAGAAGTTGGAGTGAGAGGTGAGCTCAACGTGCCCTTGAGCTTCATCCGCGGAGTTCAAGAGGGCGTCGCAGTCGCCGCACTTGAGAGAGATGCCGCCATGGCTCTGGTCCTCCGATCGGAGAAGGGAAAATCGAGAGAGAAAAAGCTTCGCACTCGAAGCGATGCGGCTTTGCGATCGCCGGACGGAATGGTTGGGATTTCGCTGTCGGGCAAGGACGATCCCTCACTGGCAACTAGCGAGGTTGAACCTCACCAGGGGTGGGCAAGGCCGATCATTAGTTGCCGGCCAGGTCGGCCTCGCCAGGGCCGGCAGGGCTGACCTCATCGGCCCCCACCTCTAGCCGATTGCCGGACCGGCGACCGGCTATAAGTTGAAGATAAAAAAGTTGAAGGAAAAAAAAAAAAAAAAGGAAAGGAAAAAGAAAAGAAAAGGAAAAATAAAAAAATTTTGAAAAAATAATATTAAAATATTAGGTCATAGTAAAATTGTTACATGTGTACCAGTTTAGAATTTTTGATGGTCAAAAAAATAATTCGGGGTAAAATTATCATATGTGTACCAGTTTAAAATTTTTGTGATAAAAAAATAATTTAAAATAAATTTATTATAAATATATCAATTTAAGATTTTTTGGGATATTAACTTATTGAAATATCAAGTGACGATCTCACTGACTTTTGACATGACGAGCATAAGATTTTGCACTGGCTGTGTACCTAGGAAAAGAGCACGCTCTTTGCCTTTGGGGCAATCTTTGGCTTAAGTTTTTAAATGTTGGGGAAAAAAAGTTTCGGTGGTCTCGAGATCGGCGACTCACTTTTTAGTGTTGTCCTCTTCAAGAACCATCTTTTTTTTGCGTCGAACCTCAAGAACCATCTTGACCAAGTATGAACGGAGCGCATGAGGTCCAAGCTTAACTCATCAAAGATCAATGGGTGAGGTTATCATCGCAAGATGAACTGCACATGTTGCATTTGTGTGGAGAAACCTTCCATCAAAACTTGACATATGAGAGAGAGAGAAAGGGGTCGGCCACGGTGGCTATTGAGGGCCATTGGTGATGGCTGG
Organism: Syzygium grande; assembly: GCA_024733475.1. Taxonomy (NCBI): domain Eukaryota; kingdom Viridiplantae; phylum Streptophyta; class Magnoliopsida; order Myrtales; family Myrtaceae; genus Syzygium; species Syzygium grande. The sequence goes on from JAMXDD010000007.1 coordinate 35,429,337, forward strand.
TGGCAGGAAGGACCGGCGATGGGGGTTGCTAATCACATAGGATCGGAAAAGAAGACATTTTTGGGGTTCGCGAAGATGTATTTATAGTTGGTAAGTCTAACGCTAATGGGGAGAATTCTCAAGATGATCACAATTATCCAGGGCCAAAATTATGCAATTTTTTTTGCATACAACGTTCGAAAAATCAGGCGAAAAATTACCAAGAGTGAAAGTACGGGCCTTTTTTCTATTTTTGGATTCACCATCTTCAACAATATCAAAATAAAATTCGCCAAAAAAAAGGATTAATATTATGAAAAATCCCAAACTGATATATATGTAACAAATTTACTCTAAATTAATTTTTCTATCAAAACTCCAAATTAATACACTCGTGATAAATTTACCTTTTTAGCTTTTGTCAAATTTTATCATTAAATTTGTTAGCTACGATGACATGTGATGACACAGTGATGTGGTAAGTTCACGTAGAAATAACTTAGTTTTTTTGAAAATAATAATAACTTAGTTGATGTTTCTTTTTGCATTGAAGTTGATGTTTCTTCAATTAGCTCATTTTGTCTCTTCTTATTACCACACAAAAAAAAAAGAAACCGTATGCACGCTTCCCGTTGCTACTTTTTGCCTTGCTTGGCCGCGGTCTTGGTTTTAGGTCATAGGTTTCATCTCGTCGAGGTAGGAAAATGAGAGTCCTCCATAGTCCATTCCACGTCGCATTCAAGGTTCTATGTTTCCAAGGACCTCCTTTTTCATTTTTATTGGATCTCTCAACCAAAAGCTCCTAATTGCATATTTGGTTGCTTCGCTTGTTGTCGGCTTGTGTCAAACCTGGTCTTATATTTCTATGTCTCGGCCTATGTAACACCGATACCGACATGCGATTGACACAATATGCGACATGTATCGAAATTATAACATGAAACTTGCATGTGAATTATCTGATTGACTCGTACACCACTGATAACTCTATAAAAATAGAGTTATTTTATCTACTTTAGGCAATAAATAATGCAATATTTGTTAGAATATATTTGGATTTCCTTTTATTTACTTAATATTTCCTTGTTTATGTAGAATATTGAGATATGGAGAAAATAAGGAAAATATGGCAAAAAGAAGGAAAGGAATATGCGACCCAGAGAAGAGTTAGAAGGTGGATATCACATTGGGAATTCTCAATTTATTCCCTAATTTATGCGAAAAAAGAAGTAATTGCCTTGTGAGAGGAGTCTTGGATGTTATTATATAAATAGGATAACTTGGGGGAACATGGATTTTTTTTTTTCAGAGAGAGATCGTTTTTGTTTTCAGTGTTCTGAGAGTTTTTCAAGTATTTTGAAGAGAAGGCAAAAGTGGTGACAGAATTCTTGTTCTTTGATTCAAGATGTTTGATTTAATTTTTATTTTCGTTTCTTCTTCTATTATGTTCTAATTTTTTTTGTTAGAGCTACGATGTAGCCTAACCATGATGATATGAATTTCATGTTTTTTATGCTTTGCAAATAATTTCTCATTCATGTGAGTTATATATTATTGTGTTTAATGCGCTTAGGTGACTGGCCACCACTTGAATGATCTGATGCGCATGTTTGAGACTGAGAAGTGATAATATGCAATTGCTCCTTATAATATATAAGCATAAATTAAATGTGGATAGAAATATACCATGTTATTTGTGTAACTTTCGGTGATGAGGTGGTCCAAAAGATTAATTGTAAACCGGGAATATTCGCAAATTTTAATGCGCTTATGTTTATTTAAATTCACATAGAAATATAGTGAATTGATAAACTGAGTAGGTTTGCTATACCTAGAGATAAGATAGTAAATAGATTAAGAAATTCCGCTATCACATGCTTTTTATTGTTCTTGTATGCATAATGATCCGAAATTCATATCTAGTGGTTATGGTGAAATTGGATGCTCTAACATATTTTACCTAATTGATTATCTACCTTTAGTTTATAAAATTTCGTTTTTAAAAATTGTCAGTTTTTATTTATTCTCAATTATATTTTGATCTGTTAGATAAATTTTAGAATTAGTCTATTTTTAATATTTAATTGGTTTATTATCATCAATCTCTGTGGGACGATACTCTTCTCATCATTATATTACTTGTTTAACACGTTCGTTGACACGTGTAGAATTTTATGAACAAGTTTTTGGCGCCGTTGCCGGGGATTGTTTATTTAATACCAATTAATATTGATACCGGATAATTCTAAGTTTAATCTAGCTTTTTTTTTTTTTTTCAGAGTATACATTGGTGCATGACACGTAGCCAATAAGGAAAACTTACTGAGTTTGATCCAGAAATCGAACGCACATTTAAAAGGCGATTGAGAGAATAGAGAAATCAACGTAGACTCATGATGGAGGGAGTTGATGATGGTAAAATAACTCTATTTTTATATACTCAACCACATGCTCGATAAAATGCCACTGATGTTAGTTTTACTTTGAGTGTGATTCTATGTGTCTCACGAGAGTTCACTTTTTCCTTGTATGTAGAACTCGAAAAATGCCAAGTAGCTTGTTTGCTGAACTCGGTCTTCTCTCTCTTTTGTTGAACTTGATCATCCCATCTTTGCTAGTTATATGTGAGAGGTTTTTACAAAGTAATTGGTTTGTTTGTTGTTCTCTTATAGATGTTGGATAAATTTACAATTGCACCTAACTTGGGTGGAGTTATGGAGACATCACGTAGTACACAAGCTGCCATGTAGAATATTTCCATGGTTGTGAGTCAACGGTAGTGAACTATAATGCAATTATTAAGCCTATTATTGGTCTAGGATACATAGTTTAAAAGTTGTGGTACCAGATTCCTGGGTATTCCTTGAGAGGCGACGTTGAACAAATTTTTGGTGATGATCAAGTGCTAAAATTTGTGGGTCTAGGATTGAGTTTTGGTGTTATTGAAGTATATATTGAAGGAGTTGCTCTTGGTGATGGTAGTGGTTCTTCTGCTAGTAGTGATAATAGTGAGAGTGATGATAGCGATAGGGATAGTGAACTAGAGCAAGATCCTCGTACATTATCTTTAAGTGATGATGACTACATTTTTGGTGGTGGTAATGAGGATTTATTTGTTGCAAGGCGAATAGGAAGAGATGTTGATGTTGCTACTGCTATTATTGATGTAGTTGCCCAATTGTCATGTTGAGAAGAAAAAGGATGAGAAAAGCAAAAGAATAAGGAAGCCAAGGGTCACAAACACTGATTTTACTGAAATATCAAAATCTTGTATTACCATGAATGCTCCAATTGTCATGGTATTGGACACAACAAGACAACATGCCTCCAACCTCCGGCGTCTATAGAGATCAAACTAACTGGACTGAAATTCATACACAAATGTGATACTTTTTCCCTTAAAATACCTTCCTTATATATGTCTATTATACAGGGTAAAAGAGGTAGGCCAAGAAAGCATCCAAAGCAACCAATTGTTGAAGGAGGAGCATCTAATAAACAAAGCAAAAGTACTACAATTGAATCTGTAAGAGCACAATCAAATATTGTTAGATCTTAGAGGAGGAGGGTGAGTTGTCCACCAGTACAATTCATATGGTTTTTGATAATGCCAAACCAAAATGTTAAAATGGTTTGTCTTTCTTATAGGTTCTACAAGGATATGAATTTTATGTAGCCGAAGCCACTAAAAACTCATATTTGATGGTGAACATTTTATTTGTTAAGAATTTTTTAATCCATTGTGATTAGCATAATAACATTATGTTTTTTCCCTCAATTTCAGATGCTTGGCAGTAACAAAGTACAAGAAATTCGTCAAGGTGGTGCAAATTATATAGTAGATTTTTCAAATCAAGTTTCTGGACCCCCTCAAACTCAATAATCTCAAAGTGAAGCAAGGCAATGAATATTTGGGGAGAGTTGGATGTCTAGTGTAAACTGTAAAGCTTGTTTTGTAAAGCTTGTTCAAGTCTAGTATATAGTGAATTTTTTTGGATGGTTGTGATATAGAATATGCTTTTGGACCTCTGTTGTCCGGTGTGGATTGTGCCTTTTATGGCTTCTTGGCTGGTTGGATGTTTGGTGCAAAGCTTTGTTCAAGTCTAGTGTAAAGGCTATTTTGGAAAGCTTGTTCGAGTATATATCGATCCATGGCATTTTGATGATGAACTGGTCGATTGCATACGGCTTGTATGCTCAAAGGGACTCTCTCTGCCCACTTATCTAGCCAGAGTTGGATGCAAGTCTCTCAGTCGTAATAATTCTCGTTCAATCAACCGTGTGTTACCAAATAGGTCATCTGTTTATTCTCTGTTGTTCTTTACCTGAGGATGTTGCTTATGATGAATGGCTGCACTGATTTTTACAACAGCAAAGCCTTTTTCTTGTCAGTAATATCTTACAGTGAATCAGAAAGAAAAAAAAATTTCAGGCATCGATCATATAGGGGCTGTGTTAGAGAAATCTGGAAAATAAACTCGATTGCACATTATAGCTCGACCCTGTTAATGTGTCACGCGTATACCGATTTAGAGTTTTTGATGACCTGAAGAATGAGTTTGGAATAAATTTATCGCGTGCGTTCAGTTAAATAACACTCGTTTGGATTTCCCACACGGGAGGCTCAATCATGCACGCGGGCCGGGCCCAAAACAGGTCGGACAACCCATCATGGGAAGGGCCGACATAAACCGCGGGAGCCCATGGGGCCCAATCTCTTCTTCCTCTTCAATTTTTCGTCTCGTCTCCTTCCTTAGCAGAGAAGCCAATCGAACCCGAAACCGAAGTTGAACGATTCTTGCTGACGACGCCCCTTTGTTCTTGTTCCTGTTCCTTCCAATTTAGTTTATTGTTTTTTTTAATGGAAACGCTCCTCTGGGTCTTCACATGATGCTGTGAAAAAGATTTGCGGGAAAAATAATACTAGCTGTCCGATTCAGCGCTGCCCTCTCGCTGGGGGTCCCACATGCGGAAACGTCTCGTTCTTGGCCGAAATTTCGATGAGGTCGGAGGCCCGTCATTGCTGGGTTTCTTCCCAAATCCGGTTTTCGTCGCATCTTCCAGTCGGATTCGGACTGAACCCTTTTCTGCTCCTCCTGGGATTCTGAGCCGCGTGTGGATTTGGGGATCGGATCGGGGCGCGCGACTTTGATCCTGCTTCGCGATCCTCATCGAAGCAGAGTCGGGCGTGCGCGTGTGCGGGGGGGGGGCGAAGATGATGCTGCATTTTCCGGACCCGGCGAAGCTCAAAACCAGGAAGGTGGTTTCTCTATCCATGAATCTACGTGCAAGTTCAGATTTTTTCTTTTGGGGTTCTGTCTTTGCTTGATCAGATGGACTTGGTGGTACGAATGTTGTTGTGGTGCTCTCTCTTTGCGTCAAATTTGACTTGCTGTTCGTTTAGTATCTGTGTCAAGTTGGGGAGAGTATCGGCCATCTTTATCTTTTGGTGTCCTCTGGTAGTTCTGCGCAAGTCGAGTTTTGAACCTATCGGTTGTTTCGGCAAAAGAGTTATGGGTGATCAGAAGTAGAGATATTATGCCATCGGAAAGAATCGGGTCACTAGAGTCGAGCTAAAGTTCTCATCTTTTTAGATGCTTCATACTAGGCTGGATGTTTTGTTGTCGTCGAATGATCGGAGTGCAGCGATGATTTTGCATCATCTCTCGATACCTGCGGCACCTAGAACCATCTAGGTGCAAGTACTTAGTGGGTGATGCTGATGTCAATGTTTGCAGATTGTGTTTGAGGAGGTTTTTGCGGCTCTTGACTGTGGCACATTGGAGCAACTGAAAGAGTTAAGCTCTAAACGACGAGCCATCGAGGAAACTATAAATGCTACAAGCTCAATTACCGAGGCCATTGCGAGGGAGATGTCTGGGGGGCTTACCTCTCAGAATGAACAGGTGATTTAGCTGTTCCGTACTTGTGAATTCTTTCTTGAGCATGGACTTTAGACTGTCTTGAAAATCTTGCTTTCTTTTTGCAACTGTCTCTGAAAAGTCCTGTTTCTTTTAGCATGTGAAATCTGTTGATCAGCTTATTTTTACAACATGCCTCTCTTAATTGTGACCTTTTTAAAGAGATTAATTGACAAGGAGGGAAAAAGGGTAATCGATTATGGAAACTGCATTATCTTGTGCTTCAATACTGGACATGTAATATTGGGATTTTCTGTCGAGGACGATGGTTGCGATTTACTTCCAAACTTCTTCTTTAACGAACACTAGGAGGATATTCTTTTTCTGAATGAGCTCGTCTCTTTTGCTTAATTTTCCAGTAATGTTGAGATGAGTTTTATGACGGCTTTCTGAGGGGGTTCTTAGTCATGCATATGCCCTGTATGTGCTACCAATCTGTGGAAGCACTTAGCAGCTATCTCATTCTGCTTGATTATTCAAACTTGCTTCAGGATCTCCAAAAGTTGAAACTGTATCTACCCTTGCTGGAGAACTTAGTTTTCCATGTTGACATGGCTAGCAGCAACACCCAGATGGTTCGTTGGATTTCAAACCTTAGAATTCAGTGGGCAGGTGCTCTTACCGGCACATTACCCTTCCTGTATCTCATGGGTCCAAAGTACTTCCAAGTGAATGACATTCGGTTTGAGCTCGGAATGAACCTCTTCCTTTATGCTGCAATTCTTCGTGAGAGGGCATTAGAAGTAATGCCTGAAGGTGGGCATCGGTGTTTTAGTTGCATGGAATGGCTTCATCTTGCATAACTGTACTTAAACTTTTCTTTTATATAGATCTGGTGCTGTCTGCTACCCTCTTCAGAGAAGCTGCTGGAGTTTACCATCACCTCTCTCATGATGTTCTGTCTTCATTACAATCTGCAAACTCTGTCCAGAGGCCACCCGAAGCTACATCATCTGTTGCCACTGTTATGAGCCTGATTTGTTTGGCTGAAGCCCAGGTTAGTGTTTTGACCATGTTACTGCAACTTCATCGTCGACCAGTCTCAAAGCTTGAACTCTTATCTCTACTTTTTGGTATAAAAGTGTGATATTGTCCATTAAGACCAGTTGAATTGTTGTAAATTTGCTGGAACTTTTCTAAACAAGCTTTATCTGTCGGACTGATGTTTGGCTGTTCATCTTTATACAGATTGTAACTATAATGAAGGCTGAAGAGAAAAGAACTACTGCAGGTCTTTTGGGTAAGTTGCATTATGGCGTCTCAGAGTTTCTTGATGAAGCCGCATGTTTGCTTCATCCAAGAACTAGTGAACTCAAAGATATTTCGGCTCGTCTTTTGGTATGTTTCTTTCCTGTCTTTTGGTATGTACATAGTATACAGCTTACACATTTTCTTTTTTGTGTTTGCTTTTGTTTGATTTAAATTCAAATTGTGGGTGGGATTGAATTGTAAGACTCATATATCATGTTGGTACTCATAAATGATGGTATGGTCACATGGTAAGGCACTTCGTTTCGGAAGTTGGTAATGTTAGGCTTCAACTTTGGAAATATTACCTTGTTTATTCTTTCACAACGCTTGCTCATAAAGTTACTACTAGCATCAGCAGACATCATAAAGAATCATTGATGGGTAATTTATTGTATGCACTCTTATCACATGGTAAAAATAAAATGAGTTTGATGTAGTTAATTCAGGTGCTGTGACCTGCCATGTTCTTATGTTTCCAGGCATTTAGTTTGAATAGTTTACATCATTTACAAAGTTTGAAGAGCTGAAATGGCTTGATCCACATCAACATTATTTTATGTAAGCTGATATGTGAGGTCAATACATTTCTAGGATTTGGTTGATCATAAGTTCGTGTAAGGCATTTATATTTTTTGACTGAGGACCAATTTAATTGGCTGATATAGATTCTGATAGCTGCGTACCTATTTTTTTGGCTGGAAGATGATATCGATAGTTGTGTGCTTGATTATATGTGTCCTGCTTCACACTTGGGAATTTGTAGTGAGTTCTATTTACAAAAAGAAAATTGTTTGGAAGCAGTTATTTGAAGTTATATTTGTATGATGTCCATGTACTAGTGATCATGGGAGTCATAAGGAAAGAGATAAAACACTGTCAACTGGAGCAAATAGCTATCTTTTGTTTCATTGGAAAATTTCGCTCTTGGCCAGTTTCCTTGATTACTAACTTAACCTGTAGTTCAATGGTAGTAAAAACGAGTTAGACCTGTCATTGTAGAAGAAAGTTTTTGCCTTAAACTTGATTTTGCCAAGTGCAACTTTATTGAACATGCGCAAACATTACTCCATTAGTAGAACTATGGTGTGCATTCTTTAAAATGCTTTTAATGGTCTGCTCAGGAATACATCTCATCTTGCAAAGCTTTGCATGAGCTAAGAAGCCAAAAATACCTTGCGGAAGAGCTGAGGGTGGCTGGCCAAGTCGGGGTTGCCATCGGAGTTCTCTATGAAGCCTTGATCAATGCGAAAAAGAGAATTCCTGGTGAAGAGTCATGGAGGGACATCATCAAGAAAGAAATCGATGACGCTGCTGAAGCTCTGAGGAAGTTAGAGAATGAGAATGAGTTTGTCTGGCATGAGAAGATTGCTTCGGGCGATGAGTTGCCGTTGCCTCAGGGTAGCCGAATTGTAAAGATCATACCTTACCATCCCACCAGATGTGAGACACCTCTCATTTTCAAGCTGTAGAGTACAGAGACGACCGTGTAGGATTCTTGTATATATACACGTCCTTTGGGAGAAAAAGATGATTTTAATGTGCAGAACGATGGGAACTGAAATTTTGTGGGTCATCGTCCTTGATCTTTCAGTTCTTTTTCAATGGCCAGATGTCCTAGGGAGCATATAGTCTGAGCTGTGCATTCCCTACTAGTAAGAATTCGCGTCGCGTCCACTAATAGGGCGATTGATTGTTCAGCCTTGGTTACAGATGATCAGTTTCTTCTCTCTTTGAGTGTGTTTTTCTGGAGGGAGATTGACAGAGAAAACAGAAGGAGAAGAAACCGTACGAATTATATGGTGCACAAAGAGTGAGAAGAACTCGAAGAAATGTCTCTTGCATTTGTAATGAGAAATGAAAGGTGATGTCTGAGGTGAAAATTTGTTAAGAGAATGTGACGAGGTACCTAAAGTAGCACTTTAAATAATGGACCTTTACACTACTGGCCTCACGTGTTGAGCAATATGAGATCCGTGGTTAACATATCACCTTCTTCGTCAAATCCGAAGCGATTGAAGTTTTAACTTGCATAGATAACAAAACTAGCTATGCCAAAAGAATTAATGTTCGGAGAGCCAGTGTACATGTAACGACACGTTAAAATAAAATTTGCATATGTGAAATTCGTTTTCTTATATATCAAACGTGACCTTAAAATAAAGATTGCATTTGTGAAATTCATTTTCTTATATATCAAATGGACAGGTTGCATAAGCTTTCGTGAGAGTGAAAACTCCATTTCTTTGATAATGTTATCTCTTAATCAAACATAAAAAAATTCAAAGGAAGCCCCTCTTTGCGGCTTGTCCGTTTGATGTACACGGACAGCGGGCTCCACGGATGTAATTATGCCAATCCCTGCTCGCTCCCAATTTTCCTTTGTCTTTGTCTTTCTCAGGATTTTACATCCAATGAACCTTCCTTGCATACGAAGGCTTGTAAGTGACGAAAGCACCGCGCGACGCCGGGTCGAACGCTCGCAACGTAGCTTTTGCCCAGCAACGCGAGTGACACTACACCCACTGCGTTTGGCCAAGTGGCCGAGCCGAAAGCCAAAGGTCTTTTGGCCATGGCGATTGCCCCCATTTCTTTTGTGTGGTCGACAAATTCCATCACTTTAGTTTCGCGCGCAGAGCTTTTTAGATGCGAGCTTTGAGGCGAAGCACTGGAGGAGAGAAACGATGGCCGTTCACTGCACTTGCCTGCACTTTTCTTGCAGACTTCCCGTCGTATCGCCGTCTTTATCCCCGGTACAGCCTACCCAGTCCATTTCGACCCATAAGGGCTCGAGCTGCTTCAACTCGGAGGCACTCAAGCTCTCCACTCGCAGGTCTTTCTCTTCTCTTTTCTCGTTTCCTTGTGCCTGTATAGTGGGGGCGAAGTGATGGAGCGTTCTCGTTCATAGGTTGGAGGGTCCTGTTCCCTCTGTTCTTTCGGAAGGAAGCGCGGTTGAAACGAGCTCTTCCACCTCTGGTTTCTATAAACTCACTTACTTAGAGGTGGGTCTTGCGAGACTTTGTTTCTTGATCCGTGTTTCGCCGGAAGTTGCTTGCTTTGGACATGTTGGTGAGTGTGTGCGTGACTTCTTGATGTATATATAGGGGAACAGCTGGCTTTGGGATGTGGGTGGATTGAGGCTTTTGGTTGATCCAATCTTGGTGGGTAACTTGGACTTTGGCATCCCCTGGCTCTACGATGCTGCCAAGAAATTCTTGAAGAATTTCCAGGTCTCTTTACCTTTTGCGTCAATTCACTTCATTGCTTTGTTTGATGTGATTTTTGGTTGATTTTTGGGATTTTGTTTCGCTATGTTTCGTTTGGTTCAGCTCAGCGATCTTCCTGATGTTGATTACTTGGTAATTACCCAAAGCCTGGATGATCACTGCCACTTGAAGACGTTGCGGCCACTTTCAGAAATGAAACCAGATCTGAGAGTGGTTGCTACTCCCAATGCCAAGTCTTTACTGGATCCCCTTTTCAGAAATGTGAGTATAGTTTGTACTTCATGGGCTTGTTTCTCCGAGTACTTTGGCAACCTCAAGCAGATCTTCTCTTCAATTCCTATGTAATGTTCCTTTTCTTCGATGCCATCTACTATGTAATTGAGGAGCACTCTTTGCATAGACTAGTAATATGTTGGCGAATGAGAGTCTCGAGTAGCTTCACTTAAGACTGTCTGGGAACCAAAAATAACTAAAGTGAGAATGCATTACAGCAAATCTCTTGGTATATGGCATGCCATTTTCTTATCTATGGAAGCTAAAAGTGTATGCTTGATAATCTACATCGCATCTCAGTATGTGAAATTAGTCCGGTAGCTCATTGAAAAGCTCAAGATATCAGGTGTAAACGAACTTGATTTCTGCGAGTGTCACATGTTGTGCTTTTAGCTTCACTTGATTTAGCTCATCAGTTAGTTGTGTGTGTAGAGAGCTTTTGAATCAGCTATCTCTAGAATGATGTACTTTTCTTTGATTTTCAGAACTGAATCCCGGAACCTGCTAAGCTGACACCTTAGACAATCCACAATGCCTCTGCTACGTGGTTTTTGCCTCATTTAGTCCCCAACTTAGTTTCAGAATATTTCAGGTCACTTATTTAGAACCTGGCCAAAGCTGTGAAGTGGAAGCAAGAACGGGTCCAAAGGTCAGAATTCAGGCCACTCCAGGACCAGTTTTAGGTCCTCCTTGGCAAAGGCCTGAGAACGGGTATAAATTTCAATCTCTAGTTCTGCTGTAAATTATGACTCTAGGCAGTTTCCCTACTATAAGTAATCTCATCTACTTAACTGTTAGTCAACGAAAATGCATTTGTCTGTCGTGTTTGTGATTGAGCTATCCCCGTCTCTCTCATTGGCTTCATACTTCAGGTATCTCGTATCTCTACCAGGACAATTGAGTCTTTACTATGAACCCCACTGTGTTTATAACAAGAGTTTGCTGGAGAAAGAACGGGCTGATATTGTTATTACACCAGTTATTAAGCAGCTTCTTCCAAATTTTACCTTGGTCTCAGGGCAAGAGGATGCTGTTCAACTTGCTAAGCTGCTGCAGGCCAAGTATAGCATATTTTACTCGACTCTTTCAGAATCTTTGAAAAGCGTACTTTCAGTTAGGATGCATGAAAATAGCTTTCTTTTCTTTACATGCAGGTTTGTTGTCCCGATGAAGAATGGAGACCTCGACAGCAAAGGATTGCTCGCTAGTATAATCCAGGCTGAAGGAACAATAGAATCGTTTAAGGTTTGTGATCATCACTTACTGCAGAGATGGTGCAAATTGAAATTACTAGTAAAAGTATTAGGGGAATTGACTTTGCTATTATGCAAAGAAGAAACCTTTCATTTTACTACTGGTATTGTCTGCCAAATTTCTAATTAGTGAGGGAACCGGACCTTCCCGATTTTTCTCCAGGAATATATTGTCTAGCCACTTTCTTTGTATAATGATCGTCCATGTCTATGGTGGTTGTCAAGTACTGAGGTGATGCGATCAGCCATGAGTTTCATTGTCTTTTCCCTGTTTGTGGATTAAGTTCTAGATGTATGAACACAGAGGACCTTCAAATGTTACAGAAACTTTAGAGTTACTAAACATTTATTAAATTTCTCATGAGACAACATAGCTGTATACACCGAAATATTTAGTTAGTTCCTAAGATCGTGGGACTTAGGACGAAGTGGTTCTTAGTTAAACTATGAACAGAATCTTAGACACATCGCTGAGCAGATACTCAGTACATACTCTCTAAAGAAATGTTGAATTTTCTCAATGCCTTCTACTATGTTTTGCCATAGAAAACAATAGCAATCAGTGCCATGCAAACTTCCACTTCCAAATTAATTGCATATAATCATTAAATACTAAAAAAATACCACTTATTTTTCTTGCATTAACTATTGGCACCCTTCCCTGTCCCCTGTGAGGCGTCATCATCGAACAGTTGATATGCATTTTCAGGTTCTTCTAACTTGTTTTTACTACGTTATAACCTTATCTCGGCAGGAAGCTGTACGAGAACTTGAAACTGTTTCTGAGCTTCTATATCAGGGTGGTCAGATCTTATCATCAACTGATGAGGGGTGAAGTAAACCTCACGCTGAGTTGCAGCATTACCAATCTTTTGACCAATTTTGTTGCATGTGTTGGAATTGTTTAGAATGAGAAGCACACTCTATAAACTGCCACTATGCCTCTAATTGCTGCTATTTGAACAAAAACTATGCAGTTGTTTTCATATTATCCTCCTGTTTAAGCAGACTATATCATAACAGATTGTCAGTGCTTGTTTCTTTGCAATGAGATTCGACATTGTCAGCTAAACGATAATCGCTCTGCAGGAGCTCTTGTCTAAGGAAATGTCAGATGCTCAAGTGCTGCAACCTACTCCTGGAGTACCCCTTGAGATAGAACCTTGACTTGCTGTCGTTTGGAAGTGTATGTTCACACAGCCAACGTTTATTTCGAGTTTCAACCATCGTGCAGCTGCATTGTGAGCAGAGGGCCCCAGTGCAGCCATCTTGTTGGAGAAAACTCATTCTCAGGCTCGTACATGTAATCCTGTAATCGTTTTCAGTGGGATACCTGAATATGTCCTATGTATATATCAGCCACAATATTTCCAGCATCTTGTGTCTTGTTCAGTTTCGAAATTACTCTTGATCTTCGTACTTGTCCTATCCAGTTAGGGTGGTTCCGGGGGCTTCTATACACACGAAGTGCTTGATCTAAAAGTGGGGTATGGTATACAAAGATAGGAGATGTAATTACATTTCCATTTACTATCTGCATTTCCCATCTACGGTTAACAGTCTAATTCCTGTTGAAGTCTCTGGATCATTACTGTCTTCTTCTGATTTCTAGCCTAGCATGCATTTCAATCCCGTTCGTTTACCACTGCACTTTATGCCATGATAACCTTCAAGTATCCTGCATTTTGTTAATCTCTGAAGGAACTAAAAATTTTACATCTGGAAATTTATAATTAGACAATTATATCGGTCGAGTGAATTGCATATCGCATAAGCTTTTTTCCTGTCTGAACCATTCTAAACAAAAAACAAAAATCATACATTATGTTCACCATGAAGTGCAATTTCTCTCATGGTGTAGTTTATCTCAAACTCTTTTTGTCTGCTATGTAGTGCTGGGTTAACATCATTGAGCTCAATGTCAAACTCTTAACATACTATGGGCCATGGGCCGAGATGCCAAGTACCATTCTGCCTTTCCCTTCTCCACAATTTTCACAGATTAACTAGTACTTAAGTAATGTTAGGTTTATTGAGATCAATTTGCCAGATTGATATGTCAAGTGATGTGACCTATGCTTATTGAGTGTTGAATATTGCCCTGTTAGACATATTACGTTTTTAAAGCATCCTATTCAATGCTGCTTCCTGTTGCCTCGCTTGGCTGGACTTTTGTTAATTGATGCATTCGTGATTCGCAGACTCTTCCCCGACCGATCCTTGTTTCGGTGAATGTTAATTATTGTCATTCTTGTTAACATGCATTTAGTCAGCATCCCGTCCAAGTGCTTGTTTGATTTGAAAACATGGAGATTGGGACATTATCAAAGTGTGGCCGCTCGATTCCTACGTAACCACATGCATCGACCCCCATTTGTAGTCCAAGTTCATTTGGTGTCGGGTGTTGAACCAATTAGTGCTGCACTTGGCCATGAATGTCCCACGAACCTGGCCTAAGTATACAGTCAGATTAAGAATACTTCCCCACTTTCTTCGTAATATGGGATGGATTAAGAAGCACCCCGTTCGAATATATAAATGTTAAGTCATGCATTATTCTATCAAGTTAATTTTCAGGACAGCTATTCAAATATATAAATATCAAAATATCTTTCTTGAAGTAACTGTCAGAAAAATTGACAGAGTGATCTATAAAATTTTTTCACTTCTTTTACGAAACGGTAGTTCTCGCTTTCATTTTGGAGCTTAATGGTGAAATGCCAACAATATAAAAGCGGGATTTCATCATCTCTCACCCAAAGCAAATTGGTTTGGCTAGGCGAATATCACCCTACATGAATTTGACAAGATTATCATTAATCTGAAAAATGATCAGGAGAAAGCATCCAATGAGATGGGATTATGTTATAAGTACGAGAATTTTGTAAAGATGCTATTATATGAGCTGAGGGATCAATTGCTGGAGGTTGCAACTTAATGTTTATGTGTTTCGCTAATCAACTGATTTTACGACACTTAGGGATGATTGTGACCTCACTGAGTATGTCACTGCCACGAAGCAGTAGCTTCGTATGGGGACAGGACACCAACCTAAGCTTTGCCCCTACCTCAGTTCAGCCCTTTCAAATATTTTCTGTCCTCGATCTAAATTTCCCTTCTCTTTTATTTTTTCACTTTTTTCAGATGACCAAAGTAAGTAGAATAATATATGTGATGTGTGCATATCTATAGTGTCGGGAGAGACAGATCATTCCCGTCACGTCCTATTTAAAATTATCCAGTTGGGGGTTGAACATGTCCACCTCTTGTCCCTCATGCAATCAAAGACCACGAAGCGTCGTGGGACATCCGACTGTTCTCTGGATATTCGTGCATGTTGCACTTCTATTTTCCCGCTTCTTCGTGCTGTCATCCAATTGGTTAAGTTTATAAATATTAATAGAAATTGAAAAATATATATAAGAAGCTCTCGATCCCGACATGAAGATGGAGTTCCACGTCATTAATTTAATTTAATTTTGAAAAAAAAGATACTTGGAAAATTGGTGGGTTCCAAAAATTGGTTTGGCAGTGGCTTTTTCTGCTGTGCGCGATTTCTCCAAAGGTATGAAAATTAAATTCCACAAGTAATTTTAAAGACAATTATATATATATATATATATATATATTCAAGTCCACATCGACCATTATCACCTAGCAGATTGTGATAAATGATGCATGCATTCTTCACGTAACGAAAATTATAAAAATTTGCGCGTTGACCGGATCTTCTCTCATTCTCTGATGCGAGGGAGAAGATTTGAGAGAAGATCGTGTCTAGTCTTTCACGAAAGTTCCGCCGCTCGTCTCTTCCATTTCAATGCAACTCAGACACGACGACACATCCATTTCGATAGGGTTTCGTGTTTGGCCTTTGGATATACTGAAGGGTCACTTTATCCTATGCTCCTTAGTCTCCTTTTGTATCGTTTACCCCTCTCTCTCTCTCTCTACTCATGTCTATCTTCTCGATCCACGCGCGCGGCACCAATCTCTATCTTCTCGCGTCGAAGGATCATCCTTTAGCTAGGGATTCGCAGGAAAATGTAATAATCTATTGGGGGCGATGTTAGGTATTTGAACATTCTTTCTCAAGATCGATGTATTTGGTGCGTGGTGATAGAGATTTTTAGTATCTAAAATTGGGTCAAAGGTGTTCCATCTGTGAAATGATGGATTTGTTTAAGTGTCCGGTGAGTCGCCCATGGACTTTGTACGCATATGATTAGGTTAATAAAATATGACATAACTGAATGTGGTATGATTGAGTATTATGTTTATTTAGGCATGACTTATGAATCTTTTATGGATTTTGTTTATTTATGTTTACCACGGTTATGGTTTCAGTTTACATAGTTTCCATAATTTGAATTTGATTTAGAGGTGTAACCACTTTTGCATGAGATATTGATTTCAATACACTTTTCAAGTTCTTTCTCATTTCCTATGTTCAACATTAAATATTTTCTTTGATAATTCAAGAAAGAGGTTTAGCAATCTGAAAACTCACGAAATAGTTATAAGTCTCGTGAATCGATTAAATTTTGACTATTTGGCCTGCCAAGTGACCTAGAATTCAGTGCGATTTTGAAAGAATGACATTCGGTTCCTTTGCTGAAAAACCCTAAACTCCCAACCAAGTGTGCTAACTTTAGGGGCTTTGTCCAGCCTAATTATTACCATGTTAAGATTTTGAAATATGGTACTCTCTTGTACTGCATTAGTTTTGTTTTTTTTTCGAAGTACTGCATATGTTAAGGGAGTACAATATATATAGTAATAGAATAAAGATCCCTTGATTTCATGTTTCTATTAATCAATAACAACGTGATAACAACATGATAATAATAACAAACCAAGTCTTATCCCGACTAGGCAGTATACAATATTACAATCTATTACCCCACTGTACTTGATCTTCTATTAGATGCTTAGCAAACTCCAATTACTCCATCATTTTTCTTGTCGTTTCTTTCCACGTTCTTCTGTGTCTTCCCTTACCCCTTCTAACCGGCGTTTTGTATCCTTTTTCTATCGTCTTGATCACAAAGGCATCTAAGGATCTTTCCTCAACAATGGCCAAACCACATCTCACCGAAATTCCTCTCTATTATCTTTGACTTCTAAAATACCCACTTGGTTCCGAGTAGATTCCTTTCTAGTATCGTCTTACAAAACGTTCATCTCCAAAGTGCGTGTACCGTAAGATTTACAAAAAGCGAAAAGTCAGAAGTATAAGACATTCCAAACAATCCGTGTCTTTACTCTATAGAAATTAGTCGGTACTTGGAAGAGTTTTTAGTCTTCAATTGTTGACAAAAAGAGTTGAAGGATGGAGTTTGGTTTGTAAGCATGCTAAGGAGCTGCTTTTAGTACTTAAGTTAATCCCTAATGTCCTTATACAATGTATGAATAGCCTCGACACAAGAGCTCTCGAGATCAAAGCTATAGGAAAAATCACGTCCGGTTATGTTTCTGATACAAATGCAAACATTCATTGTCGTGATTTTGCTACAGTTGCAAATTTTCCTTTAGTTGAACTTCTAGTCTCAATTCTCACCGTACAAGGAAAATGGGCAGATTTTCTTGATCAATTAAGTGTTATATTTATAATATGATCCCACATTTAGGGATATAGTTTTTGAAATAAAAACTTATCCATTGGGTTTGACCCATTTTTTCTCTTTTAACTGATGGTTATCCATATTCGGTTTTTCCACGCTTCGTACCCCTTCGGTGATAACCGCCCTCTTGATAACCGCCTTGATGGGAAGCGGTTTATTAAAGACAAACGTTAATTCCGTAAGGGCAGACACAAGGTCTAACGCAAACCCTCTCTTTCGGTAATACACCATCAGTACGCAAGGGGATTGGGTTAGTAGAGTGCGCCCGTAATCGCTTCAAATTGACATTGAACTACCGTGGTTTCCAATGAACGTAAAGTTGAACAATGGCTGGAGGTCAGTTTATTTTCGATCCTGTTTTCCTCATTTGATTCAAATTGTGCATGAATTTTGTTCTTCAATGTACAAAAAAATCCTTCAGTTTTAGTCTAACATTAAGAAGATTTTCTAGGGAAAAGATATCAACGAAATTGCTTGACTTTGGGAAGCGAGACACCTAATTACGATCATTGGTGTTTAATCACATCCGAATCATATTCCCAATATTTCTAGCGGACACTCGAGAGGAGCTTTCGATCAAGCCAGTATTAGAAAGACCGTATCGAAAGGTTTTAAATAAGAAATTCCTTTTCGCTATATTAGGAAAAACAGGATGAGATGATCTTCAAGGCTCCAACTTTTCATTTCCGGATAAGAAAATTTTCTGCAATGGAGACTGATAACAAAGAAGGTGAATAAGGTGAAAGGAGAAATGCTAAATGTACTAAAATCTTTTTCACTAAATTTCATTTACTAAGCGAATTGCCAAAAACATGTCGGATGTTTAGATAATCCCATTACTTACGCTCCACTCTCAGACACTGGAGTAGAACTGATGATAATGAGCTGCTCTGGTATATTCGTTCATAATGCTTGTACCATTTAAATAAAGTAGCTGGAATGCAGTTATAAGTAACCATTGTATCCTATGTCATATGTCAAGAGAATCCTCCCACTTGCTAGACACAAGGACAAGCCACCAATCGAGCATTACCGGACAATTCCATAGCACACAAATCCGGCATTTCGCGACTCTCCCACAACGAGGTACACAGCGTGTTCTACCACTCCAATTCTAGCCATCGAAGTTTCCAACTGAGGAAATATTTTAGAGCATGGCATGGAGATATTCCAAAGCATATGAGGTATATCTCTTCGGACGCACGCACTAGATGGATTCGTAGCACATTCAAAATGTTTAGGGCAAAAGATATGCCTCGGTATCTAGAATATTCAGCCAATTTAGAACTAGAATCACTAAGTAGAGGGCAAGTGTCGCTGCTTCTATGGTTGGAACCTTCGCTTCCAAAGCGAGAAATCTAACATGTTTAGTCCTCTTGCGTTGTGCCTTGTGTCAACATCGATACAAAAACCATCTAATCGAGTTTGCTCTCCCAAATTTGCGCCAAAAGGTATATCCTATGTGCTTCCTCAACTATTCAAAAGTTGAGTGCTCACCTTACTTTTGGTAAACCACGCGATGGAGACCAGATTTGTCTGTAGTGGCGTGTCACTCTCAATTCTTCAGTCTCTGTCTTCTCCGTCAATTAGCTTCTTTCCATGTTAACGTTGAGTAAATAAGGGTTACTATTGAAGAAATATCTCGAGTTTGAGCTTGAAAAGAAAACTTTTCTAATTTAAGTAGGTTTCATAGTTTTGGTAGTTGATTTGTTTTTTAGTTTGAGCAGATTTACTAAAAAAAGGTTTCCTTTATTAGATCTACTAAAATGTAGATGTCCTTTGTGTAGGTTATCAAAGATGAGCTTTTACTTTGATTTACATCCCAAAGATATCTAAGTGTATTGAAGTCAATTAAATCTTGTAAGTAAGATTTGCGAATTATTTTGTAAGATTGAAAAATTATTTCGTGAGAAATTATAGAGCTAAATATTATGTGTGTTATTGGGTATAATTAGGAGCTGAGAAACACTAAGAGTGTTTGAATGTGATTGTAATATCTCTTGTATTGATTAATCTATAGTAGAATTCTTTGCTGCTGTTTCCATTGATGTAGGTCACTCGACTGAACCACGTAAATTTGATGCTTGATCAATTTTCTTATTTTGTCTATTATATTATTCGATCGCTTGCTTTCGTAACAATTGGTATCTGAGTAAGAGTTGGCTGAGTTGAAACGAATCGATGGCAACAGAAGAAGGAAAAGTGATAATCGAAAGATTTGATGGGAAGGATTTTAGTTTACTTGATCCGACGTCTGTTTAACTTAAAGATGAGCAAATGTGCGTCAGTTGCTAATTAAATCAATAAATTCAATGTGATTATTAGTCAGTTGAGTTCGGTTGAGAATGACTTTGAAGATGATGTACATGCTTTATTTTATTAGTCAGTTGAGTTCGGTTGAGAATGACTTTGAAGATGATGTACATGCTTTGATTTTATTATACTTATTGCCTGATAGTTGAAATATTATTGTTACCAATGTTGGTAATTCCTCTGGGTTAATAAGTTTGACGTTTGATAGGGTTCATGATTTGATTATGAGTAAGGATATATGTAAAAGAGAATCTAGTGAATCTGTAACTGCTACTTTAGCAGGTGAGAGTAAAGGAAGAACTATTACACATGTTAGCACGAGTAGTATAAACTTGAACAGGCGTACTCAGTCTATGATTGGTGGAGTTGTTTGTTGGAGTTGTGGCAAGAGGGGGGCATCTTAGAAGGGATTGCGTAAGCTGAAAAATGAGAAGGTTAAGAGAATTAGAGTCGAGTTTGCAGATGAGGTTGTGGAGACGTCAGGTGCATATGTTTGAGAGTCTAAATTATGACATATGCATTTAAGGTACATTAGCGAGAGAAGCTTGAAGGTTCTAAGTGAAAGGAATTTGCTATGTGGTTATGTTGTTGATGAATTGAATGTATCCAAGTGCTATGACTTAGATTAATGGGGGAAAGTGCAGTTCAGTTCAACTATTAGAAAAACTATGGAGATTGCAAAATAAATTCACTTGAATGTTTGTAGGTTATCGCGGTTTCCTTCAAGGAAGAGTGCCAGATTTATGCAAACAGTGATGGACGACTACTCGAGGAAGACTTGGGTGTTTGTGCTAAGGCATGACTTTGATGCTACTGTCAATATTAGGCAGTTGAGAGCTTTGATCGAAAATGAGATTAGTAAAACAATCAAGCATGTGTAGATTGACAGTAACATAGAGTTTCACTTGGAGCTATTAAACAAATTATGCATGAAGGAAGGCATGGTGAGATACCGCACTGGTGTTAATTAACCACAATATGTTGTAGAGTTGATGAGTATAACATTACTAAAAACTGCCCATAAAATGCTCTCTAGTAGAATTATTTGCTGTTTTCCCTATGGACGTAGGTCATTCGAACCGAACCATACAAATTTGGTGTCCGATTTTTTTTCTTGTTCTTTTTATTATATTGTTCCATCGCTTGTTTCCGCAATAATTACCATGCTCATCTTTTTCACTCGACACCTGCGATCCATTAATCAAATTTATGCAATCTTTCTTGGGGCCGTTCTCTGGAGACACAAACGAGAGAATGGCTATGCCCAATGGGAATAGTCGAGTGGAAAAGAGAAAATCGTTACATCTGCTTAATTCGACGTATGATATACACGCGTATATATGTCTCGGGAATGAGGATGCAGTATTTAGCAAGACATTTTTCTTGATTCACGGTCCGTTAGACTGAATTTAGACGAGTACTTCAGGTTATTGTTTTCTAGAATAACCCTGCTTCCCTCGGTTGCTTTGAGCTTTGTAAAAAGAAAGTATTGGAATAAGTTCTCCACGATTTTGAAATTTAGATTAATGACTTCAATCTCAATTTCAACAGTCTCGAAACACACCACGTGCATGGAATATCCCACTTGAAAGTAAAATGAAACAGAAAGAGAACTCTTTCATCTTGTTGTGTACAATATCAAAAATGTGTTTTTTTTTATTCTTATTTTGTTTATGATCCCGTTACAAAATTTCAACATGACTCACGCCCTATATTAACTCAAAAATCGGTGGTTGTATGTGTGGACGACGATGTTGGAGATGAGGAATTATTGAAATGATCGACACCCACTTCACTACGATGGCCTCGCTCTTCTGAAGCAATGAATCCACATTTCCCGTCCAACGGCCTGATCGGCGGCGGAAGCATTGTGACTGGTGCATAAATCTGATTAGAGGCCGCCTCGTGGGGCGGTTTTGCAGCGGTGACTGCCGCGAAATCCGGCGGCTGCATCCATATCCCTCCCACAACGACGAACTGAGGCGCCTGAGCATTGGCGTTGTTGTGGCCGTTGTTGGGACTTGGTCTTCTCGTGTGCAATCGATATTTCTAAAAGGAATGAGCAGAACACAAAGCATATTCAAATTGTTCTTGGCTAATCATATATTGGGAACATAAAGCTATCGCTTTAGGTCATTCGTTACGTGACAAGACTAAATATAGAACTCCACTTAAGTAAGTCCAAAAGATAGGCTAACGTAGGGGCCATGGTCAGCCTGCTATTCCTTGAATCTAGACCAAATTCTAAACACCACGGCTCCGTTCGTTTCATGAAAAATTACTTCTGAAAAAACATTTTCCGAATTTTTCGGTATTCGTTTCACGGAAAGTAACTTCCCACGGAAAACATTTTCTTTCCTATGGGCAAAATACCTTCACTTTAGAGGAAAATGACTTCCTCTTTCTCAAAAGGGGAAAACATTTTCCTCCTCCTTCTTCTCCCTTAGCCGGTTGCCAGCCACCGCCGTGGCCGGCGACCTGCTGGAGAAGAAGAAGAAGGAAAAAAAGAAGGAAAAGAAAAAGCAAAAAAGAAACTTAAATTTTTTTAAAAAAATAAAATTAAAAATTATTAAAAGTATTGCAAGGGGGAAAATCTTTTCTATACCGAACAACAGAAAATATTTTTGAAACTTTTTCATATTTCGGTCAAACACCGGAAAATTGTGTCATTTTCTAGGAAAATGACTTTCTGGAAAATATTTTTCAGAAACGTAACATTTTTTGTGAAACAAAAAGAGCCTAAATGCCGATTATTTTCCCTTAGATTTAGATTAACATATGGAGAATTTAGAACCTGTCTCTGGTATCATATTTATCCCATCCTGACTTTATATTGGAATCGAAAAAATTCGACGAATTTCGTCGCAGAAAAGAAGAATGGCTAGTAATAAACCAACCTGTAAATGGCTTTTAACTTCATCATTTGTGAGGCCATCGACCTTCATCACTTCCCTGATTTGCTTAGGAGTCGCAACTGCATAAAGGAACATATCAAGTAAGCACCTACTCCAATGTAAAATAATAATGAAGATAATAGCAAGACTTATTTCCAGAGTTGGGACACGGACCGTGTGGTCCCCCGAGCTGTTGAAGAGCTTGCAAGAATTGCCGGTGCAACTCCGTTGACCAGCACCGCCGCTGCTTCCTCTGGGCGGCCGTCTCCGCCATCGAGCAGGCGGCGGCGGCAGCATCGGATGCGGGCAGTGCAGCTCGGCCGGATGGCTGCTTCTTCTTGGTATTACCATCACGGCCATCTTTGTCGCCATTTTTAAGTGGCCGAAAAGCACCATTTTCATGGCTTTTCTTGTCCTGCACAACAACCGCGACTTCTTTCGACGATGGTGGAGAAGGCGGATCCTGAACCTAGTGAAATGACAATTAAAAACTTATTTCATTCTATGCACCTAAAATCTCTCCGATGTGCTGAGAAAAATGTGAATTTTTTTTTTGAAAAACAGATTAAACCCCGCTGTGTATGAAATGTGAGTCTTAACATAATATTTTGATTGAAATGAGCAGAAAAAGGTAAACCCTATTTTATATGATACAGCCGGACGACTTTTACCCTAATTCATGCTAAAAAGAGAATCCAGAATAGAAAACGAAAGGTCAAAACCTAATCCCTATTCCTCCTCTCCATTCTTCACTTAAAATGAAAACAAAAAAGAAAGAAATGATTGAAAAAGAAGACGAAAATATCAAACGATACCTGTCTATGCAGGATGGGATCTGGGTTCGGGTTCCACAGCTGCACGGATCTGAGCCAGTCCGATTTCTTCATCGTGTTATCATCGTCATCTCCGCTCTTATCGTCTCTGGAGGAATGGTGCACGTTGACGTCGCCGTCACCGGCGC
This sequence comes from Syzygium grande, assembly GCA_024733475.1. Taxonomy (NCBI): domain Eukaryota; kingdom Viridiplantae; phylum Streptophyta; class Magnoliopsida; order Myrtales; family Myrtaceae; genus Syzygium; species Syzygium grande. The sequence continues at coordinate 35,453,030 of JAMXDD010000007.1, forward strand.
CGTCACCGTTGCCATCATCCTCCTCGCAAGCATCATCTGCATCGTCGTCCCCAGAATACGAGCCCTTCAGAGGGATGAATTCCTCCAGCACAGGACCGTCCATGGACGTCTGCTCGGAATTGCACTCCGACGACTGCCCCTGCACCGACAGCTGCTGCTTGCACCTCTCGATCGCTGCCAAACCCCAGGAAGGAAGAAAAAAATCAGAATACTCGCTACCCTTTTATTTCTTTCGTTAATCTGATCAATAAAAACCTGAACCCAGATTGAATCTGACTCACGTTCTTTCAAATTTTCAGAAGAAAGAAAAGAAAGAAGAAAAATAACGCACCTTGGATCACTAGCTCCAAGCAGAGGGGGAGCTCGCGCTCAAACACCTGGATCTTGCGCCTCTCTTCCTCCAACGCTTCCATATAACTCCGGCATTCCATCATTTTTCCTTCCTCCTCCTTCCTCAACTGGAGAAGCAGGTGAGGTGACCGTGGAACAGCAACGGCTGATGTTTAAAGCGTGCGAGGAGGGATTTAATAACGCGTGAAGGGGGAGGCAGAGCATAGGATGATCCGGAACCAGGGACTTTGTTGAGGGGGGGGCTCGTGACGCGAGCCACGGAATATGTCCGGGAATAATTTCTTGGATTCTTTTGGCGCCTCTTGTTTCGTTTATATTTGTCTCTTTCGAGCTCTGATTATCTGGGGAGGCGAAGGGCGAAACAAAGAAGGAACTAAACAGCTGAAGGATTCGAGTCGAGGTCGAGGTCGAGGCGTCGCGTAGGAGATGAATCTCGGATGTGTGAGAGAGAGAGAGAGAGACTGAGTGCCGTCTGTGTGTGTGAATATGAACAGAAGGAAAGAGAAAGAGAAAGAGAAAGGAGAAGGAAAGAGAGAGAGAGAGAAGAAGGTGGTGAATATTCGTGGGTGGGATTCGCTTTTCGTCGCGTCTCTATGGGCTGGCGGTGACTTATAAAACTTTAGATAAGATCAAACACACTCTCTCTCTCTCTCTCTCTCTCTCTCTCTCTCTAACCTAAAATCTAATCGTGATTTCCCTTGACAATTTAATCGTGACTAGGAGGGGCTAATCTGGGAAAAAAATGGTCGGGTGCATCGGTCCACGTAATTCTTGTCGTGAGTTCTTTCTCATTATCGTCCTAGGTTATGTCGAGTCGCCAATCAACTTATTACATTATTGTCACATAGGCCTGATTGATATATGAGATCGATGCGATTCGCATATACTAAAGCACCCATGTCGATTTTTCCGGAAAAAATATATGAAATTGTCCCGTGCTTGTTTCTGAATTGATTGAAATGATAATGATGTCTCCACTTGGGATACAAAATTTTGGAGTATGAGCACATAGTGAGGAATATGCATATGCTCAGGGTGGATGCGCGATTCATGTTCCTTTCCTTCGTTATCATATCCGTGCTATTAATGAAAGGGGATTAGTTCTTTACGTATGGAAAGAAAATGTGAGCACATAAAATCGAATAGAGGTCGTGGTTAAATGACTTGCCAAGCTTTTCCCTTTTTGTCACTTATTAAATTTGGAAAAGTATCAATTGCCATCCTCACCTTTTAAAACCGTACATAGATTCGCATCCTCACCTTGGAAAGCCTATATTTTGCATCTTGGTGTTTATTAACTAGATTTCAACTTGTATCTAGTGTAATCCGTGTCACTTATTTAGCAAACTGTTGTTTTCCCTTCTCAAATTGCCCTCATTGCTATTTTATCCGTTCTCCCAAAAGAAAACCCTAGCTCTAAGAGTGCTTCTGTTTTGCGGGAAATGAATAGTTTTGTAAATATATCATCAAAAATAATAACTTGTATCGTTTATAAAAATAAATGGACAATAAATATTTTCGTCATTTATGAAAATATTTATATTTCATTGCCTAATTATTTCAAGTAAAACAAACGATCATTTTTAGGGAAATATTTTTCAAATAATTTATTTTTTATGCAACAAACGGAGCCTAAGAGCCCTCCCTCTGTCCTCCTCCTCCTCTCTCTTCCTCCACCCTCTCAACTGCCATCGTCAAACATGACCACCATTGCCGGTAGTTTCTCAATCCAAGCCTCATCTCCGATGACATGTCCCAGCGTAGCACCCTCTCTAAAAGTGCTTTTGTTTTGCGGGAAATGAATAATTTTATAAATATATTATAAAAAATAATAACTTGTATCGTTTACAAAAATAAATAGATAATAAATATTTTTATCGTTTACGAAAATGTTTAAATATAAATTATTGTCGATAATGAAAATATATTTCATTGACTAATTATTTCAAGCGATACAAACGATCATTTTTAGAGAAATATTTTCCAAATAATTCATTTTTTATGCAACAAACGGATCCTGAGAGCCCTCCCTCTTGCCTCCTCCTCCTCCTCTCTTCCCCCACCCTCTCAACTGCCATTGTCGAACATGACCACCATTGCCGGTAGTTTCTCAATCAAAGCCTCATCTTCGATGACATGTCCCAGCGCAACACCCTCTGACTCTATTGTGCACCGAGTGCAAAACCTCCTCTTCGCTTCTCACACTCAACCCTCTTGATCCAACGTCCTCACAAATGCCGCCAACCTCAAATCGAGGTCAGCAAAGGTTCATCCTCCATGCCAGTCCAAATCGAGGTCAGTTCAACCTTGATATCGGCTATAGAGCTTGGATTGCTTAGGTGGTGATGGGTATTTTTGTATGGCTTTCTATTCTGTTTTATGACTTACCTTATCTTTTAGGGTTAATACAATGAAAAATCTCAAACTGGTATACCTATGATAAATTTACCTAAAACTAATTTTTTGACTACTAAGAACCCCAAATTAGTATATTTGTGATAAATTTACACTCATTAGTTTCCATTAACTTGGATTAATACCATGAAAAATCACAAACTGATACACCTGTGATAAACAAATGATAAAATCCTAAATCGGTATATCCGTCAACTGTCATGTGTCATCCAATTAAGCAATTTGACGGTAAAATTTAACAAAAACTAAAAGAGGGTAAATTTGTCATGGTTCTACCAGTTTGGGCTTTGGTTGTTAAAAAATTAGTTTTTGATAAATTTATCATAGGTGTATCAATTTTGGATTTTTCATGGTATTAACCCTATCTTTTAATCAATTCCATAACATTATACAAGAACTTTTCTCAAAGTATTTACCTATAATCTAGGTTCTTCTTTAAATAATTACTTTTACAAAAACTCAAGCTTTAGAATTCTCAAGTAATTTTTGCTATTGTAATTATTGTCTCGAGTTCAATTGCAGAATATTTTTGTCTACATGACAATAATTTTGGTTAACCAAAGACCGTCTCGAGACACCCGTGAAAGAGAATATTAACTCTTAATTAAAGAATTGATTGAATACTCAAGTGCTTATCTTGATGTGGAAGATCCCCGCATTTGAACTGCAAATGTATCTTGTTCGAAGAGTCCGACATTCTTAGAATTCTCGACTAATCTCATCAAATGAATATATCTCCCTATCTCATTCTCATGTCAGGTAAGTGGGAAGATATGTGGATCTATATTCTCGAGGTAATCTTAAGAGAATTCGCAAGCACGGTAATGTGAATCCAAATCCTAACAACGAGACGGAAATGAAGAGAGAGAGAGAGCTCATGGAAGTTAACAACGAGAACGGTGCAACTGATGGAAAATCGAAAGCTGGACCGGAACCCCCCTCCCTCCCTAATTCATTCACGCGAATATACCGGGCGCGCGCGTGCGACGCACCCCGCCCGACTCCCGCGTCCGATCTGATTCTCAGACAGGGTGGCCCTTCGTGCAATCCAAGGGCCAGCTTTAGTTCTTACAACCTTTCCTTAATTCGCGAAGCGCTTACTTGCTCCGGGTAGAGCGTGGCATTCACTCGCCCTCCTCCCGAATGACCAGAAAAGACACCTTTTGACTATTACCTCCCCACCACATCTTTTGCACTGACTTTGCCCTGCATAAGCACACCATTCTTTTCTTCTTGTCTGCCGTGCAAGACAAGTCGAACTCAACTCTCTCTCTCTCTAATGGCACGACAAAACTAGGGCAAAGTCCAATTCCCCTTTTGTGCCATTGTGTTGTTAGTTTCTTGGAAATAGCATGACTCGCGGACGTCTAGGTCTTCGAATTTCATATCACTTTGAGACCCATTCGCGTGCTTTTACTGAGTATGGATAAGGTATCATTAGGCAAGACACATTGCACATGACAGTTGGGAAATTTAACCTCGATTAGATTTTTCCCACGAAAGCTCCCTTGTTTGCGGGGAGGTCCTTCTAATGAATAACCATTGGTTCAATTATGGAAAAGACTTGCATAATGCTCAATTGCGTTCTTACTTTGTGATAAGAAGAGCTTGTCGGGGGTTATCACCATAAATAAAAATGACAAATTACTTACCAAATTCATAATGGATTTATGTTGGGTATCTTCTTTCTCCGCGTTATTGTAATGATGAATGTTACTAAACTTTCTTTCCGGAGTATTCCTCTCTAATTAAATTCGCGCAACATGCCGTGTACGGCATGTAAGAGGGTTGCCCTCACCAAAGTCATGTATATATTTTTTTCGGTCAGCTCCAAAGTCAGATTTATCACGAAGCAATTACACATAAAAAACATTGAACTTTGGTTGCATTGACAAAGTAAAAGATCTGAAACTTTTTGAGAAACATAAACTAAAAAGACCACAATTTATCAAACAACATGAAAGTAAACTACAGAAGAGTAATCGACGACGCCGGTCTTAACTTTTCCATCATATAAAAATTGAAAAGTAATAAAGCAACAATAGGAAAAAGATGTGATCACGCATGCGTGTCAAGTGCGTGAGGACTAGTGAGTTACTTACTATTTCAAGTCAATAGTAAAAATGGCTTACATACAATAAAAACATGCATAGTCTGTATATAGGGTGGTATTGTAAACTAGCTTTCGCGAACCGAACGAAATCCAGATCTCTTGTCTCGAGTAGAAATCGAACTTGAAGCATCTTGTATCACAAAATCTCAACCATTTTACTAGTTAACCAACTCTTTAAAGTTATGCCCATATAGTATTCGGTAGGTGATGAGGAAGATGGAATATTTGGTTAGCTTATCTTCTTTTTGTTTTCATTTAAAGCCAAATTATGGTCGATAGTGATTTTGATGAGATTCGGAGCTCTTTTTCTGTGGAGAGTCACGTAGTCGATCATCTAAGTATAGTCATTTGTTCAATTTAGTCCTCCAACTTTATCAGCAAAATCGAATCTCCTACTTTATGTTGTTTATGAAATCAGGTCCATCAGTCATCGACATCGTAGTTAATGCACTAATACGACATGCCGACATGACACTCCTTTTTTATTCGAAAAAAAAATTTGAGAGTAGTAATTTTCCGCTAATAGCTTCAAAAGTTCACGTTGCACGCTGATCACTAGTAAGACGAGCCTTTCGTACTTGGGCTTCAGGAGACTCCATCTTGAGCTCATTTCGGCCCTCCTAAAAGGCCGTCTACAACAAGCCCACCATCTTCACCATCGTAGCACATCCCATCGCGTAGATTTTGGGAAACCCTTTTGGTCATAAGCTCGAAAGCAAAAGGAGAAAGAGAGAACGATGAAAGGGAGGGTTTCTTTCATCTTCAATTCATAACCAGAGGTGAACCGTATCGTATGGCACCAAAGAGGATCCAGATTACGCGCAAACTGCAAACCGAAACCCCTCTCGGGGCACGGAGGATCGTTTAACTCGCGCCTAATCGTCGCATGCATGCGGAGTTTGGTTCAAGAACTCGGCGAAGAACATTATTACTAAGCACAGCAGGAAGGATGGGAAAAGAAGGGCAATGAAAAGAAAAGAGAGAGAGGACGCCACGTGACTATAATTGCTCTCATGCAGAGTCACAACTTACAAGGGCAAGAGGGGCCTGTCCCAATCACATGGTCTGTGGAGTGATCTCTCGTTCGACGTGAAACGAGTCGAAGAATTTGGCAAGTATTCGCGTAGTCTTTCTCGCACGAGCACCGAAGTTTGGAAGCAAACAATGCCTGAGCTACAGTGTTGCTTGGTACTCTTCCTGCTTCTGCACATCTGTATCTCCTCCAGCGTCACTGCGCATTCCAATGGCCATTAATAAAAGAAAGAAAGAGGGAAAATCAGTATGAATTTCCATGCATGGAAAGCGGAGGAGCTTATTGACGAATTTCAGTTGAATTGAGGGTGCAAATAAATGAAAAGAAGAAGAAGACGACCGCAAAAGGGTGAAGTTTGTGAAGATCATCATAGACATGGAAATACGTAGCCACTTCACCCCCAAAAATAAGAAAAATTAAGAAAAGCTGTTATTACTACATTAATTATCGTTAACTCACAGTTTTTTTTTCCAAATCAAGGTTACTTGTAGCATGGATCACTCTAGTTCAAGGTTGTGGTTACACACGTAAAGAACATGTACCAAAAAATATCATGACTTGATTATTTGTATCACAAATGTTGGGGACATTGATTTTGCTCAAAATTGCTCATTTATCATATAATGCAATGGGCAATTTGAAATCGAATATTACTAAAAAAAGAGGATATTCAGAGTTTCGCTACTACCAAAACGAAATAACCAGCAACACACGTATCATTATAATTTCATGTTAAAGGCCAGTGTATACCAAAAAAAGTGATTTATTCAACATCTGTGTTGCTCGTCAATAAGCATGCGACTCTACTGGTAAAAAGTTTGAAAGAGTGGGAACACTAGTATCACAGGTATTAAATTTGACTCCAGCACTTTATAAGAAATATAGCAAAATTTAGAAAATGAGAAGAGTTACATATATGATAGACCCAAAAAAAAATCTATGTTGCTCTTCTTATGAAATAGGTTCGGATCATGTAATTTCGATGTTTGATTTATTTTTTTATCTGTTGCTGTATTAAATCTCTTATTCTTCGTAAGAGAATCTATGGTTTACATATGCAGGGCTTGAAAAAGTGGAGGAGGTAACTTTTTGGATGTGCCGGGGGGAACATGGCACGCAGCGGGACCCCTCCCTGCCTACTCCTGTTAAAAGTCTATTCTAGCTTTAGCTTTTTCATGGAGGTCACATTATAGGGTTGCTAAAAAGGGTTTATAGCCCAATTCAGTCATCCCTTCACTTTTTCCCATTACTGACAGTCCACATGGATTTCTCAAATCGGATTGAGTTTGAGACCCATTCTCTATTGATGACCTATATTAACACTCCAAATTCATAATTTGAGAGTTTGGCATCTTACCCTCTTCCATCCGAATTATCTAACATCCACTAATCCTGAGAAAAGGGAAAAGTAGCTCCACTTGGCCTATCTCCTCTTTGTCTTCTTCCTTCTGAGCCACCATGCTAGCGACCCTCATTTGTCATCTCCCTCTTCTCCAGAGCGGTCGAATGTCACCTTTGAACCTTGAACGGAGGTGCCGTGCTGGTCGCCATGTCCATAATTGGATTCAGTAGCTCTGGCTTGCGAGCTTTATTTAGCATCGTCAACCCTGGACGGTGGAACTACACAATATTAAGCGCGAGTGACCTTTTTCTTTTGGAACCTGGTAGAGAAGAAGTCCTCAACCGCAAAGTTTCAGAGTCGACTGAAGCCTTCCAAGATGCAAAACAGATGTCATTAAACTGGTTAATGTATCGCACTAATGAGTATCTTGAACACGAAGAGTTACATCAAACAGCATGTAACCACTGTTCATTCTTTTTGCATAGCCGAACCCTAAACCGTGGCTCAGTTTAAGCATGCACTAGCTGAAACCTCAAGCTTAGGCCTTAATGTAAGCACCAATTGCTGAAGCCACCAGCAAAATGGAGAGAAATTTTTAAGATTGGATTCTGCGGTGGGAATAGCAGATTTTGACTAACAGAAGGAGACCAAAACCTGGTACTGTTGTTTTTTGTCCCCAGTGTCCAAACACTGTTGTGTTTCTTTACCTTCTCTCTCTCTCTAGGATGAGATGTGAGTTTGAGATGGAAGCGCATTGATGGGATGGTTACAAGAATCCTTTCAAATGGTTTTGGAGTTTCATGCCATGTCTAATCAGAGACTTGGGCCCCACCAACCGCTCCCTTGGACCCATCCACACCATGACGTTGACCGCCACCAGTTTTTACTTTTACAACTACTTCCGCTATATCTTACGAGGATAATGTCGTGTTCTAAGTAAGAAAGGAGAAGCATGTGAAGTTTGGCATCATAGAATACGATGTGGTACGATTGTAATCGTTTTCGTGAATATGTTACACTGCGCTTTGAACTAATTAATCTAACACCAATTGAAGTTGGATCATACCGTTCATTATGTCCATCCTGCATCTTTTTTAGTACATCTAATATCATTTTCGAAAAATTATTTATATCATGAATGCGAAAAAACCATATCCATTGGGGAGTTAAGGATACTTCTAGGAACCGGCAATTACAAAGAAAGTGGGGTCTTCCACCTTCAATCTTCGAACTGAATCAGATGGCCTCTTAATTCGGTGTATCAAGTCGCCTTGTATTTAGTTGGTCTCTCTTTGGCTTGTTGTATAGTTCTTGCTAAACCATCATTGACCCTGTTCGGACATTTCTGTGTCCTAATTGGGTCAGGGGTTGGCTTTGGCGCTATATTTTATTTGGTATTTTGAAAAGTAATATATATTCTTACCTTTATAAAAAAAAATGAATGCGAAAAAACGATAAAGCATTTTATGTATATGTCATGCCAATATCATCTTATTTCACTCATCAAAATATGCGATATCATTATTATATAAATGCTTTTTGAGAAAGGAAGAAGCTACAAAATTGCTTTATTCATTAACTTTTTTTGGTTTGTTTTTAGAGGGGGATGAAAACGACTTGGCATTGAAACTGTTGTTTCATTAAGGCAACTGGAGTTTGGTGAAACGCGAAAAGATGGTGACATCTTCCCCTCCACTTTTTTCAGTGCAGTTGTGGTTTTCCATGTTTTTTCACGAATATGGAACCTCTGCATGTTATGTCGAAAGATCACCATTAAAGCATCCCCAGAAATATCTCTCGTTCACTCCTATTTCTCCTCGCAAAAGGACACATCCCCATCCTCTCTTGACCGATGACCAAATCACTCATTAATCACTGTGTCATTTTCATGAACTAGGGTTTTTCATTGCTGTTTATCTTTTTGCCGCCCAAAAACACAAACAAACAAAAAATCTCTACTTGGATTATATTTTCATCAAAGAAAAGATAAATACAACTGTTGCCGCAGGTGATTGCGGTTATCGTTCGTACGTGATGCTCATTTGGTTAAACGTAAGTAAGCTTTGGTGTTGTTCTTTCATTCCACGAGCTTAATCAAGCATGCATGCAATTCAGGGGTTTAAGAAGCATGCATGATATAGATTGGAGATTTTTGAAAGGATGCGTGACTCCATAGTATCCTATTCTTCGACAGCTAATCTAATAAGCAGAGTTTGCCTTTGACATTTTGTACAGAGATGTGATTCATGGTATTACCTTTTATAGCAGCTCGAGCTCAGTCCTCGATCTCTATACAACAGCTTATTTATCCTAATTTCATAGCGCTAGTCGTAATTAATTGTTATGGTTTGAGTTCTTCAAATTGTCAACTCTCTCACTAATCGTTCCATCAAGAATGGACAAAATTGTTTCTAGAAAATTTTGCAGTATTGTTTATTTTGTACGAGAGATTAAGCTCTCGAATCATAGACTGCCAAACTAATGTCAAATCAAATAGATACGTATATATGTGTGCGCCATCAGAATTTCGTACCAAGATGTATAAATTACGTAACGAATAGTACGACATTCTAATTAATGCGTGGACGTGATCGGTTCAAAACTTCAAAGCGGCTTCAAGTTTTCATGAACTGGGTGTCGGATTCAAGTCACTGTGCAGAGGCCACGATGGTCTTATCTATCAACATCAGTCGCCTATTTCGAAGAACAAAAGTTGGAGAGGAGACATCAGCCCTTCCTCCCTACAGTTTACATCGTCCCATGCATGCATACATCTCCATCAAGCTCTCTCCATCTCTCTCACTTTACTGGTCTGTCTCTCCCTCCCTCCAACAGCATGAGAGAGAGAGAGAGAGAGAGAGAGAGAGAGAGTAAATGAGACGCAGAAGAACTCGAGAACAGACCGGAGTTAGAGAAGAAGAGATCAAGAGCTCGGGAATCGAGCAACTTTTGGTGGAGCACAATAACGAGAGAGAGATAGTAAGGGGGGGGGGGGGGGGGGGGGGGAGGCGGTGGGAAGGAGTGATAATGCGAATTTCTCGGTACACGATTCAATGCAAAAAAATTTGCCCTACTTTGCCGGTCCATTGTCTCCTTCTCACCCAAACACGCCAAGACCAACATGTCAAGATTTTCGTCCATCCCAACGCACATAAATCTTCTCTCTTCTCCTCCATCTCCACGTGCATTTCTACGAACGTACACCCAAAGAGTCTGGTTAATTACTAAGTAGAGTGGAACTCGTGATAGTTATCTTTATACAATGTTCATTTTCAAAACGTTGAAGAAATAATTTCTGATGACACTTTCACATAAAATCAACTTACAGTCCCTCACATTGAATATACATTTAGTAAAGAAAAGTGTCATGCTTAGGAATTCTTGAAAGATTCATTGAATTATTTGTCATTATTGCAACCAAACCAAAACCAAAAACCCCCCCCCCCGACGCTGCCAGATTTTAGGATTATCTATCATTTGCTAGATTTGAATAAGTTTGTCAAAATGGTCACAAACCCATATTCTAACTCACATTTATTTAAATGAGTCATCTCGAACTTAAAGTATGGATCATAATAGGTTTTAAAGTTAAAAACCAAAACAGATGGATTTTAGTGGATCTATTAAAATCCACTTTCGACCCATTTAACAAATAGGTCAGAATTCCCACTTTGGTCTTTCTTTGCCAATCTCTTCTATCTCCTCCTTCGATTTCATGACTCGCAACCTTCTCTATTCATTTGCTCTGCTTTTGCAATCAATAGGTTTTCTTCAACCTCTGACTTGCGACATCAAACTATTGCGACAAATTGCACTTCTAAGGAAACCCAAACTTTCACCACCACCTCTTGTCCCGTCCATAATCCGACCCCCAAGGTCCCTCACTAACTTGACGAGTGTCCATGGAATAGTCCATTCTTCAAAGGCAATAATTTAAGGAGAAAAGTTGTTAAAATTGGATTCCGGTTTGGGTCGGATACATGTTGAGTTGGGTATGGATGACTAAATTTGCATTGGATATAAAATGGGTCAATTTGAATCGAATCATTTTCGACCCAACCCACTAGTTTGACGAGTCTCGATTTGAACCTCGATGGTAGTTGATAGTACATCGCACTAATTTTGCTAATGATTGTGTCACTTGATGATACTCAGACAAATAAAAGATTGACAAATTTTCACGGCTATAGGACTTACATCATATAAAATAGTATATTTTTTCGACATAGAAAATTTTATGATTTTTTCTTATAAAATTATTACAACAAGCTCATTAAGGAATGTTTATCAGAATGACATGTGCCACCATACAGTTACACTCTAAAACTGAAGAATTCTCTGATTATATACATCGTGGACTTGTCTCCATCTCATCAATTTCTAATTTCTCCCCACCAAGAAAGAGCCCTCACAAATAGCGACAGATAACCCAAGTACCCATGACATTCGCCTTTATTTATTGCCTTCTCTCGTCCCCACTCATCTTCCCGACAACCCTCAAAACTCACTCCTCTCTCTCTCTCTCTCTCTCTCTCTCTCTCTCTCGCTCTTCCCTTTCCCTAACCACTCACAAACACAACATGGAAACATCCTCACTCATCACCTGCATATCTTCTGGCGACAGTACGTGCTTAGAGGACGACTCATTAGAAGACGAAGACTTTGTTCTTCTATCTCTCGGCCCGCCCGGTCAGCATCACCACCACCGCATCTCTAAGCACCCTCTGTATCCTCATCACCATCATCATCACTCGATCCTGAAGCTGGGTGAAGACCAGTCTTTGCCATCAGCGACAACTACGACCGCTGATGATCATCGTCACCAGGATCAGAGCGTGACGGTGGCTCTCCATATCGGCCTGCCGACGAGCGAAGTGAGCGCAAACCCTAATCTCATCGAAGGGAAGTACTGGATTCCTTCCCCTGCCCAGATCCTTGTCGGCCCGACCCAGTTCTCTTGCCCTGTCTGCAGCAAAACCTTCAATCGATACAACAACATGCAGGTTTCAAACGACGTCACAAATGTTTTCACTTGTAATTGACGCATGAGTTTTGTTACTTGTTCTTGAAATGCATATCGGTGGTGCAATCTTCGGGTAATTAATTAGTATTGTCATGCACAAGGACCAATTTTCTTGACGGTTCATGATTTTGAAATAGCTTCTCCGATAAATATGAAAAAATTTATTATAACTCGTAGGATAGAAAGCTTCATTTCTTCATTTTTGATCTTAACCCTGGTGTCTAGTTCTTTTTTTTTTTTTTTTTTTTTTGCTATGGGCCAACCCTGGTGTTTTATCTCTCCTAATATTCTACCTTGTTCTGTCTTACGTGCCTCACCATCATATAATTTATGATCACTAAGAAATTTCTGTCAACTAAGACTTTATGAACACGACGAAAAAAGAAAAAAAGGAGATGAATATGCCTTCTGGGAAAATATAAATTTCGAGATCATGCATTGTTATCATCCAACACTTTGTGTATGCCTGATCTTCTTACATGAAAATGGGTCCAGCACTTGTGCGGTCTCTGTAGTACATCAAGGAATGGGAACCCAACAATTATTCTATTTCTAACTGTTTCATTCTCTTCGATGGGAGACAGTCATGTACTTTTCCTTCTTTTCTGAAGCAACTTTGTTTATTCAAAGAAAGATTACAAAATTCGATATACCAAATGATACGACATAATTTGGATATAGCTGTTAGTAGAGAATGTTACAGAACAATATCTTTGTGTACAAAACTTCACAAACCTTCTCAATTTACCCAACGAAACTTGCTCCTTATATCATGTTAATTTTACTCATATAATCAACTCATCGCCAACTTAAAACTACTTCAGATGCACATGTGGGGCCATGGGTCGCAGTACCGGAAGGGACCAGACTCGCTGAAGGGCACAAAGCCGCAATCGACTATGCTGAGGCTGCCGTGCTACTGCTGCGCCCAGGGCTGCAGGAACAACATCGACCACCCGAGGTCGAGGCCGCTCAAGGACTTCCGGACGCTCCAGACACACTACAAGCGCAAGCATGGCGCAAAGCCCTTCGCATGCCGCAAGTGCTCGAAGGCCTTCGCAGTGCGCGGGGACTGGAGGACCCACGAGAAGAACTGCGGCAAGCTGTGGTTCTGCATCTGTGGGTCCGACTTCAAGCACAAACGGTCGCTCAAGGACCACGTCCGCGCATTCGGGGACAGCCACGCCCCTCACACCGTGGAGGTGTGCGAGCTCGAAGAGGAGGAGGAGGAGGAGGAGGAGGAGGAGGAAGAAGAGGATGATGGAGCGATAGAAGACCATTATCGTAGGGTAGTTCAAGGTTCTGGTTACTTATATTAGAACAGAATTAGCGTTTGTTCGTTGTAATTAGAGTAGCCAGGGGGCCTATTACTGTTTCTGTCTGAAGAGAGAGAGAGAGAGAGAGAGAGAGAGAGAGAGAGAGAGGATCTATGAAGATGAACAGTGTCCAAACAATGTTTTGAAAGCAATTAATGATGTCAAGGAGTGGCAAGTTTCGATTGATGAATGATGATGGTCCACTTGATAAAGTCCATGCGAATTCTCACTTACTTTTGCTAGTCTGAACTAATTTTAACGCGATAGAAAGGAATTTCTACTATCGCAAATTTCATATCTGTTAAAATGATTGGGGTGTTAATGATAATTTTGGGTGATGTACCATTTTAGAGAATATACAATGATTTTGGATTTTTGTTCCCAAATATACACTCTATTTATATCTTAAAATTTTATTTGGATATGATATAGGATCTTAATTTTCACCTAACCTAAAAAAGTTATTCAGAAAAAGAAGTTCCTTGGCCTTTTAATGATTTTAGTTTCTTTCAACTTCACGCTCCCTTTTATACATAACGATTCTTTCAAATATTTGGACTAAGTGGTACACAAACAAATTCACAATATTTTACATGCTACTGATTTCCACATCCATAAATCATTCATTTTACGAAAAGGACTATAATTTGGTACGTTGCATATACAAATGTTATTAATGCTATGCTATGACAATCAATAACATATATAGTTGCTTGAATGATAACATTGGTCTCATTGGTAAAATCACACAATTGTATCCAGGGTTTAACCAATACAAAATTTATTCCTTTATATGCATGCATGCATGCATGTATGTATAGATATTACTAACAATATGCATGGAGATATGCAAGGCCAACATTTTTCTAAATGTTTTGCCCCCACACTTTTTGGGCAAGTTCACCGATGTTAATTCATGATATAACTTAGGTAACCCATCATTGCATCCTCAAATCTTACTTATCTATCAATTATACTTAAATAGTTACACTAATACGATGTATTAGATGTTTATGCAACAATAAGGTTTCGGTCTTTTCTTTTTTTGAAGTGACGAAAAGATTAAGTCAAATGCTAATATTAACTCCCAAAGAATGAGTATATCGGAAGTATTAATTTTTTTTTTGCTAAGTCCTTCCCGTGTATGGAAGGAATCTCATCTAGTAAAAGAGAGAATAAAGATGTATGCTATCCTAAGTGTATTGTGGAAATGGCAAGAAAAATAATTTATAAAAAAAATCTCAGATGGAAACAGAAAAAGGAAACTATTGGTTGGTGGAATCGCATCAAGACGGAGAGTAGCCACCACCGTCACGGTGGTTGCCTGTTTGTGGCAACGATAGTGGCATTGCTCTCCCTCTCCTCTTTAATCTCTCTCTCTCTCCTTGAGCGCTCTTTCTCTTTATATTTTTAGACTATTTTTAATTTCTTGCGTTTGTTTCCTAAAAAACATTTTTTATAAAAATTTTTTGCCTATATTCTCGCGTTTGGATTTGTTTAGAAAAATGAGTCAATGGAAAATGTTTTCCAAGTTAATGGAAAATCTATACTTAAATTCAGAAAAATGATTTCCTCTTTTCTCTTTCAAAAATCGAAAATCATTTATCATTATATGACTAGATATTAGCGCCTAGATAAGAAACTCTTCACGAGAACCCCAATGCGTGTTTTCGGGCCCTTGATATCGGCCCCTGGTCGGGGCCAAGTCCACTAGGGTCCGTCAAGGCCAAGCCTACGTCTATAGAGGCTGGGCCCGAGACCCCGGTGCTCGTGCCTGGATCTCTAACCTCTAGGCCCAGGTCCATTAAGGTCGAGCTTAGGTTTACAACACCTAGGCTCGAGACCCCACACTCGGGACTGGGTCCATCAAAGTCAGGATCATGACCACGGTGCAAAGGTTGGGTCCCTTGTGCTCGTGCCTGTGTTCATTAAGGCTTGGCTTGGGACCTTGGCACCTTGGCCCGGGTACCTAGCCCCTAGGCATGAGACTAAAGTGCCCATGCCTGAGTTCCTGACGCTTGGGCATGGGTCCATCGAGCCTAGGTCCCAAATGCCTGCGCTCGCTCATGTCAATCAAGGCCAGGCCCGAGGCCCCGACGCCCATGCCTAGGTCTATCGAGGTTGGGCCCATGTCAATCGATGTCGCACTTGAGCCCAGGTCCTCGATACCTGCGTCCAAGTCCATCAAGGCCAAGATTAGGACCCCAAAGCTCATGCCTTGGTCCTCAGTGCTAGGGTTGGGGGTCTATTGAGGCTGGACTCGAGATCCTGGTGCACATACTTGACTCCCTAGCTACTTATACGTAATTCACTAGTGCTCGAATAATGTATGTTTATTTAAGAAAACCATACTAAATAATGAAAAATATTTTCCAGCTCATTTTTAAGTTTCAACCAAGCACAAAAAAATATTTTCATTTTCCTGAAAAATAACTTCATGGATAATATTTTTCACAAATGCCACACTTTTTGTGAAACAAACGGAGCCTTGATCCAATTCGGATATGATAAAACTATCCCATGCGCTATTGCTTTCATGCTCATTTTTTATTTATTTATATATTTTCAATCTCTTTTTCAAATTTGGATAAGATAGAGTTATCCCACCCCTTGATCGGATTAGACCTATCACGAGTTTAGCGCCAAACATCCATTGGGTTAAGTAAAGAGTAACCTCCCAAGTTCCGAACACAATAGCAATAAGCAGATGGGACAGCTTGGATCGATTATGCTTTTTTCCTTTTCTTTTGCTTACGTCTTTCCTTTTTTTCCCCCTCTTTCATTTCTCCCATTTTACCATCGGATGCATTACTTCACTATGCACGACAGCCTCTCACTGTGCACGACCGCCAAGCAACCTCGACCACCAGCCACGGACGCGCCTCCTTTACAGCCAAAGATTATGCCATTTCTGCATTTACTGCCAAAACTCTCTTGCCAGAACCTCCAGTTACATTCCCATCATGATCTATCCCATTTTAAATTTGAATACCCCCTCATTTACCGATCGTGTTTGGCAGCTAGTATTTTAGCCTATATCAATTGCCTTGGTGCTACATGGGAGAGAGAGAGAGAGCACATTACCTTCGATCTGCAATTACTTATTTCTTCGTGGTCTCTCCTTAGCACCAACAAAACCGAGCAAGTTGGCATTGAGCTCAAATTGTGCATATCTCTACAGCATAGGTGTTTGTTGACCTGGAGCAAGGAGAAAGGATAGTCAATACTTGATGGACAACATCTGATGATAGAATGCAAATTCTAGTGCACGTCTATTTGGCAAAGGGAAAGCTCAAAAGAAATGGGCCTACGGCCAAATCCTAATACAAGCCCGTGAGACATTGCCAAAACTTGGTAGATGAGCTTAACGAGATATTTCTTGAACTTGAGTTAACATACTTAATCTGGTATTTCTTATTATTATCATAAGAAAAAGAACATAATCCACATTTGGGAGAAGAGAGAAAGAATCAGAAGAATGTATGGGAAGCGTGATAAGTGGCGAGAGAAGAGGCAGAGTTCATTTTAATGGTTCGTTAAGATAAGACAAGGATTCATTTATCCACCACTGTGTATCACCAACATGTGCCCATGAGAGAGAGAGAGAGAGAGAGAGAGAGAGAGAGAGAGAGAGAGAGAGAGAGAGAGAGAGAGAGAGAGGAACAACGCCAACCTCTTTCATTGAATACATTAGTCAGGTTAAATTCTGTCTCTCGCTGCAGATAAAAGACAGCACAGATACGCAGACTCGTGTACTGTGAATTAGTCACAGGAAACTACTGTTCATCGGCTGGCATTTGCCTAAGTTACCTCACTCTGAGTACTGAGAGTGAGAGTGAGAGAGAGCAAGAGTCCCAGCAAGGTCCAGTCTCTGATCTCTCTCTCTCCCTCTCCGTGAGACTCGACTGCTACTATTACTAAAACTATGATAGAGCCCCTTTTTGTCAGTGTAGGACTGAGACAGAGAGACAAAGACAGAGAGAGGGACCACTGAATTGTTACTGTTTTTAGGGTTCCTCCCAAAGGCCTCCTCTTTTTCCTTTTCAGTCCAACAACGAGCACATCCCGCGAAATGCTATTCTCAGTCAAGTCCATCGTCGCCATTGTCATCAGTGTCTGCTTCTCTGTCCCTTTTTCCAAGCACCAAGGCTTATACTAATGCATTGCATGCACCCTCTACCCACCCATAATTCGCTACACACACCTTTTCAGTTTTCGGGGGCCATTGTTATCGTTATTTGCTTTTATCATGGTCAGTCTGTCCTTATTTTTGTTTCTAAAGTACGTACCACTTTCTGAGCCGACACGGAGTTTGAGAGAGTTTTTTTTTCTTTTCTTCTGTTTGCAACGATGGATGCAAACATGGTATGATGAGGACACCTTGGACCACTTCAGCTTTGGGCTGCATAAATGGTCGACTGTTTTACGGGTCTAACTAATGAAGTTTGAAGCCGAGATAGTGCCACTGACCAAGTATAGCCTACAATTGTTCTGATAAGCGAAGCTACTCATATTTACATGGATTTTGTGGGATTAGTCTCAATCTCGGGAAAGATCAACAATTTAGAAAATGGCTCCTTAGAACCGATCTGTTGCGTGCGAAAAATTCACGTATGAAATGGAAAAATTGTTGCATGATCTATAGATCCACGAGGACCATGTGGAGGAACAAGTAAAACGTTGGCCAAAAGAAATGCTTCCTGGTATGCAAAGAAGACTGAACTTCTTCCCACGTAAAGAAGGACCCAACCCAAAATGTTATACTACACTCACTTCTGAACACTGCAAAAATAAAATGTTGGCCAATAGAAATACGATATGGGCTGCATAAAGGAGTGGGCTTTTCTCCATACAGGACAGAACCCAACCCAGCATGTTCTGTATTCAAATGGGATGCTTGATGGGCCAATTCCCAATTTCTAACTCCTCAGTTCTTCCCGATCGTAATGGCATTGGCGAAGAAAAACAAAGAAAGAACGTCAATTCGAATCAAGGTTTACCGAGAAACTGAATTATCGAAAGGAAAAACAGAAATTACGCATCAGAGAAGTGCAATTAAAACGACCCTCTAATTTGAAAATTGGCCAACTTTAATCATCCTCAGAATCGGATGATTTGGAGACCACTCTCGAAGCAAAGTAATGGCTAATCTGTATATATATAGTATGTCGTATCAATAGTGTGACAGCCTTTTTCTTGAAGAGGCCTCAACTTTTTGACAAAGGGAATGATTTCGAGGCCCCTCTCAAAGCAAAGGAATTTCCCCAAAAGTGTCCATGTTGAGTGAAGTGGCAGTTGCTATCAGCCATACCATCCTTCGTTTAATAAATTGGATTTCGTTATGAATAGTCTGATGGCAACTCTGATGATGGCCAAATTTGCCCCTTGAATAAAATGTAGGATTTTTCGACACGCTTTTAGTGAAAGACACTTGATTAGATGAAGATACTATATTTACATAAAATTTATGTTACACGAAACATTTTGTTTTATTAATGCAACTTTTATTCAGGAATACATATAACAAAAAGGAAAATATCTTACCCCTCCAGCTCTATTTAATTTCCGAGCTAAGAAAAAAGGGTAACAAAACCCTACTATTTCCATATGGAAATATGATAAAAAAAAAAATAAAAACACAGAGAAAGATCTCAGACAAGGGTAGAGCAGAGAACTCCAACTAGTTGGTAAAGTTAGGGACGGTGGCTTGAGCCTCGCAGGCCTTGGCGGCTGGCGATGGCTCCACCCCCGGCGAAGGCGGCACCGGCTTCCCCAAGAGCTCGGTGGGCAAGTTGGGGATACCCTTCAAGTAGAAAGTGTAGAAGAGCTTGAAGGGGAAGACGATCTGCTGCAGCTTCACTGTGCCGGAGACGCCCTCGAAGATGCCGGAGCCGCCTGTGATGGCGAGGAAGGTGTCCTGGTAGGTGAGGTAGGGGCCCTGGACGGATACGTGGCCGTAGTCACCGAAGTAGAAGCTGTAGGTGGCCTCGTAGCGGTCGCCGCCCTTGTCGGGGTGGTGCTGGATGAGGACGCAGAGGCCAGAGGTGACGCCGAGGCGGCGCTGGAGGTCGCCGGAGTAGAGCTTGTTGGTGAAAGGGACGAGGTCGCCGAGGGAGTTGACGGTCTTCTGGCTCAGCCGCAGGTAGGCGGGGCTGCCTCGGTCCCGCTCATTGATCTCGTACACGCACAGCTCTTGCACTTTCGCTGCGGAGAGAGAAAGACCAAATTGATTAAAATGGTGGATCGTATCATCATATGAATCTCGTACCAACTGCCAAAACATCGACTATGAAGAAAACAAGAGACTTGGCGTACCGGGTTTCGGAGCTCCAGGGGAGGGCTTGGGCTTGTTCCAGAAGAAGGCTCTGGTCGTGAGCTTGGCAGATCTCGTCGACGGCGTCTCTCGACGGGTGGTACTCGACAGCCTCAGGTTCCGCCGAGGCTGGCCGGAGGGATTCAAGTTGGAGATCTCTGTAACTTGCCGGTGAAGCGAAGGAGGCGACGCGAGGCCCGAGTGACTGGACGACGAGATCGTCGCGGAGGCCATTGTTGGACGGATGGTGGGTGGGAGGCAGAGATCGGAGAGAGTGAATTTGCTGTTGCCTAGCGATTTACTGTTCAAGAGAAGCGATGAGACCTTCCGCTCTGTGCGGTCATCGCTTATTTCATTTTATATAGAAGCACTTTGCGCAGGTTCTTGATGCTTTCGTATGATCTTTTTCTTTTGCAAAAGACAAGTTGATGAGCCAGCAAAAGGACGAAACATAAATAAAGAAGAAGGATCAAGAAAACGCGTGTTCTTCCTGCAATTCATGTCTGCGGGATCGAATGACCTCGAGACGGCTTTTAGTTTTCGTAGCTTGTAGTCAGTCAAGTCAACGGTGGCACCTGCACCGCTCAACTTTTTGTATTTTCTTCCCAAACTTTTTTTTTTTTGGTCATAAACATAATACATTTCATTCATATGAAAGTCGTACCATCATAGCAAAGTTGACAAGAGTCAATACAAAATAAATCCCAAAGAGGTTGGGGTGGCCTAGACATCCAACTAGAGGGAAGTGTTCCTTTTCGATGAGATTTGGCGATCCAATCTGCGACTTGGTTGGCTTTTCGTGGACAGTGGGCCAGTGATACACCTTCTAATTGAGCGAGTAGTGCATTGCATTCCTCAAAGAGACTCCTCAAAGCCCATGGGTTCCGGGTCGGCTGTACAGTATATCTAACAGTGGATTCGTTATCAGACAAAATACATACATGCTTTGCAGTTTCCTTTTTCTGGTTAGATACACCCCGCGGCCAACTCAACGCTTCCTTCACAGCTATGGCTTCAATTTCAAGAGGAGAAAAAGCGGTCATCCTCTCTCGCAAACCCAGCCACGATCACTCCTTGTAATCCCGACATACTCCGACCTCCGATCCCTCTGCTTTTTTGCCCTCGACCCAAGATCCGTTGGCGTTGAAAAACCACGTCCCTGTTGGTGGTGGTGACCCTTTGTGCGGTGTGTTCTTCTCGACCAGCTATTTGCTTTGAATAGAATTTTGCCTACGGTAGTTCGTACTCAACAGAAGGCGTCGTCTACAATTCCTCCTGGTTTGAGTCTTTTTTGTTGAAAGACGTGGGTGTTCCGCGCCTTCTAGATTAGCCACAGTATTGCAGCTAGCCCCTTGCGATAGGACGAGTCTGAGTCGCTGGTGAGTGTTTCGTCAACCCATTTATCCATTCTTGTTATGTTTTGCGGAGAAGCGTCCACCTTAAGCCTCGGATTTGACCAAATTTCCTTGGTCCAGTCGCACAGGATGAAGAGATGCTCCGTGGTCTCTGGAGTTTTCCTGCATATTGGGCAAATCGGATCGGGTATCGCCTTTCTCTTGTATAAATTTTCCGTTGTGGGTAGAGCATTACAGCACACACACCACAAGAAGAAACGGATTTTGGGTTCGGTGTGTAGTTTCCAAATTTTTGTCCATAGGGATTGGGGCGTCTGGTAAGATGATGATGCTTGTTCTATGTTCTTGGGTATAGATGCGCGAAGGCTGGTGTACCCATGTTTTACTATGTATTCCCCTGTCGTGTTTCCAGCCCATATCTGTTTATCCCTGTCCTGGTTTGGCTTGATTCGTATGGCAAGAATTTCTTTCACAATTTCCTCTTCGAAGAGCTCATGTAATTGGTTTTCGTTCCATGTATTTGTTCTGTGATCAATCAATTCAGTGACTCGTTGGGGGTCTTCTCGATTAGCTGGACCCCTAATCATTCCTTGTTCCAATTCGGTTGTCCTCTCTTATGTTGATACTCTCTCCATTGCCAACCAGCCATTTGACTTCTGGGCTTATCGCATCCCTGCCCATCAACAAGCTTTGCCACCCCCACGAAGGGCGAGAACCCTTATTTGCTTTTCGAAGCTTCCATTTGGGAAGTAAATTCCTTTTAGTAGCTGGCTCTATAGGGCAGATGGATCTTGTGCAAGTCTCCATGCTTGCTTTCCTAACATTGTCTCGTTGAAAGTTACGAGGTCCCTGAAGCCCAAGCCTCCATCTATTTTCCTCTCTTTAAGGATTTCCCACTTTTTCCAATGGATACCTGATTTGGATGAGTTTTGTTTCCACCAAAATTGTGCAATTTTCCGTTCGATTGCCTTGCACACTGATATGGGAATTTTGAATATCGACATTGCGTACTGGGGTAGTGCTTGAACCACTGTTTTGATCAAAGTCTCCTTGCCCGCCTTAGATGGCAATTTCTTTTTCCAACCCTCCATCTTCATGTTTACCCTTGCTAGAATCCACGCGAACATCTGTTTTTTTGTTTGCCCCCAATCTGATGGGATGTCGAGGTAAATTCCCAGTTTTCTCCATAATAGGTACTCTCAATTCAGCTGCTAGATTACTCTTGAGGTTTTGGGGGCAGCCCGCACCAAAAAAGATCCATGATTTATTTAGATTGATTGCTTGTCCCGAAGCGAAGCAATATTGATTTAAGATATTTGCCAAATTCTGACACTCCCTAGTAGTCACATTCAGGAAGAATATCGCATCATCGGCAAAGAGTAGGTGAGACAACGTAGGGCATGTTCTGTTCGGGCTTATCCCCTTTATACTCCCCTCCTCCATCGCCTTTCTCAGAAGGGCAGAGAGCACATTGGCCATGATTATAAATAAATAAGGAGAAAGTGGATCACCTTGTCTGATTCCTCGGGAAGGTTGGAAATATTGTAAAGGCTCCCCGTTTACTTTGACACTAAGGGAAACTGTGGAGATACATTGCTTCACCAAAGACACCCATTCCTCACGGAAACCCATTTTCAGCATGCAAGCGCATAGGAAATCCCATTCTACTCTATCATATGCTTTTTGCATATCCAGCTTGAGAATTGCTTGAAACTTCCGTTTTCTTACCCTAGTTCTCAATTGGTGTAGAATCTCCTGGACTATTAAAATGTTATCCTGAATTTGCCTCCCGCAAATGAAGGCGCTTTGTTCATTTGCAATGAGGTTTGGGAGCCAGGGCTTAAGGCGGTTCGCCATTACCTTGGCTATGATTTTGTAGATGAAGTTACACAGGCTAATGGGTCTGAATTGAGTGATACTTTCTGGGCTGGAAACTTTAGGGATGAGAACTAAGTGTGTTCTGTTGAGTTCTAGGTCCAAGATACCTGATTGGAAGAAGTTGCTTACTAGCCGATGTAGGTCATGTTGAATGTCCTCCCAATGATGATGGTAGAAGTGACCCTTCATCCCATCGGGTCCCGGTGCCTTTGCTGCCCCTTGCTGAAAGGTAGCCTGCTTTACCTATTCTAAGGTCACTGGTGCCATTAATGCCTCATTCATCCCATCTTGGGCAGGAAAAATGCACTGGTCTAATATCGGCTCGAAGTTCCTGGTTCCTACTGTTTCGTACAAGGACTCATAAAAACTGGCGATGTGTTGCTTCAGTCCATTTGGTTCGCGACACCAAAGGTCATCTATTTTCAGCATTGATATTTTGTTCCTTTGTCTGCGCTGAACTGTAGTGGCATGGAAATATTTCGTATTTTTATCTCCCCATTTAATCCAGTTAATACGAGATCTCATATCCCAATATAGCTCTTCTTGCCTCCACAGTTTCTCTATTTGCTGATTGATTTGCTGGATTTCTTCTCTGCTGGAAACACTTAAACCTGAGTTTGTGAGGGTTATAAGTCTTCTCTTTAGTAATTCAATTCGGTTGTGGGCATTGGAGAATTTCTTCTTACTCCACAATGTCAATGCTTTAGCAGTCTTTTTTAGTTTGCTCCCGAATGCTACTGAGATGTTTTCTGGTCCACTCCAAATGTCCTTTACCAACTCCTTACACTTTGGTTCCCCTAGCCAAAACGCCTCGAACTTAAATTCCTTTTTCCGCTTGGTCATCCTTGGGGAGAGAGACAAAAGGATTGGGCTGTGGTCGAATCCTATTGCAGGTAAGGCGTAAGCTTCCCGCGTTGGGGAACCGCACTCTCCAATCAATGTTACATAGGACCCTGTCTAACCTCTTCCGCACTAGAGCTTCTCCATCCCTGTTATTCGCCCAGGTAAATGCGCAGCCCTTACTTTCAATGTCCATGAGTGAGCATCTGTTTAGAAAGTCTTGGAACGCTACTAGCCTGTAGTGATTTGCAACACAACCTCCCACCTTTTCCCAATGGTACAGGGATTTCGTTAAAGTCCCCAACACAAATCCAGGGGAGATTATTAGCTGAGTATAACTCTTGTATTTGATTCCATAGCTGGAGCCTTTCTTGAAAATTTGTGGGGGCATGTAGGAAAGTTATGAGCATTAGTTCTCCCCTGTCTTGGTCTCTGCACGATATATCTATAAACTCTCTAGAGCTGTTTTGCACGGCTACTGTCACACTATTAGTCCACATCACAGCCAAACCACCAGCTATCCCTATAGGTTCCACTATTTTCGAGTATTGGAAATTGATTCGCCTCCTAACTCTATCCACTATTGATCTCTGATTTTTAGTTTCCATAAGGAAAACTAAATCGGGCCTTTCTTGAGCCACTAAGGCTCGAAGATGCTAGACTGTCAGGGGATTGCCCAGCCCCTGGCAGTTCCAGCACAACAGTTTCATATATCCCCCGGTGACTTATTAGGGCTAGCCACCAGAGTCCGTTCGTTCCTCTCTTCCGCCAAAAGGATTGGAGCATCAAGGAGTGACTCCTCATTAAAGGGTTGGTTGAGAAGCTCGCGCAGTACAAGTGGGATTGCTTTCTTCTGTTTCTTTGCTACTGCTACCTTCTTAAAAGATTTCAGATTGATCTTCTCCTTCCTTGTGGTCTTCATGGACTTGCCCTTGCTATCCGAATCAAACTGAATCATTTGGGTGTCTTGCTTGGCGTTGCATTGTTGAAATTCGCCTCCCAATTCTATTAATGAGTTCCTTGCCGTTGGATTTGCTACATGTGGCTTATCTCCAAGCACCCCAGCTACTTCCTTACCCTTTGCTCTAGGCATTTCCAGCTCCCTTGGAATTGATTCCCTTGGCGTTTCCGGAATAATCTCTTCATCCTCAGGCAAAGGACTCATTTTTCCGTAGAAGATCTACCAAAAGGGGCTGTGTTCGCGTACTTCCGCTCTCAGCCATTGCCCGAATTTGCCCCTAGTATTTTCGTTGAGCCCCGACTCCTCATATGGAACTACTTTGCAGTAGGTAGCGTAATGGCCTATCCTCCCGCAAGAGTAGCAAAAGTGTGGGAGCCTTTCGTATCTAAAGTCCACCCAGATTTTCTTGTACTCTAGATCGACGATGGTCCCAATTTTCAAAGGAGTTGAGAGGTCCATATGGACTCTTGCTTTGCAACTCTTGTGAGGGCCAACACCTTTCGATTCGAATTTCACTTCCAAAACTTTGCCGATTTTCCCTGCCACCTCCCGAACCACTTCGTCGGATAGCCTCCCTCGAGGGATGCCTACTAAGTGTACCCAAAAAGCACAATGTGTAAACTCATAGCAATGGTCAGGAGTATCCGGATCACCTTGTTGGAGGACCAGTAAGTTACTAGAGAAGGACCATGGGCCTGTTTCCCATACTCTCTGTTTCTCCTCTATCGAGAGAAACGAGAAAGAGAAAAACCCCGGCTCAATCAACTCACATTCAACCTTGTCAGTTTTCCACGCTCTCTTCATTGTATTTAGAAAGGCTTGATAGTTCACATTTGGCTTCGAATACAACTTCCCGTACAGTGTTAGCTCACATTCTTTTTGTTTTTCTACAGGTATATCACCTTTTAGTAACACTATGTCATCTTCTGACCAAAGGTTCCCCAGCTCTCTGCAGAGCAGCCAAGCGAGCGTCATAGCCAACCTCACTTTCCATCACAGCGACTAGGATAGAGGGAACAGACTATCCTACTCTGACTACCACATCTGGCAA
This sequence comes from Syzygium grande, assembly GCA_024733475.1. NCBI lineage: Eukaryota > Viridiplantae > Streptophyta > Magnoliopsida > Myrtales > Myrtaceae > Syzygium > Syzygium grande. The sequence continues at coordinate 35,479,021 of JAMXDD010000007.1, forward strand.
TGTGTTTGAACGCCCCTCCCCTGTTTGATGTTGGGAAATCTGCACTGCTGGAGATGGCATCGACTGTAGCTCTTTACTTGAGTGCGATGGCAGTGAAAAAAACACGGCTGTTTCAACTTTATATGAACACTCCTTGGGCTGCTAATAGCAGGGAAGAGAGAGGTGGTGGAGGAGGGTGGGATGATTTATTTACTGAGGCAGTTTTGTATATTGCGAGGTTTGTGAGGGTATACGGGAGGGATATTGAGAGAAGAATGCGAGAGGGGATGGAGAGTATCACCTGACCGACGACACGCTTCCCGAATCTGCGACATGGAAAGGGAAGCATTGGGTCCAAGCGCGAGGTGGCCGGCTACTCCATCACTTTGAGCTTCCCGATACTTCCTGGTACCAATTACTCGGTTAGGGGAAGCTTGGGTTAGGGCACGATCAAACAGGGGGATTTTGGCGAGAAGTATGACTGGGTATAAGTAGAGATTGGGTTTTATCTTCCGGGGAGGTTGGGAATTATAGAAGGGCTGAGGATGGATCGGGGTGAGTTAGGGTTTGAGGGAAACCTATCACAAAGAGGATAGGGAGAGAACTCCTCATGGGAGAGATCCGTTTCTCTTCTTCCCAAACTTAAAAAACTGTTTTTTGTTGGAGATATTATTACATATCTTTTGATTTATGTATCAATTGATTTAGTAAAGTTACATTACAATGAAATATGAATGGTTGTAAATGAAGTTAAATCTAAAAGATACATACATATATCTAAAGAAATTCCTATGACTCCATTTACAAAATGAGGTAATTGTAAAGTGAAGTGATAGTTTTTTCTGCTTCATGAGGATATTAATCATTTATCAACAATTTGATCAAGAAAAAATAAGGTCGTTATCAGATTGATTCTTTTATACCTTTGGTTTGATAAAATAAACTAATCTAATAAAAGAACCAATTCAACTAGAAAACTAATTTCTACAAAACTAAGAGTCTAATCATCATTATTTAGACATAATAATAATATGTATAAATATATATACAGACGTAACATTATTATTGGTGAGGATACGGCAAATGAAAAATATGAACAAAGACCCCTTCCAGACATACCGCACTAACAAAGGCTGATTAAATAAGATGGAGATCATCGGTATTAGTTGTATCATTTCACTAAATAGATTTAGAGAAAAGGGAATTAGTCATTTAGATTTGAATTTCATTGCTCAATATAGTATCTACTTTGGACTCTTTTCATTTAACATCTACTTAATATAATTTTATACGTCGGAGTCAGCATTCATCGATGCACGAGGAAAGAAAAGAAGGGTTTAGCATTCATTAATGTATTGGCTGGGGGCATTGACCAGTCAACTGGGAAAAATAAACAGGAAAGTTCCAATTCTCTCAGCTAACCAAGTTTTGTCGTGATCTGAAACAGGCCCAGACAGTCCGATCCAAAGAGAGTTCAACTGTTCAGTCTAAACTTGAACTCGACGAGAGGCCCAAAAACTTCTGCAAAAGGCCATGAAAATATGTGATTGTGTTCTCAAATGTTCCGTCAAAACAAGCCCGTTACAGGATCGAGCTTTCAAGAACAAATTTATCTGTCAATGTCTCAGCTCAAAGTTCATCAAGAAAGCAACTCAACATTGGTGGACCAATCCATTCCTACACAATGCTTTTACCACTTCAAAGACCAATTTCCTCCCTTTAATGATAAACCCTTCATATGCAACTGTTTCACCAAATACGGCGTCGACCCAAGCAACAAAAAATTTTTCACCAAAAAGTTGATTTTTTGGTATTTTTTTATGAGATGGGTTCTGTGATAATTTCAGACAAGATTTCAATTGGCGTAACAAAGAAGAAGAGCAATAAATTTAAAGGTAAAAGACTGTTAATGATGGAAAGTGAAAAGACGTTAACATTAATACATTGGTAAAAGTATAGCGGGAATATGTGTTCTTGATCATGAATCCTTTTCTGATAATCACACGCTGCCTTTTTTTATAGCAGTTAATACTTTAATTGCAGTGATAACTGCACCTCCATGATTTTAGGATACCCATTCGCACGTGGATGCCATCCACGGTCAGTTACAACTCTTGAAGTGCCACTGGGTTGCGCTGCCATGGCTCAATATCCATGCCTTCAATCGACATCTTCATTCTGTCTCCTTTCTTCTTTTCCTTGTGTCCAAAAACTTAGCCAAATTTAATAACTGGCTTATATATTGGTTTTGTCATCGAAAGAAGATACTCGTCGATCACTTGCCATCAAGCATTGACATCTCTAATTCATGGTCATCGATAATCATTGTTCATAGTCATCGATAAGTTCTATCATCTTTGACAACTACATCATAAAGCTATTGATGACCAACACATAACTTACCGATAACTATATCGGTCTCATCACCGAGCACTATATCTGACCAAATTGACTTCGTGTCGATTATAAAGATTTTAGTTTTTTTTTTTTGGGTGTAAACAGCAAGGAATTTTTTGGATGTAAGCAAGGAAAACTAGAGCATATAACACCAGTGAACAAAAATTAAAAAAGTGGTCTTTTCACTATTGATTTGAGGGTTATACACATCCATTTTCTCATTAACCATAAAAATAAAGTGGACAAAGCCGCATGTAGGAATTTTTCCCTGCCACTTGCCCAAAGAGCCAAAAGAATAGCTCGTTTCTTGTTGAAAGCAATGCAACCACATATATAGTCATGTACTAGTTCTCAAATAAGACCTGCATGTCCAATGTCCTAGCAATGCACGTAACATTCATTAATCGTGTAATCTGTTGTTCTAGACTATGACCTTGAAACGAAATGCCAACAGTTATCACCTCGATTGATAGACGGGTTTTAAAAATATTTTCTTACTTCTAGCATTACTTTAAAAGGTAAGAAATTGCGACATTACTTTGTAAGTTTTGTAATTATAGCACATAGAGTTATTATATAGAAATCCTGTCAGCAAACAATGTTGGCTTTGGATATTTGTTTACGGTTCGTTGAGCTAACACTTTGTGGTATGTTAAAAAAGTCCTTCACTGTTGACACCTATTTTTAATTTACCCAAAATTAATTGCACAAAATTTAGGAATTAATTTTTAGTTCCTAAAAAAAAAAAAATATATTTCTATTTAAATGCATTGCATATAGAAATTAGGCATATTTGTATTAATAGGGTCTATTTAAATGTTAATTAAAAAAAATTAATTAATTAAAAAAAATCGCACTGGGCCAGGTCGGGGTCGGGCCGACCCGGCCCCTTTCCTTTTCTTTCTTTCCCTCCTGGCGCGGCCCAGCTCCCCCGCGTGGCCCACCTCCCTTTTCTTCTCTTTTCTTCTTCCCCCTCGCGCGGGCCTAGCCCGTTTTTCTCTTTCTTTTCTTCCTTTCTCCCCGCGGCTAGGCCCAGCCCGGCCCAGCTTCTCTTCCTTCTCTTTCCCCCACGCCAATCGCTCTCCTCGCCTCTGTTCTCCCCTGTTTGTGACAGGGAAGCTAACCTGCAGCAGTAGTAGCTTCTCGAGTCATTGTCCGTAGAGGAAGGCGGGGCGTAGCGCCTGAGGCCCGGCCATTGGGCCTAGTCCCTTTCCCCTCCGTTTCCCGGTCTCCCTCTCACTCTCCTTCTTCTCTCGCCGCCCCACAGCCAGTTGGCCTTCTCGCACCGCCTATGCCCGTGGTTTGTGGAGCCTAGGCCGGTGCATGCCATCGTCACGACGATGTAGAAGCCGAGTAGTGACCCGAGGCCACTATAAGTCCAGAGAGAGATAGTGAGGATGGGGTCGGCCATTTTCCAAAGAAAACAGAGCAGAGAGAGATCGAGAGAAAAGAGAGAAAAAGAGAGAGAGAGAGTGATCGAGGCCCTCACGAGCAAACTGCCAGCCACGCTGCCGCCTTTAGACCCGCCATAAGACGCCCAGCCGCTGTCGGCCGACCGTAAGCCCTCCGCCGAGCTTCCTCTGTCTTCTCCTGTTCGTGGACACGGTTTGGCCGGGATTCGCGCCGGCCTTTTCGCGCGAATCCCGGCCAATACCGTCTCTGGTCTTGGTCCACAGTCGCTGTCGAAGGTGAATCGAAGTCATTAGGGTTGACCGAATCAGCCGGAGGAGATCGAAATCCTGTGATTTTGGTTGCGCCCCCACCTGTTCGATGAAATGTCTCAATGAGATTGGTTTGTTTTTGGCCGCCGGCCGGCGAGTCGGCGGCCGGACGGCGAACCCAGTCGTCGGAAAAGGTGAGTTTTAGGGTCTTAGGTGTTCTCTTGATTGGGCCTTGGGCCTTCGTTTTTTCCAAAAAATGGGCTAGGCTCTTTTCTTCCTTTTTTTTATTTTTTCCGACTGGGCTCAATAAATGAGCCCGGTTCGGTCGTGGACCTGGGTCCGCGTGCTCGGGTTGGCCTCAATCTGAGTCGGTCCCGATCCGGGTCGGACGTGGAGGTTCGACCCGGATCCGATTTATTTTATTTTAATATTGTATTATTTTAATATTTTAAAAATTAATTTAAAAAAATTTAAAAATTTTAAATTAAAAAAAATTAATTTTTTTAAAAGAGAAAAGCCCGAATTTATTTCATTTCATTTTATGTCATTTTTCGAAAAAAAAATCAAATTTTTTTTTAAAAATTTAATTAAAAAAAATTTAAATTTAAATTTAAAAAAAAACCAGAAGTTTTATTTGGATTTTGAAATTAGTCTTCTTGCCCTTTTCGCATGTTTAGTGCTATATTTAATCTCACGTCGCTCGGTTCACACACTTCGAGTTGCACATTTAATTTAACCTCGCATGCAGTTAATTAGGTGTGTCTAGGCTTAGGTATCAATCGTCACTTCTCTTAGCCTAGTTAGGAACAGAATTTTGAGACTCCCGATTATCGAGGACACATTAGGTGATGAATTGAACAAGATCAGGTACCGAAAGGGCACTAGTTTGTCAATTAGTGTTATCAAGTTCCCGAACCCGTTGAATCTCTGGATTTCGTAGAAGTGAAGTATTTCTTCCGCACTTCACTTGGGTGTCTAATCGACCCACCAAAAATCGATTAGTGGCGACTCCTAAATGAAATCGATTTGCATGTTAATTATTTAAATTTAAGTCGCGAATTGGTATGGGTTTGGGAGAGCTCGAGCTAGGTTCAGCCTAGTAATCCATTAACCAAACCCCCTAAGCGTTGGGGCTGTTTCGGGGAGGTCGCGACAGCTTGGCGACTCCGATGGGGATTTCTGTGGACTTAGGTCATTTTTCTTGTTTATATACATCCCTAACGTGAATGTTCTTGGCACTGACCCCTTATTTTGCAGGTTTGGGATTTGGGGAATGAATGTTTATTTTTTCGGGCGCTTGAAGTGTTGTTTGCTTATAAATTGTTGTGCATGCGTGAGATGTTTTAGCACTACACTATGGCACACACAACCATACTGCTGAACACAGGCCGTGATAGGACGCTTTAGGATGGTGTTAAGAAAGATACAACCTCAAACGCGAGACCGCGATGTAGAGGTTGCATTTCTTTTTCCCGAAAGTTCTTTCCTGATGTCGTAAGTGTTTATTCTTGTCCGCGAGATCGCGTGACTATAGGGTATTTCTTTCGACTGAGCCGGAGTTAAGAGGACCTGACACCAACGCGAGACTGCGACGGTCAGATCATCCTCTTAACTTCGCCTTGTTCAACCATTTAGATAGAAAGCGAGCCTCACCTTTCATGCGTGTGTCTTTGTGTCCGCCATTGTTCTCAATAAAGTAAGCATTTATCTTTCCGGTTATGCAATTCATTTATTTCCTTTTGTTGGTCCATGGCAAATTAAGTTGTTCGTTAGTCTCAATTTATATGCGATGGGGAGAGCCGATGTCCAATTCATTTCCACTCCCAAGAAAGAGCTCATAGCGTGGTGGGATCAGTTGGATCAAAATGGCCAAAGGCAGGTCGAGGCAAAGATTGGTCGTCTCCTCCCATTACTCAAGATCAGCATCCATTCCGGGGTTATGCAAGCAATACGGCACTTTTGGTGCCCTCAAACATCAACTTTCATATTCGGCGAATTCGAGTTAACTCCGACCTTGGAAGAATACAGCATTGCCATTGGAATGCCTCTTGGAACCGAGCTTGTCAAGCCACCCATAGGTATAGACCCCATCTCCGAGTTGTCACAATTTTTTGAGAGTTAGGGCCGAGGTGGTGAGGAAATTCGTTAAGGCTAATTGTTATGCGTGCCCATTCTCATTTTTGGCCGAGTGTTTTTCAAATCAACTAATAGCCCAAAAAAGTAGGATTTTCATTTTAGCATTTGTCGGACTGATCATCTTCCTTCATCGTAAGAATGCCATAAATCCTTCAATTGCTTGGGCGGCCAAATACATGTGTGCCGGGTTAAACTATGTCAACATGATTTTAGTAGAAACATTGTTGTCCCTTAATCGTTTTAAACAAAACGGAGACAAAATCATGCGAGCTTCTCCGGTAATTTTGCAAATATGGTTTCTTTCTCACATAAGGGGATTTGGGCACCTTATGCAGTTGTTTCAAATAGATGAGTTTAGGCATCCAATACAGAGGTTCCAAGTCTTAGAAAAGCATTCCCCCAACAAAGAATATTCCCGTTGGATAAATTTCCTAAAAGACCCCGAACCTAAGGCATTTCTATAGCATGCTAAATGGCTCCAGGTCGAGGAAGCCCACTTCGCCCACAAGTTTGCTAACCCAATCCCACTGCTTGGTCTCTCTGGCGCCACTTCCTATTACCCGTAGAGGGTAGCTCGCCAATACCGAGCCTTACAAGAGATTCCCCCACCTCTCAAGACGGAGATGTTCCAGGCTCGCTTCACCCGCACGGATTACGATTATTTCGACGAAATCCGTGCCATCGAGATTGACTGGAGCGAGTGTCATCCTGAAAGGATCGTCTTGCCCAAGATGCTAAATGGAGAAGAAGAAATCCACCATGCCTCCACGTTCAACGTCCACAACCACCGAATTCCGACCATTCTATGACCACGGGTCCCGAAGTGATTGACAAGCCATCCCAGAAGGCACGAATTGAGCATCTTGAAAAGAGGGTGGAAATGGACAAGACTCGCATCTCGAAGTTAACTCGAGAGAACAAACGGCTCCGCAAAGCCGCAGGTTCCCCATCGCATATAAAATGAGTCGCCTTGAGAAGTTTGAGATGACACTTTCACCAAATTTGTCCCCCTAGTTTCTTGTTAAGGAGATTCTATTGCTTTTCTAGTCTCAATGTTTAGGAAATTTCATTCTTCTTATGTTCCAGCAATTTCATGTACTTCCTTAGTCTCAATGTTTAGGTGATTCCTTTCTTTCTAATTTCAAGGCTTAGGAATCGTTGTGTAACTTCTTTGTTTCAATGTCAGAAGAATCTTATTTTCTAATTTCAGCATTAAGAAGCTTTCATTTATCGTTTAATGATGTCTAAAATCCCGATGTCTATACAAAAAAAAAAAAACTTTCTCTCAAGGGACATAAAACGTCTAGACCATTGCCATGGTCCAACCTCTCATTTGAATCGTGTGCTTATGTATATTCATTTTTTAGGTGTTCGCAAATTGTCTGAGTCCACTCAACGCGTGAAGAGAGGAGTTCCGGTGATCGCAGTGTCTACACCAAGTTTGACAGCCTGTCAACGCTCTCTTCCTCTGCCAAGGCGAAGCTACGGCTTCTAGGTAGTCGCCAATCCGGACGCGATCAAGGGCCACGTAGATGAATATTGAGGAGCAGAACGCCCGTTTCGCCGCTCTCGACGACAAGATCAATGGTCTTGCTGCTCAGCTCACTCGATTCGCCGAAGATATGAGGGCCGCATTAGCAGCACCAAATGCTGGTCAAGCCGCACCTTAACCTATTCCCGAGCCCGTGGAGGGGCCTGTAAGAAGAAATGTTACTAAGGAGGCATTAGGTTCTACGCTCGTAATGGTCGAATTGGACCCCATCTCATAAGCCGTCACTGCCCGTTTGGAGGAGGAACACAACAAAAGGTTTGCGAAGATAGAGGAGAAGCTCCGTGCGCTACGAGGATATGAAGAGCACGTAATCGAGGACCTGTCTTGATATGCGCAAATGAGCTTTCCCGAGAAGTTCAAGATTTCGGACTTCACTAAATATGACGGGAATGGAGACCCAAAGATCCACTTGAAGTACTATTTGAACAGGATGGCAAGATACGCCCAGAATGTCCCGTTAATGGTTCAGACCTCCCAAGAGAGTTTGACGGGGCCTGCATTGCAATGGTACGTGCGAACGGAGCCCGAGAAGTTCGAGAAATTGGAGGAGTTAGCTGAGGCGTTCGTCTTGCAATACAAGTACAATACCGAGATAGCCCCCATGCGCGAGGTGCTGACTCGAACTGAAAAGAAAAGGAGTGAGTCTTTCAGGGCTTTTGCTCAAAGATGGTGTACTCTCGCCGCTCAAGTTCAACCTCAGCTCAGTGAAAAGGAGCTGCTCGATTTTTTCCTCAAGGCCCTACCTAGTGATTTCTATTTAAAGTTGGTGGGTTCGGGATGCTTGACCTTCTTCCAGCTGGTAGATGTCGGGGAGAGAATAGAGGGGGCCATGCATGATGGTAGGTTGAGTGAAGGGATTAGTCGAAAGGTCCCGAGCAGGAAGGAGAAGGACGTGGAGATCGCATATGTGCAAGTGCCGGTCATGACAAGGCCCTCTGCCTCATCCTCTCAAGGCTCGTCTGTATTTCGAGATAGGGCGTATCAGAATCAGGAATTTAAAAGGAGAGCACCAAGGCAGTTCACTCCCTTACCTAGGCCACTGTCCAAGTTGTTGTCCATGCTGTTGAAAAGGGGGATGGTAACTAAAGAAGTGCCTCGGGACAATCCTCAAAGATTCCCCGGATTTGATTCATCAAAGTCTTGCGAGTTTCACAGGGGCGAGAAGGGTCATGATGTGGATGACTCTTTCATTCTTAAACTCAAGGTTCAGAATCTACTTGACAAGGGCATTTTATCCTTTAAAGAATCAGTCCCTAATGTTCAACAAAACCCGTTGCCCAATTATGCTGGGGATGTCAATGTGGTTATTGAGGAGGGTAGTGAGAGTAAGCAGACCTTTAATGTGGACGCTCATAGACTTTACAAATTACTAGTGTTAGCTGAACACTTTCAAGATGGGGAGGATATTCCCTTGAAAGAAAAATTGAAATGCATCACCCAGATGGTGGACATGGGAGTAATCTATAGTACGAAAGAAGATGGTATGGCAACCATGACGGCTGTTGTTAACTCATTTCACGAGGAGGAGTTGGAAGAGGCACTTGCTGAGCCTATTGAAACTGACAAGCTACCTAATGAGGGTGCGCCAGAAAGTCTAATCGTGACCAGCAGCGAAAGGGAACATTTGTATGAGGATTTTGCGCCTCAAGCTAGCAATGAGGATTGGAATTATGAGTTCGTAAAGCTCGCTCGTGAGAATGGGGAAGTAGTCGACACGCTGGGTCAGCCTAGCGGCAAATTTGACTATCTTGTGAAGTATTCACCGCCACCCGTTTCTTCATTGATCCCAAGGATGATATTCCCGATGGGTGGGGGGTATGGACGACCCGCTTGAACCCGAAGAGATGGTTGGCATGATTACCCCGTGGTGATTGACTTAGCTGTCGAGGAGGACTTATGGATGCCGGACGGGGGAGATGTTGAGCAGTTAGTCGTTGACCTGGCGGTCGAAGAGTTCGCTACCCTTGAGATCAATGATTGTGTCATGGAGCCAACGGTGATTGAACTCCCGCCTGAGGACGAAGAAGATATAATAGTAGACCGAACCCCGAGTTACAACCCTAAGGCAGTTCCTTAGAGTTACAAGACAAACGAAATCGACGCCGTCACACGGTCAGGCCGCTGCTATGCACCTACAGGGGTTGTTGAAAAAAAAGCCGTCTCAGAAGAGGAGGCGAAGCAATTCTTGGCGATTGTGAAGACGAGCGAATTCAACATCGTGAATCAGTTGAGGAAGATGCCAGCCCAAATTTCCCTTTTAGATCTCTTCAAATCATCCGAAAAGCACAAGAATGCACTGTTCAAGGTTTTGAATGAAGTGCACGTCCCTGAGACCATCGATGAGTTTGTTGGGTCTATCTTGCTAAAAGATCAGATTTCTTTTGTTGATGAAGATTTCCCTCCAGAAGGTCGCAACCACACCAAGGCGCTACTTATTTCAGTTAAGTGTCGTGATAGAATGGTAGCAAGAGCGCTGATCGACAACGGGTCTGCATTAAACATTTGCCCACTCGCCACCCTTTGTCGTCTGGGAGTGAGTGAAGAGAAAATTCTATCATCTAAATCTACCGTTCGAGCTTTTGACGGTATGAAGAAAGAGGTCATTGGCGAGGTCGAGCTTGAACTATTGATTGGTCCGGTTCTTTTTCTAGTCAACTTTCAGGTCCTGGACATTCCTAGTGCATTCAATTTTCTACTAGGACGCCCTTGGATACACACTGCCGGGAGCTGTGCCCTGGAGCTTGCATCAGAAGGTCAAATTCATCGTGGATGGGAAGTTGATAACTGCTCACGGAGAGACCGATTTCAAAAATTTCCACGACACTGCAATTCCGTACATAGAGCCCGAGAACAAGGCTGAATCAAGCTACCAGACTTTTGAGTTAGTGTTAGTAATCCATGTGCCCTGTGGGGACTATTATGCGCAACCCGAAAGTGACTAAGCCTTCGATGATGTCGAGTAGGGTGTTGCTCGAGAATGGTCATATTCTTGAAACTGGACTAGGACTACATGGACAGGGCATCAAAGAGCCTATTCGGGCTTCTAAGTGGCATAAGAAAGCAAGCCTAGGTTATCATGGTGGCAATTCTGGTGGCCGAGTTAATCATGAAGGATGAGGCGATTTCGAGGGTCATGGTAACCATAAAGGCCCAACTAATCATGGAGGTAACGGAGGTCGTGGAAATCTATTTGGATTAAAAGAGGGTTAGAAGGGCTTACTCCTTCCAGAGTTAGAAGAGATCTTTCTGGGTCCATCCAAGCTGCTGCAGGAAGAGGAGGCCATCCTTGGCCTAGTCTAGTTGTTCGAAGAAGAGTTTGCCTGTGCTATCATGGGAAATGAGGAGACCAAGCCCTCCACTGCTACCACCAACCCTTCTGAGTAGGGATGCTGTTTTTCTTTCCTATTCCGTTAGTTTGAGTCTACGTCTATCCCTTGCATGGGAAGTTCGTTTAGGTCTAGCTGCTGCTTTCCTTTGTAATCAAGATCTTGGACTGTGAGCCGTCGGTCCAAGACCTCGAGTCATGTAAACGGCCCTATCCTGTTAATTGAATCATGATCATGTTTTATTAAGGACGTGTGGAAGTATCCAAACCAGACTGATGATGATGCTTTGAGACTTGGACTTCCGCACGTTTCCTGATTTTCAAAATCATTTGCAAATAGGGGCGTCCAAGGATATGAGGATGGATCCTTCATTTTCGAAAACTCTTTCAAAACAACTTCGAAGCACGTGCATATCAGTAGTCGTAGTAATATTTGCCAATTTAATCACTAACCTTCTTTGTGGCATCTCAGGCATAACATATCACATGATCATGATAGGTGCATATGTGAGTTGGATTCGCTCGACGAAAATTCCTCTGTGACTGAGGATGACAAGGATGACTATGACTGAAAAAGCATCGAGCAGGATTGGATACGGCATGAAGAGTCCAAGCCATTGACCGCAGAGCCTACCATCACAATAAATCTAGGCGATTTGGAGAATGTTAGAGAAATCAAGATTGGAGCTGGCCTTTCTGAGATCAACATCAAAAGGATGGTCGACCTTTTAAAAGAGTACCAAGATGTGTTCGCATGGTCATACGCGGATATGCCAGGGTTGGATAAATAAATTGTAAAGCATGCTCTACCAACTGATCCGAGTATCCCGCCAAAGAAGCAAAGGCTCAGAAGAACAAAACTCGAATTATGCAAGAAGATCGAAGAAGAAGTCATGAAGTTGTTGAAGGTGGGATTTATAGAAGTGTCGCGCTATTCTGATTGGATCGCCAATGTAGTCCCTGTCATGAAAAAGGATGGACGAGTCAGGGTTTGTATTGATTACCGCGATCTGAATCGAGCAAGTTCGAAAGATGACTTTCCGCTGCCTCACATTGATGTATTGGTCGACAGCACCGCGGGGTTTGAGCTATTTTCTTTTATGGATGGATTTTCTAGCTACAATCAAATTCAGATGAAAGAAGAAGATAAAAGTAAAACCTCATTCATTACTCCTTGGGGGACCTTTTGTTACAAGGTAATGCCCTTCGGCTTGAAGAACGCCGGGGCAACATACCAAAGAGCAATGGTCACCCTGTTTCACGATATGATGCATAAAGAGGTGGAAGTCTACATAGACGATATGATTGCTAAATCCAAATACGGAGAGGACCATATCGAGGTGTTGCGGAAGTTGTTTGACCGACTCCGAAAGTTCAAGTTAAGACTTAACCCCGCCAAATGTGTGTTTGGGGCAAGGTCTGGGAAATTATTGGGGTTCATGGTCAGTAGTCGAGGCATTGAAATTGACCCATTGAAGGTTAAGGCCATTTGTGACTTAAAGCCCCCTTCTACCGTCAGAGAGGTTCGGAGTTTGCTGGGGAGACTGAACTATGTGGCGAGATTCATTTCTCAACTGTCCGAGACAGCTAAACCTTTTTTCAAGCTCCTAAAGAAGAATGCCAAAGTTAAGTGGGGTACTGATTGTCAAGAGGCATTTGAGAAAATAAAAGAATATCTTTCTCATCCACCAGTCCTGGTGTCACCTGTCCCCAGTGCCGTTAATACTCTACTTGACTATTTATGAGGAGTCATTGGGAGCCCTGCTAGCTCAGAAGAGACCAGGCGATGATAAGGAGTGTGCAATATACTACCTTAGTAAGAAATTTACTTCGTCCGAAATAAATTACCCGGGGTTGAAAAGACGTGTGTGGCTTTGGTGTGGGTATTGCACCGCTTACGCCAGTACACAGTTCATCATCGGATCCTGCTTGTAACTGAGAATGATCCCATCAAGTATTTGTTGGAAAAACTTGCGTTGGCTGGAAAGTTAGCAAAGTGGCAAATACTGGTGTCCGAATTCGACGTCCACAGCATGACGCAAAAATCTGTCAAGGGAAGAGCCATAGCTGACATGTTGGCAAAAAACGTCGAAAGGTCAGAAGGCCATCATCAGCCAGATCCCATAGAGGAGCGTGTTTCAGAGATAGTGAGTGATAAGTGGACTATGTACTTTGACGGCGCTGTCAACCTGGCTGGTTCTGGGACTGGGGCAGTGCTTATTTCTCCGATCGGTCAACATCACCATGTGGCTGCCAAGTTGGTATTCCCGTGCACCAACAATATCTCAGAATACGAAACTTGCATACTGGGATTGCAATTGGCCATCGACATGAAGGTTAGGAAGCTACAGGTTTACGGCGATTCCGCCCTCATCATTCTTCAGATAGAAGGACAATGGCGAACCCGTAACTCTAAGTTGATTTCTTATCACGAATTTCTTGAGGAGTTAATAAAGGAATTTGAAGAGATTTCTTTTGAGTATTTACCCCGATCGCAAAATCAGTTTGCCGATGCCTTGGCCACGTTATCATCGATGCTGCAGATCATGGAGGGGTTAGACATCGAGCCACTGAAAATCGAAATACTGACGCGTCCGGCTTACTGTTTGGCGATCGCAGATGAACCTGATGAGAAGCCATGGTATCACGACATCCTGAACTATCTTCAGAGGGGTGAATATCCTCCTGGAAGTGAACTAACGGATCAGAAATACATAAGAAAACTAGCGTCGAAGTTCTTTATTAGTGGCAATTCTCTTTATAAGAGGTTCTTTGACTCGGTTTTGTTGAAATGCGTCGATGCCAGAGAGGCTAATCGGTTGATGAGGGAAATTCACGAAGGAGAATGCGGTCCGCACATGAACAGTCATCTCTTGGCCAGAAAGATCATGAGACTGGGTTATTTCTAGATGGCTATGGAGACCGACTGCATCCGGCATGTTCGTTATTGCCATCGATGTCAAATCTATGCAGATAAAATCAGCGTACCGCCAAATGAATTGCGGCAAATGTCCGAACCATGGCCTTTCTCAATGTGGGGGATCGATATGATTGGGCCAATTAATCCTAAGGCCTCTAATGGACATCGTTTCATCCTGGTAGCCATTGATTACTTTACAAAGTGGATCGAGGCAAGCTCATATGCCAACGTCACCGCCAAGAATGTGGTTAAGTTTATTCGCCGTGACATCATTGCCAGCTATGGGGTCCCGGAGGCGATCATTACTGACAACGGCTCAAATTTGAACAACAAGATTGTAGATAGCTTACTCAGCGAGTTTCATATTTGTCACTTGAACTCTTCACCTTACCATCCACAAATGAATGGAGCTGTGGAGGCAGCCAATAAGAACATAAAGAAGATCTTGTCAAAAACTGCTGACAACCATCGAGACTGGCATGAGCGGTTGCCCTACGCATTAATGGCATACCGAACTTCGATCCGCACTTCGACGGGGGCGACTCCTTTCTCCCTCATTTATGGTATGGAGGCGGTCTTACCCGTGAAAGTCGAAATCCCTTCATCGAGGATTCTTTCACAAGCTGAACTCTCTGAGGAGGAGTGGGCTCTTGAGATGGGATCAGTTGAACATGATCGACGAGAAGAGGCTGAAGGCTTTATGCCACGGTCAATGCTACCAAAAGCGGGTTGCCAAGGCCTTCAATCGCAAGGTTCGGCCTCGACACTTTGAAGTCGGAGATCTCGTACTAAAAAAAGTGCTGTCCATCACGCCCGAATTAGGTGGGAAGTTCGCCCCAAATTACGACGGTTCATATGTCGTCAGGAAGGTTCTACCCGGGAGAGCTCTAATTCTTGTAGAAATGGATGGCCAAGACTTGCCAAAGCCTGTAAATGCCGATTCGGTGAAAAAGTATTTTCTTTGAATGAAACCCAAGGCCTGAGAGCCATTTTCGATGCAATCCGAATCACTGCAGGATATTCACATCATGCATACATGCATACATGTTTACTTTGTAGGCCCTAAACAACCCCCAAAGTGATCACCAAACGACTGAACCGTCTTGGCAAGCATCCGATGAGCTAATTAAGGGGTTACCAAGTCACCAGGTCACAGGTGAGTACCTTTTTTCTCAATACCAAAAAAAAAAAAAAGCACAGCAGTTGAAACTGTGAAAATGAACTTTTGATAGTCATCTTGATGCGTGGCGGAACATTCATTTTGAATCAAAATTCCCTGTGGAGATCAATCAACTCAGGTGATCTTGGCGAAACAAGAGGAAGTACATTAATCATGCCAAACAAGAAGCACTTAGGATAAGGAAAGACAAACCATTCCCAAACACATAACCTGTAAACACTTTGAGAGGAGCGAAAGAGAGAAAAATTGTGTTTTAGGACAAGAGACTCATTCGCAATAGTACATGGATCAAAATAGAAAGAGACATTTCTTCCGTCTACTCCGCACGCTACTGGTGATCATAGTTAGCCCATTTAAGCCATTAAATGTGAAGAGTTTGCAAAATATCCCTATCAAGAACCACCCTACAACGGGGCAAATTTGGAGGTTTTGGTTGACATGCTTTGGAGGAAAAGACGAGAAAGACTTCTTTGTCTTCACTTGTATTAATCTTTTTGTGGTAACTTCATGTGAGTCCCTATGGAAGCCTGAAACATCCCAAAATGAAGAAGAGCATTCGTTTCCCTACCCAAACACTCACACCATTTGCTTAGCCAAGTCGAGCCTAAACGTTCATTTCTAAAACCCAAGTGGTGATTGTTTCCCTACACTGGGGCAAGGCACATGATTTATCAAAATGGTTGGCGCTTATCTTTGAAAGCCCTCGAAACTCAAAAGATTCAAATCAGCAAGAGTCAAATGAAAGTTTGGGGGCATGAAAAAGCAGTGTGCCTGGTAAAAGCAAGGCTAGTGCACCCAAAAAAAAAGGGGGAAAGCTGCATCAAGAGAAGAGCTGTCATATAAAAGGAGATGACAAAAGAAAAATGTCAGCAAGAACAGAAAGATCATTATAAATACGAAAGCCATTAAAGAAAGGAGCAAACCTCTTGAGTGGAAAGGATTAGCCAATAGACTTTCGAGACAAATTGGATTCCAAGCTCGAATGCCTTCGAAAAGAAGGGAAGATATGGTAATGATGCCATGGTGATCACCATCTTTTGAACCCCGTTGAAAATTTCTGATGCTTTCTGAGCCTTTACCCGAACTAACGTTACAACCCTTTCCTAAAGTCTTTTCTGATTGGGATGAGTCAAGTGAAAATAGGGACTTTACAAAGAAGTATCGCTTGAAGAGGTGGGGACAATGTTGTCTTATCTCATCTTAAGGTTTCTTGACTTATAAACCTGGTGAGGATGCCATTCCATAATTATTTCATTGCTTGGCCGATAGTTCTAATCCACTGTTAAAACCAGGACCAAACCTACATTACAGTCCTTAAAAGACCTCTCCGATTGGTCAATGTGTACTCATTGCGAATGATCCTCGAAGCCTCTGGCACTGATAGTGTAAGGTATACAGAGAGAACAGGCCTATCTCCCACATCAATGGATGAGAGCAAACAGCCTTCTTTGAGAGCTTGTGAGAAGCCCTTTTTTTTTACTAAGCAACTCTTGTTTGGCATATCTAACGAACCCCTTGCATGAGCCAGGGTCTTTCTGACGAAGGTTTATCTCATGAGAGAATTTGATAATCAATGGCATTTCCCAAGCCCAATGGCAATTTTGTGATATTGAAGTATGCTGAATGTTTTCTAAACAACTGAAACTGGTTTGATTTGTCCATGCAATCAATGCTTTGTTGGTGATGCTATGCTTTTGATAGTGTCCTTCATGACGTCTGAATGTTATCAATCTCGCCTGATATGCTTTCCCTACTAAGGCATTTGTTGTGACATGTTCCCTTAGATGTGCAGTGACCGTTCTCAAGCCTTCTTGATATGATAAACTTACAATCTTGGAATTGCACGGTAAGGTTTTATAGCCCAAAGCACTTTATCGACTTGGCGAGCTTTCGTAGCCCAGAGTCCTCCTTTCTCCTTGCCCGGTGAGCTTTTGTAGCCCGGAGCGCTTCATCGACCTAGCGAGCTTTCGTAGCCCAGAGTCTTCCTTTTTCCTTGCCCGGTGAGCTTTTGTAGCTCGGAGCGCTTCATCGACCTAGCAAGCTTTCGTAGCCAGTCTTCCTTTTTCCTTGCCCGGTGAGCTTTTGTAGCCCGGAGCGCTTCATCGACCTGGCGAGCTTTCATAGCCCAAAGTCTTCCTTTTTCCTTGCCCGATGAGCTTTTGTAGCCCGGAACGCTTCATCGACCTGGCGAGCTTTCGTAGCCCAGAGTCCTCCTTTTTCCTTACCCGCTGAGCTTTTGTAGCCCGGAGCGCTTCATCGACCTGGCGAGCTTTCGTAGCCTAGAGTCTTCCTTTTTCCTTGCCTGGTGAGCTTTCGTAACCCGGAGCGCTTCATCGACCTGATGAGCTTTCGTAGCCTAGAGTCTTCCTCTTTTCTTGCCCGGTGAACTTTCGCAACCCGGGGCATCCCTTCGACCCGACAAGCTTTCGTAGCTCAGAGTTTATTTCAAAAAAAAAAAAAAATCATCTCTCATACTTCTCCCCGTACCCTCTATGAACAAAATTTAAGTGTCTCTTATCTTTGAACGGAACTTCTTCGAACTCCCCTTCAAAGAGGGGTAGCTGTTGACACCTAAATTTTGCCCAAATCATTTAGGGTTTTATCGCATAAAATTAGAGTTTCATTTTTTTTAACCACTAAACCAAAAAAATATCTTCATTAAAACTGCATGGCATATAGTTATTAGGTGCATTCGCATATTTTCCATTTTTCATTTTCAAAAATCAAATTAGTTAAAAAAAATGAAATGAATATGACGTTGGTCATTAGTATGCTCTCCTCTTCTCTTTCTAGAAAAAGAGGCGGGCCTGAATTCCCGGGCCGCCCGCTCAACGTGTCTAAGCCCTCCCTAGGAGAAACCAGGGAAGAAGTCCAAAAAAGGAGCAGCTGAATGTGAGGGAAAAGAAAAAGAGAGCAAGGAGCTGGGGTCGAGTACAGTGGGGGAGAGGGTGCGAAACAAAAAACGAGGAGGCCGGGTTGCATGCCGTGTCGGAGTAGAGGCCCCGAGACCTTGACGGCGCAAAGGACCTGTGAGACCCCAAGTCGAAAAAAAAAAAAAAGGGCACGATTCAACCCCCGAGGAGAAGATCACTGAGGGCATGAGCTCGAAAGATGAGGACACATCGAGAGGCTGCCTCCGAGATCGAAATGGTGAGGGCGCCGCCTGGAAAGTGGGAGGAGCCCCGAGCCTCCCTCCTGTGGACGCTTAAAACGGAGAGGGGAGGTTCGGAAAAAAAAAAAGAGGTTGGGAACAAAGGAGGCTCGAGAGAGAGAGGAAAAAGAGAGAGAGCTCCAGAGTAAAGGTCGAGGTGAGAGGTTCTTCGCCGGCTGATTACCGCTACCAAGCCACTTACCAAGGCCTCACGAAGGTAGGTCTCGATCCGTCCTCGTCGGATTTGGCTTTTGATTTGTTCGATCTTGGGTGTTTTCCAGGATCCCTACTTAAAGGCGAGCGCTACGGTGACCCGATTCATCATGTCGCTTTCTACCGCCATCGCCGAGTCGGGTGGGATTGTATTGCCGCCCGCCTTCATTTGTACTGCTTTGGGGAAGGTCATCGTCGAGTCATGTCATCCGGCCACGCGAGTTCCTACGGTGACACTGGCCGAGTTCTCGCTGGGTTCCGGCATCATTGTGTGCAAACCGGCACGCTTTGAGTCTCGATCGAGTCCCGAATCTCCTATTTTCGCTGTGCACGCCAACCGTTGACGTTATGCCCCGAACCAACCTTTTCAAGCCAGCTTTGGGTCGGGTTTTTCATCGGGGGTGGCCCCGCGGACGTCGGTGACCCTGGCCATGGAAGTGGGTGGGAGGCGGCAGGAGTAGTCGGGGTAGTTGGGCTCTAGGGGTTTTGACTCGGGAGTGGGTTGGAAACGGGGGTAGGGTTTGACTCTTGGGTTTTGTTCTAGTGGGCCGAATAGGTTGTGGGCCAGAGTTTTAGGGTCTTAGGTGTTCTCTTGATTGGGCCTTGGGCCTTCGTTTTTTCTAAAAAATGGGCTAGGCTCTTTTCTTCCTTTTTTTTATTTTTTCCGACCGGGCTCAATAAATGAGCCCGGTTCGGTCGTGGACCCGGGCCGGCGTGCCCTGGTTGGCCTCAATCCGAGTCGGTCTCGATCCGGGTCGGACGTGGAGGTTCGACCCGGATCCGATTTATTTTATTTTAATATTGTATTATTTGAATATTTTAAAAATTAATTTTAAAAAAATTTTAAAAAATTATTTTTTAAAAAAAAGAGAAAAGCCCGAATTTATTTCATTTTATTTTATGTTATTTTTTGAAAAAAAAAAATCAAATTTTTTAAAAAATTTAATTAAAAAAAAAATTTAAATTAATTTTTTTTTAAAAAAAAAACCAGAAGTTTTATTTGGATTTTGAAATTAGTCTTCTTGCCCTTTTCGCATGTTTAGTGCTATATTTAATCTCATGTCACTCGGTTCACACACTTCGAGTTGCACATTTAATTTAACCTCGCATGCAGTTAATTAGGTGTGTCTAGGCTTAGGTATCAATCGTCACTTCTCTTAGCCTAGTTAGGAATAGAATTTTGAGACTCCCGATTATCGAGGACACGTTAGGTGATGAATTGAACAAGATCAGGTACCGAAAGGGCACTAGTTTGTCAATTAGTGTAATCAAATCCCCGAACCCGTTGAATCTCTGGTTCGTAGAAGTGAAGTATTTCTCCTACACTTCACTTGGGTGTCTAATCAACCCACCAAAAATCGATTAGTGGTGACTCCTAAATGAAATCGATTTGCATGTTAATTATTTAAATTTAAGTTGCGAATTGGTATGGGTTTGGGAGAGCTTGAGCTAGGTTCAGCCTAGTAATCCATTAGCCAAACCCCCAGGCGTCGGGGCTGTTTCGGGAGGTCGCAACAGGCAGCAAGGATTCTAGGTATGATATTGACATTAATGTGTTATTTGTCTTGCAAGTTCGAATTGATTGTTTATAAATTGTTGTGCATGTTTTAATGATTTAGCATTACACTGTTGCACACATAACTACGCTGCCGGACTTGGGCCGCGATAGAGCATTTTAGGATGGTGTTAAGAAAGATACGACCTCGAATGCAAACCCGCGATATAGAGGTTGCCTTTCTTTTCCCCGAAATTTATTTCTAAAAAATCGTAAAGAAATATCTTTGGCCACTATTCGCGAGACTATAAGATATTCCTTTTGATTTGGTCGAGGTTAAGAGGACTTGACACCAACGCGAGACTGCGACGGTCAGGCACCCTTTTAATTTCACTTTGCTGAGCCAGTTTAGATAGAAATCGATCCTCACTCCTCATGTGCATGTCGTTGTGATTGCCATGGCTCAATAAAAGGTATATATTTTATCCTTTTTCATTTTTTATATATTATATAGCCTACTTATTCAATTGATTTGTTATTGTTAGGCCACATGTTGATTGCACTTTATATACCAGGAATACGCTTATCGCGGAGCTTGTCCATAAAAATAAGCACCTCCAAGAGACCGTGGTTTCCTTATCATTTATAGAATGAGTATCTGAGAAGGGCACTCTTTTGTTAAAAGCCTCTATCTTTTATATTTTATAGTAATTATGTTCAGAGGTTTTGATTTTCTTCCTTAAAAGTGTTTTTGGGTTGTACTAATGTTAATATAACTCGGACCGTTTTTATGCTTTAAATAAAATTTTTTGCCCCTTAAAGACACCATCGAGGCCTTCGACCCAGTGGTATCCGGGGATGCAGTGCATCGATCCGAGGTGATCGGGGTTCGAACCCCGGGGATGCTGCCTGTAATGTCGATATTAATAAAAACCCTTTTTCTCTTTTTTTCTTTGCAAATAAAGAAAATATGTAATAATATCATGATTAGGTCATGAGATGATTCTTTTTTAAGCATTATATTCATTTATTTCAACGTTTTCCTAGGTAGTTATAAAAAAAATGGCTGAAGAAAACGTCCGTCTCAATAACATGGAGGACGAGATGAAGCTTGTCCTCAACGTGATCCAAAATCTAACGAAGCAGGTGGAATCCATTCAAGACAAGCTCACGCCCACGTCTGTAGCAATTGAGGTGGTGTTACCACCACCGTTTACTGGAAAAGAGAAAGCCTCTGCCAGCGACGTTAAAATGCCTCCGTTAGAGGATGATTCGCTTCCCCTCACCGTTATGAAGCCCGAATATGAAGTTACAGCAATGACGGAGCATGAAAAGTGCCTTGCAAAGGTTGAAGAGATGCTGAAATAGCTCCAGGGTTTGCAAAATGCTGTCCCACTTGGCCTGTTTATATATAAACGGGTCAAAGTACCAGAAAAGTTCAAGATGCCGGAATTCGAGAAGTATGATGGTACCTCATGCCCCAAACACAATCTGCACATGTATCATGTACGGATGACACAGTACGTTGATAATGAACCCCTCATGATTCAGACCTTTCAAGTGAGTTTGACTGAGCTAGCCCTGACATGGTATATGTCGAAGGATATTGATATTTTCAAATCCTGGGACAATGCTGCTGATGCATTCCTTAAATAATATCAATTTAACCTCGACGTCACCTTTATTCGGGATGATTTGGAACGCACTGAAAAGAAGAAGAGTGAGTTCTTCAAGGAGTATGCTACCGGATGGAGAAACCTGGTCGTCCAGGTTACCCCACAACTCATTAATCAAGAACAAGTGAAGTTGTTCATAAAGTCGCTTCCGTACGAATACAGACACCGACTGATTGGTGCCACTGCTGAATCCCTTAATCATCTTATTCCAGTGGGCGAACGAATTGAAACGGGACTGCGTGAGGGGTGGTTCACAGACCCCACTTCCGAGAAACTCGGCAAGAAGAAGGAGAAAGAACTCCTGACAGATGCGGATGTTGCGTACACCTAAACCGTTCGTCCTTCCCCAATAGTTCAGATGAGCAGTGGACAGCAACTGGCCTCAGGGTCGCAAGCCGCCCCAAAGGCGAAATGACAAAAAGCAGTTCACGCCACTTCCTTTGCCTATGTCTCAGTTCCTGCCTATTTTCCTGGAAAAGAGATTGCTTGCTAAAGAGTTAAAGCGTGAAAATCCCGAGCATTTCCCCAACTACGATCCTTCCAAGGCATATGACTATCATTTGGGTGAAACGGGATATTCCGTCAATAACTGTGTTATTTTGAAAAATAAGGTCCAGAAATTGTTGGATACAAAGATGTTTTCATTCCGCAATGCACCATCCAAATAAGCAAGGGGCGCAGATGTCGTCATTGAGTAAACTGAAGGCTCAATTTTCCTCCCTTAGAATAAAGGCATATTTAAATAGTTTGAATCCTCCCCTACTTGGGAGCTTTTCTTGCTTTCTAAAGTCTCAGCTATTTTCTAGGATTCCCAGTTTTCTGAATTTGTAATTATGCTTGGAATTTTAGTATTGCAATTTCCATTCCAACAAATGTAATTCGCTTGAATTATTCAAAAAATTACAAATATTTTGTTTTGAGGGCCTGAGTAAGTACTCCAAACCGGCCCGTTAATGATATCCAGCCATGTAAAGGAAAGTGTTCTGAGGCCCGGGCTTCCTCATGCTTTTTTGGTTTTAAGCTTTTGAAAGTAAAACAAACGATTTGTCATTTTTCAAAAAGAAAAAAAGAGAACAGTGGTAGAAAAACGTGCATACTCATAGCCTTATTTGTTTTTCTAACTCGCTCACTTCATGTCTCAAAACATACTCCTTTTTAATTTATTTTTACAAAGAAGACATTTAGAAGTGACATAAACTGAAGAGTACATCAAACCCTGATGATGCTAGCGGACCAACTCATCTGATAGGGGCAGTTCGAGCGAAGGGCATCCAACCTTCAAATGAAACATGAGGCAAATCTCATTACTACCGGTGGGTAATATCAACCCCAGAAAGTCAATGAGAATGCTGAGCATTCCTTGATTCCATGATGATCGAAACATCATCTTGTACAAAAATCAAGGGCTGATCAAGAAAAAATTACCCCTTTTGAAAGAAAAAGATATGTCTCATTCCTTAACAAATTTTGGAAATGACATTCTATTCCTTTTCTTTTGTAGATAATGAACGGGAAACATGCTAGACTCTGATGTGCTAGCAAGCCAGATAGAACACCAATGTTGGGACTTCTCGAATGAAACACGATGAAGAAGTGCTTAATTGGAAGAGTAGACTAGGGGGCATGCGATCTTCCAGTCCATCAAAAAGGGTGTATTTCGTTCCTAAAGTTCATCCACTTTAGCATAGAAATGACACATTCTTTTCTTTTATACAGGACAAAATTGAGTAAAGAACACTCATGGTAGCAAGTCTAACCCGGAATGGCTTTCGCACATGAAAAAAAAAATAAAAAAGCCGCATCAAGGTCAATTCTGACAACCACAGAAGTCTCGATGGTAGTCATGCTCACGTCCATCAAAGACTTTTAAAGTAGAGATTAGCTTTGCTACGAAAATCCACATGCAAGCAATTGCACATGCCCTATGCATGTCGAGAATCAGAGGATTTTCGAGAGATGCCTCAGCATGCCAGTACCACGTTGGCACAGCAGGCGCCGACAATAGAACTTTCCAATTAGAGGCACCCTTAATTATAGAGGATCTCATTCGAGCTTCGAGACCAAGTGTAGGGAGGAGCAGACTGAGACAGAGAAGGCTGAACAAAGTAAAGAGAATAAAAGACTCTGCTAGCTTCGAAGGCAAAATGGAAGAAGGGTATTCTGTATCATTCTCAATTTACCCTTAATTATCTCACTTCTAACATAAACTCATGTTTTTGTCAGAAGGAAATTATAGACATCTGAGAAAACTCAAGGAGTTGTCAATCGTGAAGGGTAATGTTGTATCGTTCCCAATTTTTATCCCCCAAAGAACCATTCATTAACACGATCCTTCTTATTACCTTGTAGGTTTGTCTCACCATTTGCAACACAGGTAAGTATGTCTTTTCCTACAAACTTTTCTCATACAAGTAGAAAGAAATAAGAAGGAAGAAATGATTAAAGAAAATGGATACTATTTTCTTCCTCAAGTGCATTACATGGAAAGGACTTTGTATGGTAATTTTACCTGTTTAATTCACCAATTCCTTGTGAAAATTTTGACAATTCGACGAATGGTGTTGAACTGCTCTGATGTATTGAACAAGGTGTGTTAGGATGATAAGAGGCAATCATTGGTTTATACACATTCTCACGTACCAAACTCTTGCAAGATGAGCGGAAATGTTCTATTTCTATAAGGTAAAGGGATTTCTCACGTAAGGTACGGTAGCCAAAGTGACGAGAGGCAGTTCATTTTTCTGCCCATATACTACCATTAATCCTTTGCTTGACCATTTTTGAGTCCATACATTCAGAGGTTCCTTTTAAATTACCCTTGTCAAGAAACACCCCACATTGGGGCCACTTGAGGTAAATTAGCATCACAGGATGGATTCAAACTCAGAGGAAAGAAGAAAAACATCCCTTCCTTTCGATCACTGCTCCCATGGCTTCGGTCTCGTCATCTTTACGGGTCCGATGGCCCTTGACAGAGTCCTCCAAAACAAGCATATCATCGACGGCCGAACAGCCAAGGCTAAGAGGGCTTTGTCAAGAGAGAAGCAGCAAACTAATGCCTATCCAAAATGCCAATATTGATAACTGTGATGTTTTCACTGAATAAGACAAGAAGGATAGGGAGTTTGTAATATCTAAAAGTTTTTATGATTATCTGTCGCAGCAACTCACACGATATGAAAAGATGTATAGAAATTTTCTTGCCCTCGCTTGCATTAATCTTTGAGTGTTTTTATTGTAGATGAACTCTCGCGATAATTTAAGTGCCCTAGAATGACGAAGAGCAGTTCTTTTTCTATCATATACACTTATATCCCTTGCTAGCCCAATTGAGCCATCAATTTCATTTCGTATGAACCCAGTTGGTGATCATCCTCCACATCGGGGCAAGGCAAAAGTTACCATAGTTTGAGCATCACGGTCTCAAGTACCAAATAAAGATGAAGACTCCAAGAGCCTAAAAACATTGTTCTGTTCAACTTATTTAGGCTAGTCCTGACAACATCAAGAGAATAGCAAAAAAAAGTGCTGAAAAATAGAGGCATGAAAAAGCAGTGTGCCTGGTAAAAGTAAGGTCAATGCCCATGAATATAAAAAAAAAAGAAAAGAAGAGAAGAAGAAAAACGATGAAAAAGATAAGAAGAAAGGAGTTCTCATTTTCTGGATAACGTGCCCTCAAATACCTCAAAGTTATCAAATGGTGAAGAATAAATAACTCCAAAGGATTCAAACTTGAGTTCTTTCTTGATATAAATTCCTACTTTAGGAAATTTGTCTTGACAAAGATTTGCTACATGACAGATAAAGTGGTATCCAAGAAAATGCTTGACACATAAGCTCCTCAAGGAAAAGTTGTTAAAGATGCTAAAACACAAGATTACCTAGGGAGTCTTCCAAAAGGATTCTGAGGGTGGAGAAGAAGACTGGTGACAACGCCAAGAGGATCACCAATTCTCACCCTTACACACATTTTTTAGCCCAACGATCATTTCGTTCCTCAACCTATAAACCAAGCCCACGTTACATCCTTAATGAAGTCTCTTCTGACCGGGGCACTTGAATTAACATGGAATTTCAAATGTTTATAAACAATGCTCAAGGAAGTGCGAGCAAGACTATTTTTATGTCGTTTTGTAAGGTTCTTGACTTATAAACCTGGAGATAATTGCAAAATATTTTCTTTCATGGCTTTGACTTGGACAGTCACCTTTGTTAAGCCATTGACCAAGCATACATTACGACCCTGAAGAAGACCTCTCATATTGGTAGCATTGTACTGCTTACGAGAAAACTCAGACCCTTATTGATATGATAGCGGTTAGACTGAGTGTTTTCGATGTTCCCGCATTAATGGTCGGGACAAATAACCCTTTTCAATGAGAACGAGTGGAAAGTCCTCTCTGACTGAAAGTCCCTTGTTCATCATCTCGAGAAAGTCCACCTTACGAAAAAATTGTCTCGATTAACTCTCGGTGGATTTTTGGTGATGCAAACATGATAAAATCACCATGTATGAACTTTCAAATGCACATTTTGGAATAGCCCAACTTGTCTATCCTCGATGAATGCATGCATATTTTGTGCTAATCATTTTTGACAGTTCAGAGTTTGAATCCCCAGTGATAGAATACAACAATTCGGGCTCTGGAAAAGCCCTCATTATCATCCCAAGAGAGATGCCCCGAAAAAGGTTGGTTATTAGCAAATGATATATCAAACCTCCGGGAATGTGTCCAGGTAAGTACATTCTGCCCTTACCCGATCCCAAAATCATCAAATTTCTTTTCAAACTACCCAGAAGGTAAACCGGGTGTTTCTTTGAAAAAGAAAAGCATCTTGACTAGCTGGTCAAGATATTTCGTACGACATTCAAAAATAACCTCAATTGTTTATTTCTCCAATGAATGCGTACGCGTTTGCGCAAAGAAAAACTTGTCTGACAGGAGACACGCCCTTAAGAGGCATGAACGTGCCCAAATGCTCATCGTTTGAGCATTTTTAAGACCTGCTGGCGAGGACCCACCAGGAAAATCATTAAATCCTCGGGCGAAGACCCCTAGATGCTCATCGTTTGAGTTTTTCAAGACCTACTGGCGAGGACCCACCAGGCAAACCATCAAATCCTCGGGCGAGGACCCCTAGATGCTCATCGTTTAAGCCTTTTCAAGATCTACTGGCGAGGACCCACCAGGCAAACCGTCAAATCCTTGGACGAAGACCTCTAGGTACTTTGGCAAAACAATCCCCAGTCAAAGTGACCGAAGATAGGTTCGGGTCTTTGGCAAAGCAAAATCCAGTTAATCAAGGCGACTGAAGAAAGGTTCGGGTCCTAGACAAACAAAATCCAGTTAGTCAAGGCAACCGAAAAAAGGTTCAGGTCCCAAAAAAATGAAATCTAGCTGGCGACTGAAGAAAGGTTCGGGTCCTGTGCAAGCGATTTCTCCCCAGTCACGACAACCGAAGGTAGATTTGGGTCCGCAACAAACGAAATCCAGCCAAGGCGACTGAAGAAAAGTTCGGGTCCTGTGCAAGCGATTTCTCCCCAGTTAAGGCGATCGAAGAAAGGTTTGGATCCTCGACAAACAAAATCTAATCAATCAAGGCGATCGAAGAAAGGTTCGGGTCCTAGATAAAAGCAACCCTCGTCAAGGCGACCGAAGAAAAGTTCGGGTCCTAGACAAACCATTCCCCCCTGTCAAGGTGACCGAAGACAGGTTCAGGTCCTTGACACACAATATCAACTATCTAGAATTATTCTACCCTTCGGCAAGGTAAGTAGTCCCGGGTATGTTTTTATTTGTTTTAGCATGCATCATCTTATATCACATCATAAAAATAGGACTTACAGTTCTGTCAAAAATAACATTCATTGAGCATGCATGGGCCAAATTTAGGTGTCATTTTATCTTTGAATGTAACCTCTACGAGCGCAATCTCTGTGAGCTCACCTTCAAAGAGGGGCAGCTGTTGACACCTATTTTTAATTTACCCAAAATTAATTGCATAAAATTTAGGAATTAATTTTTAGTTCCTAAAACAAAAAAAATATATTTCTATTTAAATGCATTGCATATAGAAATTAGGCATATTTGTATTAATAGGGTCTATTTAAATGTTGATTAAAAAAAATTTTAAAAAAATTAATTAGTTAAAAAAAATCGCACTGGGCCGGGTCGGAGCCGGGCCGACCTGGCCCCTTTCCTTTTCTTTCTTTCCCTCCCCGAGCGGCCCAGCTCCCCCGTGTGGCCCACCTCCCTTTTCTTCTCTTTTCTTCTCCTTCCTCGCGCGGGCCTAGCCCGTTTTTCTCTTTCTTTTCTTCCTTTCTCCCGGTTGCTGGGCCAGCCGGCCCAGCTTCTCTTCCTTCTCTTTCCCCCACGCCAGTCGCTCTCCTCGCCTCTGTTCTCCCCTGTTTGTGATAGAAGCTGACGCACGGCGGTGCCGCTTCTCGCCGTTGTTGTTTGGCCGAGGAAGGGGGTGGGGAAGCATGCACAAGGACCGCCATTAATTGCTACCCTTTCCCCAAAACCCTGGGCCCCTTGTTTTCTTTCCCTCCTCCTCCCCATTCCTTATCCTTCTTCAACAAGAGAATGACGCCTGCGACCGGCCTATGCCCGTGGTTTCGCGAGCCTAGTTTGGCAGCAAAGCAGGCCACCGACGTGAGAAGCCGAAAAGGCTGACTCGGGAGGCCACTAAAAGGCCGCAGAGAGAGAGAGGATGGGCCTGGGCCATTTTCCAAAGAAAAAAAAAGAGAAGAGAAAAGAGAGAAAACGAGAGAGAGGGAGAGAGAGAGAAGAGAGAGAGAGAAGAGCGTGACTAAGGCCTCGCTAGATAAAACCAAAGAGGCCGCCGCCTTTAGACCCGTCGTAAGATGTCCAGCCGCGCTGTCGATCGGTAAGCCCTCCAGCCGAGAACTTCCTTTGTCTTCCCCTGTTCATGGACACGGTTTGGCCGAGATTTGCGCCTTTTCGCGAATCCCGCCTAATACCGCCTCGTCCGTCCGTCCACATGAAGGTGAACCGCAAAACCAGGGGGGTCGATCGGATCATCGGAGGAGATCGAAAATCCCGCGGATTTTGGCCGCGCCCCCACCTCGATGAAATGTCTCAATAAACTGGTTTTGTTTTTTATTGCCGGCGGTGCAAGTCGGCGGCCCGGATGGCCGAACCCGAGGATCGGAAAAAGGTGAGTTGGGGCTGTGGGTTGAAGACCCGGTAGTGGGTGGCCCGGTCTTGGGGTTGAAGTTGCCGGATTTTTACAGCCGGCGTAGGCTCCCCTGCTGCCAGGTCATGTGGAGCCATTCTTAGACTGCCCATGGATGGGATTCAACCGGTCTGGATCGGTTTGCAAGCAAATTGGGCCGGTTCGACCTGATCGAACCGCCCAATTTTGTCTTCATCCGTCGAACTAGGCCCTAACTGGGCCCGATCTCGTCCGTACCCGGGTCAATGACGGGTTGACCCTTGACCCGGTTTGGATCCGGAAATTCGACCCAAGTCAATGCGATGGGTCGGGTCCGTTGACCCAGGTCAGTTCCAACCGACCCGGATCTAACCCGACCAGACTGGTTTTTATTTTTATTTTCTTTTATTGTATTTAAAAAAAATTTAAAAATTAAAGAAATTTTAAAAAAGGTTTTTCTTTTCCTTTTTCTTTTCCGTTTTTTTAAATTTTTAAAAAATATTAATTTAAAAAAATTATAAAAAATTTTCAAAAAAAAGAAGTATTTTCGTTTTTTTCTTTTCTTTTTTTCTTCGAAAAAAAATTTCAAAAATTTTATTTATTTATTTATTTATTTTTTCGCTAAAAAAAATTCAAAATTTTTTTATGTGACTTATCTGAGTGTTTTAATCCTTTATAATTGTGCATGTTGTTATAATTGCATAATTTACCATGTTTAAATTAGATGAGTCTGACGTTGCGCGGTAGTATTTTGCATGTTATTACCGTTGTATTATTACGCATGTTGCATGAACTGTTGTGTTTCTGAATGTCATCTGACTTAGTTAAGGTTAGAACCTTAGGCTGCATGAATTGTTGTGTTTTTGACTGCTAATTGTTTCTGATTATGCACTCACTTGATCACCTCACATGTTAAGAGAAAGGTCCTAAAATCGATCCAAATTACTTGATAAATGTTTTAAAAAAATGAACAGGATAAAATGGTACTGAAAGGGCATTAGTTATTCAATTAGTGTAACCAAGTCCCCAAATTCAGTTAATCTTTGATTCGCAGAAATAGGGTGATTCTTCTATCACCTTATTTGGATTTCTAATCGACCCACTTCAAATCGATTAGTGGTGACTCCTCGGTATAAACCATTTGCATGTTAAATATTTAAACCCTAAGTCGCGATATGGTACGGGATTGGGAGAGCCCGAATTAAGTCATGAACGTAAACTTAGCGTGTACCAGGCGAGCCCTCCTGTTTTTTGCATGTTGTCAAAAAAGGCTCAGGAGTTTCGCGACATCCACTCTTACTCTCAAATCACATATTGAAGTTTAAGATTGGAAAAAATATGTAAATCTGTTGCGGAACAACACCAAGAAATGCACAAATAAAAAGAATGAAAGCAAAGTTGAATTACATGAGACACAAGATATATGTGGAAACTCAAAATGGGAAAAACAACGGGGAGAGAGAGGGGTTTTACTATCTTCAGCAACAAGTACAAGAGTACAATCGAAAAACTCAAAAACCACTTGGTGAGTAGTAAGGTCTAACAAGAAGATAGAAAGAAGAAGAAAGGGAGAGAATGTGGAGGCTGGAGTAGTAGATGCGTTGTGCAATATATCCCTTTTATAGTCCCCTTTAAAAAAACCCTATAATAAATGTGCATGGTCCAAAATACCTTCATCATCAATTTGAAAGTCAAACTCAACAAATCTTCACCTTGACTTCAAATCTCCAGAGCATTATATCAAATGCCACAATACCTCTCTCCTTACCACCAAGAGTAACCACACAAGGCCACCCCAAAATAGCGTAATCAACAACACACACCCTTAAGCCTACGTGAGCGTACTTGGTGTGGGAAACAAGGGATAAAACGCCACCTACTTCGCCTAAGCAACTCAAATGGTGAAAATGCCAATCAAGTCCAAGCAATGCTTGAACTTTGTCAAAGAAACTACTTTGGTCAACATATTTGCCGGGTTATCCACCGTAGATACTTTCTTCACCATAATTATACCCTTAGCAACCTTATCACACACAAAGTGATATCGGATGTCGACATGTTTCGTTCTTTTGTGATACATCGCATTCTTGGTCAATTGTATTGCACTTTAGTTATCGCAAAAGATAATAGACGCTCCCTCCTGCTTCACTTCGAGTGCTGTAACCAAATGCTTCAACCAAAGAGCTTCTTTTGCCACTTCTGTTGCTGCTGTGTACTTTGTTTTGGTGGTAGACAAGGCAACCATGTCCTCCAAGGTTGCTTTCCAACTAACCGCGAAACCACCAAGCATATAAACATAACTTGTCAAAGATCTCCTTTTGTCAAGATAACCTAAGTTAAAATCAACGAAACCAACAAACGAATGTCCTATATCACAACTTCTATCAAAGACCAAACCCACATCTGAGATACCCCAGATGTACCAAAGAATCCATTTCACGACTTGCCAGTGAGCTTTAGCCGGATGTGCCATATATTTGCTCACAATATTAATAGCTTGAGAAATATCTGGACGAGGGCAAACCATAACATACATGAGACTAGCCACAACACTAGAATATGGAACTCGAGACATCTGATTTTCCACTTCCTTGGTTTTAGGTGACAAAGAAGCTGAAAGCTTAAAAAAATGGGATGCCAAAAGAGTCTTACCGATTTGGCATTTTTCATGCTAGAGCGCTCAAGAACTTTCTCAATATACCTCTTCTGCGAAAGGTATAACTTCTCAACCTGTCTGTCTTTGTGAATCTCCATACCTAGAATTTTCTTGGCAGTTCCCAAGATCCTTCATCTCAAACTCCCTGCTAAGTTGCCTCTTCAACTGTTGTATCTCTAACACGTTCTTCTCTGCAATAAGCATGTCATCCACATATAACAACAAATAAATAAAATAACCGTCATGTAATCTCTTATAGTACACAAAACTGTCATGTGCACTCCGTGAGTGGTCATGACTCAACATAAAGCTATCAAACTTCTTGTACCATTGTCATGGAGATTGGTTGAGATCATACATAGAGCGTTTCAACCTGCAAACGTGATCTTCTTTACCCTCAACAACAAATCCCTTGGGTTGAGACATATAGATTGTCTCTTCAAGCTCGCCTTGCAGAAAAGCGGTCTTGACATCAAGTTACTCAAGTTCTAGATCATAAAGGGCCACCAACGCGAGCAACATACAAATGGAACTATGTTTCACAACTAGAGAGAATACTTCATTGAAGTCGATCTCCTCTTTCAGACTAAAACTCTTTGCTACCAAACGTGCCTTGAATCTTTCATCTTTAATCCCTGGAATTCCGTTCTTTCTTTTGAAGACCCACTTGCATCCCACAGCTAATTTGCCCTTAGCCAATTTCATAATATCCTAAGTTTGGTTCTTATGAAGAGACTCCATCTCTTCATTCATCGCAACAAGCCACTACTCATATTTATAACTAATTGTAGTTTCATGGAATGTAGAAGGTTCTTCAATATGAAGCCATATGCTACCAAATCGACAAAGCCATATCTTTGGTGAGGCTTAATTTGCCATTTAGGCCTCCTGCAGCCAAAGTCTAAGGTTGTTCAACTTCTTCTACATCATCTTTGATAAATATGAGTCTTGTTGCTCATTAAGTGACTTTCTGGCTGAATAGGAATATCTTCAAATGTTCTCCGTTGATGCTCCACAAGAAGCTCCACCTCTTTCCCAACATTCTCCTCCTGAATACCTATAGACTCAACTATAACCTTTCTCTAATCAAGTATAGAATTTTCATCAAAAGTAACATCCCTATTGATTATAAACTTTGGTGACTGAGGGTCAAAACACCATAACCTATATCCCTTAACTCCATTTTCATAACCAACGAAAATATATTTCTTGGCTCTTGGTTTAAGCTTATCATCTTTTACATGATAATAAGCAGGATATCCAAATATTTTTAAACCAGAACAATCAGAAGGTTAACCTGACCATACCTCATTTGGAGTCTTACATTCAATCGTGGTCGAAGGAGAACGATTCACCAAATAACAAGTTGTGTTCACGATTTTAGCCTAGAGATCTTTTCCAAGTCCAGTATTAGAGAGCATACACCTAGCTCTCTCTAAAAGTGTCTGGTTCATATGCTCTGCCACCCCATTCCATTGAGGTGTGTGCCTAACTGTTCGATACCGGACTATCCCTGAATTTTCATAGTACTTGTTGAAATCACCTCCACAAAACTCAAGACCATTTTCTGTTTTAAGACACTTTATCTTCTTCCCAGTTTGATTTTCAATCAACATCTTCCACTTCTTGAACATATAAAAAACGTCACTCTTACGCTTCAAGAAATAAACCCAAGCTGTTTTAGAAAAGTCATCAATAAATGTTGGAAGATAAACTGCACCACCCTTAGATGTAACCTGTGCAGATTCCCATAAATCGGAGTAAATGTAGTCAACTGTGCCCTTCGTCGAGTGCACCCCAATACTGAAACTAACTCTACTTGCTTCCCAAAAACACAATGCTTGTAAAAGTCAAGTGAGACTGTGTGATTCCCACATAGTAAACCACGCTTACTCAAGATAGTCATTCCTCTTTTGCTCATGTAGCCCAACCGCATATGCCACAACATTGATTTCTTAGAATTTGAAGAGGATGATACATTTGAAGAACCCACAACGGTACTTTCCTATAGAACATAAATGCTACTTTTCTTGTTACCTCTCATCACAATCAATGAGCACTTGAAATTTTCAAAACTCTACCTCCACCTGTGTATATACATCCAGTGGAATCCAAACTGTTCAACGAAATAAGGTTCTTCTTTAAATTTGAGATGTGCTTAACGCTTGTCAAAGTTCTTACTATATTGTCATGACATTTGATCTACATTGTACCAATATCCATAATCCTACAAACTGCATTATTGCCCACTTACTTTCTCATATGTGCAGAACCAATCTTTATTTGGACACATGTGGTCTGAATATGTCGAATCCAAATTCCATTCGTCGTCAACACGACAATTTATTGACACCTAAATTTTGGTGATCCATTTAGGTACGTATTGCATAGGAAAATTATGAGTCGGTCTCGACACCTAGCAAAAATATTCGTTAAATTGCATATAGATATTAGGAGCATTTCATTGATAGTTTAATTAGGCCCATATAATTTGCATATTCATCAGACTGGCGGTACATGGACTCGAGTGAACGACTCTGAACTTAATAAAATTGGACTAAGCCCACATTCAAAAAAATTCTTAGCTAAGCCCATGAACATTGTAAGAGCTGAAATTTTTATTGGAACATGTCGAGTTGGAAAATATTGGGTTGTTAATCTTGATATTATCACGATTCAAATTGAATAAATTGATGTTATCACAGAGATATTGCAATATTTTCTTTGAATCAAAATAGGAAATAATTGCAAGCAAAAAAACCTAAACTTTGCCTATAAATACATTCATTGAGGATTCTCTAAGGGGGTTCTGAGAATTTTCAGAAGACAATTTCTCCGAGCAAGAGTGAAACACGTGAGAAAGAGAGTCGAGGGAAAAGAGAGAGGACACGCAATACACTGAAAAAGAGAGGGCACGATATTATTCACTGGTTCTTTCATATCACTGCCCGGACCACAGATGCCATTGTGGTCCTGTTGCTCGCATGATCGTCATCTTGCCCAAGCGAGTTGCTGCCGCCCCTGCTTTGCCCTATAATGCGTTGACCGCTGAGAAGCCTAGCTGCAACACGACTCAGAGTTGTTGCACCGCGAATGATGAGTACGTGAGCTGCATTGTTACAGTCCATGCCGTACTTCTTGACCTAACGAACCATGGCTGCCCTTGCAACAAACCACGCTTGATCCAGCGCCGTAGCACCACCCTAAGACGATCTTTTGTTTTGCTGGTTTCCTGGTCTGAGTCATTCACCGTGTTGATCAGAAAGCCAAAGTTTTCCTGGTTTCCTAGCCAGCTATCCTTCGCGACCCTTGGCATAGTGCTTAATTAGAAGAAAGCTATTCGCCACTTAAGCGGTGACAAGTCCAACAGGTTTGTTGGGTGAATCACAAGGCCAAATTCAGTGAAGTTTCAAAGAGGGGTCCGATTATTGACTTGGATTCACTGAGAGGGCATCATTATCAACACATTTCAAGCTACACCGCCAGCCTTGGCCACGCAAATCACACCGAGGAGCCCACGACCATACCGCCGATCCCCAGTCATGAAACGCCGTCGTCGTGATCCGTAAACCCGATCCCAAGTCGAGTTCAAATTTAGAAAGTAATCCGCAAAATTAGGTAAGATTCTCATCTGATATTCTTAGAATATTTGATTTCCTAAGTTTTTGGGTGTTTGAATATCTCATGAATATTTTGGTGGATAGCTAAATATCTTAGGATAATTTTATGATATCCGCAATATTTGAAAAATGCCTAAAATTAGGAATCATTCCTAATTTGGCAATGTATCTAGATGACTATCCGACCTTATCCCTAAGGTATGATATGCGGCGATATGGAAAATCGTTATCTTATCCATAATCACTTAAATACGATAATATATTTAATTTGCTTTCCAAATTTAAATAATCAACTTTCTGTCAATATCTATAATCCTATAGATATAACTGTTAGTTTGATTTCTTTGCCTCATTTAAATTTGATAAGAAAAATTTTGCGGATTGTGTGGATATTGATTTGATGGTGGTGTTTATCTCTTATTTGATTTTGTTTCTTTAAAAGAAAAGCCAAAAAGATTAGATGCAATTTGATTGATAATGTTGCATGTTTAGAATATATCTAGATAACTTTTTTTGGAATAGAATAGGACAACTAAGATTTGCTAGAAAGATAAGATAATTTCTAATTTAAATTAGGCATTAGGGTAATTTGTTTCCTAGTTTAATTAGATATTATTCTAACCTTGATAATTCATTTCGGGTTGATTTTAATTTCGAATTTCGAAAAAAAAATACCAAAAAGATTGTTCTAGAATAGGTTAATTTGCTTTCTTCAGTTTAAAATTGCATGTTTAGATAATTGTCATTTTTAATTCCGAATTTCATAAAAATACCAAAAATAAATCATTTGCTCATCATTAGAAATAGGTCATATTGTCGCATGTCATATAGTTTGCATGTTAAGCTGTATTAATCGCATGTTAATTTTTGCACGTCATTACATATAGGTTAGTTTTCATTTAAATAAATGAAAATCCTAAAAAATATTGAGTGCACTGCTTGTTAATTAGAAATCATATTAGGATTGTTAATGTGACTTTCTAGCTAACAATGCAGATGCTTTCGTTGTTTCGAGGTAAGTAATTCTCTTAATCTTGTAATTTATTTGATGTTTTGATTATTGGGTGTTACTTTGGTGGTTTGCGCACCAGCATGAACACCTCACATGTTAGTGATTAGGCAATAAAATGGATCCAAACTGCATGCATAAACATTTTTGAAAAGAAAAGGTACCGAAAGGGCGTTAGACTAGATCTAGTGTAATCAAGTCCTCGAGCTTAGAATCTTTGATTCGTAAGAATAAAACATATCTCCCTATGTTTTATTTAGGTTTCTAATCGACCTACCACAAATAGATTAGTGGCGACTCCAAGCATGAAAACTTTTGCATGTTAAAAACTTAAACCCTAAGTTGCAAATTGGTAGGGTTTGGGAGGGCCCGAGTTAAGCTTAGCCTTAATAATCCATTAGCCTGAAGAATTTTAGGTCGCGACAGCATGGCGACTTCGCTGGGGACTTGAGTTAAAACTCTTAGCGGACTTAGGCCAGTTTTTCTTTTCAAAAATTATTTTTGTTTGGCTGCGAGGATCCCAGGTATGTCCCTAACATTTTAGGTGTTAAATGTTTTTGCAGAATGGGAGGTATAAGGAGAGGCGTGATTGTTAATTCTTGTTTTGCAGGGAGGTGTTTGGATGTATGGTTTATTTTATGCATGAAGCGCTATATGATATAACTTGCTGTGCATGCCTTACATTTACACTACACTGCACACACTACCCGCTGCCGGACTTGGACGGCACAGGTTTAGGATAGTACTGAGATAGTGGACACCCCGACCACACCTGCATGGTATGGGTCGCCCTCCTTGGTCTCGAAAGTTCTTTCACGATGTCATCGAGTTCCTACCACGGTTGCACCCGTTGCAACCCAGGTCGTCTCCTTGACTGAGCCGGAGTCAGGGGAACCCTAGCCTAACCACCACCATGATTGGTTTAGCCCTGTAATCCTTGCGTCTTCATTTTGCAAGCCAGAGTCTAAATAGAAACCGAACCTCACATTTCATGCGCATGTCTATGTGATTGCCATGGTCCTACTGGGTGAAGTAAGTCTTCTGAACTCTCCTTTTTGCAATTAACGTAGTTATTACAATTTTCGGGTCAGGTCCATGATAGGTCTAGGTTGGTTTTAAATTTGAAAGTAACAATCATTGAGTCCTTTTTTTTTAAAAAAAAAAAGAAAGAAAGCTCTTTTAGAGAATTTATTTTCAATCTATGTCTTTATTTTCCTAGATGTGTCATAGGTCATTATTTCTTGGAAAGTTTGCCATCATTTCGCAAGTACAAGGAATAATGAAAAATGTCATAAAAAATGGGAATAAAAGGGAACAGTTAGACTGAGTCATGGACCGATCGTTTTGAGGTCGTGTACTTACCATGCTCCATTTTTAAATGAGGTTATTACTGACCGTCAACGTTCGCCAATCCGTACTCGCTCAAGAGCAAAAATGACTGATCAAAATGAGCAAGCTCGTGTTGCTGTCCTTGAAACCGAGATGAAGCAAGTCCTGAATGTACTCGAGAATCTCACCAAACAAGTTGCTTCCCTACATATAAGCATTTCCACACTGTCTGAACCCGCTCAACCGAGTGTAGAGATTGTACTGCTCGATGACTCTCCTCCTGTTGAGTCAAAAGATAAGGGAAAAACTGTTGCAATTGGCACTTCCTCGATCGAGAATGGTGCAACTTCAACTGACAAAGTCCGTTTGATGGTTACAAATGGAGGCGATGCATCTTCTAAGCCACCAAAGAGTGAGGAGGCTGAGCGTATTGATAATCTTGAAGAAAAATTCCGTCGAATGCAAGGCTTTGACGATCAATTCTCACAGGGTCTTGCTCACATTGTCAAGGTTCAAGTCCCTAAGAAGTTCAAGGCACCTGAGTTTAATAAGTTCGATGGCCTTTCCTGTCGTAAGGTCCATTTACAATACTACATGACGAGGATGGCGCCGTATGTTGATAATGTGCCACTCATGATCCACACTTTTCAAGATAGCTTAACCGGACCCCCCTTACAATGGTTCATTTTGAAAAAGATTCATTCGCTCAAGACATGGGAGGATTTGTTTGATGCTTTCATTCGTCAATACAAATTCAATATTGACGTGGCCCCGTCACATGAGGATTTGATTCACATTGAGAAGAAAAAGACTGAGACCTTCAAGGCCTATGCTACTAGGTGGAGAGCTCTAGCTGTGCAAATTACCCTTGAGTTGACTGAGAAGGAGATGCTTGATACCTTCATGAAGACTTTACCGTTCGAGTTTCATAATCGAATGTTGGGTTCTAATTTCAATTCTTTAGCTGAGTTGATACCTGTGAGAGAACGCATTGAGATCACTCTGTGCGATGGTTGGGCCATTGAGCAGGCTACCTCTGCTAAGCAGTTTACCCTCAAGAAGGATAAGGAACCGACACCTAAAGTGAATGTAGCTTACTCTCAACAAAGCCGTGACACTGCCTCGACAATGCAGTATGTTGGCAAACAACAAGGTGGACGCCAATTCACTAGTTGGCAACAAGGTACTAAAAGGAACTTCACGCCTCTGCCTGGGCCGTTATCCAAAGTTCTGCCTGTTTTCCAAAAGAAACATTTGCTTTCAAGTGAGCTGAAATGCCCAAACCTCGAGCGGTTCTCTGGTTATGACTCCTCTAAGAAGTGTGAGTATCATATGAGGGAGGTCGGTCATTCTTGCTGATGATTGTTACGTACTGAAGCATAGAATTCAAGACCTCTTAGACCAAATGTCCAGCGGAACCCTCTACCCAACCATGCTGGAAGCACGGATGCTGTTATTGAGCAGAGAAATTTCTGCTTTTATACTCCTTTGTGAAGGAGTCTTTTATGCTTTCTAGGATTTCAATTCATGTTTATTTTTTGATTCATAGGGCTTTGATTATTTGCATTTCCCTTCCAATAATGTAATTCATTGACTCTATTAAATGAAATTACAAGTTATTTTCATTTTGAGGGCATGTTGAGGTATACCAAACTAGCCCAATGATGATTTCCAATTAATAAAAGAAAAATATTGTCCAAGAAGAATTCTGAGACTTGGGCTTTTTTATGTTCCCTCGTGTTAAAACCTTTTTGAAAAGAATTTTAAAAAAATCACAAAAAAAACTTTTCAAATTTTTTTTTAAAAAAAAAAAAGAGAAAAATTTAGAAAAAAAATGCAATATTTAGCCCTGTTTGTCCTTCTGAATCCCTTACCTTATGTTTCAGGGGCAATCATATGACACGTGAGGGTATGGGAACGGTCCAATTTGATGAATTATGTGCCGTCGAACCTAATCTCGATGACACCAATGAACTTGAAGATTCCTCGGACCTTCAGCGCAATCTAGAGCGTCATGAAAGACTTAAAGTCCTGACGACAGACCAAACTATCACCATTAACCTAAGTAATTCGGGAGAGCCTAAAGAGGTGAAGATAGGGGCAACCCTTCCCAAAAGTGAAGCGAAGCGCCTAGTGCAACTACTAAAGGATTATCAGGATATCTTTGCATGGTCGTGTGCCGATATGCCGAGTTTAGATCCTTCTATTGTGGAACACAGTTTGCCTACTAATCCGGGCGTGCCGCCCAAGAAGCAGAGGCTACGGAGAACCAAGCCTGAGCTTTTAAAGAAAATAGAGGAGCAAGTCATGAAGCTCTTGAAAGTGGGATTCATTGAAGTCACCCAATATCCTAGCTGGGTGGCCAACATCGTGCCAGTCATGAAAAAGGATGACCAAGTTCGGGTTTGCATTGATTATCGCGACGAACAAGGCCGACCCTAACGATGACTTCCCATTACCACACATAGACGCTCGGTAGACAAGATTGCTGGATTCGAGCTATTTTCCTTCATTGATAGTTTCTCGGGTTATAATCAGATAAGGATGAAGGACGGCGATAAGGAGAAAACGGCATTCATTACCCCTTGGGGGACATTTCACTACAAGGTCATGTCCTTTGGCCTTAAAAATGCCGGCGCAACATATCAACGGGCAATGGTGACACTTTTCCATGATATGATGCGTAAGGAGATCGAAGTCTATGTCGATGATATGATCGCCAAGTCTCGACTTGGGAAGAGTCACGTCGATATTTTGAAAAAATTATTTGAGAGACTTCGTGAGTTTAAGCTCCGTCTCAATCCAGTGAAGTGCATATTCGGAGCAACCTTTGGCAAATTACTCGGGTTCATAGTAAGCAGTAAAGGCATTGAAGTCGATCCCTCCAAAGTGAAGGCTATATGTGAGTTACAACCCCCATCGACCGTAAAAGAAGTGCGAAACCTCCTAGGTAGATTGAATTACATAGCATGCTTTATTTCCCAACTCTCTAAAACTAATAAGCCATTCTTCAAACTTCTAAAGAAGATTCATTCGCTCAAGATATGGGAGGATTTGTTTGATGCTTTCATTCGTCAATACAAATTCAATATTGACGTGGCCCCGTCACATGAGGATTTGATTCATTGAGAAGAAAAGACCGAGACCTTCAAGGCCTATGCTACTAGGTGGAGAGCTCTGGCAAATTACCCTTGAGTTGACCGAGAAGGAGATGCTTGATACCTTCATGAAGACTTTACCGTTCGAAGTTTCATAATCGAATGTTGGGTTCTAATTTCAATTCTTTAGCTGAGTTGATACCGTGAGAGAACGCATTGAGATCGCTCTCATGCGATGGTTGGGCCATTGAGCGGGCTACCTGCGCTAAGCGGTTTCACCCTCAAGAAGGATAAGGAACCCGACACCTAAAGTGAATGTAGCTTACTCTCAACAAACGTGACAATCGCCGACAATGCGGTATGTTGGCGAACAACAAGGTGGACGCCAATTCACTAGTTGGCAACAAGGTACTAAAAGGAACTTCACGCCCTGCACGGGCCGTTATCCAAAGTTCTGCCTGTTTTCCAAAAGAAACATTTGCTTTCAAGTGAGCTTAAATGCCCAAATCCCGAGCGGTTCTCTGGTTATGACTCCTCTAAGAAGTGTGAGTATCATATGAGGGAGGTCGGTCATTTCGCTGATGATTGTTACGCACTAAAGCATAGAATTCAAGACCTCTTAGACCAAATGTCCAGCGGAACCCTCTACCCAACCATCTTTGGAAGCACGGATGCTATTATTGAGCGAGAGAAATTTCTGCTTTTATACTCCTTTGTGAAGGAGTCTTTTATGCTTTCTAGGATTTCAATTCATTTTTTTGATTCATAGGGCTTTGATTATTTGCATTTCCTTCCAATAATGTAATTCATTGACTCTATTAAATGAAATTACAAGTTATTTTCATTTTGAGGGCATGTTGAGGTATACCAAACTAGCCCAATGATGATTTCAATTAATAAAAGAAAAATATTGTCCAAGAAGAATTTCGAGACTTGGGCTTTTTATGTTCCCTCGTGTTAAAACCTTTTTGAAAAGAATTTTAAAAAATCACAAAAAAAACTTTTCAAATTTTTTAAAAAAAAAAAGAAAAATTTAGAAAAAAAATGCAATATTTAGCCCCTGTTTGTCCTTCCGAATCCCTTTACCTTATGTTTCAGGGGCAATCATATGACACGTGAGGGTATGGGAACGGTCCAATTTGATGAATTATGTGCCGTCGAACCTAATCTCGATGACACCAATGAACTTGAAGATTCCTCGGACCTTCAGCGCAATCTAGAGCGTCATGAAAGACTTAAAGTCCTGACGACAGACCAAACTATCACCATTAACCTAAGTAATTCGGGAGAGCCTAAAGAGGTGAGATAGGGGCAACCCTTCCCAAAAGTGAAGCGAAGCGCCTAGTGCAACTACTAAAGGATTATCAGGATATCTTTGCATGGTCGTGTGCCGATATGCCGAGTTTAGATCCTTCTATTGTGGAACACAGTTTGCCTACTAATCCGGGCGTGCCGCCCAAGAAGCAGAGGCTACGGAGAACCAAGCCTGAGCTTTTAAAGAAAATAGAGGAGCAAGTCATGAAGCTCTTGAAAGTGGGATTCATTGAAGTCACCCAATATCCTAGCTGGGTGGCCAACATCGTGCCAGTCATGAAAAAGGATGGCCAAGTTCAGGTTTGCATTGATTATCGCGACCTGAACAAGGCCAGTCCTAAAGATGACTTCCCATTACCACACATAGACGTTCTGGTAGACAGTATTGCTGGATTCGAGCTATTTTCCTTCATTGATAGTTTCTCGGGTTATAATCAGATAAGGATGAAGGACGGCGATAAGGAGAAAACGGCATTCATTACCCCTTAGGGGACATTTCACTACAAGGTCATGTCCTTTGGCCTTAAAAATGCCGGCGCAACATATCAACGGGCAATGGTGACACTTTTCCATGATATGATGCGTAAGGAGATCGAAGTCTATGTCGATGATATGATCGCCAAGTCTCGACTTGGGAAGAGTCACGTCGATATTTTGAAAAAATTATTTGAGAGACTTCGTGAGTTTAAGCTCCGTCTCAATCCAGTGAAGTGCATATTCGGAGCAACCTTTGGCAAATTACTCGGGTTCATAGTAAGCAGTAAAGG
Organism: Syzygium grande; assembly: GCA_024733475.1. Lineage (NCBI taxonomy): Eukaryota > Viridiplantae > Streptophyta > Magnoliopsida > Myrtales > Myrtaceae > Syzygium > Syzygium grande. Next base: position 35,521,678 of record JAMXDD010000007.1, read on the forward strand.
CATTGAAGTCGATCCTCCAAAGTGAAGGCTATATGTGAGTTACAACCCCCATCGACCGTAAAAGAAGTGCGAAACCTCCTAGGTAGATTGAATTACATAGCATGCTTTATTTCCCAACTCTCTAAAACTAATAAGCCATTCTTCAAACTTCTAAAGAAGAATGCTTAAGTGGAATGGGACGATGATTGTCGAGAAGCGTTTAACGAACTAAAGCAGTACCCTGATGAAACCACCAGTGTTAGTCCCACCAATGTCGAGGTAGCCCTTAATCCTTTACCTTACAATTCATGGCGAGTCTCTGGGTGTGATGCTAGCTCAGAAGCGGCCTGAAGATGGAAAAAAGCAAGCCATTTATTACTTAAGTAAGAAGTTCACCGTCTCGGAGTTGAATTATTTTGAAGCCGAGAAGACTTGTGCTGCACTAGTGTGGGTGCTCCATAGGTTGCGACAATATACACTACATCACTAGACTTTGCTTGTGACCGAGAACGATCCCATCAAGTATTTACTTGATCAACCAGCTCTAGTAGGGAAGTTAGCCAAATGGTAGATTTTAATTTCAGGGTTTGATATCCAGATGATGCCACAGAAGTCAGTTAAAGGTCGAGTAATTGCTGATGTGTTAGCCGAAAATCCTGGAACCCCTTGATGATGATAGTTATTGTCCAGAAGATCGCATTTTGGTAATAAAAGAAGACACATGGACCATGTTTTTCGATGGAGCCATAAACTTGGCTGGTTCTGGCACTGGCGCAGTTTTAATATCCCCAGATGGGCAACATTATCCAGTAGTGGCAAAGTTGGTGTTCCCATGTACCAACAATATAGCCGAGTACAAAGCTTGTATCCTCGGACTCCAAGCCCCAGTTGAAATGGGGGTAACTGAGTTGAAAGTGTTTGGCGATTCCGCTCTGATTATTCTCCAAACTGTAGGAGAGTGGAAAACGAGAGACACCAAACTAGTGCCGTACCATGAATACCTTGAAGAAATTATGGAGGAATTCAAAGACATCTCCTTTGAGTACTTGTTGAGGTCCCATAATCAGTTTGCTGATGCGCTAGCTACATTATCATCCATGCTGCAAGTGACTGGTGGAATAGAGGTAGAACCCTTGAAAATTGAAGTCTTGATAAAACCGCTTATTGTATGGTTGTGATCGAAGAACCTGACAAAAAGCCATGGTATTATGATATCATGAGTTACATCCAGAGACAAGAATTTCTTGAGGGAAGCACTACGACCGACAGGAAGTATATAATGAGAATGGCTTTAAAATTCTTTGTTAGTGATGAAAAGCTGTACAAAAGATCCTATAATTCGATCCTGCTGAGGTGTGTGGATGTGGCTGAAGCTACCAGAATCATGCAAGAAGTACATGAGGGAATATATGGTCCACACATGAATGGTCATATGTTAGCTAAGAAGATTATGAGGTTGGGTTATTATTGGCTTAGTCTTGAAAGTGACTACATCCAACATGTTCGAAGATGTCATCGTTGTCAGGTTCACGAGAATAAAATAAATGTTCCTCTGACGGAATTACATCAGTTGTCTGAGCCATGGCCCTTTTCAATGTGGGGTATCAATGTGATTGACCCAATTAATCTCGAGACATCGAATGGACACCGATTTATATTGGTCGCGATTGATTATTTCTCCAAGTGGATTGAGGTGGCATCTTATGCAAATGTCACTACAAGGAATGTTGTAAGATTCATCAAGCGAGACATAGTTGCTCGTTATGGTGTCCCCGAAGCTATTGTCACCGATAATGGGACAAATTTGAACAAGAAGTTCATAAATCAGTTGGTTAATGAGTTCAAGATCCAGCACCTAAATTCATCTCCTTATCGTCCACAGATGAATGGAGCAGTTGAAGTCGCTAACAAGCACATCAAGAAGATCTTGGCCAAAACGGCTGAAAACTGTCGTGAGTGGCATGAAAGGTTGCCATTTGCACTAATGGCGTATCGGACTTCCATCCGAACCTCTGTTGGGGCAACACCTTTTTCCTTGGTGTATGGCATGGAAGTAGTCCTGCTCGTCGAAGTAGAGATCCCTTCCCTGTGAGTTTTATCTCAAGTGGAGTTGTCCGAGGCGGAATGGATGTGACAAAAGCATGAACAGTTGAACCTAATTGATGAGAAGCGATTGAAAGCCATTTGCCACGGTTAAACCTATCAGCAGAGGATAGCTAGATTCTTCAACCAAAAGGTGCGTCCAAGACACTTCGAGGTAAACGATCTAGTCTTAAGGAAGGTATTGCCAGTTTTTCCTGTTCCTAGGGGTAAATTTGCCCCGAACTACATTGGTCCATATGTAGTTAAAAAGGTGCTTCTCAGAGGTGTCCTGATTCTCGCAGAAATGGATGGTTGTGAGTTCTCCACTCCTGTTAATTCTGATGCTTTGAAGATGTATTATCCCTGATAAAATCTAACTTTGCAGCAAAATTTTTGAAGTGTTTGGTTTTATATTCTGAATTGCATTCATTGATGAATAAATGGTTTCAATTAATTTAAAGATGGAATGTGTCTGTTGGTTTTAAATTCTGCTTAATCATTTTGTCAGTTTACATCATCAATTTCAAAAGGAGAATCTATTTGGACAATTTAATAACTCATGTGGAATGAATTGAATGTATTAAATGAGGCACATCGGGATAATGAAAGGCAAGCCTTATCCTATATACAATCCCATGCACTAATCCCCAGTGAGTTGAGTAAAAAAAAAAAATTTCATGTCTATAAGGTTAAGAGTTATCTCGCAAAAGGTACAGCAATCGAAGTGACGAAAGGCAGTTCATTTTTCTATCCCAAACACTACAGATTATCCATTGTTTCGCCACTTTGAGCCTAAATGTTTGGAGAAATTCTTTCAAATTACTCCTGTCAAGAACCACCCTACATCGGAGTAAACTGGAGGTAAGTCAGCATTATAAGGTGAAAAATGAATAGAGATTTTCTTGCTCTCACTTGCATCAATCTTCCGAGTGTTGCTTTTTCAGAAGAATTCACACGAAATTCAAGTGCCTTAGGATGACGAAGAATATTTCTTTTTCTATCCTATACACATTTTATCCTTTGTTAAGCCCAATTGAGCCTGCAAATTCGTTTCTTAAACCCAATTGGTGATCATCCCTCACACTGAGGCAAGGTAAAAGCCATCACGGTCCATGCAGCATATCTCGAGTGCCAATAGAAGATAAAGACCCTGAAAATCCAAGTGTAGTCATTCGGTCAAAACAAGCCAAAATGTGGCTGGCCAATATATGCATTGTAGATAGTGTGTGTCAAAAAAAAAAAAAAAAAAAAAAAAGAACTAGGGGCATGAAAAAGCAACGTGTTCCTGGTAAAAGCAAGGCCAATGCCCGAGAGAAAAAAAAAAAAAAAAAAAAAGAGAGAAAAAAATGAAGAAAAAGGAGAGAACTTCGGAATAGAAAATAGTGAGATGTGTCAAAGTCATCCACAGTCTTAAGGAGTCAAGTAATAAGCTCTCGAGGCCAATCGAACATCTATTGAGAAGACAATCCCCGGCGAAAAGGAAGACCAATGATAATGCCTAGATGATCATCAACTCTCACCCTATTTATACACATTTTGAGCCTAATGATCCTTTCATTTCTTAACCTATGAGCCTAGCCTATGTTACGTCCCTTACAAAGTCTCTTCAGATTATGGCACTTGAACTAACATAGGATTCGAATGTTTATAAGCTTAACTCGAAGAAGTGCGAGCAAGTCCATTTCTATTTCATTTTGCAGAGTTCTTGACTTGTAAACCCGGAGATGATTGCGGAGTATTTTCTTTCAATAGCCTTGACTCAAAGAGTCCCCTTTTGCTAAGCCATTGACCAAGCCCACGTTACGGTCCTAGCAAAGACCTCTCAGATTGGCAAGGTCGTACCGCTTGCAAGAATACTCAGACCCTTGTCGACATGATGATGGTGAGATGAAGTGATTCTCATAAATTAGCTTCTTTCGATGAAAGTGAGTAAAAGCCCTTTCAAACCGGAGGTCTCTCATTTAACATTTTCAAGACACCCACTTATAAGTTCAGATTGTCTTATCATGATTTTCCCTAGTGAAATTTAGTGATGCTGATTTGACAAAACCGTCATACATGAAAACCAGTTCAATTTATAGTGCATGAGTATATGTGTTTTTGATTGCCCATGATTGTATATTACTTGTTGTTTATAACCGTGTCTAGCAGGAGACACACACTCAAAAGTCAGAGATATCAACAGGTAAGTATGTCTCTACCCCTTCAGGTGCTTGTGTTTATCCAGGTATTCATTCACCTATTCAAGCAATCGACAGGCTCCATATCTAATCAGTTTTGTTGCAGTCACTCGGCGACTTGATAATGTCCAGACGTGTATATATTTCTCATCCGAGTGCCTGAGGAGAAATCCAGGTGTCTCATCCGAGTATCCGAGAAGAAATCCGGATATCTCATTATATATTCATCCGAGTGCCTGAGGAGAAATCCAGGTATCTCATCCGAGTATCCGAGGAGAAATCCGGATATCTCACCATATTTCTCAACCGAGTGTCTGAGGAGAAATCCAGGTGTCTCATCCGAGTATCCGAAGAGAAATCCGGATATCTTATCATATATTTCATTCGAGTGCCTGAGGAGAAATCCATGTATCTCATCCGAGTATCCGAGGAGAAATCCGGATATCTCAACATATTTCTCAACCTAGTGCTTGAGGGGAAATCCAGGTGTCTCATCCAAGTATCCGAAGAGAAATTCGGGTATCTCACAATGTCCCTTTTCTGAACTCCTGAGGTGAAATCCAAGTAACTAGAGTCCTATCAGAAGTCTTTGATCCTATTAAGTTTGTGAAGTAAAATCCAAATGCTTGACGACTTCATCAGGATTGTCACGTATCTTTCAATATACTTAACCACTCCTACAAGGCAAGTAACTTCAGGTACGTTTTACTCGCATGCATCATTTCTTATTGCATTTCAAAATGGGACTCATATTCCCACAAAAAATAACATTCATTGCATTTTCATGGCCAAAATTTAGGCATCATTTAGTCTTTTAATGCAACCTTTTCGAGCTTACCTTCAAAGAGGGGCTGTTGTTGACACCTAAATTTTGGTGATCCATTTAGGTACGTATTGCGTAGGAAAATTAGGAGTCGGTCTCGACACTTAGCAAAAATATTCGTTAAATTGCATATAGATATTATGAGCATTTCATTAATAGTTTAATTAGGCCCATATAATTTGTATATTCATCGGACTGGCGGTAGATGGACTCGAGTGAACGGCTCTGAACTTAATAAAATTGGACTAAGCCTGCATTCAAAAAAATTCTTGGCCAAGCCCATGAACATTATAAGAGTTGAAAATTTCATTAGAACATGTCGAGTTGAAAAATATTGGTTTGTTAATCTTGATATTATCACGATTTAAATTGAATGAATTGATGTTATCACAGAGATATTGCAATATTTTCTTTGAATCAAAATAGGAAATAATTGCAAGCAAAAAAACCTAAACTTTGCCTATAAATACATTCATTGAGGATTCTCTAAAGGGGTTCTGAGAATTTTCAGAAGACAATTTCTCCGAGCAAGAGTGAAACACGTGAGAAAGAGAGTCGAGGGAAAAGAGAGAGGACATGCAATACACTGAAAAAGAGAGGGCACAATATTATTCACTGGTTCTTTCATATCACTGCCCGAACCATAGATGCCATTGCGGTCCTGTTGCTCGCACGATCGTCCTGCCCAGGCGAGTTGCTGCCGCCCCTGTTTTGCCTTGCAATGCGTTGACCGCTGAGAAGCCCAGTTGCAACACGACTCAGAGTTGTTGCACCACGAATGATGAGTACGTGAGCTACACTATGACTGTCCATGCCGTACTTCCTGACCCGACAAACCATCGCTGCCCCTGCAATGAACCACGCTTGATCCAGCGCCGTAGCACCACCCTAAGACGATATGATGTTTTGCTGGTTTCCTAGTCCGAGTCCTTCGTCATGTTGATCAGAAAACCAAAGTTTTCAAGAAGTTCCCAGAGCAACCAGTAATTTCTTGTGGATTCCATGAGCACCCTAGCCAGCTGTCCTTCGCGACCCTTGGCGTAGTGCTTAATTAGAAGAAAGCTATTCGCCACTTAAGCGGTGACAAGTCCAACAGGTTTCTTGGGTGAATCACAAGGCCAAATTCAGTGAAGTTTCAAAGAGGGGTCCGATTGTTGACTTGGATTCACTGAGAGGGCATCATTATCAACCCATTTCAAGCTACATCGCCAGCCTTGGCCACACAAATCACACCGAGGAGCCCACGACCATACCGCTGATCCCCAGTCGTGAAACGCTGTCGCCGTGATCTGCAAACCCGATCCCAAGTCGAGTTCAAATTTGGAAAGTAATTCGCAAAATTAGGTAAGATTCTCATATGATATTCTTAGAATATTTGATTTCCTAAGTTTTTGGGTGTTTGAATATCTCATGAATATTTTGGTGGATAGCTAAATATCTTAGGATAATTTTATGATATCCATAATATTTGAAAAATGCCTAAAATTAGGAATCATTCCTAATTTGGCAACGTATCTGGACGACTATCCAACCTTATCCCTAAGGTACGATACGCGGCGATACGGAAAATCGTTATCTTATCCATAATCACTTAGATACGATAATACATTTAATTTGCTTTCCAAATTTAAACAATCAACTTTTTATCGATATCTATAACCCTATAGATATGACCGTTAGTTTGATTTCTTTGCCTCATTTAAATTTGATAAGAAAAATTTTGCGAATTATGTGGATATTGATTTAACGGTGGTGTTTATCTCTTATTTGATTTTGTTTCTTTAAAAGAAAAGCCAAAAAGATTAGATGTAATTTGAATTGATAATGTTGCATGTTTAGAATATATCTAGATAACTTTTTTTTTTGGAATAGAATAGGACAACCAAGATTTGCTAAAAAGATAAGATAATTTCTAATTTAAATTAGGAATTAGGGTAATTTGTTTCCTAGTTTAATTAGATATTATTCTAACCTTGATAGTTCATTTCGGGTTGATTTTAATTTCAAATTTTGATAAAAAAAATACCAAAAAGATTGTTCTAGAATAGGTTAATTTGCTTTCTTCAGTTTAAAATTGCATGTTTAGATAATTGGCATTTTTAATTCCGAATTTCATAAAAATACCAAAAATAAATCATTTGCCCATCATTAGAAATAGGTCATATTGTCGCGTGTCATATAGTTTGCATATTAAGTTGCATTAATCGCATATTAATTTTTGCACGTCATTACATATATGTTAGTTTTCATTTAAATAAGTGAAAATCTTAAAAAATATTGAGTGCACTGCTTGTTAATTAGAAATCATATTTGGATTGTTGATGTGACTTTCTAGCTAACAATGCAGATGCTTTCGTTGCTTCGAGGTAAGTAATTCTCCCAATCTTGCAATTTATTTAATATTTTGATTATTGGGTGTTACTTTGGTAGTTTGCGCACCCGCATGAACACCTCACATGTTAGTGATTAGGCAATAAAATGGATCCAGACTGCATGCATAAACATTTTTGAAAAGAAAAGGTATCGAAAGGGGTTTTACTATTTTCAACAAGTACAAGAGTACAATCTAAAAACTCAAAAATCACTTGGTGAGCAGTAAGATCTAAAGATCTAACAAGAAGATAGAAAGAACAAATAAGAAAGAGAATGTGGAGGTTAGGATAGTGGATGCATTGTGCAACATATCCCTTTCATAGTCCACCTTCTTAAAACCCTACAATAAATGTGCATGGTTCAAAAAACCTTTATTACCAATTTGAAAGTCAAACTCAACAAAATCAATATCTAAATATGGAGCTCAAGATTAGCGGCTCTCTCTGTCCATGTACAATTGCTACACCAAGTGAATTATTGAGGGTAGAAATTGATCTTCTGGGATCATATCAAATTTCACTTTTTTTCAAAAGACAAAACCTCAAGCAGAAGCTTTTGCTGTACTCTCTAGGGGTGAGCATCGGTCCAGGGTCAACCCTGGACCGCCCCTGGACCGGCCTAACCCTGCCGGTCCTGGTCCGATTCCCATAAGGACTGGGTCGGTCCTTGGTCCTGATATCCTTGGACCAGTACTGTGCGGGTTGGTCCTCGGTCCAGATAGTTTAGGATCGGTCCAACCTGGACCAACCCAAACTATATATATTATATATAATATATATTTAATATACTAGTTATAATTTTTTTATGTAGAGAACCGGGAACCCAATTGAAACTTTTGTCAAGTATTAATTATGTGAGTCGTTTGTTTTTTTTTTCCAGGTGTTCAGAAGTTGAAGTGAATTAACAAGATGTGAAGTTGTATATTCATGGTTTATATTAACTGTTTTGAATTTTTTATAGTTTAATTGTATTTCACTAGTAAGTTTCAGTTGCACTTTACTTTTGAGTTTGTGTGAAATGGTAGAAGTTTTTGAAGAGTAGTATTGCAGTTGCTACAATGATTTGCTAGTTAAGTGGTGCGAAGCTCATTTTTTGGTTGATTGGACTCTCTTTGATCGAATGTAGGAAAACGTTTCTGTGTATGGCATTACTAGTATTATTTACAGATGATTACAGGAACTTCCCATCTTGTTCTATATCTCTATGAGTGGTCTTAATCATTTTTATGGTTTTTTACTTTTAGTAGGTGTGAAATTTCTATTGTTGCCTTGTCTTAAATTTGTTAAATATGTAATGGTATTTATAGTTTGGTTGCACATCGCCGCATTGTCGATGATATGTAATTTGAAATAGTAGATTTTCCTTTTCAAGGAGTACAAAAAATAAAACAAAAAAATTACTGGTTGGTCCCGAGTTGACCCTGGAACCGGACCAAACCCATTGGGTCGGTCCGGTCCTTGGTCCCAGGCTCAATAGGGTCGGTCCTTGGTTCCAAAAATTGAGGACCAACACTGTGCGAGTTGGTCCTAGGGTTAGGGGGTGGACCGGCCCAACCCGGACCATGCTCACCCCTAGTACTCTCCCCCTCTCTCTCTCTCTCACGAAGATGACGAGGAACCAGAAGCATGTCTGGCATGTCAAACGAAGAAAATATGGATATTTCAGGGAATTATTGAGGGTAGCAATTGATCTTATGGGATAAATATCAAATTTCACTTTTTTCAAAAGACAAAATCTCAAGCAGAAGCTTTTGCTGTCTCTCTCTCTCTCTCTCTCTGATGAAGATGATGGGGAAGCAGAAGTATGTATGGCATGTCAAACGAAGAAAACATGGATATTTCAGGGAAGCAACGTGACCCCACAGAGCGAAAACAACAAAAGCTAGGGTTCTTGTGCTAGAGTGCAGAACATGATATAAAGAAACAGTTCAAAAGAGCTCTCGTTGCCCAGAAGCAAATTGACAGTTTTCTATTCATTTTTCTGTACCTTTCTCTTTATTACAATTATTCTATCAACCTCCTGTTGTTTTCCTTCCTTTCCCGCACCTAATTTCAGCTTTTCCTCAGGTCAGCATCTGTATTTGTAAGTCTCTACAAATTCCATCCTTTGCAACTTGCAATTACACCACCACCCACTTTCTCTGTTCACCACCCCCCAATTCCCAACTCCCCTGTCGTCCTTCTTCCAAATCAAACCCATAAGACTGCAAAATTACAGAATGAACGCAAAAAAAAATAAACAGACTCGAGCTGTCACAAGGCTCCGATCACCATCTGCTTCTTGTTGCACCCCAATGACAACAACGCCACCTCCCTCACTCGCTTCCCACTCCAACCGTCACTGTCGTCGCTGCCGCCGCCGCCGCCGGCCGCCGATACTTTGAAGATGTCGACCCCGAATAACCTTACCATCTGGACCGGGGGACGGGCGGGGACCGGCCCAGCCCGCTCCTCGGCCTGTACCCTATATGAAGCTGCTTCTCTGGCCCGGCCGACTGGTGGAAGCTCACGATGTCTCCAGCCCTCAAGCTCTTCTCCTTCACGAACCGGCTCCAACCCCGTGTCAGCACGTAGCTCTGGCTGCTGTTCCAATACGAGTACCTGAATCTCCACACTTTGCCTCCACTGTCTTCGAAATTCAGCAAAACGCCCTTCAACGTTACAGAGTTCGTGTTGTTGCGCAGGGGAAGTGCTTCTCCGCGTGTTGCTTCGGTATGACGAGCCGGTTCAGCTTCCCTACATCACTCGGCGTGACCGCCTTCTCAAAAAGGAGCTGACGGACCATCGCAGCCCCTCCCGGTGAGGACAGATCTCCGAGGGCTCCCGTCATACCTGCCCTTTTGCCGCTGCCGTTTGAGTTCAAGCACTTCCTCTTGCTCTGCTCGAGTTCATCCCGGTATGTGTGCTTCCGCAACATGTCCACGATCTCCGCCTTGGAATGGGAGTTCAGGAAAGCGGCTTCGAGATCGTAGTCTTCAGTCTCGGGCGTCGGCTTGAAGTTGGTGGCGGCATCTCGGCCGCGGAAGCGCTGGGCCGCCACGTCGTAGGCCATCGCGGCCTCATCCTCCTCGTTGAAGGTGCCGAGCCACACCCTCTGATGCTTCTCGTAGATTTGCGCGCCCCAGCGGCCGTTCGGCTGAGGGACGACGCCCTTGTACTTGGATGATGGCAGCTTCCTTGACTCGGCTTCGACGCCACCTTCGGGGTCCACTATTCCGCTCGCGCCGCTGCCAAGACGGCAGAGGCTCTGCGGCGGCGGCTGAGTGGATTTCGATGGCTGCAGAACGGAAACGGAGTCGCTCGTTGAGCTGAGCTCGTCCATGCAGCTGCTGTTCCCATCCATCGCTTCTTCTCCGGTCGAGATCGAGCGAGAGAGAGATATTCTTGGGCTATTTGAGGAGAGAGAGAGAAGGATTGAGAGAGAGAGAGAGAGAGAGAGAGGGAGAAAGAAAAGTATAAGATGGTGGCTATGAAAGTTCGGAGGGACTTACGATAACGGGGATATAAGTAGAGGGACTTTCCACAAGTGTTAATAGTACTTGTCGCATGTATTTCTTGGTTTTAATCATTGTTATGGTAAGGAGGAGTGTAGAACGTGTGCATACATGGGGATATATGAAGAAGTGGGCCATCGACTTGTGTGGGTCAACTCTACGAGATGATGGGTTGGGTAAGGAACGGGGAACGTTCCATATATATAGACGAGATTGTGATAACATTTATTAAATATTAAGTCGACTCATCTCATTGTTCAATTATTATTGTTATTATTATTATTGTTATTATTCTAAAGTACCTATTCATATATATATTTTATTAGATCTTCCTCGAGGGACAGCAATACATATTAAGATTTATACAATGGTATTGTATATGACTGACTCGACTTTCGGATATGAACATATCATGCATCTAAGGTGTTTGTGCATATTATTGGGATCCTCCGAATTAAAGGGACGAATTTGCGTTGTAAATTTATCTCATTAGGATAAGCACGAACAACTGAAATGTGCTCCCCTCTCCTCTGTTCCTTGTTTTCTTTATTCCCTTTTCTCTCTTTCCCCCCCTTCTCCATCCCGGGTGCTCCATCCTCTGTGTGCCGCAAACCGTTCGGATCGGGCTCCACTTGTTTGTTCCTGTGCCACCCACTCTCAAAGGTCGTAACCTTAGATTGAACGTCGCTAGGTTTTTAAGGCTGGATGGATGAAGGTCGCTGGAGCTCGAGACCCTCACAGAGAGAGAGACAGAGAGAGACAGAGACAGAGACAGAGAGATCAAGGTCGATCGGCGAGCGAGACATGTGGCGAAGCGGAGGCAGACGAAGAGGAGAGAGGGGGGCCGGGGAGATACGGTTACGACATTGCCCGAGTTATTATAACATACATGTTACTTTGTCCCGTGAACCCTAATTACTTAAAGCTCGTATCTTTTCTATACAATTCACATTGGAAACTTCATAATTTGTGTAGGGTAAAACACTTTCATTTACGGCGGTTGTCAAATTACACAAAGTGACTGATTTGGGGTGAAGGGTTCTAGGGTCGGTCCCGGTTTTACCCAAGTTACATATGTATTCTTAATTGAACAATTGTTAATGAATCATCACATCTAATGACTACAATTTACTATTATAATTCATTGACTACAACTCATATTTGACACACAAAAAATATGAAATTTTAACAAAGTAAAAGTCTCGGTCATGGATATTACCAGAAATAGAAGTTTAAACTAGTTGTTACAGATTATACACTAATTATCAGACGCTATAGAATACCGCAGGATTATGCAAAGATATAACAAGAAAAACACAAAGAGCCTGTCGGAACCAGTTTTTCAATTTTTTAAACTTAGAACCAAAACCATTCTCACCGATCCTATTTTCTGATTCCCGATTCTATCCGAAAATCATGCCCATCCTTATGGCTGATACCTTAGCCCACCAATAGTACCCTAAATTAAAGCCCGTTTGAATCCTAACACATCGTACCTGGATCAATCTGCTACGTCAATATAGAGACAATGTAAAAAGGTCCCAGATAAAAACAACATCCCACGTTTCCAAGTTGATGGGGGCTCACATGACGAGAAATACATGGTGCTAACGAGTGGACCTCGTTCTTTCCCAAGTTCATCTCCGGCTGAATGCTGACCACGAACGTGGCAGGTCCTTTTCCATGTACTATCCTCTTTTTTCTTTTCTTTCATCCGAGCAAAAATATGCCCATATGAAAATCTTTCATGTATATCAAGAAAAGCATTAACGCACATGTCAATAGCACTCGGTCGTGTCATTCATTTCCTAGGGTGGCCGTACACTCCATTCGGTCTCACGAGCCGTGCACCACAACTTTGATCATCGAGAATTGAGACAGATGCTGCTGATCAGAAAATATTTTATAAGCTCGTTTCGTAAATATAGTGCGAATTCTTATTATTATTTTTTACTTATTTGTGTACCTATATTTGTCTAATGAAATGATTTCGGTGTGGTCGTAACAGATAATGTCCCCGTTGCGATTGTTTTGCGTACGACTTCGCAAGTAAAATATCGCCCCTTCACTAACATTTTCCCTCACCTCAGCCGCTTTGAAACTTCTCAGAGTATAACCCCTTGAAATTCAATCTGGACCATCACTTGCGATGTCGTCGGACCCACGGTTTGATCGGGTCGTACGCTTTGGGTCGAATATTCCTATGGTCTGGCGTAAGGAAGAGCATCACGCATCCATGTCATGTCCCCCTGGTCACACACGGTGGAGCAAGTGCAGGAAAAAGTGTGTTTGAAAAGAGTGGAAAATCAAGGAACAAAGATGCTGAACGGGTCGTTAAAACCGCGTTGGAAGAGCTGATGCTTTTGACTGCCCGCCACACATAATCCCTTGCCAATAATGGTGCCCGTTTTTGAGCTATACAAGTTGCGCATATCCATATTGATGGGTCCAAATGAGCCGATATCTCTAGCAAATGACAGAACGAACTTTGTTGCAATCTATTTAATCGGGTCTTTTGAAGCGATTTTTCTTTGTTTATGAATCTTAAGGGGCAATGTTTTCCCACACCACATCTACTTCTACGTCGAATCCAACTTAGTTTTAGTAGTTCATTTTCCGATTAGGGGAGATGATGGGGAATTTTTGGAAGATTTCTCAAAATCTGAGTGGTGCGGTGGACCCACGTTCGTCAAGTTGATAGAAAACCGAGAACTCGAGTCAGTGGATTCTACATTGGGGGTTCGATGGTTTTATGTTGGTCCTGATTTGCCATCGGAAGGGGGGGTCCCGCTCGAGTAGATTCCCGCCTATGCTCATTTTGCATGTTAGTAACTAATTGATTAATCAATTGCGGGTATCGATTTTGGACCGTCATTAAATGATATTTTATATTGAGGGATTTATGTTGATGCGACCTCAGATCCTTTGAACGCGGGAAAGGTGCGAACCAAACCGAATTGAATTGAATTTTCTTTTTCATTTTGGGAGGAGGATGGCTCTGAGCAAGGCCTTAAAAGGCTCAAAGAAGATAAGGGGAGGGAGAGCCTCAGTGGAGGTGGGAAGTTTGGGGCTTCTCACTTCTGCTGAAGTTAGCTCTCTCGAACTCCTCCGCATTTCTTCTCTTCAGGGAAGAAAAAGATTTAGAGGAAATATGAGGACTTCCAAGTGAAGAAGATAGACTTCACGTCTGCTTCGATAGGCTATCACTGGGTAAGGCTAGTATAATAACTTTCCGTGTTTGAAATGATGGAGGGCAATTTCGGCTCTCGCGGTCCAACCACTAACGCGAAATCAACCCGCAGGGTTGGAACCGTTCCCCCGGTTGATTTCGCGTGGGACAAGAGAAGAAAGGAAATGAATTGGCCAAACTTTTGTCATCCGATTTGGACCATACTCACGTCTCCAGTGCTACGTTTCATATTTATTCTCAGAAAGCTTCCATTCGGCCACGTGGCTCTTTTTTAACATCACCAGTTATATATTTTAGTTGTTTATCTATTACGGTACAGTATGAGTTTAGAGTGGAAATTAATACATAATATAATTTGATTAGTGAAAAACAACTTGTCTAATTAGACAATATATTATCCCTCGCCGAGCAGCCGATTGAGGTTAGCTTGCCGGCTAAGAGCAAAACCTGAATGGCTAAGAGACTTGTGATTCCCCTTACGTGTCTTATAATTAAGTTAAGTGCGTTATCTTTTCTTTCTTTCTTTTCTTTTCTTGACCAATCGTTATTATCTCTTAACATATCCCACGTTCGATCAAACAAGAATCTCTCCATTGCCAATCGATTTCAAGTTTGGGTACTATACAGTTAATTTATTGCACCATTGCGTGCCCATTGGACGTTACCTACTGTTTACCGACTATTTAAGCTTGAGGCTTTGATTCGAGTTTGGTCTCGGTCAATACATAGTGCATCCCGAGCGAGCTTGCATGCATGCATGGAGATCGTCATACCAGCACGTGCTGATCTGATTTTTCTCGGTTAGGGAGGACGTCAAGTGGGGCGAAAAGGCACAGAAGCTGCTAAGGTTCGTGAGTCATCCGATTTGGTTCTTATCCGATGCCGTGCCTAACATGGCTCGTGGCTCTGAGGGATCACATGCGTGCACTTAAACCACCTGTACAGAGATTCATGAATTTGTTGTTATCATCGCCTTTGTCCTGTTGGTACTAATACAGCAATACTATTATCGCGATCGATCCCTCGCGATTCAAAAGATCAGAAAAATTACTTTTTCATGATGATGTTGGGCACTGCGCCACTTTCCGACTTCCGAGGGTTGTGCTTTTGTAAAGTTGGAGATGACATAGTACATGACTCAGGATTAACACGACACATCATGTCCACTAAAGAAAAGCCACACACTTGCGGCCGTTGCCATGACAACCTCGAAGGGCATGGGAGGAGGGAAGATGGAACACGTTTCTGTTGGATCGTCATGCGCGAGGGGGAATCTTGAATTTGGATGATCTTGGGGGTGTTGATGGCGTGTCATTTCGCATGCTTTATGTTGTTTATTATTCAAACCCACGTGCATATCATTGGTACAGTTTGAGAATGATGCCTCCAATAAGTACGACAATTCAATTACTTGGGGTGAATCTGGTGAAATTTATTTGTGTAGGCCTCATCATAAAATACCTAAAAATAGGCATTTCCAATGTATGCAAAAGCACAATAAATAACAATATACTATTCACAAAATAAGTCAATGGAAAATCTATACTTAAATTCAGGAAAATAATTTTCTTTTTAAAAATCGAAATTAATTTTTCAAAATATAACTAGGTATTAGTTTTTAGACCCGAAACTCTACACTTGGGCACAGAAATCCCAATGCTGGATCCTAGGTTTCTTGCATCCAAGACCAGGTCTTCAGTGCTCAGGCCCATCGAGGCCGGGCCTGCGATTTGGGTGGGCATCCACGGCGCTCGCACTTGAGTCTATCAAGGTCAAGTCCAGAACCTTGGTCCCCGCGCTCGAATCTATTGAGGCAAGCCCAAAGCCTCGGTGCCCATGCCCGATGCCTCGGCACCCGGGCCCAGGTCCACAACGGCCGAGCACGGGATCCCAATACCCAAGCTCGAATCCCCAACACTTGGGCCTGGGTCCATAAAGGCCGTGCCCAAGTCCCTGATGCTTGAACTTTGGTCCATGGCACTTGGGCCTAGGTCCACAAAGGCCATGCCTAGGTCCTCGATGCTCAAGCTCGGGTCCTTGTTGCCGGAGCCAGGTGTATTGAAGCCAAGGCTTGGGAACCTGATGCCTGTGCCCGGGTCCATCAAAGTCGAGCTCGATACCCTAGTGCTTGCGCCCAAATCCATCAAGGCTAGGCCTGGGATCTAGGTGCCCATGCTCCCACCCTCGACGCTCGGGTCAGGGTTCATCGAGGCCAAATTGGGGACTCTAGTGTTTGTACCTGTTTGTCCATACACAAGTTAGTAGCGCTTGAATTGTGTATGTCTATTAAGGAAAATTAAATCAAATTTTTTATACCAAACGACGGAAAATATTTTTTAGTTAATTTTCAGATTTCAGTCAAATACCTAAAAATATTGTTATTTTTCTGGATAACATTTTCCAAAAATATCACATTTTTTGCAAAACAAACAAAGCCTTAATTTAAATGGGTTATGTTAACCTGAATAGTAACATGGTATATATTATCTGTTTCTTTTTATGTTACTTACATAATTTTATTATTTACCACTAATACTTATCATCATCGTACTTTGAGTATAAAGCTTTGCTAGATTTCTTAGAATGAATTTAAATTTTTTTTCGTAAATAAACCAGAAAAGAATCCCGACCAAAAACAAAAAAACTAGAAAAGAAATGACTTTTAAAACGTTGCTTACACGAGTTTCAAAGCCCATTGCGTACTTGACTTATTTATTTGTATACCCTAAACTTGACACCGTAGAAATGCCATTTGCAACCTGAATGACAATCCTCATTGGTCATTGCTACCCCCATAAGCCTAAACCAATTACATGTAAAATGATGAAGAGTTTGGCTAAAAGCAATTTCAAATATTCAAAACAAAATACGAGGAACGAGAATTATGAAGGACAAGTGAAGCAATTCATCGATGTTCAAGTCTGGTTCACTAAATTGGTGTAATAAATGATCTGACAAGCTATTATCAAATGTTAGAGATGACTCACTTGCTTAAATGTCTACTCGCAGTTAGCCACGTCACTTAGTATATCCATATTGTAATCTGGTCTTGACAAAACCTAGTAGTGCTCATTTGTCCAAGTCCTCGTGTCAACACCCAATTCCTTCAAATAACAAGATACAAGGGAATACAAATTTTCTGAGATAGTTCCATCTAGATCAACTCCGAGAGAAATTCTAATTCCACAAAAGTGATTGAGTTCTTCATATGCCTCTCAGGACACTCAGTAAAACATCAAATGATCCCTAGTTTCATCAGGAGAAACACATAGCATACCAACATAAGGAGGAGAAAAAATTATTTCACAAAAATAGAAGTACGCTGTGGAACGTGCAAAAAGGAATAAAACCACATACCCAGCAGCTTCCTCCATGCACCTGTTATGATTGCTAGCAGTGCTACCAAATACAAATTACTGCATTGTTTTCATGTTCGTATACATGTTAATAGTCAAAACCTGATTTTGATGGGTAATCTTACCATGAAGATTACGTCTACCTCCTGAATTAATTTACCCTAAATCCGCGGGTAGGTTGGTGCAACTGCGTTTTGGGTTAAAAAGAAAATATTGAAATCTTCAGATGTCAATCCCAATTTGCTTCGACTTTGCATTTTCTTGAACAATACGAATGACGGGAAAAAAAAAAAAAAAAGGATTTTGACAATTAATCCCTTTTTTTTTCTTAAATAAACGGAGTCGAAAGCGATTGTTACAACGTTTTTTCTTACGTTAGGTGGCGGCAAGAGCGTAACTAGTATGTAGAAGCAAGAAATGACGTATATTAAGGTTCCTAGACTCCATCGAAACATCTTCAATCTTCATATTCAACAACATACCCTCTTAATTGCCTTGGCGTCCCTTTCTTATCCTACAACATGTTTCTCTCTCTCTCTCTCTTCCTACTTCATGTAATGGAGTCAGCAAAAGCGACGAGTTATGGTTATGCTTGATCCTCGCGCGACGAATGGACCAAGACTTCGTAATTTTTGGTCAAACCACGCGATATCTATGTGCCCGGGTGAAGTAGAACTTAGCCGACGTTGTCTTGCAATGCAAGAATTTATTCAAGTCTTTTAGTATTTTCTAGAGAGAGAGAGAGAGAGAAAGAGAGATTTAAGATGGGGATCTGCAACGCAAGTGGCCCTAGTGGTGGTTGTCTGGGCCGCATATGGTGGCTCTGACAGCGACTAGCAACTTCAGCACCTATTTACGGGGGTGGACTGGGTCGGCAAAGATGCAGAAAGAGAGAGGAGAGAGGAAATCCGATTAGGGTTTTCTTTTCTGGGTGTCCGTGTGATTTTTCAATGAATATACGGACATTTTTGGTCAAATCAGCGTGCTTCTGTTCTTAATTTAGATGCAAGGAGACCAATCCAATGATCGATAAAGTCAAATTCTGTAAGAGTTGAAGATTCCATACAAACAAAGAGTTCAGATAAGAATACGTGATTTCTTTTGCTATATAGACTATTATTAAATTTGATGGATCTTATGTGAGATTCAATAAATTTAGTACGAATTGTTGAAATATTGTCAGCTTGACAATAGGTCTCATATGCTTTTTATATATAGGGAAAATTATCTGAAAAGTCTTAAACCTATTGTACTTTTACCAATTTAATCATTAACCTTTTAATTATGTCAATTAAGTCCTAAATCTTTTCACCTTTTTTCCAATTGAATCCATCCGATCAATTTTTCCCGAAGATCGCTAACATGATGGCCAACACTAATATGGAAATTTTTTAATAATGTTTTTGAAATTTTTTATTGATTTTTTCTTTTCTTCTCTTTTCTTCCTTACTTTTTTCTTCTTCTTTTTTTCATTTTCTATTCTTTTATTTTTCTTTCTTTTTCCCTTTTTCTCTCTGATGGCCATCATCGGGCTTAGGTGAGGGCCACCCTCACCCAATTTGACGAGGGCAGCTCTTGTCTAAGGCCTAGTGGAGGGAAAAAGCGAGAAAGAAAAAAGAAATAAAGAGAAAAGGAAAAAAAAAAGAAAAAAGTAAAGAAGAAAAAGAGAAGAATAGAAAAATAAAAAATTCAAAAAAATGTTAAAATATTATTAAAATTGTCCATGTTATCACTGACCGTGCCACGTAGGATGACTGACATTCACTTTAGTGATTTCTGGCCAATGATGGACTCAATTAATAAAATATGAAAAAATTTTAAGACTCAACTGGCACAATTAAAAAGTTTAGGACTAAATTGGCAAAAGTGTAATAGGTTTAGGACTTTTTGGATAATTTTTCCTCATATATCTATGTGTGTAGTCTCCCTCCACCTATAAGCTTAAACTTTTGAATTGGACTTTTGAACATTATATCAAAGCCAATGCTATATCTTTCACCGTACATCCACTTCCATTAGTCAAATTTCATGTGACACTCTCTTAATCCAGCTTAATGAGTTGGAGGGGCTATATAAGACTGTTATCAAGTGACGTGTGACAATATTTCAAGAGCCCCTCTCACATGCAAGCCAAATTCAATTGGACTTCTCTACATGTAGGAGGGCATGCAATAGATTGGTAGCTACGTACGCAACCCCTTGTAGTTGCTTTACTCGACACACAACTCTCCACAATATAATTGGTCCTGCATGCCGCAAGAGTAACCTCATTGGCTGGGGGAAGCGTGTGCTTAGCAGGATAAGGTTCATTCTCAAGCCTCAAGCTCACATCAGAGATTGTTGTGCATTATTTGCATGTCCGGACAGACAACTCTCCATCTCTTATCCTTGGAATCATATTATTTTGTTCTTGCTCTAGAACTTCATAAATAAAGTTGGACCCCCACAAGGAAAGAATCCAAAGGGTCTCGTTTACTTTGACTTGATCAATGGGGTTGATGAAGGGGACGGGACACGGAGAGGTTTGCTTCGAATTTGGTCATGAAAACTGAAAGTAGTAGTAATGATAAGGTTAAGTATGTTATGGGGTTGAAAGAACATTCTATTACTCTATTATATTCATATGTCAGAACATCTGGAAGATTGCCATAAGGAATTTTCTTGGAAGAAGTATTTGCTAGGAATAAAGCATAGAGTAAGACAGCAGCTTTACTACAAGGACACGGTTTTTGAATGACAAAACAACAAATAAAGATGCCACGCGAAGAATAGTCTGAACATCCTAATCATTTCTTTTTAGTTGATGGGAAACCCCACTTGAGTTAGGTGAGTAAAATCCCAGACACACAAGATACCCCACCAATTTCCAGGAGCCAGGTAAAAAATTGAGCCAAAATTCACAGGAACCATCCAAATATATGAAAACCGCACTCAACGATGAAGGAAAATATGGCCCCCTTCAAAATAATAAATAATTTAAACATAACTTCTTGAGAGTAGTCAAGGAACCACTCCAGACCATATCATGTAAGGGTCATTTTTTAGCACGAAAGATGAAAAGGATTTGTCTTATAATTTTAAGAGCAGGTTTAAGCTTACTTATCTTACTATAGTAGGTAAGCGCTAATACGAAATCTACAAATAAGTCATCCATCTTGAGTTAAAGATGGTGGAATAGTCTCCATCAGAGAATATAATACTTGTTCAATGTGTATGTTCACGTGTAATTCTCCATCTCCATTTTCAAAGACCGAGACTTTTCCATCTGACAGAAAGGGGTCCTCTTTTTTCCGTGTGGAAACAAAGAAGACGAAGCAGACATCAAGAGTGACCTGGGAGTTCGTGGTATCGACATGTCATTGCAAAGCCACCATGCGAGACGAAAAGTCAAGAGAAGTTGGCCACTTGAGCCGGTACAGTTGTCTGCCAATGCACCACTAGGGATCCCACGGTCTCTCTTGTTGTCTTCCGTCCCGGATCGCAACCCTTTCTCCCTCGGTTCAAACGTCGTCGCCATTACTGCTGCTAGAGGTGAGCGTGGTTCAGATGGGCAGTTCCCGACATGGAACCAGGAACTGTCCAATTAGGACCGATTTCGAGAAATTAGAGCTGAAAATCGCCCGTTGGTCGGTTCAGTTTCTGAGTGGATCCATGAAACCAATTCCACCAAATTTCACGTAAAAGGAAATGATCAAGAGTGAGAGAGGGAAGCAATAAACAGCTAAAGGCGCGACCATGCGTTGATGAGAATTGGGAGTCAAGCTTTAGATAAGGGATTTTATGATTTTCATTTTTCTAAAAATGTTTTCTTTTTCTTTTGGTTGAAAATTTTCTAAAAAAATTATATATATGTATCCGGTCTGGGTGGGCGGTTTCACATCTAGAACCTAGAACCGGACCGGTACTCATTAGTTCTAATAAATTAGAACCGGGAACCGGATCGGTCCTTATAGGAGCTGCCGATTTCGAGCTGGTTCGATCCGATTTCGGACTGTCTGGGCGATTCTCGATTTCTTTGCACACCCCTAGCTGCTGCTACTTTGTTCAAGTTGCCAACTATTGCGACCCCCTAGAATTTTCATCTCAAGAGGGAAAATGGCGTAGCCTGGTACGTGCTAAGTTTAACTTAACTTGGACTTTCCCAAATCCATACTATATCGCGATTTGTGGTTTAGGTTTTTTAACCTATAAGTGATTTTTGTTTAGGAGTCGCTACTAATTAATTCACAGAGTGTGTCGATTAGAAACCTAAGTAAAGTGACAGGAGAATCACCCTACTCCTACTAACTAGAGATTAAATGAGTTTGGGGACTTGGTTACACTAATTGAATGACTAGTGCCCTTTCAGTATCTATCTGTTTTTTTTTTATAAGGCCCTTTCGATACCTTTCATCCTGTTCATTTGAGAAAATATTTGTTAAACAGTTTGGATTGATTTGAAAACCTATCTCCTAACATGTAAGATGATCAAACGAGTGCATAATCATTGGTGATTATCAATCAAGATAGATATGTGGCCTAAGGTTCTAATTCTTACTAAGGTGACAACATTCAAAACATGACAAATAATGCAATTATGTTCTAATTAGAAATAACATGAATAATAATAATACAACAGTAGTCAAAATAATGTGCAATTGTATAGTCCTATAGGCTTATCTGATTTAGAAATAGTTATTAATCAAAATAATTCACAAAATTTAGAAAAATATTCAAAAATACTAATTTCTAAACTATTTCTAATTAAAAAAAGAATTTTTTTAATTAAAAATAATGAAATATTAATATAATATTCAACCAGGTTGGGTTGGCGGATCAAGATCTAGTTAGAACCGACCCGGATTAATGGACCCAACCCAATGCGTTGACTCGGGTCGAATCTCTGGATTTGAACTGGGTCGAGGTCAACCCAGGTCGTTGACCCGGGTACTCAATCGGGGTCGGCTTGGTTCCTGCATGCACAAGCACGCGGGGACGTCGGCCGAGTGAAATTCGACGTCTTGCCGGCCGACCCATACCAACTCTCGCCTGGATCTTACCTCTAGAGATCACCACAAGGCCTTCTTAGCCATTTAGCTTGCCGTCCAACCTCCTGCTTGTTGGCCAGCAACCAAAACCAATTCAGCCTCATTAAGGCATTTCATCAAACATCTGGCGTTCATAATTAAAACAAGGTAACTATGACCTATTTTGAGACTTTGGCCTACTCTGATGGCCACAGCTCACCTCCAACAGTGAGTCTAGACCATGAATAGGATCAATATGGGCTGGGATTCAAGAAAAAAACAAAAGTAGTCTTGGCCAATCTAAACCCAAAAAACAACGACGAACAAGGGATTAGGGAAGAACATGGCTGGCTCAGGCCACCTTAGGAGACCACATTGACCTAACCTAGGCCCACCCAGTAGTGGTTCTAGCTTCTATAGGCACTCACTAGTCCCCTCAGGCTATCTAGCCGACCGGATGACCTCGAGATCATTGGCCGAGGGACCAAAACATCTTGATGTCTCTTGGACCTTTCGTCGAACACATGGCACGCATGGCCAAAAACAAGGAACATTGATCTGTTTAGGGGATCCGACCTGCTCCGACAGCCACGACTCACCTTCAACGGTGACGTGTGGCCTAAGAGCGAGGTCGGTATGTCAGGATTCGCGCGGAACTGCCAGCGCGAGTCCCGGCCAACTTGCATAGAGAAAGTAGGGCAGAATAAGAGAATTCGGGGTCTGAGTAAACTCATCGGTTGGAGGCGTTGGCTTGGAGGATTGCTGCCAGCTCTAGCTCGGCGGGGAGGCTCTTGTTGCTTAGTCCTTCTTCCTGCCAACAAAAGTCCTAAACTTTCTCACTCAATCTCTCTATATCTCTCTTTTCCTTTCTACTTTGTTCTCTCTCTCTCTCTCTCTCTCTCTCTCTCTCTCTCTCTCTCTCTGTGGCCTGCATATGTCCGAGCCTCTCTCTCTTCTTCTCTGGTCTTTTTATGGCCGACAACTACCTGCTACTGCTCCATTAACTCCTTATTTAACTCACTTGCATCAGCCTACTCTGCATCTTGACATTTGTGGCCATTTTAAGCTAGTGCAGGGGATTGGTCTATTCCTCTACTTCTCGGTGTCCATGGCAGTGATGAGGGGAAGAGGAGAGAGGGAGAGGGGCCGGGCTGAGCGGTGAAGGAGCTGCAAGGGCTTTGCATGGGCAAAGGAAGTGGCCGTAGCCATCGGTGCACAAGGGGAAAGAGAGAGGAGGGGGTGTGCTCGCGCGAGGAAGGAGGAGGAAGAAGAAGTGGGCTGGGCCAACTTCTGTGTAGAAGGGAGGAGAGGCTGGGCTAGGGTGGGCCGAGCTCAGTCCCGCGCAGAAAGGGAGAAGAAAGGAGAGGGTCGAGTCGGGCTAGCCTTAGCTCGGCCCGATCTAATTTTCTTGTTTTTTTATTTTTTTAATTAATTTTAAAAAAGGAAATATATTCTAATAATGAAAAAATACACCTAAAGTTTATTTTTTTTTTTTTTTTGATGGTCACCTAAAGTTTACTTGTATTGCAATAAAATGAAAATATTTTTTGGTTTAGGAATTAAGGATATTAACCCTTAAATTTTGTGTAATCAATTTTTGGGCTATTAAAAATAGGTGTCAACATCAACTATGCGTATAATATGATATTTCTGTGTTGTATCAGAACAAATATAAACATGCATGAGTATGTGCATTGTCGCGACCGACCTCCGGAGGTCTTTTTATTGGACATTTTAAAAGAGGAGGTTTCACCTGGTACACGACTTAAGGTTCAAATTTTTAACATGCAAGTGGTTTATATCGCGGAGTCACCACTAATCAATTTGGGATGGGTCGATTAGAAACCCAAATAAGGTGACGGAAGAATCACCCTATTCCTACGAACCAGAGATTAACTGAGTTCGGGACTTGGTTACACTAGTTGGATAACTAATGCCCTTTCCGATACCTTTTTACCCTGTTCAATTTTGAAAACATTTGTCAGGTAATTTTTGATTGGTTTTAGGATCTTTTTTCTAACATATGAGGTGATCAAACGAGTGCGTAATCAGAAATGATCAGCAGTTAGGAACACAACAATTCTTGCAGCCTAAGATTCTAACCTTAACTAAGTTAGATGACATTCAAAACACAACTCATACAATTGTATTAAAAATATGCATAATAATATGACGGTAAAAAAAAAACATGCAAAATACTATCATGTAACCTCAGGCTTATTTAATTTAAACAAAAAAAAAAAAACATACATAATAATATCACATTAAATTAAAACAACAAATAAATCACATAATAAAAAATATTTTTTAAAAAAATGATTTGATTTTTTTTTTGAAAAAAAAAAAAATAATACATAAAAAAAAAAAAATACAGAAAAAAAAATTAAAAATTAATTTTTTTAAAAAAAAAATAAAAAAAATTAAATTAATTTTTTTTAAAAAAATAAAATTATATTATATTAAAAACGGGTCGGGTCGATTAGGTCCGACCCGGTCAACTAAAAACCGGGGTCGATCGACCGGGCATTGACCTCGAGTCAACCGGGGACCGGGTGTTGACGATCCGGGTTGGTCGGTTGACCGGGTCAGTTGATCGACTCGGGTGTTGACCCGGTTAAATTGGCTAAACGGGAACACCGTCGAGCCTCAAATTGGTCAATTGGTGAGCCTCGGGTGTTGACCACCGATCGGGCCGGCCGATAAGCAAATAAAAAAATAGCCTCTTTGAGGCATTTTATCGAACACACGGTGAACGGCTAAAAAAAAAGGGAATCCCAACTGTTTCAAGGCCTCGCCATCCTTGGGACAACCATTCTTACCTTTGTCGACAGCGCGAGACGGTGGGGGACGGCGGTGTGGGCGGGACTCGTGCGAAACGGCCGGCGTGGGTCCCGGCCAAACCGAGAGCAAAAACAAGGAAAACAGAGTGATTCGGGCCGGGGGACGACTCACCGATCGAGGATGCTTCGGGATGGTTTTCCGACGGCTTTGCGGGCGACAATACAGCTATGGGTACCTATAAAACATACCCACCGATCTTCCTTCTCTCTCTTTTCTCTCGGTCTCTATCTCTATTACTCTGTTTTTCTCTTTTAGTTGGCCGGGGTCTCTCTCTCTCTCTCTTTGGCCTTTTATAGGCTGCGACAGTGGCCCTATGCATCGGCATGACAAAGGCCTGCACCGGCCTACCTGCCTCGCGACTTTCGCGGCCATGGTAGGCGGTGCAGAGCAGGGCGGAGCAAACAAGGGGGGCCAATTCAGAGAGCTCGGGGAAGAGAGGAAGAAGAGAGAGATGGTCCGGTTTTTTTGGGGACGGACCGGCCTTAATGGCTGGGCCAGGGGCGGCCGCCTCACCGCCCCGGGCCGGATGGGGACGGCACGAATGGCTGCGGCATCACCCCGCCGTAACAAGGCAAACAGTGGCTGGGAAAATGTTGATGCTCGACGCAAGGGAAGAAGGAAGGGGAGAAGGAGAGTTGGGCCGAGCTGGGTCCAGCCGCGGGGGAAAGAAAAAGAAGGAAAAAAAGAAGCGGGCTGGGTCGCGCGGAAGAGGGGAAAAAGGAAAAGAAAAAGAAAGAGAGCGGGCTGAGGACCCACGCGGGGGGGGAAGAACGGGATGAGCCGGGCCTGGCCCTGACCGCCCAACTCGATTTCTTTTTTTTGCAATTAATTTTTTTTAAAACTCTAATAGATCCTATTAATGCAAAATGTGTCTAATTTCTATATGCAATGCATTTAAATTAAAATAATTTTTGTTTTAGGAATTAAAGAAAATTAATTCCTAAATTTTGTGCCATTAATTTTGGGTAAATTAAAAATAAGGGCAAAAGTACACCACAAGTGCCATAACTTATATACGGAGATCAGAGTGCCATAACTTTTTCTTGGATCACTTTGACGCTAACTTTTTTGGAAAATGATCACTTTAGTGCCACTTTGACATGGCCAACGGAAATCTGGCGTGGCTTTTTTTTTTTTTGGCAATTAATTTTTTTTAAACTCTAATAGATCCTATTAATGCAAAATGTGTCTAATTTTTATATGCAATGCATTTAAATTGAAATTTTTTTTATTTTACCAAAATTAAAAAAAATTATGGCACCAAAATTTTGTGCCATTAATTTTGGGCAAATTAAAAATAGGTGTCAACAACTACCCCTCTTTGAAGGTGAGCTCGTAGAGATTAAGCTCGCAGAGGTTACGTTAAAAAATAAAATGACATCTAAATTTGGCCCATGCATGCTCAATGAATGTTAATTTTTGGCGAGACCATGAGTCTCATTTTTTGTAATGCGATAAGATAATGCATGCTAATGCCAATAAAAAAACATACTTGGGGCTACCTACCTTGCCGGAGGGTATAATAATTCTAAATATTTGGTATCATGTGTTAAGGACTCGAACCTATTTTCGGTAGCCTCAATTGAATTTCCTTTGTCTAGGATTTGAACCTATCTTCGATCACCTTGACGAGAGAAAATATTTATCTAGGACTCGAACCTTTCTTTGGTTGCCTTGACTGGGGAAATCGCTTGTCTAGGATCCAAACTTATCTTCGGTCGCCTTGACTGGATTTTATTTGTCCAGGATCCGAACCTTTTTAGTCGTCATGAATAGGGAAATCATCTGTCTAGGACTCGAACTTATCTTCGGTCGCCTTGACTGGATTTCATTTGTCTCGGATCCGAACCTACCTTCGTTGCCGTGATTGGGGAAATCGCTTACATAGGACTCGAACTTATCTTCGGTCGCTTTGACTGGATTTCATTTGTTCGTCTAGGACCCAAACCTTTCTTCGGTTGCCTTGACTGACTGGATTTGTTTATCCAGGACCCGAATTTTTCTTCGGTTGTCTCGACTGGATTTTGTTTGTCAAAGTACCTTGGGGGTCTTCGCCCAAAGATTTGACGATTTGCTTGGTGAGTTTGACGGTTTGAAAAGACTCAACAATGAGTTCTCGCGAGGATTTGATTTGATGAACAGAGGGTCATTCCGTGCTCAGAGGGGTACCAAACAAAGTTACAGGATCAATCAATCAATGTTCAGTTGGTGAATAGAGGGGTCAGTCCAATGTTCAAGGAGTACCATAACAATCATAGATTCATGGATTTTTGGAACTAGGCATGGGTAAAATATACTTACCTAGGCATGTTTATGCCTCTTAAGAGTATGTCTCATGTTAGACAAGTTTTTCTTTATGCAAATGCATACGTATTCATTGGAGAAATAAACAACTGAGGTTATTCTTGAATATTGTATGAAATATCTTGACCAGCTGGTCAAGATGCTTTTCTTTTTCAAAGGAACGCTTAGTTTATCTTATGGGTAGTTTGAAAAGAATCCTGATGAAACACCTGGGATTTCTTACTCGGAGGTTTGATGCATCATCTGCTGAATAACAGACCTTTTTCGAGGCATCTCCCTTGGGATGATAATGAGGGCTCCTCTAGCACTCGAATTTTTGTATTCTATTACTAGGGATTAAAACTCTGAACTATCAAAGACGATTAGCACAAATTTGCATACATTCATCAAGGATAGACAAGCTGGGCTATTCTAGAATGTATATTTGTAAGTTCATGCATGATGATTTTGCCATATTTGCATTATCAAACATCCACCAAGGGTCAATCAAGACAATTTTTTGCTTGCTAGGTGGACTTGTCGAGATGATGAACGAAGGACTTTCAGTCAAAAAGGACTTTCCACTTGCTCTTATTGAAAAATGGTTGTTTATCCCGACCATTAAGGCGGAAATATCGAAATCATTCAATCTGACCACTATTACATCCACAAGGATCTGAATTTTCTTGCAAGTGGTACGACGCTACCAATCTAAAAGGTCTTCTTCAAGATTGTAATGCTGGCTTGGTCAGAGGTTTAACAAAGGTGACTGTCTAAGTCAAGGCCATGAAAAAAAATGTTTTGCAATCATCTCTAGGTTTACAAGTCAAAAACTCTACAAAACGAGATAAAAATAGTCTTGCTTGCACTTCCTCGAGAGTTGTTTAAAAGCATTTGAAATTCCACATTGATTCAAGTGCCTTAATTAGAAGAGACTTCATGAGGGATGTAACGTGGGCTTGGTTTACAGATTAAGGGATGAAATGATCGTTAGGCTAAAAAATATGTGTAAGGGTGAGAATTAGTGATCCTCTTGGCATTGTCACCAGTCTTCTTTTCCACCATCAGGATCCTTTTGGAAGACTCCTTAGGTAATCTTGTGTTTTAGCATCTTTGACAATTTTTCTTGAAGAGCTTCCGTGTCAAGCATCTTCCTAGACACTATTCTACCTCTATCCCAATTGCTTTATCAAAAAATAGGTTTGTCTTCATCTATCATGTAA
Organism: Syzygium grande; assembly: GCA_024733475.1. Classification (NCBI taxonomy): domain Eukaryota; kingdom Viridiplantae; phylum Streptophyta; class Magnoliopsida; order Myrtales; family Myrtaceae; genus Syzygium; species Syzygium grande. The sequence continues at coordinate 35,550,507 of JAMXDD010000007.1, forward strand.
CAGATCTTTGTCAAGATAGAGTTCTTAAGCAGGAATTTGTATCAAAGGAGAACTCAAGTTTAAACCCTTTGGGATTATCTATTCTACACTATTTAATAACTTTGAGGTATTTAAGAGCACTTTATCACGCTCAGAGATCTCCTCAGCTAAAACTTCACTGTTTTTCATAGTAGTTACCTGGAAATTAGGGACTCCTTTCTCTTAATCTTTTTCATCGTTTTTCTTCTTCTCTTTTTCTTTTTTTTTATTTTTTATTCATGGGCATTGTCCTTGTTTTTACCAGGCATACCGCTTTTTCATGCCCCTAATTTTCAGCATTTTTTGCTGTTCTCTTGGTGCTATTAGGACTAGCCTAGATAAGTTTGAATAGAACAATGTTACTAGGCTCTTGGAGTTTTCATCTTCATTTGTTACTTTGGACCCTAACGCTCAAACTGTGGTGACTTTTGCTTTGCCTCGGTGTGAGGAATGATCACCAACTGGGTTCATACAAAATGAAATCACTGACCCAATTGGGCTAAGAAGGGATATAAGTGTATGGAATAGAAAAAGAATTGCTCTTCATCATCTTAGGACATTTAAATTATCGCGAGAGTTCATCTGCAATAAAAACACTCAAAGATTAATGCAAGTGAGAGTAAGAAAATTTCTATTCATCTTTTCATCTTGTGCGAGCTGTTGCGGCTGATAATCATAGAAACTTTTAGATATTACAAACTCCTTATCATTCTTATCTTGCTCAGTGAAAACATCATTGTTGTCAATAAGATATTGGCATTTTGGACATGCGTTAGTTTGCTACTTCTCTCTTGACAAAGCCCTCTTAGCCTCGACTGTTCGACCGTCAATGGTGTGTTTGTCTTGAATGACTCCATCGAGGATTGCTGGACTTGTGAAAACGACGAGATCGAAGCCACGGGGGCAGTGACAGAAAGGGAGGGAAGCTCTTCTTGCTCCCTCTAAATTTGAGTCCTTCCTGTGATGCTGGTTACCTCAAGCTGCCCCAATATGGGGTAGTTCTTGACAAGGATGATTTAAAAGGAATCTCTGAGTGTATGGGCTCAAAAATGGTTAAGCAAATGATTAATGGTAGTGTATGAGGCAGAGAAATGAACTGTCTCTCATCATTTTGGCTACCGTATCTTATGGCGAGAAATCTCTTCACCTTATATAAATGAAACCTTTTCACTCATCTTCCAGGAGTTTAATACGTGAGAATGTGTATAGATTAAGGATTACCTCTCATCATCTTGACACACCTTGTTCAATACATCAGAGCAGTTTGACACCATTCGTTGAATCGTCAAAATTTTCACAAGGAATTGGCGAATTAAACAGGTAAAATTACCATGCAAGAGTCCTTTCCACATAATGCACTCAAGGAAGATAGTATCTATTTTCTTTAATTATTTCTTCATTTTTGTTTCTTTCTACTCTTATGAGGAGAGTTTTTTAGTAAAAGAGATTCTTACATATACTGTGATAGTGAGGCATACCTGCAAGGTAATAAGAAAGATCGTGTTAATGAATGTCTTTTTAAGGGATAGGAATTGAAAACGATACAACATTACCCTTCGTGATTCCATTCATTGGACATTCAACTGATAACTCCTTGAGTTTTCTCGGATGTTGATAATTCCCTTTTAATAAGAATAAGAGCTTATGTTAGAAACGAGAGGATTGAAGGTGAATTGAGAATGATACAAATTACTCTTCTTCCATTTTACCTTCAAAACTAGCGAGTTTTTCTCTTCTTTAATTTGTTCAGCTTTCTCTATCTCAGTCTGCTCCTCCATGCTCTTAGTCTCGAAGCTTGAATGAAATCCTCTATAATTAAGGGTGCTTCCAGGTAGAGGACTTTATTGTCAGCATGCGCTGTGTTAATGTAGTTCTAGCATGTCGAGGAGTTTCTCGGTAATGCTATGATTCTTGACTGCACAGGCATGTACAATTGCTTGCATGAGGATCTTCGCAGCAAAGTTAATCTCTACTTTAAAGGTTTTTGACAGACGTAGGCGTGATCGCCATCGAGACTTCGATGGTTGTCAGGATCAGACTTTGACACCATTTTATCATGTACAAAATCTTTTCCGGTTAGATCCACCGACAAGAGTGTTCTTATCAATAACTTTTCTGCCAATTCTCTTGTTATCAATTGGGACATAGAAGTTATTTTAATGATAATACTTCTTCACAGTATCCGAGTTGACCGGGTTGGAGAATTGGCATCCATCCATTTCAGTTAGAATCAAAGCTCCTCTTGGGAATGTTTTTTCACGACATAGGGGCCTTTATAGTTTGGAGCAAACTTACCTCCAAACTTAGGGGTAGTGGTAGCACTTTTCTTAGGAAAAGATCGCCTGCTTCAAAGTGTTTGGGACGTACCTTCGGGTTGAATGATCTAGCTACCCTTTGTTGATATCATTGCCCATGACAAAGAGCCTTCAATCTCTTTTCATCAATTATATTTAGCTGCTCCAATCTTTGCTGCTTCCACTCTACATCAAACAATTTTACTTGGGACAATACCCGCAGTGAGGGAATTTCAACCTCAACTGGCAGGATTGCTTCCATGCCATACACTAAAGAAAAAGGGGTTGCCCCAATAGATGTCTGAATTGATGTTCGATATGCCATCAATGCTAAAGGTAATCTTTCATGCTAATTTCTATGGTTTTCAGCAGTCTTGGCTAAGATCTTGTTAATGTTTTTGTTAGCAGCTTCAACAGCTCCGTTCATTTGGGGACGGTAAGGAGATGAATTCAGATGGCGGATTTTAAATCCACTAAGTAAATTATCAACAAGCTTGTTGTTTAGATTTGTCCTGTTATATGTAACAATGGCTTCAGGGATGCCATAACGGCGATTACATCTCGCTTGATGAATTTCATCACATTCCGAGTAGTGACATTAGTATATGATGTGGCCTCAATCCACTTGGAAAAATAATCAATTGCGACTAAAATAAAGCAATGTCTATTTGACGTTTTTGGATAAATTGGGCCAATCACATCAATGCCCCACATTGAAAATGGCCATGACTCTAACAACTAATGTCATTCAATTGGTGGGGCATTTATCTTGTTTCCATGGATCTGACAACGGTAGTAATTTCAAACGTGTTAGATGCAACCACTTTTAAGGAAAGCTAGTAATAACATAATCTTGTTATTTTTCTAGCCAACATGTGTCCATTCATGTGTGGACCACATACTCCTTCATGCAATTCCTGCATAATTCGCATTGCTTTTGTTGCATCCATGCATCTTAGCAAAATAGAGTTATAGGACCTTCTGTACAAGTTTTCACCATTAACAAAGAACTTTGTCGCCATCTTCATTATATACCTTTTGTCTATAGAGCTAATCCCTTCAGGGAACTGCTGCTCTTTGATGTAGTTCATGATATAGTAATACCATGGTTTATTATCGGGTTCCTCAGTCATAGTCATGCAATGAGTCAGTCTGGTCAGAATTTCAATCTTTAGAGGTTCTATTTCCGAACCATTGGTAACATGTAGCATGAATGATAGTGTAGCCAGTGCATCAGCGAATTGGTTATGGGATCTAGACAGGTAATCGAACGAGATCTCATCGAACTCTGAAACCAAGTCTTCCAGATAATCATGATAGGGTGCTAATTTAGTATCCTTAGTCTTCCATTCTCCGACAGTCTGGAGTATGATTAAGGCAGAATTGCCGATCACTTTCAGTTTGGCGATTTTCATATCAATTGCTGCCTGTAAACCGAGAATACATGCTTATACTCGACTATATTGTTGGTGCAAGGGAACATCAATTTTGCGGCCACAGGATAATGCTGCCCATCTGGGGATATCAAGACTACCCCGGTGCCAAAACTAGACAGATTTACTGCTCCTTCGAAAAACATGATCCATGTGTTTTCCTCCATTGATAAAATGCGATCATCTGGAAGATCATCCTCATGTGTTTCCCCAGGGCATTCAACCAGCATATCAGTGATCACTCGACCTTTCACTGATTTCTGTGATGTCATTTGAATGTCAAATTTAGAAATTAGAATTTGCCATTTAGCTAATTTTCCCACTAACACCGGTCGATTAATCAAATACTGGATAGGGTCGTTTTCAGTTACGAGGAACGTCTGGTGGTGCAAAGTATATTGTCAAAGCCTATGCAACACCCACACTAATGCAAAACATGTTTTTTTTATTCGGAATAATTTTGTTTCGAAATGGTGAATTTCTTACTCAGATAATAGATGGCTCGTTCTTTTCCATCGTCGGGGTGGCTCTGGGCCAATATGGCTCCGGGCCAATATGGCTCCTAACGATTCACTATGAATTGTTAAATAGTACCGGGAAACTGGTGGAACTAGTACCGGGGGACTCATCAAATACTGCTTCAACTTTTCAAATGCTTTCCGACAGTCTTCATCCTAGTTGATTTGAGCTCCTTTCTTGAGGGGTTTGAAAAAAGGCCATGCAGTCTTAGAGAGTTGGGAAATGAACCAAGCAATATAGTTCAACCTTCCCAAAAGGCTTCTGATCTCCTTCACTATGGATGGGGGTTGCAATTCACATATTGTTTTGACTTTTGAGGGGTCAACCTCAATCCCCTTACTACTCACGATGAACCCGAGTAACTTACCAGAGGTTGCCCCGAAAATACACTTTGTAGGGTTTAGGCATAATTTGAACTCACGCAACCGGCCGAATAGTTTCTTAAAGGCTTCAATGTGGTCTTCTCCATACTTGGTCTTGGCAATCGTGTTATCGACATAGACTTTAATTTCTTTGTGCATTAGGTCATGAAAGAGGGTGACCATAGCACGTTAGTATGTTGCCCCAATATTCTTCAAACCAAAAGACATAACCCTATAGTGAAAGGTCCCCCAAGGAGTGATGAACGCCGTCTTCTCCTTGTCCTGATCTTTCATCCTTATTTAGTTGTACCCAGAGAATCCATCCATGAAAGAAAATAGTTCGAATCCAGCAGTGCTATCCACAAGGACATCTATATGGGGAAGTGGAAAGTCATCTTTTGGACTAGCCTTGTTCAAGTCGCGGTAATCCACACAAACTCGAATTCAACCGTCCTTCTTCTTCATTGATACGATGTTTGCTACCCAATCATGGTATTGTGAAACCTCGATGAACTCAACTTTCATCAATTCATCACTTCTTCTTCGATCTTTTTCAACAGCTCGGGTTTGGTCCTTCATAACCTTTGCTTTTTGGGAGGAGGTTGGGATTGGTAGGCAAGCTGTGCTCAACAATCCGAGGGTCTAGCCCTAGCATATTAGAATAAGACCATGCGAAGACATCTTGATACTCCTTGAGGAGAGTTATCACCCGTGTGGCTTTCTCTTCAGGAAGACTAGCCCCGATCTTCACTTCTTTTAGATCCTAAGTACCACCCAAATTGATGGTAACAGTATTTTCGATTGTAAGGGGCTTGATTTATTCATATTGCTCCCAATTTCTTTGAATTTCACTAGGATCATCGCTTGAATCGTCGGAATCGCTACTATTAGTATCTACCTCATAAGGACTGGACCATACTAACTCCCTCACAAGCCGCAGGATTATGCCTGAAACACAAGGTAAATCGATCAGACAAATAAATGGGGATATAAATTTTTTTATTGTCCTTTTCCTCTTAAAACATTTTTTTTTTGAAGAATCACAAGATGTCTTTGATTTTTGAAAATTTTTAAAAACGAGGAAGCGTGAGATAGCCCGGGCCTCAAAATACCTCCCTTTTCATGGTTGGATATCATCAACGGGCCGGTTTGGTGTACTACCTCATGCCCTCAAAACATTATTTATTTACAATATGCGAATTTATAACCTCAAAAGAGGGAAAGTTCGAAAAGACATTTCTTCTAACAAAAATGACGACAAAAACAAAACACAAGGATAACCCCTTTTCCAGGGGTTCATGTAGGAAGGAGAAGAGGAATTCTACTCAGGCGGACTTGTGCCCATTCCCTCCACCGGTCCTTTGTTTATTGCGCCGATGAAGAAATCTTCAAAATCATCGTTCCAGGAATCCAGCTCATTGGCTCTTCTCTTCACTAGTGTCAGCTTTTCCAAGTCGTTCCATTTGCTAGGAATGCTATTTTGCTGGTTTTCATAAAAACTTGATGGCATCTGGTAGTCAACGTAATAGTTGAATTTACCACTGAGTTAGCTTAGGGTATCCATAATAGCCTTTCCTTTGCGTACCTTATTAAAAAGCTCGGGGACGAGTGGCACGAAGGCTAGATACCACCAAAAGGTCATCCTCACCATGACACAACCACGGGACACAAAAAGTAAATGCCCTGGCATCCAATAGGTCTTGAATTCTATTCTTCAAAGCATCACAATCATCCAGCGAGTGCCCGACCTCTCTTGAGTAAAAGTTACAAGATCTAGAGGGATCATAGTTAATAAAGTGCTCAGGAGTAGGGTGTTTTGGTTTCATCGCGATCAGTCCCTTTTGCAAAAGGATAGGAAATATCACATCCATGGATTTGGGAACCGGCGAGTGTCGCCGTACATTGCCCTGCCACTGTAGGAGTTGGATATCTTGTCAAGTTTTGTCGGAAAGGGCACCCAACGGCAGGTTTTCTTTGGGACGGTTTACTAAGGTCGCCTCCTCCTGGTTGGGAACCAGCAGTGACACATCCGAAATTTGGTGAATGGTATTCATTAGGGATGCAATCAATTCTAGTAGCTCATCTAACTGGTACTGTAAATGTGCAAGCAAATCAAATGGGTTTGCGCTCGTTTCTGAGGTCGAGTCTTCGTGTATGGCTCCTATAAAGATGTCGTCAAATAGGATGACCACACTATCTAGTGTTTCTTCTCGTCCACAATCTTCTTCAATTGGTAGCTTGTCTAGGTTTCGATGTCGATCAACAGCAATATTTATGGGAAGCATCGAGGAACTCGACTGGTTTGAACATTCGACCTGATGCCTGCCCCCCTCACTGGATTGTCTTAAGGGGTTAAGATAAATTTTTTCATCCTACAACAATTTAGTAGGTGATGGGAAAGTTTCCCGGATATAGGGAAGTAACAAACCGACTTGACCCATTATATGCCCCTTTGTGGCTTGTGGGTTTCCTGTGCGATACCCTAAACCAGCGGTACGGTGATTCTTGATAGCCTGGATAGGTTTTCGGATGCCCCGGCCTCCTCTGCCAAGCCCCTGACCTGGGGTGAAACCATTCCCAACCATGACTTTTCCTACAATGATTGAGGCTTTGGACATATCGGGGATGAGAGAAGCAGTTCCTCGATATCCATAAATAGTTGAAACGGGCTCAATGGATTGATAGTTAGATTTCACTTTGCCGCTTGGTTCAATGTACGGGATGGCGATTTTTGATAAACCCGATGGTCTTCCTCTCCCAAGACCGTGATCAGCTTCCCTTTTGGGATATAAACTTTATACTTTGGTGAAGGCTTAAAGGTATAGCTCCAGTAGAGTGAATCTAGGGATGGCCCAAGAGAAAACTAAAGGCAGTGAGGAGATGTCCATCACTTGAAACAGGATGCTGAATACTGTTGGGCCAATTTGAACATCCAGGTCAATTTCACCCATAGTATCTTTCTTCATTTCATTGAATGCTCGAACGGATGTCTTGGATGTGCGGAGCTTAGATGTATCCACATTAAGACGGTGCAAAGATTGCAGTGGGCAGATATTCAATGCAGACCCATTGTCTATCAAAACTCGAGCTACGTGGGCATTTCTATATTTAACGGAAATGTAGAGGCCCTTAGTGTGTCCTCTTCCTTCAGCAGGAAATTTATCTTCTAAGAAGGTTATCTGATTTTTCAAAAGGATATACCCCACGAATGCTTCTAATTTTTCGTGCTCGATTGTCTCTAGTATATTTACTTGACTGAGTACCTTTATCAGAGCTTTCTGATGTTTCACGAACGTTTGGAGCAGTTCTAACAGAAAAATCTGGGTAGGCAATTTACGTGGCTGATCCACGACATTATATTCATTGGCCTTAACGATGGCCAGGAATTCTTTGGCTTCCTCGTCAAAGACAGGTTTTGGAGGCTGGGTGTTTGCTTGAGCATACGTTCGTCCTAACCTGGTGATTAGGTCAACATCCAATTCGTAGGACCATGGGACTGCTTTGTCACTTTTGTATCGATAAGGTTGAGGTATTTCGATCACTATTTGCTCTGCGGGTAGGGGTGCCTAAATCGTCAACTCCTCCTCCTCATCTAAGTTATCAAACAAGGGTGCATTCGCAAGCGTGGGGATGGATTCACTTGTTTCGGCATTCAATGCCGAGAGTTCTTCATCCTAGTCGATGATGACCTCAGAGATGGTGGCTACTATGTTGGTACGGTTGGCATACACAATCAAACCTGTTTTCGCCATGCTAGCAACCCTTTCTTTTATTAGGGAACAAAGACAATACTTCTCCATTAGGATAATATCCTGCTTTCACTAGGGCATTATAAACATCAGCAACGTATACTTTCTCACTCTGATTCGACCAGTATCAAAAGTAGATATGGCATTGGTTCTATTTTCATGTTCAAGTAGAGGGTTGTTTTGGACATTTGATTTAAATGTCTGGCAAGTTGGACATTTGGTGTCGAGCAAGTTTTGAATTCGGTGTTTGAGAGTATTACAATCATCCGTCGAATGCCCTACCTCGCCCATATGATAGTCAAATTTTTTGGATGGATCATAATTCGAAAAACTTTCTGAGTTACGCCGTTTTGGTTCAGTAGAAAGCAGGTTTTTCTTTTGGAGTATGGCTAGGACTTGAGAAGGGGATCCAAGCAATGGAGTGAATTATCGTTTCTTATATCGCCTCGGAGGCTAGCAACTTGAGGTTGACTACTGCTCAGTGTTTACCTGGACTGTCCTGGGAGGATGAATAGTCTAGGTATATAAAACGTTCTCTTCTGTGAGGGGCTTCTTCTCTTTTCGCGTACTCAGTCTTTTGCTCATAGATGAAGGGTCTATAAACCATCCATCACGCAATCCCATTTCAATTCATTCTCCCATATGAACAAGACAATTAATAGATTCAGCAGTGGCACCAACTAAGCGGTGTCTGTATTCATATGGAAAAACTTTATGAATAACTTCACTTGTTCATGATTAGTGAGTTGTGGGGTAACCTGGGCGGCCAAGTTTCTCCATCTGGTGGCGTACTCCTTAAAGGACTCACTCTTCTTCTTTTTAGTGCGTTCTAAATCATCCCGAATAAAGGTGACGTCGAAATTAAATTGATATTGCTTGAGGAATGCATCAGTAGCATCATCCTAGGATTTTAAAACATCTACATCCTTCGACATTTACCATGTCATGGTTGACCCCTATCAAATTCGCCTGAAAAGTTTGAATCATGATGGGTTCATTATCAACATATTACGTCATCCGCACATGATACATGTGCATATGGTGTCTAGGGCATGAGGTACTATCATACTTCTCGAATTCCGGTATCTTGAACTTCTCTGGTACTTTGACCCGTTTGTATATAGATAGGTCAAGTGGGACAGCATTTTACGGATCCTATAGCTGTTTCAGCATCTCTTCAACTTTTGTAAGGCATTTGTCATGTTTTATCATTGGTATAGCTTCAGGTTGAGGTTTCTTGATTGTAAGGGGAAGCAACTCATCCTCTAGCGGAGGCATTTTGCTATCGCTAGCAGAGGGTTTGTCTTTTCCAATGGATGGTGGTGGTAACACCACCTCAACTGCTGTAGGCATGAGCATGAGTTTGCCCTGAATGGATTCCACTTGCTTTGTAAGATTTTGGATTGCATTGAGGACCAACTTCATTTCATTTTTTATGGTATTAAGACGGACGTTTTCTTTGGTCATTTTTTAACTACTTGGGAAAACGTTGAAATGAATGAATATAATGCCCAATAAAAAATTATTTTATAATCTAGGCACATTATTATTACATAATTTATTTATTTGCAAAGAAAAAAATGAAAAAGGTTTTTCATTTATATATTCATTACAGGCGGCATCCCCGGGATTCAAACCCCGGTCGCCTCGGACCTTGAGGCTACATCCCCGGATACCACTGGACCAAGGCCATTGATGGTGTCATAGAAGGGCAAAAATTTTATTTAAAGTATAAAAAATGGCCCGAGCTATATTAACATTAGAATAATCCATAAACATTTTTATAGACAAAAACCAAAGTCCTTAACATAACTACTAAAAAAATATAAAATACAGGGCTTTTAACAAAAAATATGCCCTTCCCGGATGCTCATTCTATAAACGATGGGGAAGCTATAGTCTCTCGAGCCGCTTGTTTTCATGGACAAGCTCCGCAATAAGCAATCCTTCATCCCCATTGTCCTTTCAAGCTGGTCGATTTGTGTTTGGAGACTGGGCTTGTTGGTTACATTCGGGACTTTTGGATTGAGATCAGTCGGGATTTAGTGATGTATGATGTAGAATAGAGAGGCATGGTGGGCCTTTTCTTGCCCTTTCAATAGTCTAGGATACAAGAATGTTCTCGGGTTGACACCTAGTCCATATTCCCTAGATGGCATGAATTTCATCAGTGTAATTATAATTCGAGCGAATGAATTAAGCTCAAAATAAGTCTGTCTTAAGAGGTGGTGGGGTCTCTTGGAGGGCCCTATACTGGCGAACTACCCGATAAGGGTAGTATGAAGTAATGCTAAATAAACCAAACAATGGGACAGGGTTGTGAAAGTGATGAGTGAATCGAGCTTGACCCTCGTGGAACCACTTAGCGTGCCATAAGAAAGCCTTGGGATTGGGGTTTTTCAAAAAGTTTATCTAGGTAAAGTAATCCTTATGAAAGGGGAATTATTTTTTAAAATCTCAAACCTTTGGATCGGATGCATAAAGTCATCTATTTCAAAAAGCTGCATGAGGTGTCCAAATCTCCTCAAATGAGATAAAAATCAAATTTGCAAAATTTCTAGGGCAACCCCCATGATTTTATCATCATTTTGTTTAAAATGGTTTAGAGATAAAAATGTTTCTGCCAAAACCGAATTAACATAGCCTAAGCCGGGGCAAATTTGTTTGGCCACATACGCAATTGAGGGGTTTATTGAATTTCTGCCATGGGGGAAAATGACACACCCGACAAAATCAAGGATAAAAATCTTAGCTTTTTGGCTCATGGGTTGACTTTCAAAACACTCATTTAGGAAAAACTATGGGCATGCATTGCAATGAGCTTTGACAACTCTTTTCACGGTATTGCTATCGGTTCGCAAAAATTGGGATAATTCGGGTAAAGGGGGCACACCCGGAAGTGGTTTAATGAGCTTAGATCCCAAAGATTTTCCAATGACAATACTATACTCTTCTAGAGTCGGAGTCATCTCAAACTTACCGAATATGAAGGTGAATGTTTGTGGACACCAGAAATGTGCTAATGCTTGCATCATACCAGAATGAATGTTGATTTTGAGCAAGGGGAGTAGGCGACCAATTCTTGATTTGACATACAGTTAGCCATTCTGATCAAGTTGGTCCCACCATGCCAGAAGCTCTTTTTTAGGAGCGGGGATGAATTGGATATCATCTTTTCCCATTGTATATAGAATGCGATCAACAGGGGGTTTAATAGTAACAAATTAAATGAATAAGTAGGCTGCATAATGAAAAATGAAAATGGATAGAATAAATACCTTTCCTTGAACCATGGCAATTACAACGACATATACATGAGGAGTGAGGTTCGATTTCTATCTAGACTGACTTAACAAAGTGAAATTAAAAGGGTGCCTGACTATCGCAGTCTCGCGTTGGTGTCAAGTTCTTTTAACCTTGACCAAATTGAAAGAAATATTTTATCGTCACACGAATAGCGGCTAAAGATATTTCTTTATGATTTTTAGAAATAAATTTCGGGGAAAAGAAAGGCAACCTCTATATCGCGGGCTCGCGTTCGAGATCGTATCTTTCTTAATACCATCCTAAAATGTCCTATCGCGGCCCAGGTCCGGCAACGTGATTGTGTATGCAATAGTGTAGTGCTAAATCATTAAAGCATGCACAACAATTTATAAACAATCAATTCGAAAATACAAGACAAATAACACCTTAATGTCAGGATCAAACCTAGAGTCTTTATTGCCAAACAAAAATTATTTTGAATAGGGTAAAAATTTTGGCTTAAGTCCACTTTAAAAAATGCATGCCCCCAGTGGAGTCGCTAGTTTGTCGTGACCGACCTCCCAATGTCTTTTTATTGGACATTTTAAAAGAGGGGGTTTCGCCTGGTACATGCTAAGTCTAGATTTAGGACTTAACTTGGGCTCTCCCAAGCCCATATCATATCGAGACTTAGGGTTCAAATTTTTAACATGCAAGTGGTTTATATCGCGGAGTCGCCACTAATCGATTTGGGGTGGAGTTGATTAAAAACCTAAATAAGGTGACGGGAGAATCACCTTATTCCTACGAACTAGAGATTAACTGAGTTCGGGGACTTGGTTACACTAGTTGGATAACTAATACCCTTTTGGTACTTTTTTACCCTGTTCAATTTTGAAAAAATTTGTCAGGCAATTTTTGATTAGTTTTAGGACTTTTTCCTAACATGTGAGGTAATCAAACGAGTGTATAATCAGAAACGATCAGCAATCAGGAATACAATAATTCATCCAGCCTAAGGTTCTAACCTTAGCTAAGTCAGATGACATTCAAAACACAACTCATGCAATTGTATTAAAAACATGCATAATAATACAACGATAATAAAAAAAAACATGCAAAATACTATCACGTAACCTCAGGCTTATTTAATTTAAACAAAAAAACATGCATAATAATATCACATTAAATTAAAACAACAAATAAATCACATAATAAAAAAAAATCTTTTTAAATGATTTGATTTTTTTAAAATAAAAAATATATAAAAAAAAAAAAAAAAATTAATATTTTTTTTTAAATTTTTTCTAAAAAAAAAAAAAAAATTAATTTTTTTAAAAATTAAAATAAAATAAAATAATATTATATAATATTATATAATATTATATTATATTAAAAACTAGTCAATGGACCCGACCAGGTTGACCCGGTCGAGTCAACTGGTTGGACCCGGCCTAGGTGTTGACCCTGGTTGGTCGGACCAACCGGGTCAACAGATCCGACTGAGCGATCGGGTGAACGGACCAGCTAAATCGAGGCATTGACCAGTTGGGTCAACGGACCGACTCAAGCATTGGGTTGGTCGGCCTACCGAACCGGGTCAAGCCAACTCGATGAGCAGCTACCAACGAAGCCAAAAAATGGCCCCTCGCCGGTCGACCTAGGCCTATACCACCCCCAAATTGGCTTCTGGGAACATAGCCGAGCCTCGCCAACCATCTAGGTCGCCATCCGACCGTCGCTCGCCGGCCGGCGAGCAAATAAAAAAAAGCCTCTTTGAGGCATTTTATCGAACACACGATAAATGGCTCAAGAAAAAGGGAATCCCAACTTGTTTCGAGGCCTCGCCATCCTCGGGACAACCATTCTTACCTTTGTCGACAACGTGTGGACAGTGGGGGACGGCGATGTGGGCCGGGACTCGCACGAAATTGCCGGTGCGGGTCTTGGCCAACCGGGAGCAAAAACAGGGGAAAATAGAGCGATTTGGGCCGGAGGACGACTCATCAATTGAGGCTGCTTTGGGATGGTTTTCCGACGGCTTTGTGGCGGGGATCAACTCACGGTACACCGCCAAAACATACCGGGATCTTCCTTCTCTCTCTTTTCTCTCGGTCTCTCTCTCTATTTCTTTGTTTTTCTCTTTTAGTTGGCCGATCGGTCCTCTCTCTCTCTCTCTCTCTCTCTCTCTCTCTCTCTCTCTCTCTCTCTCTCTCTCTCTCTCTCTCTCTCTCTCTCTCTCTCTCTCTCTCTCTCTCTCTCTTTGGCCTTTTATAGGCGGGCCTTGGCGCCGGCATGATGAAGGCTCACACCGCCCACCCGCCCTGGTGACTTTGTGGGCCATGGCAGGCCGGGCAGAAAGGTATAGCAACAAGGGGGGTTGGTTCAGAGCCTGTGGAAGAGAGGAAGAAGAGAGAGATGGTCCGCTTTAGACGGGGGGGGACGGACTCGCCCTAATGGCGGGCCCCCCGTGGGCGTGTTGCCTCATGGGGACGGCACGGAGTGGCGCCACCGTGTGTCACCCCTAGGCCAGAACAAGGGCAAACAGGGCTGGGGACAGCAACGCTCTACGCAAGGGAAGAAGGAAGGGGGAGAAGGAAAGCTGGGTCGAGTTGGGCCCAGCTGCAGGGGAAAGAAACAGAAGGAAAAAAAGAAGCGGGCTGGGCCGAGCAGAAGAGGGGGAAAGGAAAAAGAAAAAGAAAGAGAGGGCCGGGACCTTGGGCTTGGGGGGAAGAACGGGTGGTGAGCCCGGCCTTGACTTGGCCCGACTCGATTTCTTTTTTTGCAATTAATTTTTTTTAAACTCTAATAAATCCTATTAATGCAAAATGTGCCTAATTTCTATATGCAATGCATTTAAATTGAAATAATTTTTTTAGGAATTAAAGAAAATTAATTCCTAAATTTTGTGCTATTAATTTTGGGCAAATTAAAAATAGATGTCAACATGCATGCATGTGGGCGATGTACGAAAGGGTGCGCAAGCGCATTATTAAAAGCCACCATGGACCATACTTTGTCATCTTTTATGCATGTATAGAAATCGACAACTTTTCCGAGTCGACGTTACGCGTTTTCTTGGAGCACGAGAGATTATTACCTAATAAAGTCCGAGACTCAAATAATTGCATCATCACGTGGAGAAACTATTTCATTCGTTGTCCCCAATGTATAGATCTCTTTCAGTAGTCAAGAAAATTACAACGATGAGCTTATCATATTTTATATATAACATCTCATTTCGCCCGTTCATACTCACCACCAAAAGATTATAGATGGGTGGTAACTCCTAATGTTAACTTTATGTTGAACATGTCATTAACTTGTCAAACTAAATGGATAATAAGCATTATTGTATATTTATAAATGGATAATAAGCATTATTGTATATTTACTCTTCGCCTGCTGCAATTTTTTTAGCAAGTCTCCTCTCTTTGCATTCCATTATTTGACCAGTTCCCTTTTCCATTCAAGTTCTCATTCAACATTAGAATATACTAGTGTTGAGGTCACGCTACGTATGGGCGGACTCGATGCATATATCTAATACATGCACCACATTCTTGGAAACCATGAACCCTTTTTGTCCCACCTAATTTTCGACCTTATCCTAGAGCTTCCACTTGCATGTATGCACCATCAAATTGGGCTATTTTTTTGCACACTGTATGATGATGTGATGAAAAAAATCAATAAATCTGTCGGGGCCAGCCACGGATTTGCCCCTTTTTTTGGGGTTTCCACGTGAATCTTGAGCAATATAAAGCAAATTCAAATGGAATTACACTCTTTATCAAACTCCGGGCCTAACGAAAATTTCACCCTTTTTAAATATCAGGTGGTAATTAATAATAGGAGCAGCTAGGTGCTACCCCATCTTCGCTCGCCCACTTGGCCAATGCACGACTTTTGTTCACTCCCAAAAATATACTATGTGAGTGAGGACGTGGCCGCACCTGGTTCCCACATTAGAATGATAATTAAAAATGGCATAATCTTTCTTTCTTTTCTCCTAGCGCGTCACGACATGAGAATCCTTTAGTAATTTGTCCGGACATTAGACTGGAGATTGTGAAGACGACACCGGCTCTAGGAGATCTAATCCCTCGACCAAGTATGGATTGGAAGAGAGATATTAATTAGGACGGACATTATTTTGTTTTAAACAATTTGCTTAACCTACATCTTTTAGTTTACTTCATTTGGGTCTACAAAAGTTGTGGGGCACAAACGATATTGCAATTGCAGCTGTTGACTATCCCGAAAAATCTGCTGGGAACACCTGTTTGTTACTAAGGGCATGTTTGGTAATAGGCCAAACAGTGCCCGATTCTATTCTTTTATTTTCGGGAAGAAAAAAAGAACAAAAATCCGTTTGATAAATTTTTTGTTCCTAGATACAAATTTGTTCTCAGAATCAGTGTTGGAATAGAATCAAGAACAAAAAAAAAAGTTGATTCTTAATTTTGGAAACAAAAATCAGCAATGGAAAAGAAATTTTTTTTTTATCTTCTTCTTCTTCTTTCCTGGAATGTGGTCGGCACTAGCGATCGGCCGTAGGCCAAGGCTGGCAACGATCCCCCCGGTCGTGAGTCGCCCTCTTTGAATTTGGTAAGGGTCCAGTGAGGGCGGCCCTTGCCCAAACCGTGACGGTCCAGCCCTCACCAGATCCAGCGAGGACGGCTCTTACCACTCACCCAGGCCATGAGGGTCTAGCCCTTGCCCTCGCCTGTGGCCGGCGAGGGCCTAGCCTATGGTTGGTCGCCGGCGTCGGTGACCTGGCCATGGGCCAAGGAAGAAGAAGAAAAAAAAAAAAAGAAGAAAAAAAGGAAAAAAAGAAAGAAGGAAATATTAAAAAATTCAATATATTATTAATAAAAAGAAATTTTGTGTAGTTACCAAACACATTTATGTTCTTTTTGTATTCCATGAATAGAAATTTTTGGCAGTTACTAGACATCTTCAAATACTTAGAAATTGTTTCCGGGAATGGAATAAAAAAAATCATTTTTGAGCAGAAATTGTTCTGGGAACAAAATCTTTACCAAACGCATCCTAATTTTGCCTTGGATGACCTACCTAATCTTCTAGATTTCGGGTTGAATGAGCAACAGACGAATCTTTCAATTCAGCCTGTCATTCCTTATCTGAGATTTCTTTGGAACATCTAAGTTGCTGAGGAAGGCAAGTGCTGATGCCATCACCATAGTTCCTAAGGTTAAGAATGCTTCCACATCCTCATTCTCGATCTATTTCTTGTAGCGATATTTCTTGCGAGTGCAGAACTAAAGTGTTGGCAAAGAGAATGAAGAATATTCTGCCTGTTTTTTGTAAGTAATAACCAGTCAGCTTTCGACGAAGGAGGCAATATCTCGGACAATTTACTCTTAGCCCGTGAATAAGTAGGGTTGGCAGTTCTCCTAGAGGCATGACTGAAAGTTGATCTGGTGAAGGCTTTTTGACTTGGTTAGTTGGGTCTTTCGTTAAGACTTCGCTTATGCTTTCCTGTTCCTGGAATAGTTCCATCTGCAATTTGAAGGCGAGAAATGATGTATCGCATGACGACAGTTTTCCTCATGCTGGTAAAGTGCTTCAACGTGTGAAGTTTGTGATTCGGACCCATATGTCTGAGCTCGGTCTGATGTTAACTAGGCGAACATGAAGTCGAGTTCCTTGAATTGCTCGATTAGCAAGTTTGAGAAGGAGAGAGACCAATAAATTGGCTAAGTCCACATACTGAACGTTGTAAGACTGAAAAGCTTCAGATCCTATAACCATGTGCCATATAGAACTTCGTTTTACGAAAGAGAGCAATGCTAGATATATGAAAACCCACCTCCAGAATCGTTGTATAGATATTAAAGGGCTCCTCCACATCTTATAGGATATTGCCGTCCAGCCATTTGGAAGCTGAACGGTTCTTCAGTATATATATGCCGAGAAGAAATAAGTATACATAGCGCCACATCCACAGGAAGAGAACCACTTTGACTCGACCCCAGCATAGCTGGGGCTTGACAGAGAACTCGCAACGTAGACATCCCTTTGCATAAGAAAGAACAAAGTCATGGCTTGAACTCAACATGAAACTATCCTAAGTACATCAAACTCAGAGACACAAGTAGCTGCCAATAAAAAAATGTCTCATCCCATAAGACAGCATTCTATGTGGTGTAGTTGCCAAAGCTCATCTTAAAGCATTTCGGGACCACTTGGAAAATGAAAAGACATTATTTACAAATATATCAATTGATTCATCCGGTATGAGTCATTTCGATTTTTCTCCTATAGTGCCAAAAATCATGGAATACATGGTACGGTGAACTATGTGGATGGATCGTCGCCGTGAGATTGAGATACAGTGCATCTCGTAAGCAATTTGACATCTCATGACCGCATTTAATTGCAAATTGCTCAAAAGTTGAACAGATGCAATTCATCTTTTGAAAGCACCGAAGCCACTTGCATCATTTGTTGTAGAAACCAAACGATCAAATAATAAATTTGACAGAATGAGAAAATAAATCGAACACCAAATTTACATAGTTCAGACATTGTGACTTACGTCCATGGGGAGAGTAGTACAAAATTTCACTATAGATCAAATGATACAATGGAGATTACAACCACACTCAAATCACTAAAACATTCTAAGTATTTTTCAAGCCTCAATTACACTCAATAACACATACAATATTTAGCCCCACAATTCCTTACGAAATAATCTTTCAATCTCACAAAGGAATTGACACAAATTCGTAACACAAGAATTTAATCAACTACAACACACTCGGATATCTTCATGGTGTAATTCACTAGCAGAAGCTCATCTTTGATGATCTTCACAAATAACATCCCCTTCTTATTTATAGGCAAAGGGTGGATCCAAATTAGAAAATCTCTTTTTAGGAAACATTTTTCAATTAAGAAACCTTTTTC
Organism: Syzygium grande; assembly: GCA_024733475.1. Lineage (NCBI taxonomy): Eukaryota > Viridiplantae > Streptophyta > Magnoliopsida > Myrtales > Myrtaceae > Syzygium > Syzygium grande. The sequence goes on from JAMXDD010000007.1 coordinate 35,569,067, forward strand.
AACTAGGAAACCATTCAATTAGAAAACCTATTCAAAATAGAAAACCTACTTGAATTAGGAAATTTTCCTTCTCGGGCTCAAACTTGAGACATATTTTCAACAATCTCCACCTTGGCTTGACGTTTAAGTTAAGTCATAATCGCTTCTTTGGAATTTCGCTATTGCTCTCCCACAGTCCCCATTGGGCTCAATCGCCATAGATGTCATCCAAGTCCAAGCCTACTTGAACTTTGCTATAGCCGTGGACCTCATCAAAACACCAACTATACATGTACCTTTAATTGCTCCATAAGGATTTTTCGATACAATCTCCTCAACTGCAGATAAAGCAAAACCATCATTGCATCCATATCTGTCAGGAGATCGAATACGCACCTTGTCAATATCAGCAATTACAACAACTGTTGATTCAATAGGCTCTACCTTGCTATAAACACCATCTGTGTCGATTACTCTATCAGTACTCGCTACCTTAGGAGTTTCTGATTGCAACTCTACCTCAAGCTGAATACCATTTAGATCTGTATGAATACTGCTACTAACACCCCTATCTAGAAGTACTAGAGACTCGTCAAATGTAACTTCTCTACTAACAAAAGGTAAATTTAATTCTGGGCACCATAACTTATAAGGGATAAGGATATTAGGAGTGCTATAACTTTCGTACGGCGCTCACTTGAGTGTCGTAACTTTTTTTTCACTCACTTGAGTACCACATAGGAGTAAAATGGATCATTTGAGTGTCATTTCAAACAAATCATCCTATGTGAATTTTTTAATTAATTTTTCATCCGATGTGGATTTTTTAAATTTTATTTTATTGATTTTTTGAATTTTTTATTTTTATTTTTCTTTATTTTTTTATTTTTTTTAAAGGTTGGCAAGGGTTGCCGATGACCCTTGTCGGAGGCCTCGCCCTCAACCAAACTAGGCGAGCGCCGCGTCGCCATCTACCGATATGGCCGTGAAGGCCCTTGGCGAGGCCATCGCGGCATCGCCGTCCGCGAGCAAGGCAGTAAAGGCTCTTGCCAAATTTGATAAGGCTACCTCGTCAATGGCCACAAAAGCCCTAGACGAGGCCATTGCAGCCGACGAGGCCGCGAGTGAGGCGGCAAAGGCTCTCGTCAGATCTAGCGAGGCTGCCTTGCCCGCGGAGGGGAAGGCTCTCACCAGATTTGGTGAGGCAACCTCACCTACGGCTGCCTAGATCTAGCAACAACCTTCACGGCCTCGTCCAAGGCCTTCATGGCCAAGGGCAAGGCGGCCCTCACCCAATTTGGGCAAGGCCTTCACAGTTGGCAAGGGTCATCGGTGACCCTCACCGGCATTGAAAAAAAAATTTGCAAAATTTTTTTTTTTCAAAAATTCAAAAATATATTTAAAAATTATCCACGTCACTACCGGCGAAGCCATATCATACGATCGGTGTCCATGTCGGATTTTCTAGTGAGGCAAATCACCGATGGCACTTAAGTGATTGTTTTTTTTAAATTTGTAGCATTCAAGTAAGAAAAGTTAGGCACTCAAATGAGCGCAATACAGAAGTTATGACACTTCTAGTGTCCTTATTTCCAACTTATAACCCCACTCACCTTGTGCATAATCTAGAAACATGTACTTTCCTGCGCTTTTATCGAGCTTACCATCACTCGCTCGAACATAACATGGGCATCCAAATATTCTAAGAACAAAATAATCAGCAATATTACTTGACCACACTTTTTCGAGAGTCCAACGTCCAATGACAGTTGATGGGGATCTATTCTTTAGGTAGCTTGTCATACTAAGGCCTCATTTGGTTTAGCATTTGGCCTAGCATTAGCCAAATGCTAGCATTTGGAATGTTGAAAGCCCAAAGCTAGTTCGGACCAGCTTCAGGCTTCAGCATTCCACAAATGCTGAAGCTAAATTTTTTATCCCCAAACTACCCTCACTTATTTTGGCTTATTCTGGTTTTGCCCCTCTTGTTATTGCTTATCTTCTTCGTGAGGCCCGCGAGGGAGGCCAATGAGGGTAGCCGGCATCGGATCGGGCCGACGAGAGGCCGGTGAGGTCATACGATCTAGGTGAGTGACCCAGGCGATAGCCGCCTAGGTTGCACGACCCCAGTCGCCGGTCGCCGGGGTTGCCTAGCCTCGCGACGGATTGGTTGCAGTAATCGACTGACCACAACATCGCCTAACCTTGGGCAACGGCCGCCGGCACCATATCTAACTCGCCGGCGGCCGTCGGCCTTCGCCGAAAGGCCAGCGGTGAAGGGTAACGTGGGTTTTTTTTAAATAAAAAAGATAATTTCCAAAGCCCTTTTGCAAAAAAAAAATTTACCAAACACTACTTAACCCAAAGAACGCTTTACAAGTAATTTTTTACCAAACGCTACTTAGATTTCACCAAGGGGCTTTAACCTAAAGGTATTTATATTCTCCTAAGTAGCATTTCAAGAACCGAACCTGTGACGCCCCTACCTCGGGGTCATAAACGCGACGTCCCGTTTATTGTTATCTTTCTTTAAACACAAGCGGAAGCATAATTTCAGGACAATCACATTAAAAATAACAGCGGGATTAAGACAAATAGCATCATGAGCAAATCTTATATTTATAGGACACGCAAACATATTTTACAAGCTAACTTAGTCGATTTTAGCCATTTACACATGATAACAAATGGCTCGGGTGTCCTAAGCCTATTACTTCAGATTCACAGCTTTTAGCTTTCCCCGAACTCCAACATGGCTCAAACTCTTCCTATTGCCGCCGTCCGTTCGACCATCCTATGGACCTGAGGGGGGGAATATGGGGATGAGTCGGGGAGAATCAACAAGTGAAAACACCAATATCAAGCGAGGATATATCGATTGCCGTTAACATAAGTCGGCCCTTACCGCATCCGCATCGACGGCAAATCAATAGTAAAGTTCAAACAAGACAACATCACGCATGGTCACATCGTACACACTTTACAAACCAAGGTTCGATTCTATCTCAAACAACATCAAACATAAAACATGGTCAACTCAAGAGAATGAACCAACTATGACCAACCAAATGACCGAGACACCGAGACACGGTCCAAGCAAATCAAGTCATAAGCGCATCTCAACATCCTTTCTTGATATTAGGGAATTTACTTACACAACAACTACACAAGAACTAGAGAACAAAAGAGCTTTGGCAACTCTTGGGAGATTCTTGGCATGAGGCTTGAACACAAACATTCGGGCCTTGGACGTAGCTTTCTCACTTGATCAAACCACAAAAGAGACACGGGCTAGCCGGTGAACTTTTTCTCTCTTTCTTTTTCTCTCTTTCTCGGTCATGAATACGAATAAAAAATAAGAAAGAAGGTTGGTCAGACCTATTTGGGTGTGAACTAGGAGAGAGAGAGACGTGAGAGAGAGGGAAGGGAGGCGTGAGAAGGGAGAGAGAGTGGCGTGAGAGAGCTTGAGAGTGGCTAAGCCTATTTATAGGCAAGCCAAACTTGCTCCCCAAGTTGCTCTCCAACTTGCTCAAGAAGATACGTAGTCATCATTATCAAATCTTCTTAAAATCTTAGCATTAATGAATATAAGCCAAAATATCATGATGCAATCCTTCCAAAGTCAAATATCATGATTGTAAAGATTCTGAAAATCTTGGCATGAATAAGAGCCAAAATATCATGATGCAATCCTTCCAAAGTCAAATGTCATGATTGTAAAGATTCTAAAAATCTTGGCATTAATAAATAAGAGCCAAAATATCATGATGCAATCCTTCCAAAGTCAAATGTTATAATGAACCTTAATAAATGAAATTTGAAGGAGAAGCTTTAGCCGTTTCTAGACTCTTCCAAGTCTAACTTGCTCCCCAAGTTCTTGACCAACTTGCTTACCAAGCTTAGACTAACTTGCTCACCACTCCAAGCCATCAATGCATGTCATTATGGAGGGGCCCTAAAGTCTTGATTCATTTATTGCGAGTCATGATGAAGGGCCACCAAAGTCTAACTTTAATAAATGCAAGCCATAATGAAGCTTGGAGGATAAGCTTTAACTCGGTCAAGGCCTTATCCTCTAGATTCTTCTACCAATTTCCCGAACTGTATACTCCCTAGAACCTTCTAACTTTACTGAATTCTCACGCAAATAACTTGGGCCAATCGAGTTACACGAAATAGATCATTTGGCACAACAATCACAACCCTCATCATAAACATCTAACTTATTCTCCGAGGGTTTTCCCAAAATATAAAATGCTCGTTAATCCCATTCAACTTGAGGTTCGGTGTGGAAAATCCTCTAAATATGTCTCAAATATCACCAAAAGACATCAAGTCGAGATTCCAACGTTCTCAGATAGAAATTGATAAATCTTTAAAATCTGATAAAACCGATCAGTTTTGCACTGTTCACGAAATCGGACTTGAAAACATAGAAAACGAACTCCGAAAATTCTCAAATTTGAATATGTCATAAACAAGGTCTTAACAAACATTTTTCCATGAAGAACACAAAATCAGAATATTTCTGTAAATACCATTTTTAGTAGCTCAAAGACATTTAAAAACAGTTCACTAGAACAACATTCTTATTTCTCAAATTAAGCTCTGTCTAGAATCCAAATCATCTCATAAAATTCCCAAATTTATGTACTTTATAGAAAAGGACATTCTCAATAACTTTTATGAAGGAAACTTTTTCAAAATCGGCCCAGAAAAGCTTGTAGAAAATAAAGACGGTGTGAACATCACCAAAATATCCATTCTGGGCAGTTTTACATGGTTCGAAAATCAAGTCATCGTACCACTCATATCAACTTCAAAAATTCTGAAATTAAAGTATGTAAAACCTTAGGATGTTTAGAAAAACTTTCAAGAAGAAAGTGTTTGGAAATTCAGACCACAAAAGTCTCCCCAAAAATAACAAAATGAAGAGGTACAAAGGATCCAAAACTGGGTTTTCCAAAACAAGAGAAAACAATTTAGTTTCAATTGGAAAACCATCAAACTTAAACCATAGCCATTTCCCAGGGACTGAAATTGAAGATATTACAATTTACCTGCGGCTTCCTAGGCCCAAAAATCAGGATGTGATAGAACCAAACGGGCCCTAAGTGCATCCGCGAAAAATCTTCTAGCCATACCAACATTAGAGAGCATTTTATGGGCGGTCTCCACTAATGTTTCGCTCATCAATTCTATAACATGTTGTGGTTTACTAGCACTAGTAAGGTGTCTCACTATGCCTTTCTTCATGCAAAATTCATTTAACAGTTTTTAGCAAAACTCCATACTATTGTCAGTCCGCACATGCTTGATCAACTTACCAGTCTCTTTTTCGATTAAAGCTCTCAACTACCTAATCCTAACAACAATATCAAACTTGTGTCTAAGAACAAATACCCACATCTTCCTCAAGTAGTCATCAGCAACTGTTAGTGTAAATCTAACACTCTTCCTTGAAGAAAACTGCGATAACTTGCAAACATCTAAGTGAATTAATTATGTAATATTCGTGATTTCTCTGACAGCCGTACTGAACTGCACTTTCTACTATTGATCTAAATCACAGCACCTGCATATATTCAGTTCGTTAGTCATATAACTATATAGCAAATTTCTTTCACTTGAAACCTTCGGGCTTCTCTCGCTAATGTGCCTCAAATGCATATACCATAATTTAGACTCTCGAACGGATGCATCCGATGTCTCTACAATGAATTTCGTCATTGTCTCACCTTCAAGCTTGGAAAGCCATTATGCTTGAATCCTTTCATTATCTCCAAGGCACCTTGAAGAACCTTTAGAACTCTACATTTTGAAAAATACTGACACTCAGCTGAATCAAGGGCACTCAAGGAAATAAGATTTTTCAACTCTCGAACATGCCTCACTCCAGTCAATGTCCACACAATGCCATAATGCATTTTGATTCTAACATCGCTAACACCTATAACATCGCATTCGGAATTGTTCCCCAACTGTACTTTACTACTATCCGTGCACTGATAAGTAGTAAACTAATTCTTATTTGGGGTAGCGTGAAAAGAACAATCAAAATCCAGAATCCATCCACCAAATAACGAATTATTAGTGACAAACAAGACAAAATAAGCAATATCCAAATTACTATCTGTTGAATTATTGTTTGCTATAGCAGCAACATCATCCGCAGACTCAACTCTAATTTATTTACCCTTGTCGTTTTTCAGCTTAAGAGAATTCCTTCTAAGATGTCCTGTCTTGTCACAGTTTCAACAGACAATACCATCAATCCTAGACTGACTTCGTCTATTCATGTTTATACCACTCCTGCTAACATGTGTATCAATTCTTCCTCTATTTTCACCTACTAAAACAGTAGATAAATGTTCACCGGATTCTCTTCTACATATATCCTCACTCATACTCAAATCTCGAACACCATCAAACATCAAAATTATTGACCTAGAGGAATTACTAACAGTAGTAATAGTAGTATTCCAACTATTAGGTAATGAGGATAATAGAATCAAATAATAGAATTAAAGCATGTACTTCATCTTTAAAGTCAATCTCAACTTAACTCAATTGATTAATGATCACATTGAATTTATTAATATGATCAGTAACTGACGCACCTTTGCTCATCCTCAAGTTAAACAGACATTGCATCAAATGAACCTTGTTGATCGTAGAGGGCTTCTCGTACATGTTTGACATGGCTTTCATCAAACCCGCAGTGGTCTTCTCTTTCACAATATTAAACGCGACGTTACAAGCCAACATTAGTCGAATAACACCTAAAGCTTGTCTATCAAGCAATTCCCAATCAGCTTGTTTCATCATCTCTAACTTCTCCCAGATAGGGGCAAGTGTAGTTTCATCTCATCTAGATAATCTTCAATCTGTATCTTCCAGAAATCAAAGTCTTTTCGATCAAATCTGTCGATTTTTACTTTTCCTTCTTCTATCAACATCGATTCGCTTCAACTCAGCCAAGCCAAGCTCTGATACTAATTGTTGTGGAAGCCAAGCGAATTGACAAAATAAGGAAATAAATCGGACATTAAATTTATATAGTTTGGTTGTAGTGACCTACGTCTCTGGGAAGAGCAGCATAAATTTCATTATAGATCAATTGATACAATGGAGATTATAATCACACTCAAGTCACTCAAATAGTCTAAGTGTTTCCGAAACTCCAATTACACAAAATAATGCACATAGTATTTAGCCTCACAATTCCTCACAAAATAATCTCTCAATCTCACAAAGGAATTGACACAAATTCTTAGCACAAGAATTTAATCAACTATAACACACTCGGATATCTTTAGGGTGTAATTTACTAGGAGAAGTTCATTTTTAATTATCTTCACAAATAACATCCCCTTCTTATTTATAGGCAAGAAGTTGATCCAAATTAGGAAACCTTTTTTTAGGAAACCTTCTCCAATTAGAAAACCTTTTCCAACTAGGAAACCATTCAATTAGAAAACCTAATCAAAATAGGAAACCCAATTGAATTAGGAAACTTTCATTCTCGAACTCAAACTTAAGATATATTTTCAACAATTTTTAGGCCTATGATACAATTGAATCCGGCATGCTCCCTTTTGAGGAGAGGACATGTTTCATCTTTGTTGCTCTTCACTTTCAAGAATTCTGATAGTTCGGACTGAAAGGTGAGGGCAATCCTTTGGTATGTTGGCTTTCCATGTCAAGGAGCATCAGTGATTCCTTCCTTGGGTATCGGTTTCTCTCAGCGGCAAGCACTTCAAAAGAAATTTGATGAGAATGAAACTACGGTCAATGGAAATCCAATTTTGTGACACTATGAAACATTAATAAAGAGCTCGAGTGTGGATTTCGTTTTAGTCTAGCAGAAATGGTAATTTCCAATTTTTTTGGAGCAAGCAGCTGGTGTTAATTTTCTGTTGCAGAAAAAGGCATCTATCCTCTGTGCTTCAATTTTTTTTGTGCAGGTAAGGAGTGTTTAAAGATCGTACTCACATCAGCTCGCAGAGGCAAACCAAAGCCATAGATATAAGTCTTCTTCTGATGCAGAAAATGAATAGCACCAGTAGCAGCACGCAGAAAGTAACAGAACATGACAGGGCAATGGCGATTATAGCACCAGAAGATAATTCACCATTTTCCCAAAGAAGAGAGCAGGCAGGCAAAGATGAAGCACATATGGCGCTTTGTTACCAGAGAGATGCGAGGAAGAGATAGGATTAAGGTCAGAACTAAGGGAATTGATAACATGAGGATTTAGAAGAAAATGAGGATAAGCAACACTCTGATCTTTGTAAACAATGTGACATCCAAGTATGAGTTGTCACGCCCCCAAACAACGGCGCCCATGAAAGCATCCCCCAAGACCGGTCGAACAACGCCCGAGGGCGTCGCCGACCCAACACCCAAACGACAGAGAACAAAGCACAGTGGAAATAACAAACACCCAAACAATAATTCACATAACCAAGGATAGCCGCATAACCATCGATATAAACAAACACACATTTGCATTTCCAGGGAGAACCTTTGCAATATTCATATACAACCCAACTTCAAAAATCAAAAGCGGGCCAAGACCACTAATGACAAAAAAGGGGTAAGTGGCTCAGGTTTAGGCACTACAACTAGCCTGGGGCTCCTCCCAAAAACGCATCAGTACGCCTGCCATCCTCAAAGCTGGGGGTCTAAAAAATCGATTTTCAACAACCGTGAGAATAAATCTCAGCGAGTAATTCCCTAAACCTAAACTAGGCTAACGTGCACCTCCTGACAAGTACTAAACAAACAGCACACAGTCTAAACTGTATATGACTTAGGCCTTCGACCCCAATCTAGAACTTACTTGACCCTGCAGGTTAGGCATTCAAAGTATAATAACAACCCCGCCACAGAATTTAATCACGGCACATACACGCGTATCTCTATGTCACGACGCATGTTATGCACGTGCTAATGTTCGCACTCATGCTCATGCCTTATCAATGCATTATCGCACACTTGCATACTAGCATTCTGTCATTTGCCAATTCCTCCTCTGACCCGCGTTAAACGCATCAAGTCCGACCCGCATAAAACGCATCAAGTCTATCACTCCGATATCGATCTCTAGCCCGTGTAAAACGCATTAGGCTCATGACACATTACCTGCGTAAAGCGATCAGGTTGGTCATCTTCCCAGAAACGGGCATCGTCCCGTAACACGCCTTAGGGACGGGTTCACTACCCCGCATAAAACGCATCAGGTTTTATTGTGACCACACATTCACAGGCACCAATTTTTATCTGAATCCCGCGTTAGACGCATCAGGGCAATTTAGGTGATCACAATGCACATGTCATTCGAGCACGCTCGTATATACACATGTCGTGCCAATGCGTGAGATGCACATGCATGGTTATTCATTCACATGCGCGAATCATGATGTAACATGCTCAACTTGCACCGCGCATATTCAATTCCGTAAACCAACATGCCCACTCAAACAATCAATTTCAATTCAACCATGGCATCAACTTAACACGCAATTCATGCACAAAATTCACACATCCGAGTCAACAGGAACTCGCGCATTCAAGGTCCGCCAAGCCAATCTATTCCTAGTCTCGCTAGATATGCGACTTGGCATCATCAAATTAATCACAAATAAGGCTTAATTTGCCAGTCAATTGCACGAAGCGATCATTCTCGATAATTGACCGATTAAGCCCCAAATTGATCAATTAACCGCCTAAGTCAAATCCGTCGCGGCCAGCCACTATACCACAAATTCTAGGCCATTAATTGTCATCAAAATGCTCCATTATACTCCTCAAATATCATTCTAATCAACCACCACAAAACCAAAATTCAAAACGCACTATAATCCATATATCAAATCCGAACTTTCCCGAACTTGGGCTGATTTAATCCAAATTGTCCAGCCCATTTATCGCGCCTCTCGGGCTACTAATCCTCCATTAATTCATCATACCAATCCACCAAATCAACCACAATCACAACCCCTAATCACTTTCACTATTTAACTCCTAAATTACCCTAATTAACCCCTAAACTTGTCTAAAAATGCAAATAATCCTAATTAGGGTTTAGGGTCAAACTCACCGGGTGTCCTAAGTTTCAAACCGAGCCGAACACACGGCGATGGCGACTGGACAGCGACGATCCTTCGCCGGAACGGTAACGACGGCGGCGGTTTCGATGAACGGCGAGAGCTTGAACGGAGGGGCGGCTGGTCGCGGCGGTCGAGAGGGAGAGAGAGAGGAGTGGGGCAGCTGGGCAAGGTCGGACGAGACTGTGGTGGCGACGGAACAGCTCCGACGACGGTGGAGCTCCTCCCGGCGGCGGCAGGTGGTGGCGTGAGGAGGGAGAGACACCAGGAGATGGAGAGCGTGAGGGGAGGATGGTCGGGTGAAGGGTCGCTATGGCTAGGCAAGGTTGCCTGGGGACCAGCTTGGTGGATTTGAGCCGCGGCGACGGCCGGGTGAGAGGCGCGGCGGCGAGACGAGGCAACGTGTGGCTGGAGGTCTAGACTGTAGGCTGGGGGGAGAGAAAAATGTGAAGAATGAATATGCAAAGAGCGCCGCGGCGCCGGCAAATGGCCTCGTACGGGCGACAAGGAAAGAAACCACCGAAGGGCGGCGCTGGCGAAGGGCGGTCGCGGCGGGCAAGCTTATCGTCGCGGAACCGGGAGAGGGAGGAGAGACCAGGGGGTGTTCGCGCAGTGACAGTGGCGGCGCGGCGACGGCGCGAGGAGGGAGGCGGCGCCGGGGTTGCTTGGGTGGCGGTGGGCGGAGCTGGACGGGCAACCGAAAGGTGGACCCATGTATGCACTAATCGGGCGCGGGGGAAGATGAAGGGAGAAGAAGAAGAAGAAGGAGAAAAAGAAAAGAGAAAGGAAAAAAAAAGAAGAAGAGAGAGAGAGAGCAGCAGGGGGGCAAGTCTACAGAGGCATGGGCGAAGATGGGACGTGGGCGGGAGATGTGTTGCAGAGAGAGAGAGAGGGGAAATTAAAAAAAATTATACTTATTCAAATATTAAACGCAAATCGAAGGCCCAAATTCAAAACCGAAAATGGTCTACCCGTCCTAAATAGGTCTCGCACATAAAAAGGGACAAAGGCCAAATTAATTAGACCAAACTATAACGAGAGAGGTCTACTAGTCCAAATTCGCACCTAGTCAAATACTCCCATTTTTTCATTATTCTTGACAATCTCGATACCGACCACATTAATATTGACACCGTCCAATTTATTTCGTCCTAAAACTCCCGAAAATCGACTGCCAAGTTCAGGGTCTAAATAATGACGAAAATTCAATCGAGTACAATTCTAGCGAAATCTCTAATTTAAAATAATAACCGAGAATGATCAGTTCTCGAGCGAGATTTTACTATAAGCACACTGACAAATCACGCGTTTTATAAATCCCAAAAATGGGTCGAAATTCGGAATGTCACAATCCTTCCCCCCTTACAAAAATTTCATTCTCGAAATTTACAACCCAACCCGACTACTCAAACAAATGGGGGTACTGGTGTCGCATCACTTCCTCGCTTTCCCATGTAGCGTCTTCCGTCCCGTGATGTTCCCATATAACCTTAACCAACGGTATCGTCTTGTTTTTCAACACTTGTTCTTTTCTGTCCTCGATTCGCACTGGCTTTTCCACGTACGACACTCTGTCGTCCACGTCTATTACCTCATGATTCAGCACGTGGGTCGGATCCGGTTCGTACTTCCTCAACATCAACACGTGGAAGACGTTATGAATCTGTGACAAATTTGGAGGCAAGGCTAGGCGATAAGCTAATGTTCCAATCCTTTCCAAAATCTCAAACGGTCCTATGTACCTTGGACTCAGTTTTCCTTTCTTGCCAAACCGAGATAGTCCTCTCATTGGCGAGATCTTGAGAAACACATGGTCGCCAACTTGAAACTCCAACGGTGTACGCCTTCGGTCCGCGTAACTTTTCTGACGACTCTGTGCTGTCCTCAACCTTTCCCGGATAATCTTCACCGTTTCCACCGACTGTTGAACCAACTCCGAACCCGTTATATTTCTTTCTCCTACCTCGTCCCAACACAACGGTGTTCTGCAAGCCCTGCCATAAAGTGCTTCAAATGGTGCCATTCTGATGCTCTGTTGAAAACTATTATTGTAGGCAAATTCCACTAAGTGCAACTATTCTTCCCACTTGCCCTGAAAATCTAGCACACACGCTCTCAGCATATCCTCCAAAGTCTGAATAGTCCTCTCAGACTGACCATCCGTCTGTGGATGATAGGTTGTACTGAATTGTAACTTAGTTCCCATGGCAGCTTGCAGACTTTTCCAAAAATTTGCAGTAAATCTGGGATCACGGTCCTAAGTAATTGATACTGGCACCCCATGAAGGCAAACGATCTGCCGTACGTATAATTCTGCCAACCTTTTTAGCTCGAAGTCCTTTCGCACTACCAGGAAGTGCGCTGACTTGGTCAGTCTATCCACTATCACCCAAATAGAGTCGTGTCCCCTCTGGCTCCTTGGCAGTCCCGTTACAAAGTCCATTGTGATGTGTTCCCATTTCCATTCTGGGATTTCCAACGGCTGTAATATTCCACCAGGTATACAGTGCCATGTCTTCACTTGTTGACACGTCAAACACTTAGCCACATGCTTGGCCACGTCCACTTTCATTCCATTTCACCAATAGTGCTGACGAAGGTTCTGGTACATCTTAGTGCTGCCCGGGTGGATACTGTAATTGCTCCTGTGAGCTTCCGACAAAATCTCTTCCTTGAGCCCCAAATCATCGGGCACGCACAAAGGTCCTCGAAACTTAAGAATTCCATCCCGGACACCTAAAAGTCCGGTTTCCTCTTAGTGTCGTCCATACTCAAAATTTAAGGCAAACGATCCGCGTCGTATAATTACGCCAACCTTTTTAGCTCGAAGTCCTTTACTTGACTGCCGGAAGTGCGCTTAACTTGGTCGATCATCCACTATCACCCAAATAGAGTCATGTCCCCTCTGGCTCCTTGGCAGTCCCGTTACAAAGTCCATTGTGATGTGTTCCCATTTCCATTTTGGGATTTCCAACGGCTGTAACATTCCACCAGGTTTACAGTGCCGTGCCTTCACTTGTTGACACGTCAAACACTTAGCCACATGCTTGGCCACGTCCACTTTCATTCCATTTCACCAATAGTCTTTGAAGGTTACGGTACATCTTAGTGCTGCCCGGTGGATCGTAATTGCTCCTGTGAGCTTCCGACAAAATCTCTTCCTTGAGCCCCAAATCATCGGGCACGCACAAACGTCCTCGAAACTTAAGAATTCCATCCTCGGACACCTGAAAGTCCGGTTTCCTCTTAGTGTCGTCCATACTCAAAATTTTCTGAATCTCAAGGTCCGTAGACTGCAACGTCTTGATCTTGGCTTGCACTTCCGGCTCAATCCTTAATGTCGCCATCAGACCGGAGAGGTGTCCTACCTCAAACTTAAATTCTGAGTCTCGTGCCCCCTCTAATAAAGTCCACTCTTTAACCAGCAAATGCACGATACTTGATTTCCTGCTCAAGGCATCCGCTACCCGGTTGGCTTTTCCGGGATGATATAATATGTCGCAATCATAGTCCTTCAACAATTCCATCCAACGCCTCTGCCTCATATTCAACTCCTTCTGCGAAAACAAGTACTTGAGACTCTGATGGTCCGTGTAGATTTGGAACCTTTCTCCACATAAGTAATGCCTCCAAATTTTAAGTGCGAAAATAATTGCTGCCAATTCCAAATCGTGGGTCGGGTAGTTCATTTCATGAGGTCTTAATTGCCGTGACGCATAAGCAACCACTCTTCCATGTTGCATTAGCACGCATCCCAATCCTCCAAGCGAAGCATCGCTATAAATCTCATACCCGTCCGATCCTAAAGGGATCGTCAATACTGGCGCCGTCGTCAATTTTTGCTTCAGTTCCTGAAAACTCTTTTCGCACTTTTCGATCCATTCAAACTTGATTTCCTTCTTAAGCAACCTCGTCAATGGAGTGGCTATAGCTGAGAATCATTCCACAAATCTCTGATAATAACCCTTGGTCCTAGAAAGCTTGAACCTCGAAGAATCGCTCGTCGGTCTCGGCCGGTCCATTCTTTGCTTCAATCTTTTCTTGGGTCCACGGAGATTCCTTCTCCGGATATTATATGCCCAAGAAATGCTACTCGGTTCAGCCAAAACTCACACTTGCTAAACTTAGCATACAGTGCGTGCTCCCTTAACGTTTGTAGAACCTTTTCCAAATGCACCTCTTGTTCCTCGGAACTCTTGAATACACTAAAATATCGTCAATGAAAACAATGACAAACTGGTCTAAGAATTCCTTGAATACCCGGTTCATTAAATCCATGAAAGCAGCAGGGGTATTAGTCAGTCCAAATGGCATCACTGTAAACTCATAGTGCCCATATCTAGTCCTAAACGCTGTTTTTGGAATATCCTCCCTTTGGATCCTTAACTGGTGATACCCTGTTCTTAAGTCAATCTTAGAAAATACCGATGCTCCTTGCAACTGGTCGAACAGGTCGTCAATCCTTGGGAGGAATACTTATTCTTGACCGTCACTTGATTTAGGCGGCGGTAGTCGATACACAACCTTAGCGACCCATCCTTCTTTTTCGACGAATAATACCGGCGCTCCCCATGGAGCGCTTTTCGATCGGATAAAACCTTTGTCCAAATGGTTCCCTGATCCGGACCTTCAATTCCTTCAACTCCGACAATGACATCCTCGTAGGGCGGGCGAGATTGGCTCGGTCCAAGAGCCAACTCGATATGAATTCTACTTCCCTTTACGGTGGCAATCCGGCAATTTCGAGGAAAGACGCCGGGAAAATTGCACACCACGGTATATCCTCAAGCCGCACTTCTCTGTAAGCGGATCAATCACGCTGGCTAAATAACCTTGTGACCCTCGTCCAACAATTTAGTTGCTTCCACTGACAAAACCCAAGGGATCGAGGTTCCTCCTCAACTCCCTACAAACTCAAATATAGGGTGTCCAGCCGGGCTAAACTGGATCACCCTGGTACTACAGTCCATTACGGCGCTTAACTAACCAGTCCATGCCCACAATCAAATCAAAATCATACATCGGCAACACAGCTAGGTCTATCCTACTTTCTATACCACCAATCACTATCTCACAATTCGGGCATCCTAGAGATATGCATATCTTATCCTTCAATGGCGTAGTCACACACAATTGCACTTCTAACATAACAGGCTTTAATCCAGTCAATTCAACAAACTGAGCAGATATAAACGAATGTGATGCTCCCGGGTCGAATAATGCATATGCTATATGGTGGCACGGAGAAACCATACCCGGATGACCACCCTGGGCGTTCTCCACTTCCCTTGGCGCCATTGCATACACCGTCCTTGCGCGGTATCTATTCATAATAGCCGGCGAGGCACTCTAAGGCCCTGGTTCCCAATTCGAGGTTGTTGTAGTATCGGGGCTCCCGCGGGGCGTTGCTGGGGATAGTTCCTAATTTGATGGTCCAAACTCCCGCATTTGAAGCAAGCCCCAAATCTGTTCTGTTGAAGGTTCGGCTTCCCGATGTTCTTCCTGATCGGTGGGACAAATCGCCTGTTTCCCACCATCGGTTTCTTTCCAGGGCGGTTGTCCCTAGCCAAGGCGAACTCACGATCGAGGCGGCTGTCCTATCGGTCTAAGCCCGCTCTATAGCTTTGTACTGTTCATACATCTTGCTGTAGTCCTTGATCTTCAGCGATATCATTTGACTCCTCAGGTCCGGTTTCAGTCCATCCCGGAATCTCCGCACCTTGTCCTTAAGGTGCTCTACCATCCTTAGCGCGAACCTTGACAGTCTTGTGAATTCTGCATTATACTGATCAACTATCATCGATCCTTGGCGGAGTCTCATAAATTTCGCTAATTTCCTTTCTCTAGCACTCTCAGAGAAGAACTTCCCCAAAAAGCTCTCAGAAAATATAGCCCACGTCTGGGCAGTTCCCGGGAAACACCCTTCCTTTAGTGGCCTTCCACCAATCATTGGCGTTATCTTGTAGTTGGTACACGGCCAGTGTTACTTTTTCGACCTCTGCACCCTAGCACTTCGAAGGCCTTCTCCAGTTCCTCAATCCAACGAGGTGCGGTCTCAAGGTCACCCTTGCCATTGAATTTTGGCGGCTTCAGCTTCAAAAACTACTTTACCAATTTAGACATCGGCCTAATCACATTCACCGGTCCCGGGATTGGGTTCTCCACATTTCCCTGATTCCCACCATTTCCATTGTTTCCATTATTCCCATTATTCCCATTAGCCCCATTAGCAGCAGCGATGGCAGCCTCAACGACAGCAGCGATAGTGGCATTTCTTTCCTGCTCTATTCTGCCTCCCAAAATCCCAGCTTCCTCAAGGGCCCTAAGAATTCCATCCACTCTCGGATCCTTGGCCACTCTCACTTGTGGTTCAACACGATCCGGCTCATGACCTCGACCTCGACCTCTACCTCTTCTACGGCCTCGACCTCTACCTCGTCCTTGGTCACTCGCCTCCCCAACTTGCATGTCCATTCTCCTGCTATAATTCCCACATCGAGATTAGAGACCTAACCCAAGCTAAATCGGTCTAAGGTCCTAGGCAAAGGACTTAACGCTATAGCAATCAATCACTCAGTATGCGATTAAGCATAAATAGCACGAGACTTCAATCACAAGAACGCGTGTACTGACCTCGAGTCCCGCCGCACTTGCACCTTACGGGTCAGCTAAAACAAGCACTCAAACAAACACAAGCAGTCAGGAGGTACACATAGCACACGAGGTCACCCTACTAGCTACCTAAGGTCATCACTCCTTATCACTCCAGGCTTCGACCTAATGGAATCGAGCTGACCTTGCTCTGATACCAAATCAAACGGGGATGTCACGCCCCGAACCCTATGGCGCGTAAGCATCCCTACGACGGTCGATTGGGTGTGACGGCGCCCGGGGGACGTCGCCGACCCAACACCCAAACGACAGAGAACAAAGCACAGCGGAAATAACAAACACCCAAACAATAATTCACATAACCAAGGATAGCCGTACAACCATCGATATAAACAAATACACACTTGCATTTCCAGGGAGAACCTTTGCAATATTCATATACAACCCAACTTCAAAAATCAAAAGCGGGCCAAGGCCACTACTGACAAAAAAGGAGTAAGTGGCTCAGGTTCAGGCACTACAACTAGCCGGGGGCTCCTCCCAAAAACGCATCGGTACGCCTGCCATCCTCAAGGCTAGGGGTCTAAAAATCGGTTTTCAACAACCGTGAGAATAAATCTCAGCGAGTAATTCTCTAAACCTAAACTAGGCTAACGTGCACCTCCTGACAAGTACTAAACAAACAGCACACAGTCTAAACTGTATATGACTCAGGCCCTCAACCCGAATCTAGAACTTACTTGACCCTGCAGGTTAGGCATTCAAAGTATAATAACAATCACGCTACAGAATTTAATCACGGCACATACAGGCGCATCTCTATGTCACGACGCATGTTATGCATGTGCTAATGTTCGCACTCATGCTCATGCCTCATCAATGCATTATCGCACACTTGCATACTAGCACTCTGCCATTTGTCAATTCCTCCTCTAACCCGCGTTAAACGCATCAGGTCCGACCCGCGTAAAAAGCATCAAATCTATCACTTCGAGATCGATCTTTGGCCCGTGTAAAACGCATCAGGCTCATGACACATTACTCGCGTAAAACGCATCAGGTTGGTCATCTTCCGGTAAACCGGGCATCGTCCCGCGTAACACGCCTCAGGACGAGTTCACTACCCCGCGTAAAACACATCAGGGTTTATTGTGATCACACATTTACAGGCACCAATTTTTATCTGAACCCCGCGTTAGACTCATCAGGGTAATTTAGGTGATCACAATGCACATGTCATTCGGCACGCTCGTATATGCACATGCCGTGCCAATGCGTGAGATGCACATGAATGGTTATTCATTCACATTTGGGCATTCACATGCGCGAATCATGATGTAACATGCTCAACTTGCACCGCGCATGTTCAATTCCATAAACCAACATGCCCACTCAAACAATCAATTTCAATTCAACCATGGCATCAACTTAACACGCAATTCATGCACAAAATTCACACATCCGAGTCAACAGGAACTCGCGCATTCAAGGTCTTCCAAGCCAATCTATTCCTAGTCTCGCTAGATATGCGACTTGGCATCATCAAATTAATCACAAATAAGGCTTAATTCGCCAGTCAATTGCACGAAGCGATCATTCTCGATAATTGACCGATTAAGCCCCAAATTGATCGTGCTTCGCCTAAGTCAAATCCGTCGCGGCCAGCCACTATACCACAAATTCTAGGCCATTAATTGTCATCAAAATGCTCCATTATACTCCTCAAACATCATTCTAATCAACCACCACAAAACCAAAATTCAACACGCACTATAATCGATATATCAAACCCGAACTTTCCCGAACTCGGGTTGATTTAATCCAAATTGTCCAGCCCATTTATCGCGCCTCTCGGGCTACTAATCCTCCATTAATTCATCATACCAATCCACCAAATCGACCACAATCACAACCCCTAATCACTTTCACTATTTAACCCCTAAATTACCCTAATTAACCCCTAAACTTGTCTAAAAATGCAAATAATCCTAATTAGGGTTTAGGGTCAAACTCATCGGGTGTCCTAAGCTTCAAACCGAGCCGAACACACGGCGATGGCGACTGGACAACGACGATCCTTCACCGAAGCGGTAACGACGGCGGCGGTTCCGACGAACGACGAGAACTTGAACGGAGGGGCGGCTGGTCGCGGCGGTCGGGAGGGAGAGAGAGAGGAGTAAGGCGGCTGGGCAAGGCCAGGCGAGACTGTGGTGGAGGCGGAACAGCTCCGGCGACGGCGGAGCTCCTCTGGCGAGCGGCGGTGGTGGCGTGAGGGAGGGAGAGAGAGAGATCGGGAGAGGGAGAGTGAGGGGAGCATGGCTGGGGGTGGCATTGCCGGTGGTCAGGGCAAGGTTGCCGGGACTCAGCTTTTGGTGGTGGATTTTAGCTGGCGGCGACAACCGGGCGAGGGATACATGCATGCAGATTTGTGGCGGCGCCAAGGGCCGGAGAGGTCCAGAACAGGGGAGGCTTCGGGGGAGAGAAAAATAGGGAAGAAGAGGGTCGTAAAGAACAACGGGCGGGCGCGCTCGTGGTGGCGGAGCTGGCAGAGAAGGTAGCCGCTGAGCGGGCGGCGCGCGGGCGAGGGGGCCGGGCGGGCGAAGCTATTATCGCCGTGGAACAGGGAGAGGGGAGGAGAGACCAGGGGGTGTTCGGCGGTGACGGTGGCGGCGCGGCGACGACGCGAGGAGGGAGGCGGCGCCGAGGCTGCTTGGGCGGCGGTGGGCGGAGCTGGATGGGCAGTCGAGTAGGGACGGGGTAAGCAAACCAGTCGGGCGCGGGGGAGGATGAAGGGAGAAGAAGAAGAAGAAGGAGAAAAAGAAAAGAAAAAGGGAAAAGAAAGAAGAAGAGAGAGAGAGAGAGACAGAAGCACGGGGGTAGGTCTGCAGAGGCATGGGCGAAGATGGGACGTGGGCGGGAGATGTGAGAGAGAGAGAGAGAGAGAGAGGGAAATTAAAAAAAATTATACTTATTCAAATATTAAACGCAAACCGAGGGTCCAAATTCAAAATCGAAAATGGTCTACCGGTCCTAAATAGGTCTCGCACATAAAAAGGAACAAAGGCCAAATTAATTAGACCAAACTATAACGAGAGAGGTCTACTAGTCCAAATTCGCATCTGATCAAATACTCCCATTTTTCCATTATTCCTGACAATCTCGATACCGGCCACATTAATGTTGATACCGTCCAATTTATTTCGTCCTAAAACTCCCGAAAATCGACTGCCAAGTTCAGGGTCTAAATAACGACGAAAATTCGATCGAGTACGATTCTAGCGAAATCTCTAATTTAAAATAATAACTGAGAGTGATCAGTTCTCGGGCGAGATTTTACTATAAGCACACTGACAAATCACGTGTTTTATAAATCCCAAAAATGGGTCGAAATTCGGAATGTCACATGAGTAGTCAATGCTCAGGCTACATTGCCATGTCCGGAATCAGTGAATGAAGGTCCTAGCAGACATCTCTACATGCTGTTAAACCATGTCTATCCTATTCTTTTTCCCCAGGAAAGATTCCTTGAGAGCAGCTTTGCAAAAGTATATCCATTCACAAAGGGTAGCATAAGCTCCCATCAAGTTTCACAACTATGAATCATATTTAGTGACTCATGCTATAATTTTTCTCCTAATGGAAGATGCTAGAATCCGAATAAGAAAGCATGCCGGTGGAAAAAAGCCTGAATGTAGAATTTTTCAACGAGTACTTGCCCAAGGAGGCTGCGCTTAAGGCTCCCAAAGGTAATGCTAGCCATTCAAATTCAAAAAGGGATAATGATACAAATAGTCCCTGAACTTTGATTCAATATGCAATTTGATTCACTAACTTTTAATTTATTAAATGTAGTCCCTGAACTTTAGTCTAATAGTCAATGTAATCCCTAAACTTTTAATTTGTTCAATGTGATCTATGAACTTTTGGTATATCCCTGAGTTATATGAAAATATACAATGGAGTCCTGAATTTGAATTAATAGAAGGACTATGTTAAATATTTTTATAAAACTCAGGGACTAAATTAAATTTATATCAAAAGTTCATGGACCACATTGAACAAATTGAAAGTCAATGGATCGCGTTGAATATTAAATTAAAGTTCATAAACTACATTATATAAATTAAAAGTTTAGGGATTAAATTACACATTGAGTCAAAATTCATGGATTGTTTATGTCATTTGCCTATTCAAAAACTTGGGCAGCAAGTGGGAACAACAATCAGAAGGTGATCGCTTTAGGAGGAATCAATGTTTATGTTTACAAAAGGGCAGTTATGTTCCTTATAGCCTCAAACAGGCCGTAAGCAGATGGACCATGGAGATCCGAGTGATAAAATCCCACAACTCAATTTCATCTAGGAAGCAGATTACTACTTAGTACACGAGGGAAAGTCACGTCTTTCGAGACTCCAAAAAAAGAATATGACGCGTCCATCGGAACGGAAATGTACACTTGGTCAAGATCCGCCCATTTGGAAACCTGTACTATCTTCCCATGAACATTTTGTTCACACCCCATTTCCCAATCCATGGGCCCCAACACCAACTCCCACGCTTGTTCATACATGCACCAGAAGAGGAAGAAAAAGGAAAAACGACAAAAACCAACCAGTTTAAAAGGTCGGAAGAGCAGCAGTTCCATAAGCAGACAGCAGATCCAGAGCAAAATCTTACAGGTCAGAGAGAAAGAAGATTTAAAGATGATGTCACTATTGAACGATTAGACACCCAGAGGGCTCGTGCCACAAATATTTGAACCAATGTCACGGCATAACGGCACAATTCCCTAAAAAATTTTAATTTTAATTATATTCTAAAATTTTTTTATTTCATAAAAAATTTCAAACTTTTACTTTTATCTCAAATTTATTCAGTTAACTTTTCGTCTAATTTTTTAATATTGATTTTTTCGAATTTTTTATTTTTTCTTTTCTTTTCTTTTTCCTTTTTTTTTTCACCTTCAACTTCCGATCGATCGTCGGTCCGGTGACCGGCCAGGCAGGCGGGGGTCGATCTGGCGAGGCTCGGCCCCGCCGGACTACTGGCGAGGTCGGCCTCTCCCAGCAATGACGAGGTTCAGTCTCGGCCGAGCCTCGCGGATTCTTTGGCGGTGTTTCTCGCCAAGCACCCGGCGAGACTCAATCTCATGGATTCTTTGGGCAAGGCCAACCTCACCAGTCGCCGGTGGGGTCGAGCCTCGCCAGAGTTGGCGAGGCCGACCTCGCCATTAGCTAGCGGGGTCGAGCCTCGGATCGGATCGACCCTCGCCTGCGGCGGTTGCTAGGGCTGGCGACTAGCCAGGAGGAGGTTGAAGGAAAAAAAAAAAAAAAAAGAAAAGGAAAGATAAAAGAAAAGAAAAAAATAAAAAAAAATTCGAAAAAATAATATTAAAAAATTAGACGAAAAGTTAACTAGGTAAATTTGGGACAAAAATAAAAGTTTGGGGTTTTTTATGAGATAAAAAGTTTGGGATATAATTGGAACAAAGGCTAAAATTGGAGGTTTTTAAGAAATTGGACCCAGCGTAACAAATGCAATACAAGCAAGCAAGTGGAACACAATATTATTGGATAAGCTGGACTATATTACAGGTTAAAAGAAGATAGAAGTACATGGGAAGATGACTGACGCTCTCACAAAAGCAGACGAGAACACTAGCGCAGCACTTTCATTTCATGGTAAGATACCCATTCTTTAAACAAAATAAAAATAAAAAATCTAAGACGTCAAAGTGAGGATAAAATCCCTCCGGGACCTTCCCTTCCAGTAGGTTACCATTCAATAGCCTAGAATAGAGAGAGAAGAAAATTAGATTTGACAGATTAAAAGGCAATGCTCAAACTATTTCTCTCACACACAATAAAAATAGGATGGGTAATATATCATATGATATGGAACCGTTGGAGACAAAGTACTTACACAAGTTGCATATTTGAAGAAGCTAGACTGTCTGGTGTAGAGCCAGTGAACTGATTGCCTGACAAATCCCTAAATGTGTCAATGTTAAACAGGATTTTTTTTTTTGGTCGGAAATGTTAAACAGGATAATCTAGAAGAAAATACCGAGGTGTCCTTAGCTGTAGCATCAATCAAAGGTCTAACTGAGAGAAACATCATATTTGAAAGAGAGGGAGAACATATTCAGCTGAGGAGATTGGGTCTCTATATAATATGCTCCAACTTCATTACACTTCAATGATATTATTAAACAAAACTCAAAATATAAATCGATTCAAATAAAATGAACACGAGCAAAGAAAAGGCAACATGTAGCATTTGCTTTTCATCTATTAGTGTAACCCAGATAAGATCAGAAGAGAAGAAAATCTGCAAGTTCAGCTCCTTCATGGGCAGTCACTTCGATAATTAAAATAAGCAAAGAGGATTAACATTTCAAGATTCATTTCGAGCTTGTCGTAAACTAGCTTCATAAATATAGATGCCGATGAAGAACTGGGTCGAGCTGAAGCCAGTAACCGAAAAAATTCATGATTTACCCATCAGACGTGACAATCAATTTCTGATACTTACTGTCGTACAATGACATTTTCCCCAAGTCCAGATGGGACAGTACCCCGTAATGAATTTCAGCTTAAATTCCCGATGATGTATGAGGTCAAACGATAATTTCAAAAGCAATAATAGTTGATATATCCTGAGATTGGATTTTACCAACATATAATTTCACTGCTCCAACGACGAAGAACAGATTTGAAACAGAGAAGGATAGACTGTACGGGCTATTTTTTTACCTCTGCATTGGAGCCAAAAAAAAACAAAAATGTAAAAGAGAAATGCACTCCGACCAAAAAAAGGAGAGAAATGCACAATCCACCTTCGGTCATCTTAACCAGAAATGACAAGCATTGAGGAATATAGAGACTAACAAAAATGTGAAAAAGCTCACATTATCGTTATTTTAGTCGTTCATTGCATAAAAATTAAAGATTGATTCCGTTCCCTAGATAGAAAATTAGTTAAATTGCATATAAATTATGAGCATTTGAATTAGTATTTAGGCTCATATATTGCATTTGCATTGAACCGACGGCATGTGGACTTGAGTGAATGATTCTAAACTTAACTAGACTAAGTTTGCAGTGGCCTAAATCATGTGTATCAAGTTAGGAAAATTTGATGAAAATTTGAAGCGATAAAGTTTGATATTATCAAGATTTTGGTCACATAGCAAATAAGAAAGAAGCAATCGCGATAATTTCCATGATATTTGTGAGATCAATTATTTGAGGGAATAAACAATTGAGAGCAAGATTTAGTCAACAAAAAGGATATTTGATTGAAAAAAAAAAAGAGGAAAGAAAATATCCATGCGTTCAAGGATTTGTCAATGACAAAAAGTATATAAAAGGGGGAGGAGGCCACAAAATTGAAAATACACGGCCACAATCGAGAGACACAAAAAAGAGAGAGGAGAGAATACAGAGAGCGCAGAGAGGAGGCTACGCATATTCAATACACAGCCACGATAAAGGGAGAAAAAAAAGAAAGACAGAGGAGTCGTGTGGCCATTAGAGGGGAAAAATCGTGAGTGGGGGAGTTTCAAGAGCAGCCACGTTGCGAGAGAGAGAGAGA
The DNA here is from genome assembly GCA_024733475.1 of Syzygium grande. Lineage (NCBI taxonomy): Eukaryota > Viridiplantae > Streptophyta > Magnoliopsida > Myrtales > Myrtaceae > Syzygium > Syzygium grande. The sequence continues at coordinate 35,593,366 of JAMXDD010000007.1, forward strand.
GAGAGAGAGGAGTTTTGGTTTTTTCCTGCAGGTGGGACACAAGACACATTCTAACACATTGAAGAACATACCAAGAGGGGTCTTCACCAAATAGAGAAAGCGCCAAAAAAAAAAAAATCCTGCACTGCTGCCGCTTTGTCGTCGCTCTGCTAGTAGCTCTACTGAGACACCGCGAGAACTTCCAACGAGCGACGATCCTCTTGCAGTACCGCATTCAGCTTCACCAAGCTGTGATTCCCCTAACGTGACCTTCGAGCATCATATCGAGAAGACGAGTCCACTGCGAGTCGTGCCGTGTCCTCACCAAAATAGACCAGCAAACTTTCTGTTTTTGCAGGTTGTTGATCATCGAACCGAGCCACCACAACTTGTTGCCTTCGCCAATCATCACCGCGACTCCTAGCCGTCTGTCCCGTGAAGTCCAAACCAGGTAGTCCTTCAGCCACTAGTTGGCTGAGTACGCGCCGGTCGATTGTCCAATCATCCAAGCACCACCACCGGTCACTGAGCTCAAGCCATCCGTCGTTCAAATTCGGAAACGTCATCCGTGAAATATTTCGAATTAGGTAATATGTTATCTGATTAAATTTCAATATATTAAGTTGCCTAATTTGCATTTATTGTGATATCAATTAGATGTCGTGTCGATATTCTCATATCCATAAATATTTTCGAAATCCATGAATTAGGAACTATTTCCTAATTTCATAACATGTTATGGTCGCTAATCCGATCTCATGCTCGAGATACGATTCGTGATTGCATGGACAATCGTCAATCCGATCTCCAGCCCGAGCTACGATTGGCAATTGCGTTGAAAATTGGCCAATCCAATTCTCATGTCCAAGATGTGATTTGTCAATTTATTTTCCAAATTTAGAATGGATATGGATGATATCTTGGGTGATTGGATGCTATCTTTGGTTTTGGTTTGAATCTTTGTTTTGATTTGATTTGAATCTCCCAAAAAGATTAGATAGGACCAAGGTAAGTTTTTTTAAACAGATTGCATGCTTTTATAGGGTTTATCTAGTTAGGATAACATTCTGATTTAAATTAGGATTTCGCCTAGTTTAATTCCTAAAATGAATTGGATAATATCTTGCACTAGATAATAATTTTTCATTATTTTCTACTTCCGAATTTCATGAAAAAATACCAAAAATAAACATGTGCTTGTCATGCTAGAAAACTGCGTATTAATTTTGGCCCGTCATTAGAAACTGCATGTTCAGGTCATTTAATTAGAAATCGCATGTCACATTGCATATAGGTTAGTTTTCATTTAAATAAGAGAAAACCCTAAAAAATATTAAGTAGAATCACGTGTTAATTAGAAATCATATTTTAGGATGTCGATGTGATTTTTTTACTAATACTGCAGATGCTTTCATTGCTATGAAGTAAGTAAGTTCTCCATGTCCGTACAACTTGTTTATTGCTTTGCTCTATTAGGTGTCTCATTAATGGTTGCACACCCAAATAATCACCTCACATGCTAGGAGTAATTTAAAATCAATCCAAGCTGCCTGCAAATATTTTTTTGAAGGTACCGAAAGGGTATTAAAGAAATCTAGTGTAACCAAGTCCCTGAATCCATAGTCTCTGGTTTGTAGGAGTAAAGTAATTCTCCCGATACTTTACTTGAGTTTCTAATCGGCCCACAAAAAAATAGATTAGTGGCGACTCCTGATTGAAATGATTTGCATCTTAAAAACTTAAATATTAAATCGTAAATTGGTAAGGGCTTGGGAGAGCCCGAGTTAGGCATAGGCTTAATAATTCATTAGCTGAACCCTTAGGTGGCTCACACCCGCGGGAGGTTTAGGTCGCAACAACCATCTAAACCATTTCCATGGGAAAAATGAGTGAGCACCCATTAGAAACAGCTAAAAAGTATGACTGCTATAAACAGTTAGATAGAAATTGGACAAGTTTAGGGCAATAATACGATGTGTAGTGAATAGGAGTAAGATCTTTATATTGATAAACTGTAGGTGGACCAAGCATATGAGCTTCAATAGTCTTTTGTTTTTTTGTTCTTGAGCTTCAATTTAGCAACAATTCTATTGAGCCAACTTGAAGGGCCATACTCAGCAATGCTAATTCTCCTAAAAACCATGCAAGGCAAAATAATGACATTAACCGGAAGGTAAGAGCTGGTCTTGTCCAAGGGCCATCATCATATCCAGGTCCTCATCCTTCACTACGGGGAACAAAAGCAAAATGGTTGGTATGATTATAGATGGTAGATGAAAGTAGTAGCATGCTTAGTGCTTACTGCTTACTATGTTTGGTCACTGCCCGTGCATAGAGTCACCCCACTACCGGAGTAGAGGTGAGCAAAGGGAAAACTGGACCGGATTGAATCGATCAGTTTTGGGTGGTTCCTAAAGCATTGATCTGGTTCCTGGAAACCTGTGATTTTTTGTCTAGTTTCCGCTTGCATATGTGGAACTACCCACCTAGATTACTCGAACCTGACTAATTTTTTTAAAAATAATTTGTCACAAGTCAGTTATGTTGAGGAAAATTCCTAATTAGTTTTGAAGAATGATAAAACAATCTTTTACTAACTAGAATTACACTTAAGTTATTTGATGTAGGTAAATGCTAAGTCATCAGACTTAGTCGATGAAAGGACTTTGTCAACAGACTCAAAATTACTCGTTAGATTCAATAAGTGTTATTTTTGGCAAGTTTGTGTAGGATAATTAAATTCTGATCAAAAAAATGTAGGGTAATTAAATTGATATTTCAAGATATTATAATTGGCAACCACAAGATCGTTCCTTAAATACGAAGAACTACACTTATGGAAACTTTGATTTGATTATATGGGCGATCAAATCACCTGGAGATAATGTTTCTTCTTCTAACGGCTGTGCATTTTCTTTTGAAAAGTTTTCTCTAACGATTTGATTTGGAGATCAATCCTCTGAATTATCCAACGAATAGATTGAGATTGGAGGAGTATAAAAGGAGTGCAAATGCCATACAAGAAGAATAACTAGAATCAAGAATTCTAAAGTTTGAATAGAGTTTCGATCTTAAATACTTGTGATTACTGTATTCCACGTTGTGATTTTAGAAAGAAAATTACTTGAGTGAAGAGTATATGTGATAGTGTAGTCCATCATCTGAGAAGTACTGCTCTCATAATCTTCTGGTGATTCAATAGTAAAATACAGCCAATAAGTTGTCAGTGTGGAGACTAGACATAGGCTTGATAAAGCCAAACCACTATAAAAAATTTGTGTGCAGTATTCTCTATTCCTAAACTTTCATTTATTATTGCTGACATTATACTGCATGCATATCTGTCAAATAAGTTTGTCAGAATATCATCTTAGTCATTAGACGCAATCAGTTGACGACAATTTACATACAAGTTTGTAATTCACATCCATCTGATATTAAACATACGAGTTGTTGACCTCGACTATATTCATTCACACGTTTAGATCATACAATTTTATAAAATTACCTATTCACCCCCCTTAAGTGATAGCACTAGCCGTAACAATTGGTATTAGAGCCTAGTGCTCATTTTTTTTTGAAGTGTTATTTTACTTCTAAGGTAACGATTCTTGATGGCTAGTAAATGTTGAGTCAAGTCACAACAACAAACCGCCTTACTTCAATGGAACTGAATATAGTGTCTGGAAAAACAAGATGAAGACATTTATCTTGGGAATAGATCAATATGGGACATTATTGAACATGAAATCATTCCAAATGTTTCAATAGAAACGAAGTCCCCAGAAACTTCAAAGGGGCAAAATGAGACGCCTTCTAATGAAGGAATTAGAGAGCAAATCAAACCTCAAGTTTTACCACTCTCGGCCAAAGAAATTTCCAAAAGAATCCATCTGGATGCAAAGATCAGAACGGCCATATACAATGATCTAGCAAGTGTTGAATACAAACAAATTGCACATCTCAAAATTGTAAAAGAAATTTGGGATCGTCTCAAGCTTATTCATAAAGGAACAAAGAGAGTCAAGTAGACAAATCTCAACATTCTTCTTGGGCAGTACGAGTCCTTCACTCATAAACCAAATGAAACAATTTCTGAGATGCAGAGCAGATTCACTGAGATTGTAAATGGACTTGAATACCAAAACAATCCTATCTCATAATCTATGAAGGTGAACAAGTTGCTGAGAGCTCTTTCAAAAGAGTGGAATAACATCAAAGTTTCTATTCAAGAAACTCAGGGCATCATACCATTCACAGTGGATGAACTCATAGGAACTCTTCAAACCTATGAAACTGAAAAGTTCTTAAAACTAAAGAACCCAAAGGTAAAAAGTTCATTGCTTTAAAAACTAACATTGATTCTGATGACACAGAGACAGATCCAGATGAAGATAAAGAAGAAGAGTTGACTCTAATGGTTAAGAAACTGAGAAAGATGGCAAAGAAGGTGAAGATGAATAAGTCAAAGAAGCAATTCAAGAATTCTGAGTTATCAAAGGTGAAGAAGCTAAACTTTTAGAAGAAGTCAAGTGCCAAAGATGAAGAAAACAAAGATGTGATATGTTTCTACTGCAAAAAGAACGGACACATAAAGCCAAAATGTCCTCTTCTAAAAAAACAAAGGGAAGTATGAACGATATAAGAAAGCCTTCAAAACTAAAACATGGAGTGATTCAGAGAATGATGAAAGTGAACAAGAGTTTGCCAATATTTGTTTGATGGCAAAATCAGACTCAGAATCAAGTTCTAATGAAGAAGATGAGGTAAGTAATTCAAATATTCCTGAAGCGGTTGCAAATTATATTGATAAGTTAATCTCTGTTAATAAAACTGCCTTAAAGAAGATTTCTATATTGAAAAAGGAGATTGTGTCTCTAAGAAGTGCAACTCAAAACAAGGTAATTAATGAGTCAATTGAATGTTTAAAAAAGGAAAACAATATTTTAAAACAGCAAGATATTTCGAAAAAAGATAAGATTGTTTTCTTGCAAAAAAAAGTTTAATCTTATCAAGAAGAATAAGGATTTTCTTGAAAAGGAAAATGATTCACTGAAAGAGGAAATTGTTTATATTAAAAATATTTCTAAGGAAAGTTTTAATCGCATCTCTAATGAAAAAGAGCTTTTGAAAAATGAAATTTGTAATATAATCAAGAAATTCTCAATGGGCTCAAAAAATCTTCAACATATTTTGTCAATTCAAGTTCCTTATTATAATAAATCAGGTCTTGGTTTTGAGAAAAATACTGAATTGAAAAATACTTTTCCTAATGTCAAAAAAAGACTAAAGAAAAGACCTTCCAAATTTGTGTATAGAAATCACTTTCAAAATCAATTTGTGAAATTCAATGGTCAAACTTCCTATAAATGTTCAAATTGTGGTGATTCAAATCACTTTAAGAGTGATTGTACTAAAGTTTGGAGACCTATTCAGAGAGATATTATGAGAATGATTGATCCTAACCAAAATGGACCCAAGAAAATATGGGTACCAAAGAAAAAGTGAGTTACTTATCTTTTGCAGGTACCAAAGAAAACGAAGAACAAGTGGTACCTTAACAGTGGTTGCTTAAGATACATGACCGGAGATCCTCTAAAATTCATCCAGTTAGAAAGAATTAAATGAGAAAGTGTATCCTTTGGAGGCAACAACAAAGGAAAAGTAGTTGGCAAGGGAACTGTCAAAATCGAAAATCTAATCATCAATGAAGTCTCACAAGTTGAAGGTTTGAATTTCAATTTAGTTAGCTTTAGTCAATTATGTGATATTGGTTACAGAATCACTTTTCAAGAAGAAAAATGCTCTGGGATAAGTAAAGACGACAAGCAATCATTCACGGGTCGAAGACATGGAAACATCTACCTACTAGACACGAAGTCTAACAACTTACAATGTCTCGTCTCTATAGACGAAAAATCTGATCAGTGGCACAGGAAGGTCGGACACGTTAGTGTCAAGTTGATTTTCAAAATAGCTTCAAATAAACTTGTCAAAGGATTGCCAAAACGAAAATTCAAGAGCACAAAGTTATGTTCAGATTGCTCTAAAGGAAAATAGGTAAGAAGTTCATTTAAATCAATAAATTATGTCGGCACTAACCGAGCTTTGTAGTTGCTGCATATGGATATTTTTGGACCTACTCAAACTCTAAGTCTTGGAAGTAAGAAATATTGTTTAGTTATTGTAAACGATTATTCAAGATTTACTTGGGTATTCTTTTTGTCTCATACAAGTGAAACATTTGAATATTTCTCAAAATTTGCCAAAAAAGTACAAAATGAAAAGGGTTACACTATTTCGAGCATTAAATCTGATTATGGAAGAGAATTTGAAAATCAAAATTTTTCTTATTTCTGTGATGAAAATGGTATTCAATATATTTTTTCGTCACCCTATACTTCTGAACAAAATAGAGTAATTGAAAGAAAGAATAGAACTTTGTAACAAATAGCTAGAACTCTTCTATTTGAAAACAAAATTCCAGCATATTTATGGGCTGAAGCTGTATCAACAGCTTGTTATATTTCAAATAGAATTGTTCCAAGATAAATTCTTGAAAAGACTCCTTATGAATTGTTTAAAGGTAAAATTCCTAATGTCTTGTATTTTTGGATATTTGGATGTAAATGTTTTATTCTCAAAAATCCTAATGTTTATGTTGGTAAGTTTGATGAAAAGTCAAATGAAGAAATCTTTCTTAGATACTCAATAACAAGCAAGGCTTGCAGAGTATACAATAAAAATACTCAAACAGTAGAAGAATCATTGAATGTCAAGTTTGAAGACTCAATTTAGACTCAACAAGATGTTTCTGACACTCAAAATCCAACATCTGAAGAATCTAACATAGCATCTGATGAATTGACAGTAAGTGAAAATGATCAGAATCAAAGATCTGATGAAGCTCAGGAATCTTTAAACCAACAAGACAATGAAGAATCATCAAATCTTAATGATGAAAAAGATGAAAGATTCAACAGAAACTGAAAGCAAAAATCTAGTCATCCCAAAGACCTCATCATTGGAAATTTAGATGAAGGAATCAAAACTAAAGCAAAGGCAAAAGAAGTCATAAATATGATGGCTTTCATTTCTGCAGTTGAACCAAAGAATGTCGAAGATGTCTTGAAAGATGAAAGCTGGATTGAAGCCATGTAAGAGGAACTTCTACAATTTCAGATTAATCAAGTATGGGAACTCATTCCTAGACCCAAAAATCATTTAGTTAATGGAACAAAATGGGTATTTCAAAATAAACCGAATGATCAAGGAAAAGTCGTCAGAAACAAAGTAAGACTTGTGACCAAAAAATATTCACAAAAGGAAGGAATAGATTACGATGAGACGTATGCTCCGGTAGCCAGCTTAGAAGCAATAAGAATTTTACTGGCTTATGCTTCTTTCTGCGATTTTAAAATGTTTCAAATAGATGTCAAAAGCGCTTTCTTAAATGGCTACATTAAAGAGGAAGTATATGTGGAATAACCTCTAGGTTTTAAAGATCCTCACAAGCCTGATCAGGTATATACTCTCAAGAAAGCATTATACGGTCTCAAACAAGCATCACATGCTTGGTACAAAAGACTGAGCAACTTTCTGGAACAAAATGAATTCACAAAAGGTAATGCAGGCACTACCCTATTCATTAAAAGAAAAGGTAAAGATATTTTAATTATTCAAATCTATGCAGATGATATCATTTTTGGTTCTATAGATGAAAAATTGTGTAAAAATTTTTCTAAAATGATGCAAAGTGAATTTGAAATGAGCATGTTAGGTGAGTTAACTTTTTTCCTTGGATTACAGGTTAGACAAACCAAAAATGACACCTTTCTTTATCAAGAAAAGTATGCCAGGGAAATTATGAAAAAGTTTGGTTTGGTAAATTGCAAAAGGACTGAAACTCCAATGTTCTATTCCATTAAACTAGATAAGGATGAAAAAGGAAAATCAGAAGATAAAAAATTATATAGAAGCATAATTGGCTTGCTTTTATATTTAACTGCTTCAAGACCAGATGTTCTATTCAGTGTTTGTTTATGTGCAATATTTCAATCAGAACCAAAACAATCTCATCTTACTGCAGTCAAACGAATTATCAAATATATTAGCACCAATCCAAAACTTGGGTTGTGGTATCCTAAGGGATCAAACTTTACCCTCATTGGATATTTCGATGCCGATTATGCTGGCTGTAAGATAGACAGGAAGAGTATTTCAGGAACGTGTCAATTGTTAGGACACATGCTTGTTTCATGGTATTCAAAGAAGCAACAAACTGTAGCTCTTTCAACGGCAGAAGAAGAATATGTCTCACTTGGCAGTTTCTGTACTCAAATCCTTTGAATGAAATAACAATTGAGAGACTTCAAAGTCAAAGACTCAACTGTGCAGATCAAGTGTGACAATACCAACGCCATCAATCTGACCAAAAATCCTATTCTGCATTCAAGAGCTAAGCATATTGATATTAAGCATCATTTTATCCATGATCATGTTTTAAAAGGAGATATTAATGTTCAATTTATAGACACTAAATAGCAATTAGTTGATATTTTTACAAAACTTTAGAAAATAAAAGTTTTGAACTTATTAGAGATAAACTAAATATTATTAACCTCTTACCAAAAACAAAACTAAATATTATTAACCCACTTCATTGAGCTGTGCAGTTTGAACTCGCATTGCATCTAATGACTTATTTAATCAAGCTCATATTTGAAGTGTCTGGTTTCAGCGCACAACGCATTTTATAAAAGGTATGTATATCTCATATATTTTTCATGATATGTTTGTTTGAAATAAGTTGTCTTAATTGATACCGTTTGGGAATTAAAATTCCAAATTTTTCGGAATATAATTTTCGAAATTTTCCTTAACTGTCAATTGACAATTTTCAAAAAGAGTTTTGTAAAAACCGATGTATTGCAATTTTCAGTTCAAACTCTTTTTATTCTTCTCCCTCGCTATCACTCTCCCCAAACACAAAAATCTACTCTTAGAAACCCTAAAGTTCTCCGAACAGACCATTTACTCTAAAGATCTCATCTTTCTCTTTCGAAACCCAAAAAACTCTTCAATGGCACTTAAGTCGACCACTGAATCGAAGAAAGGAATCAAGGGCTCCAGAAGATCAAACCATATCGCTGAAATGTTCATCATGGCAGAAAAAGGTGGAGAACTAGAGAAGATCGATATCTCAGACACGGGCTCTAGCACGGGATCATCTGAAGGTAAAACTCCAAGAATCCCTGTCCATAAACGTGATCATTTTGTTATGGCAAGACAACTAATAAAAATTATCGAAGTACTTTGAGAGAATCGGAGTGACCAGAGTACTATAAATGCGGTGTGTAAGTCATTAGGTTTTCTGTCTGAGAGAGAAATTGTGGAGGAATATGGAAGAGGTTTAAGAACCGGAAGAACACCTGTTGCTGAAAGGGGCATAGTTCTTAAAGAGAAATCTAATGTTAAGGAAACACCTATGATAGAGAAGAAAAGGATTTCTTGAAAAGAAAAAGAGAAAGTAGGGGAACAGTCAAATGCTGGTGGATTTGAATATGTTGGTAAGAAGGAACCTCATATTGTAAAGAAAAGCAAGAACATTGACTCTAGGAAGGAGGATAATGATGAGAAACTATACATTGAGTTTGTGCCCATTTCTAGAATTCTCCCTAATGACAAGAAAAGCAACAGTTTGTTTAGAAACAAAACTTATCAGGTTGCTTACAACTCTCTCTTAGCCAGAGAAATCATGAATAATAGAGTTGCAGACTTCAATTTCTTTGAAAATTTCAATATCAAGATTCATAATATGATTGAAAATCTTGATTTTCAGAGAACATGCTCCATCTCTCACAAGGTTTACCTTGAAATCATAGCATACTTTTATTCCAATCTGTCTTTCAATTCTCCTGCTGAAATTGAATTCTCTGTGTTTCAACAAGATTACAAGTTATTTGTCTATGATCTCTCAGCAATTCTAGGAGTGAAACATATTAAATTTTCTTTCATTCCTACCACTTTAATTCAGTATACCGATCTTTGTCTAGTAACTCATCATTCGTCTGAGGTTCCACATCTCATGTAGCTCACATGCTTTTTCCTCTAAATTCCATTGTCTTGCACAAAATCATCATAAATTGTCTCATACCCAAAGGATCTTCCAAAACTAATGTTTCTAGATATGAGGCAAAGCTGATTTGGGCAATTTAAAACACCTTTCTTATTTCTCTATCCCATTTGATCCTACTACAAATGTACAGATCTGTCAAAAAGAGCAAAGGTCAACTTCCTTATGGAGCTCTGATCACTACCATTTTTGAGTTCTTAAAAATTCCTATTCCTGAGAAACTCAAAAGTAAACCTCTTCAAACCATGATTGTAGAGGAACTTATGATGACTAAAATGGGGTATAGGTTTGATAGAGAAAATCATAAGGATAAGAAGGGCAAGGTTATTCCAGTCAAGCTAATAAGTGAATAGAACAAGGGCTCTGTTAATATACTTCATGAATCTTATGAGGAGGAATTAATCGAACCTTTAGCGAGAAAAAGGAAAGCGCAGCTGACAGCCTCCAAAACAAACAAACCAGCCAAAAGAAAATTAGTTGTGACTAGTGATTCTAATGAGTTGGAAATATCCGATGAAAAATCTGCTGAACAATCTCACACTGATGATAGAAGCCTTGAAGAAACAAGGTTTGTGCAATGGCTACTTCATCAAGAAGCCAAGCATAAAGCTCATGCAGATAGGCATGTTGCCACTTAGCTCGAAATTCAAAGACTAAGAGATAAGGATGAAAGTTTACTGCAATCTCTTAGTGACCTCATCAACCAAATAGTGATGAAGAATCAGAAAGAATACATGGCTACTGTAGAGAAAGAACCTGAGAAAGGACCTTCTATGAGACAGGGGGAGCCTGATCATGAACATGTCATAGAAGTTGAAATACAGGAGGAGTATGAGCAAGATAATGCTCAAGCTGTTGAGGACAATAGCTTTGATCTGGCTGACATACAAGAGGAACAAAATTAGAATGCACGACAGGCAGCTCCTTCAGAAGTAACGTCTACAGATTTTTCTCTTGAAGGAGATAATAATGAACATGTTCCATATGAAGCTCAACAGAGAGGCAAAGAGAAGGAAGCAGAATCTGTTGACATTCAGACCACACACACCCCTTCTCGATACAATAACTCCTCATCTATGTCAGATCATGGAGCTATTACTGATCTAATTAAGGCGGAGACAAGCTACAGTTTAAAATAAAGTAAGGGAACTTCACAATGAACTTAGAGAAGGAATTCATGAGATCAAGGACTTGATGGAAGCAAGAATCAACAATCTGAAAATCCAAGTCAGAGCTAATGTACAAATTGTAGCCATTCACACTGCAAATATTAAAGGACATATTCATCAACTCTCATCACATATTGAGCAACGATTGAATCAACTTTCTAGCTTCAATCTTGTCCGAGTGCCTTTTCTATTTGCACCTTTTGGAACTTCTTCATCTGAACCCTCTGGACCCTCAGATCCTCCAGCAAATCCGCCAAACTGATCATCTATTAGTTTCTATGTTATTTGTTTTAGTTTTCAATATTGGTTTTTGTTTGACTTGGTGTGAACTCTGGATATTGACTTATGATTCGACGCTGGTTATTAAAATCTTTTGATGAACTCTTATTATATTCTTATTGATTATGTTATTTCTGCTAATTTCTTTCTGCTGATGTCAAAAAGGGGGAGAAGTATTATACAGATTATGAATGCAAATGTGGCGTGAGTGGCAGAATGAACTGTTATACTGGAATATTATGCTGGTTTAAAAAATTAACTTTGCTTTATATGCTTTGAATGTCATATCCTCTTAATAGAGTATTTTGTTCACATAAATATTTTTTAACGCATATGGATATTTTTGTCATCATCAAAAAGGGGGAGAATGTTGAGGAAAATCCCTAATTAGTTTTGAAGAATGACAAAACAATCTTTTACTAACCAGAATTACACTAAAGTTATTTGATGAAGGTAAATGCTGAGTCATTAGACTTAGTCGATGAAAGGACTTTGTTAACAGACTCAAAATTACTCGTCAGATTCAATAAGTGTTATTTTTGGCAAATTTATGCAAGATAATCAAATTGATATCTTAGGATATCCTAATGAGCAATCACGAGATTGTTCCTTAAACACGAAGAACTATACTTATGAAAATCTTGATTTGATTGTAGGGGCGATCAAATTACCTGAAGATAATGGTTCTTCTTCTAACAGCTATGCATTTTCTTGTAGGAAGTTTTATCCAACGGTTTGATTTGGAGATCAATTTTCTGAATTATTCAAAGAATAGATTTGAAATGGAGGAGTATAAAATGAGTGCAAACGTCATACAAGGAGAATAACTGAAATCGAGAATTCCAAAATTTGAATAGAACTTCGATCTTACACATTTGTGATTACTGTATTTCATGTTGTAATTTTAGAAAGAAAATTACTTGAGTGAAGAGTGTACGTGATAGTACAACCTATCATCTGAGAAGTGCTGCTCTTATAATCTTCTAATGATTCAATAGTGAAACATAGCCAATAGATTGCTAGCGTGGAGAGTGGACGTAGGCTTGATAAAGCCGAACCATTATAAAGATCTGTGTGCAGTATATATTCTCTATCCCTAAACTTTCATTTATTATTGTTGACATTATACTACATGCATATCTATCAAACAAATTCGTCAGAACATCATCTTAGTCATCAGACCCAATTATTTGACAACAATTTACATACAAGTTTGTAATTCACATCCATCTGATATTGAACATACAACTTGTTGATCTCAACTATATTCATTCCACACGTTTAAACCATACAATTTTATAAAATTGCCTATTCACCCCCCTTTAGATGATAGCACTAGCCGTAACAAGTTAAAACTAGAAATCCCAAATCCTTCACCCGGACCGGCCGGTTAAGATGCCACCCTCTTCAAGAAACCCTAATCGCATTCTCGCATTCTTCATGCCTCTTGCACAAACCCTCTTGCTCGATTCTTGCCTCCCTCTCGCGATTTCACTCGCTCGCTCGACTCTCAGATGCCATCCTCTCGCCTGAGTCGCTCGCATCCCTTGCTCAACTCTCGCCTCCCTTTTGTGGTCTCACTCTCTCGCTAGACTCTCGCCTCCCTCTCTTGCTCATTTTTTGGCCGATCGTGATTGCAATCGCATCTCATTGAGGTAAATATCCAATGCTCCATTTTTCTTTTTTTACTGTTCTTCGTACACCGAAACAATTTTGATGCTGCGTCTAGATCTCCTTCGTTGGAGTAGGGAGTGATCGGTTCGGAGAAGTGTGGGAATCTTGGTAATTTATGTTGAGGATATGTGGAAAGCACTGAGCTGGGTGTATCTTAGAAGTTACAGCGAGAGGTGGATGGTATTCTTATTCTTGGATGAATAGTCTAATGCAGTTTAGAAGTCCGTCTCTGGTTTCCTGCTTTTCGAGGAATTTTGTTTCTTTTTAGCTTCTAATTTTTCGACGATGCGTAGTTCTTTCTTGTTCTGAAGTGGGTCGCTCAATGTTGAACAAATTTCTTAGAAAATGCCACCGGCTCATCGACCCACCCGGAAACCAAATCACACCAACCGATCCGGTCTAGTTTGGTTCTAGGATCAAGTGGGCCGATTTCCGGTTTTAGAAACTAGGAAACGACCTTTCTAATCCGGTTTCTGGTTTTTGAGTGAATATTGAATCATCTGGGAATCAATCATCCCTAATCGAGAGCAATTTGAAGATTTTCAGGAGCAAATTCGGTTTACCTTTTGCTAAGCAATATGGACTCTATTATGTCTCTAGTTCTGATATACATTTGCCGTTTTATAAATATTTTCAGACATCTTCGATCTAGCCACGTGGTTCTTTGTGAGGGTTGATTGATTTCTAATTCTTTTTTTTGACTTTTAAAATCTGCCAGTTATATATCTGTTGTTTAACTCCTACGTCAATATTTTTGCTTCTCACTTTGGGTAATTAGCAACAAGTTTTCTGTGGACTTTCGGAAATCTGTTTCAATAGTACAGTATATGAGAGGTCAGTGTCCTTTTCCAGTACGAAGGTTTACTGTGGAAATCGATACCTAATATAATACACCAAAAAACAATCAACTTTTTGTAATATTATCGACAAGGAGTGAAGGATGATGGACAAGTATTGGGGTCAAGCGATGAAGCCTTATGAATAATTAATTGTTGTGAATTTTACCAAGTGTTGGACATGAGAAGTCGTGAGCATCCGCCGATCAAGCATGCGGATCGCAGTGTCACTTGAATCTACAAATTTTTCATGGTCTTTTCATCTTCTTCTTCCTTGCATCTTGACCATTCCAGTACTTTTATGTTCAAGAATATGACACAAATTGTCCTTAAACTTTAACCCAATTTGCAATATAGTCCATGAACTTTAACCCAATATATAATGTGATCCCCCGAACTTTCAATTTATTCAATGTAGTCCTTGGACTTTGGGTGCATTTCAACTTAGTCCCTAAACTATATTAAAATATTTAATATAGTCCCATATACTATATGAAAATGTTCAATATTGTCCTTCCATTAATTCAAGTTCAGGGACTACATTGAACATTTTTATATGGTTCCGGGACTAAGTTGAATACGTAAAAAAAATTCAGGAATATTCAACAAATTGAAAATTCAAAGACTATATTGCATATTGGACTAAAATTTTGGGATCACATTGAACAAATTAAAAATTCAGATACCACATTACATATCGGGTCAAAGTTCAAGAACTATTTGTGTCGTTATCCTTTTATGTTTAAAGTAACATCACCTCTATTATCTATATTATCAATTGGCTAATTTTGGCACCATGTACAACTCACTTCGTTAGAGTTTTCGAACTCTTCAGAGTACCTTATTTCATGGCATTTACTTTTCTACTCACTCTACCTTAAAGTTGTAAGCTTACTCTTATGCTAACTGATCAGGTAATCCTTTAGATCATCGCTCCACTATATTATTGCTTATTTGTGGGTAACTCACTTAGAATTGCAAGCTTATTTATGGTTGCTGGTCAGGTGACCCTTTTGGTCATCGCTCCATTGCAAATTATTGCTTATTTATAGGTAACTCACTTATCTTATGGCGTACCAAGAAAAAAATCGTCATTCAATCTAATACGAAAGCAAACTATCGTACACATGCTAATACCAAATCAGAATTACTGCAGTTGTGATGGATACTCGAAGACATGAGAGTCTGTCATAATGGTGGGATGGTCATTTATTGCGAAACCACAATGATATTTAAATAGCACATGGTGATATTTTTCATGAGATCACCAAACATATTAAAATAGACTGTCATTTCATACGATATCAAATGCTTCATGACAATATTCCTGTTGTTTTATTCAGACTATTGATGTCTTCACTAAGGCACATTTTTTTTTTTTTGGTCAATCACTAAGGCACATTTACTAAGGTGTTTTTTTATCATCTTTTCTCAAATTTCGGGTAACTTCTTTTAAGTCTCCTTAAGTTTGAAAGGATGTTAGAGATAACTAAGAGATTCTCCAGAGATAATTAAGAGATTCTCCATGTCTCTTTTAATTGTGCATATCCTTAATTAATCGTAATTGATTGTAACTTATATTGTAATATCTTATTATCTTATATAATATCTTATAAAACCTATATATACCTCATGTACTCTTCATTACTAGACACAAAAAAAAAATTATACAATTCTCTTCTACGTATTTTTATCTACCTTCTCCCTAGTCCCACCTCCCCTCTCTTCCATCTTCCGAATCAACCAGCATCCCATAATTTAACAAACGAATCCCAAAAAATAAAAGTGACAGACACAAACTGTCGCGAGGCTCCAATCACCACCTGCTTCTCGATGCACCCCAATGACAACAACTCCACCTCGATCATTCTCTTTCCCCTTTATCCACCACCACTGTCGCCGCCGCTGCCCTCCGCCGATACTTTGAAGATGTCGACCCCGAATAACCTCACCATTTGGACCGGATGGACGGACCCGGCCCGGCTCAGCCTGCTTCTCCTGATGCACTTGACATGAAGCTGCTTCTCTGGCCCGGCCGACCGGTGGAAGCTGACGATGTCTCCAGCCCTCAAGCTCTTCTCCTTCACGAACCGGGTCCAACCCCGCGTCAGCACGTAGCTGTGGCTGCTGTTCCAATACGAGTACCTGAATCTCCACACTTTGCCTCCACTGTCTATGAAATTCAGCAAAACGCCCTTTGAAGTCGAAGGGCTCGTGTGGTTGCGCAGAGGGAAGTGCTTCTCTGCGTGTTGCTTCGGAATCACGAACCGATTCAGCTTCCCTACGTCACTCTGCGTGACCTCCTTCTGGAAAAGGAGATGACAGGCCATCGCAGCCCGACCCGGCCTGGACGGATCTCCCAGGGCTTCCATCATACTTACCCTTTTGCCGCTGCCGTTGGCGTTGAAGTACTTTCTCTTGCTCTGCTCGAGCTCATCATAGTATGCGTGCTTCCGCAGCATGTCGAGGATCTCCTCTTTGGATTGGGAATACAGGAAAGCCGCTTCAAGATCGTACTCTTCAGTGTCAGACCTCTGCTTGAAGTTGGTGACGGCGCCACGGCCACGGAAGCGCTTGGCAGCAACGTCGTAGGCCATCGCGGCCTCATCCTCCTCGTTGAAGGTGCCAATCCACACCCTCTGGTGCTTCTCGTAGATTTGTGCGCCCCAGCGGCCGTTCGGCTGAGGGACGACGCCCTTGTACTTGGACGAGGGCAGCTTCCTTGACTCGGCTTCGACGCTGCCTTCGCAGTCCAATATCACGCTCGCGCCACTGCCAAGACGGCAGAGGCTCCGCGGTGGCGTCGGCAGCTGCAATGATTTCGACGGAAGTTGAATAACATTGGAGTCGCTTGTTGAGCTGAGCTCGTCTATGCAGATTATGTCACCATTCATTTTTTGTTTTTCTGTTGAGAGAGAGAGAGAGAAGAAGAAGAAGAAGAAGAAGAAGAAGAAGAAGAAGAAGAAGAAGAAGAAGTGGTGGCTATGAAAGATTGGAGGGACTACGATACCGGGGATATAAATAGAGGGACCTTCCACCAGTGCTTATAAGTTATAATATTGTCGTATGACGACGTGGGCGTCTACCGGGGGTCAACTCCAAGAGATAGGTTGTGCAAGGAACTAGGAAAGTTCCATTTTATAGACGAGATACGATACTATATACTAAATATTAAATTCACTCCTTTCATTGATCAAGTCATTATCATCATTGCTGCTGCTGTTATTATTATAGTATTCAAAGTATCTAAGTTTTTATATTTTACCGAGTTTTCGCGGGGGGCTGCAATGCAAAGTGAGATTTATACAGTGCTATTTATTATAAGTGACTTTCGGACACATGTATATCATGGGTAGAAGGACATTAGAAGTGCTAAAAATATTGCATGGCGCTTACCGTAGTATCAAAAATTTTTCCGGATCACTTCAGTGCAAACTTCGATCGGTGTTGCCGAAAATCCAACATGACCATTTTTTATTAATTTTTCCATCTGACGTGGCTCGCCGATATGCCCAGACAGCATATATAGCCCAAAACGACATTGTTTATGTATTTTGCCCAAAATATAAGCACTAAATCGCAAATTATAAGGAATTTCCCAAATTGAAAACCCTAAGTCAACCCCAACCCCAAATCGAAACCCTATTCGATTTGCCCCCCAACGCAGATCGATGGAGGAGGAGGATTGGGCTTGGAGGCAGCGTCAGAGGAGGAGGATTGGCGGTGAGATTTGGCCTCGAGCTCGCGCTTCTTTTGCTCACGAATCTTTTGGATTTGCTTCTGCTCAATCTCGAAGCGCTTGAAGATGAGCCGGCCGCCGGTTTCTTCGATGAGGATTTGGGGCTTCTTGAGTAGTTCTTGCTTGAGGAAGTCCATCTGGGGTTTCGTTTTGGCTTCAAAATTGATGAGAGGAGGAGACAAATCTGCATGAGTTCAGTTTGGCCATTCCATCAAACATGTGGCAAGCAATTTCTCAATAGTGTTGACATTCAAAACAATTTGGAATCTGACATCTAGATCAAAGCCAAACATGCAAACATATTAAGAATCATTGAGCTAAAATCAAAGTTAATCCGATTGTTGTTCAATCAAAAACTAGCTTTTGACACCGCTATTTTCGTCCTCAAATAAATCGAGATTGAGTGAATAGAATCGTACCTTGATGAAAAGAGATTTTAGTCACAATTGATAATGAAGCAAGCGTGAACTGGCTTTGGAACTTGTCAACACTCTTTTAATATCGTCATGAGGACTTCGAATGAGATCCAGCAACTTTCGAAATTTTCAGTGATAAAACGGAGTGAAACAAAGCACTCTTGGTGCTCATTTGGAGATGAAGCCAGCAAAGATGACTTACGATGAACGGTAACGAACAACAACAAATAGTGACGAGCAATGTTAGTGTCAACCGGAATTGAAATCTATGAACGATTTGCAATCACGATTCCAGCTCTTCCAAGCTTTCGGTAAAAGAATAGGAAAAATAGAGCTTGACAAATCACAACTATAGACACAGCTGAGAACAATAGCGACGACGATCTCACAGTGGTTAAAGTGAAACGAGGAGATTTTTTTTTTTTGTAGAGAGAGAGTCATAGTGAACGACGTCCTTTTACACAACTAGCCATGTTGGATTGTATAAACTTGTTTTATCTGTCCACATGGACTGGATTTCTTTAACAAATTGTCAACTCATTTTTATTTTTTAATTATAAATGCCACGTAATCATTTTGGCCGGAACTTCTCATCGGAGGCACTTAAGT
The DNA here is from genome assembly GCA_024733475.1 of Syzygium grande. Lineage (NCBI taxonomy): Eukaryota > Viridiplantae > Streptophyta > Magnoliopsida > Myrtales > Myrtaceae > Syzygium > Syzygium grande. Next base: position 35,612,202 of record JAMXDD010000007.1, read on the forward strand.
GATAGTTTTTTCTCTGATTTGATACTTAAGTGAGCCAGCAAAAATTTTTGGCACTAATATAAGCATCGTACGAAACTTTTAACTTTTTAGTGGCCTTCTGCCCATATCATGCATCTGATGCATATGTACACATTAAAGGGATAAATTTGAATTGTAAATTTATCCCACACCACGAAGAGAAACATATATCGAGATGTTGAAATTCAATGAACTCAAATGTGTCATCCTTTCCATTTTATTATTCACTTTTTTCCGTTCCTCTTCCGTTCTTTTCTTCTTGTTCTTCTCTATCCCCTCTCCTCCGTCACCGATGCTCCATCCTCCGTGTCCGTCATCCCTCTGGACGCCGCAAACCACCGCCATTTGTGCTGCTGCACTTGACTTGGTTGTGCCAGCCTCGGCCATCGCGTCCCTCTCTCGCTCTCAAAGGTCGTAAACCTCAGATTGCAACGTCCCTTGAGGTTTTGCTTTTGTCGTAAAACGTCCCTTGACGTTGTCCGAAGAGAAGTAGGAGTCCACATTTCCAAGTTGATGGGGGTTCACCTGACGAGAAATGAATATGTGGAAGCAAAGAGTGGGACCTTGTTTTTTGCCAAGTTCATCTCCCCCGGCTGAATGCTGACCCCCAACATGGCTCCTTTTTTTTTTTACTTCCAAACAAAAACAAGCCATGAAAAGTCTTCCGTGTTTATCCAGAAAAGCATTAATGGACATGTCAAGCGGAGTCAGTCCCGTGATTCGGGGCCCCATTTGTTTCGCGTAAAATGAATTATTTGAAGAACATTTTCCTAAAAATGATTCCTTGTATAATTTGAAATAATTGATCAATGAAAAAAGTTTTCATTATCGATAATAATTTATTTCTAAATATTTTCATAGACGATGTAAATATTTTGCATTCATTCATTTTTATAAGCGATACAAATTATCATTTTTAGGAAAATGATTTTCAAATTATTCATTTTTCGTAAAATAAATGGAGCTTCGATATGTAGGGTGGGTGGTTGTACAATCATTCAGTCCTTTAGCTTCAACTAGGAAGCCTCACGAGCCCTAGACCACAATTTTAATCATTGAATATTGAGATTAGATACGGATAGAAAATATTTTATAAGCTCATTTGTATCGTAATGCGAAGAATCCTATATTTTTAACTAAATTTCTCGAGGAGCCTGATGTCATTGCGATTGTCATACGTAGCCAATAAAATGGTTCCCTTTTGTTTTGTGTCAATCTTGGCAAATAAAATTCCATCCCTTTATAAGATCCGACCAACAATGACTTGTTCTTTGGGGCCAACACAAGGCGGGGCTTTATCCTCAGTTGCTTCCTTATTTCTAACATTTTTCTCACCTCAGACACATTGGACTCCCCCCACTATACAACCTCGAAATTTAATCTGGACCATCACTTTTGGGTTCGTTGGACTCAGCGGTTCGAACCGGTCATGTACTGGGTCGAACATCCGTGTCATGTGTCCCGTGGCCGCACACGGTGACTAAAGGAAGACAAAAAATTTTGTTTAGAAAGGATGGAAGCACAGGAACAAGATGCTGAAGGGGTCGTTAAAAAGGATTACTTTTTATCCTCGGGCCCAATGCTGATCAGCGGTATGCGTTGATCGTGTCTATCTCGACCCCACTGGTAAAAAAAAAAAAATGCCCGTACAATAGAACAAACTTTGTTGTATTCGAATTGATCCGGTCTTTTCCGTGAGTTTCTTTGTTTAGAAATCTAAAGGGGCAACGTTTTTACACATCACCTCAACTTGTGCGTCGAATTCAACACGGACAAAAGAGGAGGAGAGGAATTCTGGAAATTTGAGGGGTGATAACGTGGAATCTTGTAGATTTCTCGATCTGAGCTGGGGCCCGCCACACACCCGCCCCCCCCCCCAACAATTTGTCAAGTTGATGCAAAACCGAGAGCTCCGAGTCAGTGGGTTCTGAATTGGGTTCAATGGTTTTGCGATGCTCCTGATGCTGGTCAAAAGAGGTACACCCACACCAGTAGATTCCCACCAATCCTCATCCTCCTCACGTACATGTCAATCAGTATTAATGATTAATCTTTTGTGGGCAACATCGGTTATGGAGTTGCAAACAATTTCAGTGAGGAACTTTTTGTTAGAGAGGCATTGCACTAGAACGAAAAGATGCCATCCTTTCAATGGGGAAAGGTATAAACAAGAGTTCTTTTTTGTTTCCTTTTCTCTTTTTTTGGGGGGCATGGGCCAAGCAACGAAAGACAATAAATTGGCCAAGCTCTTGTCATCCAACATGGACCCTATTACGTCTCTAGTGGCGATATACATTTCGACTAGATCTCCACTTCCATTTGATAATTTATAAATATTTTCGGAAAGCTTCGATTCAACGGGAGTTTGCCGTCCGTCGCGGCCTCATGAGTCTTGTTTTCCGGCATCCTTGTACCAGTGGAAATCTACCACTAGTCGAGCCTCTCTGTTCTCTATAGCTTCATTCAGCCGTGCATCGCCCTCGGTCATGGTCATAGTTTTGCTTCTTTGTCAAAATCTAATTACTGTCCTCATTTGTTTGCTAGTTTTAGTCTTAGTTTTCTTTTTGTGATCTTTGTCCTTTTCAATTCCCCAAAGAAGAAAAAAAAAAAAAAGAAAGCTTTCTAGTTGGTGCTCCAATCTCAGCATCTCATCTTCGGAGACTTTTCCACTTGTGGACAACACTCAATAATGCCCACCATAGATGTTGTTTGTTGTGATTACTACTTTTCAATTGCGAGTGTCATTGACAAGCGAAGTCGCCGTCAAGTAGCGGTAAACACCGGAGTCAAGCACATCTTCATCTAGTGATCAAAGTTGAGCGCCATGAGGTGATGCAATTTTATTTGGCGCAATTTTAGTTGGGTTTCCACACGATTTTATCAAGATTGTGTGAGAAAAGAGGTGTCAACTTTCTGATCATTTGTTTCTTTGGCGTTTGTCTAAAATCCGATTCAATGTATCCACATCCCTTATCTAGTATAAAAGGCCCGGCTTACCGACGACGCTTTTGTCACAGACATTAGGAGATAGTTGCACTTGTCATGTGCAAGGTAGATGCTTCAGCTTGAGGAGAGTGTTGAAGTACATCAATGAATATTAGTCGATCGTTAATTTTGTCGTAAATAAAGATATAAGAGTTTATTAGTATTTCTCATGCTTTATAAATGGAGCCATCTTGTGTAATCTTTCATTAGGGTATTGAAAAAATGTTAAACTGCACTTGTGGGTGGTATTAAAAAAGTCCCGCGTCAGAAAATTGTTGTGGTGCGAAGTAGTTAAATATATCTTAGTTGTCCCAAAATTCATGTACTTCAGTTCGTGAATGAAAGTGGGTACAATTGTATATGTTAACATGCTCAGATTTACGCTCCCTCTTAGCGATCTTCCTAGATGAAAATATCGATTTTTTGTTGCGCTTCCAACAAAAATGTAGCTTTTAAGTTTTTTTTTTTCCTCTCTCTCTATGTTGAATATCCTAGAATATTTACATGTAAATTTTAACATATGACAATAATATATTTTAGTTGTTAACTCCTCCATTTCCAACTGATTTCAAGTTTTGGTATTTTAGTTATTTATTTAATTACAACATGACCTTTCAAATCGGCGTGGATTAAGCTACGGTCCAGAGATTGATAAATTTATTATTCTCTAAGTTGGAGATGACTTAAGATATGACTTCCGATTTACACGACATATTATGTCCACACAAAAAAGAGCACACAATTATAGAATCATGCGCGAGGGGACTATTGAATTCGGACGATATGATTATGTGTCATTTCACATGCTTTATGTTGTTCATTATTTAATGTCCATGCAAATTTTTCCAATTTGCTAATGATGCCTCCGAAAATACAATAATTTTTTTATATGAAAAGGGCTAAAGCTGGATACAAAAATTTGACGTCGTAAATCTATTATCCATATTTTATCACCTAATAAAACATGAATTAACTTTGTAAGAGTTAATAAAAAGAAACTTATATCCAAGTGCCTATCAATTCCAAGATTAGCAAGTTGATCAGCAGTTACCCAAATCATTCGGCGACCCTTGTAAGCCATTGTCAAAAAAAAAAAAAAAAAAAAGCAAAGAAAGAAAAAGAAAAAAAAAAAACACAAAAGAAAAGAATAAAATTTTAAATTTTAAAAATTCAGAAAAAAAATTAAAAAAATTAAAAAAAAATTCTCCACATCAATGTCGACCGTGTCACATAACAGATAGCTGACATCCAAGTCAACGAGTTTCTATCAAAATTGACCAAAGGGACTACATTACAAATGATCAAAAGGTTTGTGACTAAATTGGCCAAATTGAAAAATTTAGGACTAAATTGGCATATATACAATAGGTTTAAGACTCTTTGATATTTTCCCCAAATTGAAGCAATGTGCTACATCTATTAGATTGAGTCTTAACATGCACCCCATAATTGACGTTGAATGACTCAATCTTGCCATGAAGGGCGCAAATAATAACATTTCTCTTCTCCAGTCCTATTTCTGGCTAGAAATAGAAAAGGCAGTGTTTAATAACGACACAAAATTTCTATTCCTGAAATAGAAATTCATTTGATAAGTTATTCTCAAATTCATGCTCTTGACAGCCGGCGAGCAGCGAACAACCGACGAGCAACAGCGGCGGTGGGCAGTGGGTGGTGGTGGACAGCTGACAAGTAGGGTCAAGCGGGCAACAAGCTATGGCGGGCGGCCGAAGGCGAGCAGGATGGTCGCGGGTGATTGGCGGCTGGCAAGCACCGAGTGACGGGCAACCTGGCAAGCGGTGGTGTTGGAGGCAAGCGACAGGTGGCGAGTGAGCAGCGATGAGTAGCAAGGGTGAGCAATAAAAGAGAGTTGTTATTTGTGTTTTATTCCAAAAATAGAAAATTATAAAATTTTAACTTCTCATTTCTATTCTAAATCTATTTCTAGGCCAAAATTAGTCCAAAAACTAAAATAATGAAATAATTTTACCAAAGGAATTTATGTTTCAAACATATTCCCATGAACAAAAAAGTATAAAAAATAGGGAAACATAATGGTTATTATTCGCGATAAAAGAATGAATTATCATATGCAACAAGAGCTTAAGAAGAGAAAAATTGTCCAAAAAGTCCTAAATCTATTGCGCTTTTGCCAATTCAGTCTTAAATCTTTCAATTGTGCCAATTGAATCTTAAACCTTTTAAAAATTTACCAATATAGTCTATCCAGAAATCGCTAATGTGGATACCAACCGTCCGATGTGTCATGGTCGGTATTAACGTGAAATTTTTTATTATTTTTTTCAAATTTTTATATTTTGATAAATGTTTTTTTCTTTTCTCCTTCTTCCTTGGCTGGTCGCCCAACTTTGGCGATGGTCGGCAACTAGCCAAAGGCTACGAATGGCACCATAGTCTAGCGAGGGTCGCCATCGCCAAAGGCCAGCAAAGGCGAGGCTTGACCTCGCCTCAAGCAGGCAAGGGGCACCCTCGCTACATCCCGACGAGGGTGACCTCACCTAAGGCCAGTGAGGGCGACCCTCGCTAGTTGTAGCCTCTAGCTGGTCGCTAGCCATCGCTAGGGCTAGGCAACCGACGGAGGAAGAGGAGGAAAAAAAATTCAAAAAAGTATTAAAAATACAAAAAATTTCCGCTTAATTAAGAAGCAAGTTATATGCATGGTTACCGGGAAAAAAAGAAGCAAATAACATGCGCATACAAGTGTTTATTCGTTATGACTGTTTAGGGTGGGTTTGAGAAAAATTCTCAAGACCCAGCTATTGAGTTCGAAAATCGGTAGAGAGAAATGCTTTGTCTGCTCCTGGGTCTTTGCTAGGACTTATTTACTAAATGACACGAAAATACTCAAATTATATTTCAAAAAAGGTTCTTTAATCCTGTGGCGGCATCCCATCTTAGGTAGGCACATTTGGGCCTCATGATGATGTATCTAATAAGATCGAAATATTGTTAATTTTAAGATGAGCTAAAAGACAGATGTATGGCCGCAATACGCCACTAATGTCTGCACTTTGTGCATCTTATTCATACGCACATTTCCATTCATTATAGAATGTCACAAACATCTGGAAGATCCCCAGAAGGAATTGACTCGGAAGAAAGTATTGCTAAGGAGCTGCTTAACCATAAATACATGGTTTTTGAACGACAAAACATTTTAGTTAGGTACGTGAATTCCGCACTCATTTCCATTTCCATTCCGACGAGACTTTCTCCATCTCTCATGAAAGGGGCGGTCCACTTTTCTACACGCAGAAACAAAAGAGGAAGCAGACACCAAGAGTGACTCGGGCGTTCTTGGTGTCAACAATGGCTTCCGAAGCCGCCATGTGAGACGAACAGTCGAGATAAATTTGGCCACTTTTGAGCCGTTTCCATTGTATTGGCAATATCCCATTTGAGAACGATGGTCTTTTGCTGTCTTCTGTTCCGGAAGGCAGCCCATCTCGCTCGGTCAAACGTCAGCGCTACTGCTGCTGCTTCTAGTAGCCAACCCCGTATGTTATGGAATTCCTCTGCATCAGAATATACGCTACGTACATGCAGGTATATACGTGCATGAATATGGACGTGTACTTTTTTATGCAGAAACATATAGTATGGAATCCACATGGATCATACTCTGAGATCTCTTATGCATGCATCGGTCGACAACTTCCCCGAGTCAGCAAATAGTAGATGTTACGTGTTTTCTTGGAGCATGAAAAATTATCTTTTAAAACAAGTCTTAGGACTCGATAGTTGTAGTATCACATGAAAAAACTATTTGGGTGCCCCCAAAGTATAGGTCTCTTACTAGTCAAGAAAAGTATACAATGAGCTTATCGTGTTTTATGTATGATATGTCCTTTCCCCTCGTTCATAATCACCATGAAATGATATACAGATGGCTGGTATTTTCTCGTGTTGACTTCACGATGAACATGTCATTAACTTGTCCAATAAAATGGACAATAAGCATTATTGCATTAGAATATGCTAGTGTTGAGTTAAACGTTACGTGCATGTCGGTCATGGGTAGGTAGTTTTCGACCTTATCCTAGAGGTTCCACTTGCAGGTGCGCACCATCAACTTGGGCTAATTATTTGCACCTTTGATGACGATGTGACGAATTGAAAACCGCCGGAGCCAGCCACGGATTGGATTTTTTTTTTTTAGTTTCCGCGCAAATCTTCAGCGATATGAAGCAAACGCAATTGAATTACACTCTTTATCAAACTCGGGGCCTAACAAGATTTCACTCTCTTCTTAAATTAGTGATAATATAAAAAAGTAGGAGTAGATAGGGGTCGCTACCTTCTTCGTTCTTCCACTGGGCAATTGCACGACTTTTGTTCCCTCCCAAACTAAACTATGTTGAATGATAATAAAATAGCTATTATGTTTTGAAGATTGTTTAGTCATGCGTTCGGACATTAGACTGGAGACTTCGAAAACAACGCCGGCTGTCCGAGGTCTAATCTCTAGTCCAAGCTTGATAATTATCAGATGGATTGGAGGAGAAATATGAGGGCGGGGATATTTTTGTTCAGAACAATTTGCTTAACCTACTACTGAACTAGTTCATGTAGGTCAACAAAAGAGTTGTGGGGCACAGAAAGATTTGCAGCTGTAGCCGTTGACTATTACAAAACACTGCTAGGAACACTTCTTGTTACTAATTGGATGATCTACCCAATCTTAAGGTTGCTTGAGCAATAGAGAAATCTTTTAACTCAACCTCTCATTGATTGAGGAGGTTAAAGAGGTGTTTTGCTTCATGAATGGTGATGAGTCCCCTGGTCCTCATGGTTTTCAACTCAGTTTCTCGAGGACGCCTTGTCAATTGTGAGGCAAAGATTTCACCTCTGCTATCTTAGATTTCTTCAGCACATCTACGTTGCTGAGGAAGGTTGAAATGCCCGATTTTTGACCTATTTCTTGTTGCACTATTCCTTACAAGTGCATAAATAAGTGTTGGCAAACAGATTGAAGAAAAATTCTGCCTGCTTTCATAAGTAATAACCAGTCAGCTTCTGTGGAAGGATGGGATATCTCAGACAAAGTTCTTTTAGACCATGAATTAGTATAGAACAGTCATAGGGTTGGCATTTCTCCTAGAGGCATGGGGCTATTTACTCAGTTGGGTCTTTTGTCAAGACCTTGCCTAAACCTTCCTGGGATAGTGCCATCTACTAGATATGGGAGGAGAAAATGATGTGTATTGTATAATGATAGTTCTCCTCATGCTGGTAAAGTGCTCAAATGTCTGAAGTTTGTGAGTTGGAACCATATGTCTGAGCTCAGATTCCTGTTAACTAGGCGAACGTGAAGTAAAAATTCCTAGAATTACTTGATTAGCAAGTTCGAGAAAGGGAGACCAATAAGTTGGGCAAAAGTGTCAAAAAAGTCCTAAACCTTTTGCATTAATGCCAATTTAATCTTAAACTTTTTTTTTGTACGAATTGAATCCTAAACCTTTTGCATTTGTGCCAATTGAGTCCTAAACCTTTTTTTTGTGCCAATTCAGTCCTAAACCTTTTGCATTGGTGCCAATTCAGTCATAAACCTTTTGTATTTGTGCCAATCGAATCCTAAACCTTTTTTTGGTGCCACTTGAGTCCTAAACCTTTTGCATTTGTACCAATTCAGTCCTAAACCTTTTTTAGCTAAATTAATCGAAATAACTGAATTGGCACAAATACAAATAGTTTAGAACTGAATTGGCACCAATGCAAAAGGTTTAGGACACAAGTGGCACAAAAAAAAGGTTTAGGACTTAATTGGCACAAATACAAAAGGTTTAGGACTTAATTGGAACCAATACAAAAGATTTAGGACTAAATTGGCACCAAAAAAAGGTTGAGGACTCAATTGGCACCAATGCAAAAGGTTTAGGATTGAATTGACATCAAAAAGGGTTTAGGACTAAATTGGCACTAATTCAAAAGGTTTATGACTTTTTTGACACATTTCCCCAATAGGTTGGGCTAAGTCCAACATTTTGAACATTGTAAGACCGAAAACCATGAGATCCTATACCCATGATGTAACCAAGGAGGACCATATAAAACTTCATTTTACGAAGCGAGTAGTGCTTGGTGTACGAAGCCGATCTGCAGAATTGTTATATAGACATTCATCATAAAGGGCTTCTCCACATCTTATAGGAAATTGTCGTCCAGCCTTAAGGAAGCTCAAAGGTTCTTCAAACATATATATCCCGAGAAGGAATAAGTGCCCGTAGAACCACATCCACGGGAAGAACCACGTCGATTCCACCCCCAGTGTAACTGGAGCTTGAAAAAGGAGCTCACAAGGTGGACACCTTTTTGCATAAGACAGAAGCAGTCATCAATTGAACTCAACGTGAAACTTTCTTGAGTACATCAAACTGAGAGCACAATCAACTGCCAAAAAATAATGCCCTATTCAATAAGACACGTGGTATGCAGTGTAGTTGCCAAAGCTTATCTTCAAGCATTTCAGGACCACTTGTAAAATGAAAATACATCATTTACAACATATCAACTGATCCATCCGGTTTGAGTCATTTCAATTTTTCTCCTATAAGGCCAAAAATCATGGTACACATGGTACAATGAACTATGTCGAGTGATCGTCAACGTGAGATGGAGATGCAGTGCATCTCCCGAGCAATTTGACATTCAACGACCCCATTTTCTTGCAAATTGCTCAAAAGTCGAACAGATGCGATTCATCTTTCTAAAACAGCGAAGCCACTTGCATCATTTTTAGGCCTATGATATAATTGATTCCGGCAGACTCCCTTTTGAGGAGAGGACACGGTCAATCTTCATTGCTCTTCACTTTTCAAGATTTCTGATAGTTGGGACTGAAAGGTGAGGGCAATCCTTTGGCATGTTGGCTTTCCATTTCAAGGAGCATCAGTGATTTCTGCCTCTGGTATCGGTTTCTCTTACCGGCAAGCGCTGTAAAAGAAATTTTGGTGAGAATGAAAGTAATGGTCAACAGGAAATCCAATTTTGTGCAAGACTGTATAAAATATTAATAAAGAGCTCAGTGTGGATTTCGTTTTGGAATTGCAGAAATGGTAATCATCAAATTTTTAGGAGCAATAGTTGGTGTTAATTCGCTGTTGCGGAAAAAGGCCAACTAAAACCCAGGATATAAAAACCTTCTTGATTATAGTGAACTGCAGCACCGGTCTGAACCTGATGGTGAGGCATATCAAAATATTAACCTTATCTGTGCAGTTAAGGAGCGTTCAAAGATCATACTCACACATCAGCTCTTGAGGTAAACCAAAGTCATAGTCACTGCGTCTTCTTCTGATGCAGAAAACCAATAGCACCACTAGTAGCACGATGAAGGCAACAGCACATGATAGGCCAATGGCAATTTTAGCACCGGAAGATAATCCACCATTTTCCCAAAGAAGAGAACAGGCAGGCAAAGATGGTGCTCCACATAGCGCTTTATTACCAGAGATGCTGAGAGGAAGAGAGATTAGAGTGATAGGATTAAGCTCAGAACCAAGTGAATTAATAACAAAATAATTTAGAAGAAAATGAGGGTAAGCAAGATTCTGATCTTCGTAAATAATGTGATAGCCAAATTTGAGTAGTTAATGCTCAGGCTACCGTGCCATGTCCTGAATCAGTGAAATCAGGTCCTGGCAGACATCTCCAATTGTTATTATACCACGTCTATCCTAATTCTTTTTCCCCTACAAAGATTCCTTGAGAGCAGCGCAACAAAGTACATCCATTCACAACGTGCAGCATAAGCTCTCATCAAGTTTCACAGGTAGAAATCATATTTATTGACTCAAGCTGTAATTTTAGCTTAGTGGAAGACGCTGGAACCCAAATATGAGAGCATGCCAGTGAAAAAGCCTGAATGTATAATTTTTCAATGAGAACTTGTCCGAGGGGGCTGCATTTAAGGCTTCTAAAGGTGCTGCTAGCCATTCAAATTCAAAACTTGCGCAGCAAACGGGAACAAAGATCAGAAGGTGATAACTTTAGGAGAAATCAAGGTCTATGTTGATGAAAAGTCGCGAATGAATATATCAAAAGCTTCAGGAGCATATTCCATCTCAAAATTGCAGTTATTTCCTCATCACCTAAACCAGACTGTAAGCAGATAGACCTTTAAGATCCGAGACATAAAATATCATGACTCACTTTCATCTAGGAAGTAGATTACTTAGAACATGAGGGAATGTCAAGTCTTTGAGACTCCAAAAACAAATATGACTCATCCGTTGGAATAAAAATTTAGACTTAATCAAGATCCACTATTGTGGCAGCATGCACTATCTTCCCATGAACACTTTGTTCACACCCCATTTCCCAATCCATGGGCCCCAACCCCAATCTCAAGCGCTTGTTCATACATGCACCAAGAAAAGGAAGAAAAAGGGAAGGCAAAAGTAAAGGATGAAAACCAACCATTTTGGAAGATCAAGAAGAGCAACAGTTCCTTAAGAAGACAGCAGATCCAGAGCAAAATTTTTGCAGGTCACTTAGAGAGAGAAGATTTAAAGTAACTGAGATAAAAAGCCTTTTGATTAATGTAAGGTTAGATACACGGAGGGCTCATCATCACAATGATTTGAACCTATGTCACAGCATAACAATCGGAATACAAAATTATTGCATAAGCTGTACAATGTTACGATTAAAAGACGATATAAGCACATGGGACGATGACTGCACTCTCACAGAAGCAGACGAGAACACTAGCATGGCACTTTCAATTCATAGTAAGATAGCCATTCATTAAACAAAATCAAGAAAATGTAAGACTTCAAAGTGAGGATAACCTACTCTATAGATCCTCCATGGACACCAATTAAATAGAGTCCCTCTGGGACCTGCCCTTCCAATAAGTTATCATTCAATAGCCTAGAACAGAGAGAGAGGAGAAAATTAGGATTTGACAGATTAAAGGGCAATGCTCAGACTATCTGTCACACACAATAAAAGTAGGACGCATGATATATCATATGATATGGAACCATTGGAGACAAAGTACTTACACAAGTTGCATATTTGAAGAAGCTAGACTGTCTGGTATGGAGCCAGTGAGCTGATTGCCTGACAAATCCCTAAATATAACAATTGTTAAACAGGAGAATTTAGAAAACAATACCATGGTGTTGTTAGCAGCAGTACCAATCAAAGGTATAACTTAGAGAAACATTATTTTTGAAAGAGGGGGGAAACATATTCAGCTGAGGAGATTGGTTGTCTACCTAATATGCTCCAACTCCACACAACTAGCATAACAAATATCCGTTACACTTTAAAGATATTATTAAAGGAAACTCAAAATATCAATCTACTCAACTAAAATGAACATGAGAAATGAAAAGGCAACGTATAACATTTTGCTTTTAATCTACCAGTGTAACCCAGACAAGATCAGAAGAGAGAAAAAAAATCTGCGAGTTCAACTCCTTCATGGATGGTCACTTCGATAATTAAAATAAGCAAAGAAGATTAACATTTCAAGACTCATTTTGAGCTTAGCTTCATTAACGCAGAATGCCGCTAAAGAACCGGTCAAGCAAAAGCCAATAACCAAAGCATTCATGATTTACCCATCAGACGTGACAAGCAATTTCTGATACTTACAGTCGTGCAAGAGCATTTTCCCCGAGTCCAGATGGAATAGTACCCCGTAAAGAATTTGAGCTTAAATTCCTGATGATGTGGGAGGTTAAACGAGAGTAAGCACAACTGGGGTAAAAATTTCAAAAGTGATAATTATAGAATATTTCCAGAGATCGGATTTTACCAATATATAATTTCACTACTCCATCAACGAAGAACAGATTTGAAACAGAAAAGGCTAGACTACGTCGGCTAACTTTTACCTCCGCATTGGAGCCAATAAAAAAAGAAATGTAAAAGAGAACTGGACAATCCACCTTCAAACATCTATACCAGAAATGGACATGCATTTAGGAATATAGAGACCAACAAAAAGGTGAAAAGCTCGAATTACCATCTAAACCATTTTCATGGGAAGAACGAGTGAGCACCCATTACAAACCACCAAAATCATGACTACTATAAACAGTTGGATAGAAATTGGACAAGTTTAGGGCCATAACACGCTATTAGTGAATAAGAGTTGAGTTCTCTATATAAAACCTATAGGTGAACCAAGCATAAGCTTCAAGAGTCTTTTAGCAGCAATTCTACTGAACCAACTGAAAGGGCAGAACTCAGCGGTGCTATTTCTCCCGAAAAAACATCAAGGCAAAACAGTGACATTAATCAGAGGCCAAGAGCTGATCTTGTCCAGGGGTTATCATCAGATCCAGGTCCTCAGCCCTGACTAGAGGGAACAGAAGCAAAATGGTTGGTACAAAGACTTATGCTAGATGGAAGTAGTAACACAACGAGAGAAAGTTCTTATCTAAGCCAGAGCAACAAAGACAGCATAGCTCATTCGAATGACCTAATCCTCCCATATGATGACAGGGGAAAATAAAAAGGACTGGAATTGTGGTTGCAACTTTCCACATGTGGCGGCATAGCTCATTCGAATGACCTAATCCTCCTCTATAATGACAGAGGAAAATATAAAAGGACTGGAATTGTGATTGCAACTTTTCAGATGAAGTAGAAGAGAATGTCAAGAAGAAATAGTGCTGGAGCTTTTCCATTACCTAAAATCCTGGAGATCATAAAAGGAAATTAGAAGCAGAAAGGAGATACTTACAAGCTTACCAAGTTTGACAAAAGATTTATCTGGTCACTTAAATAACCTTTCAAGCCTTGACTCCCAAGATCTCTGAAATACCAGTAAAAGAGCTGATTTTAATATAAGGCACATACTTAAAAGCCTGTTATTAAGTGTATCAACGATTTATTCGTTTATATCCTTAAAGAACGAGAAACAACACTCAACTAAATTTTCTCTGCCATTAAAGAAAACTCGGGACCAATACCGTTCAAGATATGGGGATCTCGCACTTTCCAGTTTCGTTGTCATAATCTGGTGTTTTATGTGAACTTAAGAGTGACAGACACTGCTTGCGCTGCATAGATCATGGAAACTAATAAAAAACTGAATATCTGGTAATGAGATTTCCTATATCCTGGGGAAGCATACTTCCAAATTTAATGTCATTGTTCTTCACTTAAATGCAGTTCCAGACTATAGCGTGTTGCTTCAGGCATGTGACCTGGCAGGATATCGAAGGTACTCTTGTGAACACAAAACTAGGAGGTTTCCCTGGCTACAAGAAGTTGAATACATTTATCCACGTAGTTGCCTCTTCCAATGCATTTAGTATATGTGGCTAGGTATGAAACATGAAAAAATAAAACTGCTCACATTTCATATATTACAAGGGAAGTCTTATCCTTGTTGGGATGACATGTAACTCCCTCCCAAGCATCCCAACTGGTAGGAGCACAAGGGTCACCGTTCCAACCCATCCTCTCGGGAACAGCGAATGACTCTTTCAATGCTCTCATAGCAGCCACTGGAAGAAAAATGAAGATCGATCAGTTCCTCTTGCATACTCCGTCTGCCACAGCAAGCTAATAATCCGGATTCACATTTCACGCCAGATGCTTCTTATGGAAATAACAAGTACATGAATGATGCCTGGCTCATCCTTAATTATTCAAGACATCCATAACCGGATTAGGTTTTGTTGAGGACGTTCCTTTTATCCTAGAACCTAAAAGTGTCAACATTGCTACCACAGCTCTGCACCAGAGATGGAAAAAAACCATGCCATTGAGCTTACTGCATACTATGTTTGGTCGCCATCCCGTGCATAGAATCTGCCTGCTACTGTGAGAAATTTGGAGATTTTCAGGAGCAAATTCAGCTTCCCTTTTGCTGAATGATGAACAGTCGATCAAATACCTATCCTACACCAGTGTCCTTATCGATTCCGAAAAAATTGAAAAAACAAGAGAGCACCCAAAAAATTATTTTTATAAAATATCTCCGGCATGCCAAACTTTGATGATCAGGAGCAACTCACAAATCCAACCATAAAATACATTGGGCAATCAAATGACAGATGAAATTTAATTCTACGATAAGCGGCAATGCCCATACCTTGCTCGGAATCAGTGGAAAGATCAACAGGAACCAGTGCATAATTCTCCAGCCCACTAATCAAGGGTACTCCTACAACTGGCTCTAGCGTCACACTCAAAGTCGTACTGCTCAAGTTCTTCACTGTGCAATGCCAATCATACGCGGCGAAAAGCCCGACCTCCTTATATATGTCGACCCTAGTCAATTTGACCCCATTCACCTTCACATCGAAGACCCTCTGCCCAGCTCCGCTCACTTTGGATTCAATCTCCGCGAAATGTAGCCACAACAAGTAATCCATCTTCGCGTCGACCTCCAATTCGTAACCCAAAGACCCTTCCCTTGCCATTATAGCCGTCTGATATAACTTCATCGGGAAATAATTCGGTTGCTGATTAGCCCCGGCAATAGTACTCTCCGTGGAGATGACCACGGCATTCCTCGGCGAGTCGGGCGATCGGAAATCAGAGTCCGACTGCCACGAACGGCCGAAATAATCCGTGTCATTGCTGAACCCGGGGCCCCATTGTCCCGAACCGCAGTCCAGGCGTCCGTAATTGACCAGAATGAAGCCGACCCCGATCGAGGCCGCATCGTAGGACAGCGGATCGACCTGAACCAAGGAGAGCGATCCGACGACGGGCGCGTCGGTGGCGATGCTGTAGAGACAGAATTCGGCCTCGCGGTCGGGGACGAAGGCGAGGAGATCGGAGTAGGCGCCGAGGCGGGCGACGCGCTCGGGCCAGGGGGAGCGCCAGCTGAAGACGAGGGTGCCCTGGACGGAGGCGTCGAAGCTCGGGGCGTGGGAGCGGCCGTCGTAGTTGTCGTAGACGGTGAAGGCGCGGACGTAGTAGCGGCCGGAGGGGAGGCCGGGGACGGCGTAGCAGTTCTTCTTGCCGGAGGAGAGCGGGGGGAAGGAGCGGAGGGTCTTCTCGGCGGGGGAGCTGAAGAGGAGGGGCTGGGAGACGACGGCGGCGGAGCCGCCGGAGAAGAAGCGGTCGGAGAGCCAGGCGGTGCCGAAGGCGTCGGTGGAGTTGGCGGCGGAGCCGCAGTCGATGTGGAAGGAGACGTGGCCTGCGCAAGGAAGGAGAATGAGAAGGAGAAATGAGTCGAGAACAGCGGGGGTTGCCGTGCCGTGCCGTGCCGTGCTGTGCGGGTGAGATGGGGAAGAGCGAGCTTGCCATTACCGTACGGATGGAGGAGGAGGAGGAGGAGGAGGAGGAGGCGAGGAGTGGGAGGAGGAGGAGGAGGAGGAGGGAGGAGAGGAGGGTTTCGGACGCCATTGAAGGGACGGGGAGGGAGGGTGTGGAAGGCTGCACGGAGGAGGCTGGAGTGGAAGTTGAAAAAGTGGAGGGAAAAAAGTGGACGCGACAGGCGAGGAAGGAAGGAAGGAGAAGAGGGCGAGATTAGCGGGGATGAAAGGAGAGAGAGAGACACAGACACACACACACACAGACTGGGGGTCGTTAGAACGCGACAAGTATGATTGGAGGAAGCACGCCCCTGCTTCTCTCTGCTTTCATGAGTGGAGTGGGGTCGACGAGTTCGGTTTCCTTTTTTTCTAGTCCAAGTTTGATATAACGAAAAATTCTAAATCAGTACAAATTCATCACGAGCTAATTTTCACTTCAAATCGATACGTTCGCAAGAATTTGAAAATTAACAGAGAGTAAGTTAATCATAAATATACCAGTTTAAAGTTTTAGATGGTCAAAAAATTAGTGTGGAGTAAATTGATCATAGGGATATCAATTTAGGATTTTTCGTGGTCAAAAAATTAATATGTAGTAAATTTATAGTAAATGTACTAATTTCGGATTTTTCGTGATATTAACCCAAAAAATTAGGTTAAAAATGTTAGAAATAAAACTCCTTTGTTACTTTCAAGTTCAGCGCATTATTCACGGCACTTCCAGATAGAAATGACCGTCCGAACCCCTCGAAAAGTCTTTGACCAAAGAAAAACTCCCCCGAAAAGTCAGAGCGGATGGGGGAAAATTTGAAGAGCCTCCAAGATCCCGGGCCCAACCGTTCAGATGAAATAGATTAATTTCTCGCATTTGGATAATTGAAATAACCGTGAAAAAAAAAAAAGAAACTGTTCTGAGTAACCTTTTACTTTTACATCTTTCGACTGTGGTTTTTTTTAGCGGTGTATGCCCGAAATTTTCGTTACATCTAAATGTCAACACGCTGAATAGTTGCGCAATTTTTTTTTCGCAGTTCTTCGGATTTCGAGCAATATTTTAGAAAGAAAATTTGTTCCACAAGACCGGTAAATTTCCATGGTGGAGCGCTCTATGCCGGCAGAGCATGTCATACGAACCGGTACTGAAGCCGTGTTCATATGCTTCACACTGATTGCCAAAAAGAAAAGAGAAAGAAAGAAGGGATTCAATTAAAGAGAAATATTTAAAGAGATGCAATGTAGACATCATTTGTAATAACGGGGAATATTAATAAATATGAGAGAAAAGGTGGAGGTAGAGCGGGGGTGGGTTCGTATCGACGTGCGGGGCATGACGTGCACAACAAGGTCAAGCCCTGCAAGTTGCATCGTAAGAATTTCTTCATTAAAGAAATAAGTGGCTTGCGGCATATTCTTCCGTTGTGGTTGGGGGTGGGGTGGGGGGGGAAGGAAAGTAAACGGGTTAGGTCCGTGTTCTCGTCCGCGACATGCGCGCGACTGTGGCAAATTCTTGGTCGAACGCAGCAGCGGATAATCGAGGGATCTTCGACAGGAGCGTTCGATCATATGGAGCGCTAGTCTCGGTTGAGACTTTGATAGCGGGCGAATTGCTCGGGATAGAAATCAATCTCGGCATGTTTACACTTCGGAAAGTACGTAACTCCCGGGGAAGTGGGGGGAATCCATCGCTTGATGGCCTTGGTGGGGGTGTTTTTGGAAATTTCGGGACGTTTGAATGCTTTAGCTGCGAGGTGGATTCTAGCCCAAGGTATCCATGCGATACCCTATGGATTATGATTCACCTAGGAGACCGGCGGACCCGTTATGCGACTGGAAGAACCGGCGGGCTTGAAGTTAATGATATCGGATCGAGCTCAAATTTAGTGGGTTGAAGTTTTAAAAGCGGCGTCTTGATCAATACACACGGCCATTGATTTTGACTAACGATGGATTTTTCGCGATTCGGAGTCGTTTAGATGGGCTTTTCTTTTTTTTAGTATTTTTTTATGGATTAATTTAATAAAGGGTAGTTTCGTAATTTTACGTTTTGATGTTTCTTAATCCTAGTAGGGTTAGGTTTGGAAATATATAAGCTTGTTTTGGAGTTTCCTTTAAGCATACTTTGAATATTTTTGATTTAATAATCATATTTGGAGGACAAATTATTCTTCTATCGAATTTTCTTGTTCAGTCAATTTTTCTATTGCGTTTCGGCATCAGATTAACTCGCTCGAGCTATTGTCTACTTTAATCCGTTCTTCTATAAAAAGCCTCACAATTTCATCTTTTGGCGTACGTGTAGAAGCTTTCTTGGAAGGTCACCCATCTCAATAGTACTTTCACTTGAGCACGCTTTTCAATGCTACGTGTTGTCATTAGTTCAAAAGGGCGCCTCCTATGCGTTAATTCCATTTCCTCATATATAATCCAAAAACGTTGTATTTTGTTTAGTGCGCAATTCCGTTCGTTCTTGTCCCGTTTTCTATCCTTGAAAGCTTGTCAAGAGAAGCTCCCTGTCCGGTCCTCTCGTCAAGGCGATCACTCCCCGCCATCAACGGATATATCTAAATATTAAGCCACTAATTAATAGAATGGAGCCCAGGGGGACCATACCCTTCACAGTTCACACCTATGAGCTCAAGGACCCTCGATGAAGCACTCACGAATGTTAATATATTTAAATATTACGTATTAATCTATTAGACTTTTAAATAAGTTAGAAAGCGGTCCTCTAACATTTCACAACAAAGACTCTTACTTTCATTTCTCCCGCTCCCCTTTGTTTTGGGATTTAGAGAGTTTATCCAATAGCTCTTCCCAAACATGTCTTCACGCCTCTTCTATTGGTAGTAGACTAGCGAGTATAAGGTGAAGGCTTTTAAGGGATGACACCCCGGCAAGCGCGGGCTTAGCACGACAACCTAGCAAATAAACCTATCAAACGAGTGGATTAGGTAGGACGAAATATTGGTCCAATCAATGCAAATTTAGCGACCAATATCCAATCAAATCCGGGCTTCCATTCTTAGCAATTTCCCTCCTTAAATTGTTGCCTTGAAGAATGGATGACTCTGTGGATTGATTTGCTAAGTAGATAGCTGAGCTTGGGTACTCAAGTCAAACTAGGGCTAGGACTTCTCGTAAAACATAAGCAACGTAGAGACATAGGTGAGCCCAGCACTGACGGACTAGAATACCTACATGAATGGATTGAATGGTCGGCTCAATCTGAGAACGGGACTAGTTGAATCTATTAAGAATTGGTCTGAACTGGTTCCCGAGTAGAACCCACAATATTGGCCTTGGAAATCGAGCACCGCATGGTCATGGGCCGGCCTTAGATTTGAACAACTGTGTAAATAATCTAATGATACTAAAAAGAAAAAGAGAATCCTTCAATGACGACAGCAACCACTCATTGAACAAAACCGGAAGCCAACCCAGTTTGGTCCGATTACCAAGTTGAATTGGACCCGAACTCACCCCCGAATGTCGTCATCTCACTGCCCTATTGCCGCTACCTCAATGTCGGTCAAATTTTAGTATATTTAAATAAATCTGAAAAAGAAAAGTAATAAAATCAATGTTGCATACCTTTGCTTGCCGTAAAGCTGCAAGCATACAAGAAACAAATAAGAAGGAAGATGAAAAGGATATGTAGATGCAATCGACCCAGCCACAAAACAACGTGCAATCATCCAAATCCTCAAAAACCTCCAAGTCCTTTAGCTCCTCCTCCAACCCATCTTGTCGTATTTGACCTCTCTCAACTTAAATAGCTTCAATTTCTTCTCCAATTCATCCTCTCTCTCGGCCCGACAACACTCCCAATCCAAGCTACAAGCAATTCTTGCCCGACACCCCCTCAAATACAAACTCAGCGACCTCCGCCTGGCCACCAACAACTTCCTCTTTGGCCGCCTCACCTCCTCCTTGCGCTACGCCCTTCTCAGCCAGAGGATGTTGTCCTCTAGCACTGCCTAGTGTGGTCCCTCGACCTGCCCTAGCTCTGCCATGGCCTCTCTGCCATCACCGGGAGCTAGCACGGTAGCATAATCAAGCTCCTCTGTGCCTCAATTTCTGAGAAATTCATCTACTTGCTCTACGAGCTCGTCCGCAACAACGTCAACAGCTCGAGCATCGCTGTGATGGAGCCATCGCTTAGTGCCAAGATTGCCCCTTCGGGACCACCGAATTGGGTGACGAGGCAGCGGCCCCGAGCCGGAGGAGGAGGAGAGCAGCTGTGATCCTGCAGGCAGCTGGAAGTTGAGGAGGAGCAGAGGGAGAGGGCACCATGCATGGGAGAGCTATATGGGCTGAAAGTGGGTTTCTAATTATGTGGTAACAAAATGGGCTTGAAATGGCTATTTTTCCAACTCGTGTAGATCAAGGCTCGATTTGGGAACTGCTTTCCCGGGGGACTTTTGGCCCTTGGACAAAGGCAAATACCACTTAGACAAAATTTTTGGAGAGCTTTGGGAAGATGAAATTATATTTCCAGAAGACGTTTAACCCAAGGCAGGTCTTAAGGTGCTTTGAGCTTCAAGTACTTTCGAAATACAAATAAATTTTTTATCTTTTCAATTTTACTGTATTTGAACTTTCATAATTCCCAAAATGTCCCTACCTCACACAACATCACCAATGAGGGTTCACATTGTCGGTGAGTCTCTTGTGAGACTTCGGCGAGGCACAATCTAGTTGTTGGCGAGCCAAATATGGCGATGGTCGCTTGAGGTCTCCCGACCTTAAGTGAGGCTGCCGGCAACTAGATTTGGCCTCGCCGGAGTCTTGATGGCCACTGAGTCATTCGCCAGTTTTGAGTTTTTATTTTTTAAAATGCAAAAATGCTTTAAAATGTGTGAAAACACCATTTAAATGAAAAGTTATTTCTCAATGCACTTTTAAATTACAATTTACCAAACACTACTTTTATTTCGAAAATCCCCTTTAACCTGAAGGCCTTTGTATTTTTCCAAAGACTTTCTCAAAAGCCAAACCAAACGCACACTTAAACATTTCTTGGACCAATTTGAACCCGTTTCTAACATTTTAACCAATCCACTTATAAACTAGTCCATTTCTATCCCAAAAAAAAAAAAACTAGTCCATTGCCCATCAAAAATGAGTTTGTTTGGTCAAAAAGTTTTTTTTCTGGTAAAAAAAATGAGTTAAGTAATGAGTTTGGGACCATTTTGACACCTATACTAGCAACTTAAGTTTTTAGACAAGTTAATTGTAGTTCAAATAATCACACACTTCTAAGGGTAAATTAAAATTATAGAAACCATGACTATACCAAAAAAAAAAAACAAAAAATTATTGACATAGATTAATTATTCTCATGGTGAGTTTGATAACGACATTTAAGGCCTGCTTGATAATCCCAATTAAGCACTGCAAATTAAAAAGTCAGCACTTAATGATATTAAGCATATTTGATAGTTATATTTAGTAAACTCAATTAAGTAAATTATCATTTCCAATATTTAAAAGACTTTTATCAAAAGGATTCAATTATCTGCTACTAATCTAATAAGGAAATCTAATCTAATAAGGAAGTAAGTGGTTACCTTATTTGTTCAATAGAAAAAATTAATGATAATTAGAATCTTGCCAATTACATCACTAAATATCATTGATTCTAATTCCATGTTTGGAAAGAAATTAATATCATTCAATGATCCATTTTAGTTGTCACTCAGCCACTTTATTTCCTTTTTCAACGTTTAAGATTTTCATGTCAACGCTTAAAATTCAGTACTTAAATATTTTTCAGTTTTACCAGACAGGTATTAAGTGCTGAAAATTTGATCTTCATCACTTGATTAAATATGTTTGATAACCTCTCAAATACACGTCACTTATTGATTGTATTATTTCAAAAATCACTTGATGCTGTAGGTAAGGAAGTACTCACTTAATTAGTCAAGTGATAAAATATTCAATAAAAATTGAAAACCTACTAATCATATTGTCAAAAAAACCTTCCTATAATGTTCTCTATTCTATGTTTGGTAAGAAAAGACAGTGGATAAATACCATTAATAGGCAGGAAAATGGAAGTTTATTGAATTAAGTCTAGTCGGCCAGTTAATCTAACCATTGACCCTAAGCACAGTGGATCCATAATTCCGACGTGAGCAACCAAACGGGGTTCAATCCTTAGTTAGAGCTTCTTTTTTTAACGGATGCACATGAATTGTCCCATACACGAGCATCAAGTAATTCACAAAGTGCGATATGCGTAGCCCATAAGGTTAATTTGAGCGGAGATGTGATTCTTACGTGTCATCTGTGATATCCAAGCTAAGTATTTGATCACTCAATCAATTTTTTAGTTGTTTCTTACATTATTATCCTATTACGATTGACCGTGAGTCGGTTTTGGCGAAAAAAAGAAGAATAGGGAACTACAATGGCCTAGGCGATTCGACCTTGGTGTGAGAAAATTAAATGGCTCCGAGGAGGACTGATTTTAAGTAGTAATCTAATCAAATCTCAGAGTCCGAGTTGTGTGTTTAAATGGAAATGTCGGTTTAACTTATTCTTTAAGTTCTCGACTGCTGGGCCTCTTACCTAAAAAACACTAGTGCTGTTTTGCTTAACAAGGTCTGTCAGCGTTGCACGGGAAGTCCCCTCTCGGCTTTCAATGCCCATTTTCAATTTCAAATTATTGGAATGGAACCCGTCATTGGCATTGGCTCACTCAAGAGATGATTTTATACTGTGCGTAATATTGGGTTTACTAAGATTACTCTATTATAATTGATTTACGAAAGACAATGAATGATTTTCTAAATAAGTGAATCATGTTGTAGGGCCACTCAAAGTCCCGCATCGCTTACACTCTATAAAACATTACTCTTAGTATTCTCGATATTACTCAGTTCCATAATAATTACTTACGTATACCGACTTACATGGGTCATGTTGATATCTATAACCCGCCGATCAGGAGATTGATTGCAGGGATCGAGAAAAATTTGACCCAAAAATGGAAAAAAAGAAGAAGTAAAAGGCTAACCATCCAAACTCTAGAAATACTCGGGCAATTACTAGTTAGGCGTGGTCATAATTTGACTATGCTCCTATTGCTATAAGTCAAGCCTCTGCCCACTTGATAACCGATGATTAGCAATACAATGCGCTGTTGTATAAATCATGTTAAGTGCGAATGCCTATAAGCTATTGGGCTGTATAGTTTGTTCTCCCCTTCAAGTTTAGAAACAATGGATTTTTTGAACCTCACATACATTTCTATTGCCACCCTCAGCTGTTAATCTACCCTAATAGAAGGCGGAGCAAAGCAATAAGAGGGATCGCATTTCTCGACGATTTTCAAGTCACGAGCACTCACATATGGCCAAATACGACCTAACCGTCGGCAATGCAACATGATCCCGATGAACGTGAGCTCCAGCGTTATGACACCCCAGAACGTCACGCGCGACACGTGTCTTTTATTATTACTAATCTTTATTAATAATCAAGCTAGCAGAAGTTAAAGTCTAAACATGTTTATGCTTCTTATTAACAACACTTGTCAAATTTACAAGTCCAGACAAACATCATATGATCACAAAAAACAAAAGTCTGGATAGGTCTGCCTATCTCCATACTAAATTATACTCCAAAAGTCTACCTGGATAAAAGTCTGGTGACGTCACGTATTGGTAACTTCGCCCACCAATGTGGGATCATCCTCAATTATGTCAAAACCCCTCAACGGGCCAACCAACTCACCATCGAGATTACAGTACCACACAGCGAATCGATAGGGAACCCACTCCATAAAACCCACGACGACCCAGACAGTAGAGCTACACTTAGTATATGGTGCTTTAAACTGAGGCACAAACACATTTTCATAAACAGTTTCATGTTATACGGAAACTCCAAAACGCAGAGGCTGTGGAACATCCATCCTACATGTCTGAAAAATAAAGGAATGAGTCATGGCCCAGTAAATAAAATCTCTAATTTTAAGTTAAGAAAATCAGTTTATCACTTCACCTGGCACAGACAACATACATGCATAACAAACAGTATGCATAGAATTTGAATGAATATTATACATTTTCCATCTGGATATGCCACAAAATCTAAGCAATTCAACATTTCACAATACTTTTACTTAGACGCAAACATATGATGTAAAATATTCATGCTCGGGCGTTAGGTTCATTATTTCTTCCTCCCAAACACTCTCAGGGCATCCCGAACAACGGGGCATCCTAACTCCGAAGCATCCTAGTACACCTTTCGAGGCATCCCGACCAACGGGACATCTTGACTCCCAAGGCATCTTGGTACACCCTCCAAGAAATTTCAACCAATGGGGTATTGTCATCATTGAATTTTGTGGGTGACAAAATTTATATTATTCATATGCAAGCCATGACAAATAAATATTGGCATGCATATACTCACCTTCTTTTTACATTACATAGCCTTTAAAGAAATGAAAAGCATAATTCGAGCAAATAAATATGAAGCAACACAGGTTTAGACTCAAAAGGCTAAAGTCTACTCAAGTTCAGAAAGTACACATATCCAGATTTTGAGATAAAACCTCCTTGGTTTAGAAAATAAATATGTCCAGACATTGAAAATAATAATTTACTCGAGTTCAAAATACATACGTTCAGACTTTGAAAATAAAGTCTACTCGGGTTCAAAATATATATGTTTAGACTTTGAAAGTAAAGTCTACTCGATTTTAAAATACATATGTTTAGACTTTGAAAATAAAGTCTACTCGGTTTTAAAATACGTCCAAATTTTGAAAATAAAGTCTACTCGAGTTTAAAATACATATGTTCTACTTGGGTTCAAAATACATATGTCCAAACTTTGATAATAAAGTCTACTCGGATTCAAAATACATATATCCAGACTTTGAAAGTAAAGTCTGTTCAATTTTAAAAGTAACCAGAACTAGAATTTGATAATAAAATCTGCTCAATTTAGAAGTAAACAGAATTAGAATTTTAGGTTAAAATTTACTCATTTCAAAAGTAAACAGAATCATCATTTACACTCACCTAATATACTCCACTTTGAGTAAAACGATTTTTTACCCTTTCAAACATAAGTAAAACCAGCAAGACAACTTCCACAATCACCTCAAAAATGACATTTACACGTTTAAATTTAACCTTTGCACTTGCTGATTTTCACCACACTTTAAGGAAACAAATCACACACATTTGAACATGTACAAAACCAGCAAAATAGATCCAACCATCACCATAACCTCACCATTTTCACACATCAAAATAACATTTCTCAAGCAACCAAGTTAAAAGTGTTGAGTAGATTTAATTATCTTAAATCTAGAGTCTTCACCTCACCTAAATTTGAACGCCCAAAATCAACTTATAGATTTTGGATTAGGTGTTGATAAAGTAAATTCTCTTTGAAGATTGACGGTGAAAAAGCGTTATGGTATGGGGGTGAAAATTCCCTTCGATGTTACCCAAATGAAAATGAAACAAAGGAGTAGATTGTGAAGTGGATAAGTGCATGCACTCATAGGTGGCACTTCCTCTTTCCATCCATGGCCAAGTGTAAGAAATCAAGGCATATTAGGGAAGAGTTATGGCCAAATAAAATGATGGCCTATGGCTTGGTGTCAACCTAAAACAAGAAGCTTATCTTAAGAGGGCATGTAGCATGTGACCATGGTTAAATCCTCCATAGGCCATGTGAAAGTAAGGTGTCTTGAGGGAATTTTGTGAGAAAAATAGGATATCTTGCCCCCCTTAACGGCAATTAGAAAATAATGATTATCACTAATTAACTAAAGTTTAATCTAATAATATTACACATTAATTATTAAGACGACGGTAAAATAATTAATACCGCACTACTAATGACGTACACAACAACATTTAAAATTCTAAACACGTCGAGTTTGAAATGATTACGTTTCCGAATTCACGCCCCACAATTTACAGTCCAACAACGACTTTTACATGTCCGCACAAATACTAAGCTAAATAATACTTAGCTTATAATTTAAGCATCATTGTCAAATATAGAAAATTTTCGACGTCGCATTTTTATAGTCACGAAATTTTTGAACATCACAAGTGCTGTGCACCTTTAGATGACGTGGGCCCGCTCATCGGACTGTAGACTCATGTGCCGCCGGGACGGATCCCACCTCAATCATTCCCGGAAGGCTCAAATCGATCCCCACCTATGCCATCGGCATCCAATGTTGTACGAATCACATTACGCAAGGAACCAAAAAAAAATTGCACCCAACCACCATCACAAATAATCACAATTCCACCGTGGTCCGAGAACAGGTTCTACAAACAGCAATGCCATTGATGCCCAGCACTTATATACAATATTGTCAAAATCGGAAAAGAAAAACGAATCGAACCCCAAACAAAAATGGAATAGAAAAATCAAAAACAGGCGACTGTACCTTCCCCGCAATTACGTGACGGCGATGATGATGATTTCAGCTGCGCTGAAAGCGACGTCGTATCCTCCGAGTCCCAGGTCCTGCCCCGTACTAAAATTACCCCGTCGCGTCTCTCCCTCTCGCTCTGTCTCTCTCTCTCTCTCTCTCTCTCTCTCTCTCTCTCTCTCTCTCTCTCTCTGTCGGTGGCGTTATTCGTATTTTTTTAATTTTTTTTCTTTTCTCTGAAATTAGATTGGAGGATACGACCTCGTTGGTCAGTCGCATACTTGACAATCACAGGCGGTCTGCCTGAAAATCAACCTTTCAAGTTTCAACATCCGTAATTCTCGCAGCTTTTTTACGCCTGACGGTGACGCTCTCGTCTTGTCCCTTTTCGCTCTCCATCCTCACTCCCACTCCCCCCCTTAATTACGCCGTCGCTCCGCCGTAGCCACCCCCTGCCTGCTCCCCTCCCTTTCCTCCCCCCCGTGCTCAGCTGTCGGAGAACAGCGACGGGTGGCGCAGCAGGTCGTACGGCTGCCACAGCGAGTCCAGCGGGCACAGCCGCTGCGAGTCGAGCCGCAGCCAGGGCTTTCCCTTGCCGCTCCAGTGGAGGAGGCTCACCGGGCCCGGGTGCAGGTTCCGGCACTGCCCCCTCACATTGTCCCCTCCCAGCCCGTGCTGGTTCCAGCGGTGATCCACCCGCTCCACCTCGCCGGCGAACACCAGCAGGAACGGCGGCAGCGACCCCAGCTCGTAGATCCTCTCCCTCTTCTGTATCCTCATCCACCCCTCCAGCCGCTCCGTGTACCTGCCCTCTCGCCATCTCCACAGGTCGATCACCATCACGCCCGTGTTGAAGTAGCAGGGCCTCCGCCCCCGGAGCGCCGCCGCGTGGGCCGGGCTGGACCAGAACCGCGGGGTGAAGTAGGCGGTGAAGTTGGCGTGGCAGTACTCGGGGGCCCCGAGGACGCGGTCGTGGAGGTCGATGGACCAGAGCTTGGCCACGTCGTCGACGACGATGAGGTCGGAGTCGAAGTAGATGATGCGGCGGACGGAGGTGGGGAGGAGGTCGGCCAGGTACATCCGGGCGTAGTTGAGGGGCTGGTCCAGGGCGCGGCGGATGGAGTAGGTGATCTTGCCGCGGACGAGGTCGGCGTTGAAGTGGTAGAGGCGGAAGGTGAGGTAGGGGAAGGTGGAGGCGACGGTGCGGCGGAGGTCGGGGCGGCGGCGGGAGGCGGCGACGAAGTGGAAGACGATGTTCTCGGGGCAGGAGGCGTGCTGGAGGACGGAGAAGACGCCGGCGATGGAGCCCCGGAGGTATGTGGTGTCGAGGGTCATGGCGATGTGGATGGTGGTCCCAGGCGGGCGCGTCGGCCCCGACGTCGCCTGGGGGCATTCCCTGCCGTTCCGGAACGCGGGGGCTTCTCGGAACTCCGGGAGGCCGGCAACCGCGGCGGAGGCGGAGGCGGAGGCGGAGGCGGAGGCGGAGGCGGAGATGAGGAGGAGGGAGAAGAGGAAATGGTGAGGCGGCGGAGGCATGGTGGTGGGTGGGAGGAGGAATCAGAGAATGGGGTCTGATGGGAGGTGGTTGATTGGTGCGGTGTTGATGGGGGTGAGCGAGCGAGTGAGCGAGTGAGCGAGTGAGTAAGCGAGCGAGCAGAGAGAGAGAGAGAGATGGGAGGGGTATTATGGGAAATGAGTGAGCGAGGGTTGTCCTTTTGTGGTCCTGTGGGGACGCGCCAGGCTGGAAACGACAGACGCGTCTTCGTGTCTGTTTCTGACGACGATGCTCTCTCTCCCCCCCCATTTTTATTCCGTTCCCTTTGCCCTTTTTATCGAAGCGGGATGGCGTTTGATTATAATAAATGGCGAAAACGAAAAAGAAGAAAAGAGAGGCAAAATCTAATCGAACGGCGGTGGTTGCGCATGCGCCCGCAGGGCTACGGATCACTCCGAGTAGCCGTACGCACGTGCCGTACCCACGGGTCACCTCCCCTCCCCTCTCGTGCTGCCGCTTTCATCCGTTTCACGTAAAAAATATCGTCTGCGCATGCTCGCAGGGTGGAAGGTCATAAATATTAGGGCAATATCATGAATATCCCAAATTGATATATTTATGATGAATTTATTTTATATTATTTTTTAGATTAATATCACAAAAAATTTTAAATTAGTGTACCTTTGACTAATATACCCCAAACTAATTTTTTGACAACCAAAAATCCTAAATCGATATATTTGTGACAAATTTATCCTCGGTTTGTTTTTGTTAAATTTTACTATGAAATTGCTTTGTTAAACAATAGGCGGCAGTACCACGAAAAATCCTAAATCGATACACTTACGAGAATTTTACCCTTTGCTAGTTTTCGTTAAATTGGATGACACGTGGTAATTAATGGGTATACTAATTTGGGGTTTTACCCTCCGTCTGTCGTGGGTGTACCATTTTGTGATTTTCCATGATATTAATCCAATTTAATGAAAAGGTAAACTTATTATAAATATATCGGTTTGGGATTTTTGATAATAAAAAAATTAGTTTAAGGTAAATCTATCATAAATATATCAGTTTGAGATTTTTTATGATCAAAAATTTAGTTTTGAATAAATTTATTACAGATATATCAGTTTGAGGCTTTTCGTGGTATAAACCTCAGATATTACAAGTTTTCCTGCCCTGTAAAACATCGACTATTTTTTTTTACCAAGTGCTTTTTATATTTTCAAGTTCCGAAAATGGAACATCGTAGCATTAGTGAAGATGGAGAATAATTTCAGTAAAAACTCGAATTAAATGGCGCTAACAAAGAAATAAAAGTAAAAGTGGCCACAATTTACGGGGTAGAATTTGAACATTAGTTTTTCTTCTTCCTAGTTGATTTATTTATGCACACGAAAGCATTAAATTTCAACACTAAAATTTTCGGGCGGTCGCTTTTTCCATTACTAGTAATGGCACACCCTTTCGGCGAGAGAATATTTTCCGCATTTTTAGACTTAAAGCTATTTTGTGAGGCGGGAAGGAATTTTCCCACGAAAAACATTTTCCGCCCCGAAACGGAAAACTCGAAAAATACGGGAGCCTAAATGGAAAATAATCTTCTTTTCTAATTACCTAAATCGACCGAAAGTTCGGTTTCATCACTAGCATGGTGCGACTCTAGCATTAAAACAATCCACATTCTTGGCGGGAATCCACCGTAATTTCTATGCACGAAGGATGTAATGTTAAGTGGGTGCATGATTCCTTAACGAGTGTCTTTGAAATATATGCCGATCGTATTTCAACGAGGAAGTATTTTCGGTTTCAATGCGTCGATTACACGTAACAAGAGAATGGCAATGAGATGTCTTGGATTAATGTCTAAGGAAAGCTGGAAAGTGCATTGACTTTTGAAATGTTCTGCATGCGACATTGGAGACTTTATCCACGAATTGACACCTTATTCGCCCTCCAATCAAGTGTCTGGATCACGGGGTGATTGGTGGACGTTCGCTATAGCAAATGATGGACGGATGTTTTGGATTATGGTTAATATTACGGAAAATCTTAAATTAGTACGTCTGTGATAAATTACCATAAATTAATTTTTTGATTATGAAAAATTCGAAATTGGTACGTTTGTGATAATTTTATCACGAATTAATTTTTTTATCACGAAAAATTTTAAACTGGTATACACTGTGATAATTTTATCCCGAATTAATTTTTTGATCATGAAATACCCTAAACTGGTTTACTTGTGACAAATTTACCTTATGTTAGTTTTCGTTAAATTTTACCGTCAAATTGCTGAATTTGATGACATGTGGTAGTTGATAGGTGTACCAATTTGGGGTTTTACCCCTCTGTTTGTCACAAGTTTACGAATTTTTTATTTTTCGTGATATTAATCCAATTTAACGGAGGATAAATTTATCACAAGTGTATCAGTTTGGAGTTTTTGGTAGTCAAAAAATTAGTTTGGATAGATTTTTTATAGGTGTACCAATTTGTGATATTTGGTGATAAAAAAATTAGCTTGGGGTAGAATTATCGCGCACAGACGTACCAGTTTGAGGTTTTTAGTGGTTAAAAAATTATTTTAGGGTAAATTTATCATAGGTGTATCAGTTTGGGATTTTTTATAGTCAAAAAATTAGTTCGGGGTAAAATTGTCACAAGTATATCAGTTTGAGATTTTTCGTGATATAAACCTTTTGGATTAATAATGGTCCGAGAGGGAGTAAAGTTGACAGGAATGCTACCATCGGGTGGACTTAGTGGGTAGATCCGTAATTTCGAAACTAGTGCAGGGACGTGTAAGTACATATAAAAAAATTCCTACTATATGTTACCATGTGATCCATTGGGGCTCGAAATCCTACGTGCATTTAATTACACCTGTCAAACGAGTGGGTCGCGGACTGATTGGCAGAAATCGGGCTGTGGACTGGTTGGCGGAGGCCCAACGCAATTAGTTCTTAACCCGAGATTGGCCTGCCAATCCTTCTGCTCCACTTTGGAATTTATTATGCTGTGAGTCTTCTATTTCAAGTTAGTGATGAAATCTTGTTCTGATCTTCCCCCCTCCCCCCAAAAAAAACTAGTGGGTCGGACTGGTTTGAATATGGTCCAACCCAAATATAGATATATTTAACCCGTTTTGACTCATTATCTAGTGACTCATACCTTACTCGACCCGTATTGCTAAAACATTTTTGTATTCAACTCAATTTACGAACATGCATACCTAAACTGAGGAGAGAGTACGAAGTGAGTGAGCGCAAGATCGAGTGGACGAGAGAAAATGAGAAGAGTTATAAAGGTGGGTTAAATCTAAGTAAGTCGTAAACCCATTTATAGCTCATTTAACACTTATATTATGTTTAAACTCATTTATAATCCATTTCTTAAATATAACTTACCCATATAACAGCTCAGTCCATCATATATAAGTTAACTCATTTCGATAGCTATACGTTCAATTACCGGGGTATGTTACTCGTAGGTTGAAATTATGGACGTGTAAATCTCAATTTGGTAATGAGCTGTGGGCTCTTGGTTATTTTCAATTTTGATGTGATTCTGTATGATTTGTTGGGCCGATAGAACGCATCTCGATTACGTTTGGAGCACAATGATTCAAAGTAGGATAGGATAAAAGAAAACCTATTGTAATATATTTTTGTACTTGGCATGCAAAAGAAGGGACGCGAAAGTTAACTTTCCATGGCCTTTGA
Source organism: Syzygium grande (assembly GCA_024733475.1). Taxonomy (NCBI): domain Eukaryota; kingdom Viridiplantae; phylum Streptophyta; class Magnoliopsida; order Myrtales; family Myrtaceae; genus Syzygium; species Syzygium grande. The sequence goes on from JAMXDD010000007.1 coordinate 35,644,110, forward strand.
GATCCAACATCAATTAGGACGACTGTGGACCCTTTTGTGTTTTCCGATGTTTGAAAATTTCTCGTAACGACCCGATCTATTTCACGTGAGTCAAGCTCACAAAAGAAATATCCGGAGTAATCACATAAGACCATAATCATATGAAAGATGGTGCTTGCACATTCAACAAGGCTTCTTAATCCAACGCGGGACTTTGGAATGTTGCAATTTGGGCTTCCTCTTTTATGAAAGTCGCCATAGTGATTTCCTTTTCCTCATCGTGTTCACCTAACTATGGGTCCATTCTACATAGGCCTCTCGGAGGGAGACTTACGTCTTTCGGGGAAAAGAGCTAAATAAGTCCTAAACCTTTTGAGAAAGTGCCAATTTAGTCCTAAACCTATTTTTTATGCCAATTTAGTTCTAAACATTTTGATATAGTACCAATTCAATCCTTTTGGTTGGATTTTGCTAACAAATGGGGAGGCCCGACCCCGGATTTGGCGGTGACCCTCACCCGGCCATGGCAGGGCCGAGCGAGGCTTGACGTGGACAAAATTTAATAATGAGGAGCCGGGTGAGCCTCACCGGGTGGCGGCGTGGCCGGGAGAGGGGCGGTGACCTCGCCTTGGCACTCTCAACCGATCACCGCTTTGCCGGCCGCTAGAGGAAGAGGGAAAAGAAAAAAAAATTTAAAAAAAATTAAAATATTATTAAAATTTGTTCAACTCGGTCCGTGATCGGTCCACTGGTTTATTGACGTCCATGTCTAAAAATCCGCCAAAAATGAATTGGCACTATATCAAAAGGTTTAAGACTAAATTGACACCAAAAATAAATTTAGGACTAAATTGATACTTTCTCAAAAGGTTTAGGACTTATTTAGCACTTTTCCCGGTCTTTCGGTGAATGACTTTGATCAATAATGGAATCATACCACTCATCCCGGGACTGACCTGATGGTAAGGATGTTCGCATACTTTCGGCTCAAAAACCACTGGCTGGGGGTTATATTCAGGTCTCCAGGAAACTCGTAAATCATATTCAAGTGAGGGCCATGACGATTGGGTAGCTGAGCTAATTCCACTCTAGATAGCCTGCTGGCTATGACCGTCTTGTGAATTATCAAAAAACAAAAGAAGAAAATAAGTGAGCCATGGTCATGTGATGTTGTAGTGAAAGACAGAAATTATGAGAGCTGGACCTTGATGCTCTTCAAGTGGGCTTGGATGATGAAATGGAATTGTTACTCCTGAAATTGGGCCAAGGAAAAAAGCGGACTATAGTGGCCCAAAACGGTTGCTTCAGCTTCAGAAGAAGAAAGAGAACATACGCATTAGGCCCGTCTTCAATCTAAAATAATTTGTACAAGTTTCATACGTGGATGATAATATATGTAAAATTCAGTTATATAGTTAATACATTAAATTTAGACTCCATTTATTTTACGAAAAATATTTTCCTCATATTCCGGTGTTTGGTTCGATGAGGAAATGAGTCAACTGAAAACCTATGCTTTTTAGGAAAATGATTTCCTCTTTGAAAAACCGAATTTTTTTTCTATAATATGACTAGGTATCGGCACTTAGACTGGAAGATTTTCATTTGAGCACGGAAACCCAACGCTGATTCTTGAGTGGCCACGTCTCCTGCGCCAGAGTGCGGGTCCATTGAGACTAAGCCTAGGACCCCACCGCCTGGGCTAGGTGCCCCGGTGCCCAAGCCTAGGTCCATCAAGGATGGGCCCGAAGCCCTAGTGCCCATGCTCGATGTCCCAACACTCGAGCTCGGGGCCATAAATGCCATGCTTGTGTACTTAATGCTCGAGCTCCGGTTCCCGGCACTTTAGGCCCGATTTCAAAAACACCGAGCTCTTAAGTCCTTGATGCTCAGACTCGGATTCTTAGTTAATGAAACATTCTTTTTTATAAAAATATTTTTGAAAAAATAAAATATATTTATTATTTATTATTTTTCTTTTTTTTTTTTCTTTCCTTTTATTTTTCCTTCTTCCTAAGCCTGTGGCCAGCCATGGCGACAGCCAGCGACAGGGTCACAAGCGAGGGACCAGCCTCATCGGCCTTGCAAGAGACAGCGAGCTCGACCTCACCAACCTTTGGAAAGTTCAAAACTCGCCGGCCTCGCCAGAGGTTAGCGAGTTGCGACAAACTCAAGCCTCACCGATGTTTAGAGAGCTCGTCCCTCGCTTGTGGCTGGTCGCCATCACCGGCCACCGGCCAAGGAAAAATAAAAAGAAAAAATTGAAAAAAAATGAAACAATGAAAATATTGTCATTTTTAGAAATATAATATTTTCTGTGAAACAAATGGAGCCTTACATAGATTATATTACCCAATTTTATTTATGGAAATTGGTTTTCTTCATTCCGCTCATTGAATAAACTTATGGTTTCATTAGATATCTCCGATTGGAATTTTTATTAGATGTACCTAAGGTTGCCATTTGATATGATATCTAGTGCTTCAATCGCATATCGAACGTACCTGACGCATAGAATCATAATTTTTCATTGGACCAAATTTCTCTTTTTCTTCGTCCAAGTTGCTTACCTGTCTCGATCGACTTAGCAGTTCAAGAGTCACGTCCTCAAGTTTGAAATGAATAAATGCGTCGGCAAAGCATTCGTTTAAATTTGCCTTCCCCCTTTTCAAGCGGTGGAAATTTGATGTGTGCTGTTGAAATCGAGTACGCAACTATGTAGAGTCAAATAGTTCATGTATCATATCTAACATACGTCCATGCATGGTTTGCATGCCCATGAAGATCGATCTATATAGAATCAAATAGTTTATCTATAGGTCGTTGCTCAGTAATCTGTTTCCTGAGAAGATGGGAAGAAGATTAAGTGAAACTAACAGTCCAATTTCCACGGAAGTGGGGCTGCTTAATTTCGTATGGAAAACGAAATGGAAATGACAGACGACAAAGACAACCGAGTGGAAACAACGTGGCATCTTTGTCTTTCTCAGTTCATGACAACTTATCAAATAATATATCTTCACCTGGACGTTAGACAGAGGCGATTCAACTAGGTAGGTATCGTGTTTTCCTTTCCGTGAAAAAAACCTCGAGATAACGAAGTGGATGGGAATAAACTTGGCGATCAACAGTTGAGTGGGACGGACGATGGGTCGACGAGGGCTTCCGAGAGAATTTGACTTGATGTTTTTGATCTGTGACTGTAGAGAACCTTTAGGCAGACCTTGGATACTATTTGGAGATGGATTAGGATAGTTATGGCCACAGGCCAGTTTCGGCCCAGGATTGACCCGGTCAAATTTGGGCCGGGCCTGTTGACGGGACCCACGGTTCGGAACCGGAATCGGCCCGTGGCCTACAAGCCCGGTTCAAAAAAAAATGAAAAATTTTAAATAAATTAATTTTAAAAAAAAACCTGCAGCAAGGTCTGCAGTGCAGGCCTTGCTGCGGCCCGTTACCAGGGCAGCCTTTGTAGGTTGCCTTGGCAACGGACAAAAATAAAAAATAAAACAAAATAAAAAGATAATCGTTGCAAATTGCAACGGTTATCTAGCATTTTTTTTATCCTAAATTTTCTTCTCATTTTTTTCTTATAAATTTTCTCAAATTCTCTCAATACTCTCAATTCTCTCAAATTCTCTTCTCTCAAATTTTCTCAATACTTTAAATTCTCTCAATTTTTTCAATCCGCGCAATTCTCTCTTAATTCTCTCAATCAATCCGCTCAATTCTCTTAATCCACTCAAAAAATGACAAGTGGAAGTCGAGCGCCAACTGGTAAAGGTAAGAATATCATGACGGAATCCCATCATTCTTTTGATCCTCGTGATTATGCAGATTTTCAAGATGATGAAATCAATATTTTTCCCGATGTAGAGCATGGCCCGACACAAGAAAGTCTTCATCCTCCTGCTGAAATATCTACAACAAAGGAGGTAGAGCGAAAAACTTACATCTGACATTTGGGATCACTTCACGAAAATGGAAATGTTTGATATTGATCAAAAAATGTATGATATAATTTGTAAACATTGTGGGAAAATATATAAATATACAGGTGGATAAGGATATGGAACATTCAAACGACATCTTAGGAGTAAACATCCAACTCAAGTGGGAATCGATATCAGGCAACAATAAATTTTCGGGTACGTCAATCCTAACATTTCCCCTTTATTTCATTTTAATGAAAAAACTTATAAGAAAGAATTAGGTAAATTTGTTTCCGTTGAGCATTTATCATTTAATTTGGGAGCAAGATTGGGTTTTAATCAATTTGTACAAAAAGCATGTGCTCCACAAGCAAAATTTGTTCTTAGAAATTCACTTAAACGAGTAATTAAAGATCTTTACAAAAATGGAAAAAAAGATTTACAAAAATTTTTATGCAATTTAATGGATACGTGCATATAGGTAGTGATATTTGGAGTACTCATTGGCAAATTCATTCTTACATGGGCATAACATGTCATTGGATAGATGACGATTGGAGTATTCAAAAAAGAGTTATTGCATTTAGAGTTTTCGATGGTAAGCATACGGCAAATAATATTTATATAATAATTAGGCAAATTTTAGAAGAATATTATTTGCTTAACAAAATTTTTTCAATTGGTTTTGATAATACCGCGGCAAATACCGCTTTAATTGCCTATTTAGAAAATATTTGTAAACCCACTTTTGGCGGAAAAATTTTTCACGTTAGATGTGCTTAATTTATGTGTACAAGATGGTTTGAAAACTCTTGATATTTTTCTTGAACCAATAAAAATGGTGATTCGATTTTTATGGAAACATCCCAAAAAATGAAAGAATGGGGTAGATTTTGTAGAGAAAATGACAAAAAGCCAAAAAGATTTCCAAGAGATGTTCTATCTCGTTGGAATTCTACTTTTCACTTGCTTAGTGAATCTTATGAATATAAAGATTTATTATGTGCATTCATTTCTAATAATATACCTCAGATTAATTTATAGCCATAAGAGTGGGGTATTTGCAAAAAAAATTTAGATATTTTAAAGGTTTTTAATGATACAACTTATACTTTGTCCGGTGTTTATTATCCTACTACGCATTTATTTTTAATAGAGTGTATTAATATTGTCGGAGTTTTTAAGGAATATGAAAATGATGTTGAATTACAACATACTATAGTAACAATGAAAATGAAGTGGCTATATTATTATAGCAAAATTTCCATTATTTATTTAGTTGCTTGTGTTTTTGATCCGTGTTGCAAATTAGATGGTTTGAGTGATTATTTGCATATGTTTTATCAATGTCTACATTATGATACGGTAAATGTTACAACCATACTAAGTGAGGTTAAAAACGTAGTAATAGAATTATATAATTAATTTTATACTAAATATAATTTAGGTGATATTGGATCTTTTCAATCTACCGAGACACAAAGTGAAAGTATAGGTAAAATTAGTAGAGGGTACCAACTTTTATTACATAGACAAAAAAAACAAAAGGGAGTAATAGGAAATATTTCTAAATTAGAGATTTATCTAACCGTTTTCTTTGAGTCTACTCAATTCAAAGGTAGTACAGATTTTTTAATTTTGGGTTGGTGGAAGAGGTACGCAAGCCAATACCCAATTCTTTCTCTTATTGTAAAACAAATTTTTGCAACTCCTTATTCCACAGTTGCGATCGAACAAGCATTCAGTGCCGGAGGTAATATTTTGAACGAATATCGTTCAAAATTAATTCCAGAATCAGTGGAGGCTTAAGCTTGTGTCGATGATTGGACGAAGGCTCAATACCGACAACAAGAGATAGATTGGAATAATGAATCCGAATTCTTTAACGATAAAGATGCCACCGATACCGGTATCGGAACGAGTAGCGACGACTGAGGGTAAAAGAATTGTTGGAGTTAGCAAATATTTCGAGGACCCTTATTTCTCATATCGGCACGCCCACGTGAGTTTAAGGAAACCTAAGTATAATCTGACGACATGTGACCCCTGCATATAGAATGCGGGGTTCGAATAGACTTAGGTTTTGGGTCATTTTAGGGCATATATATTGTGCTCCTTTTTTTTTATAGATCATTATAACGAATTGTAAGGCGTTTAATGATAATTTATTAAGTTCAAGCCCCCTCTTTCTCTCTTTTTTTCCTCAAATTTGATTACAATTTATATTTTGATTACAATTTATATTTAATAATTCATTATTTTTTTATTTCATAATTTATTTTTTAAAATTTTAAATTATGAACAGAACTGTAGGAACGGAACGGAACGGCTCAAAATTGAAACGGACAGAAACCGCCGGTTCATACATAACCCACGGTTCGGAACCACCGGTTCCGAACCGTGGCCATGACTAGATTAGGGTTTTATGTGCCAAGAAGAGTAGGCTTGTGATTTTGGGCAGATGCCCTCCTTTCTTTGAGGAGTAAATCGATCCTTCTGTTGCCGTATTTCATCTCATTGCATGCTCCCAAGCCTTGCGGAGGCAAAACAGCCACATCAAAACACGTTGTGACTAGTGTTACCATGTCGTGACCATGCTTGTAAGCTCATATCAGTTAGTGTCGGTCCAAAACATATTGATTTTGATTTCACGTGTTAAATAATCGAATCACAATAAAAATGTGTAGTTAGTATTAATATGTGAAGCTAAGTCTATAGTCTCTTGGGGGATTTTTTTTCTCTCTTTTGATCGTGTTTTACCTCATGTCTGATTCGTGTCGTACAAATGGGCCATGCGCATCCAAGCCATCAAACCTTTTCGAAATTGGGATCCATTTTCCCCGTTATCCAGATGTCTCAAATCGTCAACTAACTTAATCATGAAGAAAACAAGAACTGTCCAGGATTGAAGAAGAGAAGTCAAAGAATTAAGATCTGAAAATCTCGAAGTAAGAAGTTAAAAATTGAAGAGTCCAAGTTGAAGTGAAAACCTTAGCAGCTTAGTTTACTTAATCGACAAGCAAAACTTCAAGATTCTACGCATGTGAACAGCCAACCATTTGAACAGTATAGTTACCATGTCTAAATAGGTAAAAGGCTCAGAAATTTTGACAGAGAAATGACACAAACCCAGCTGCCCTTGCGCTGCAAAATCTTCCTATGGCTGTGGCTATTGCAGAGCGGCAGGGAATTGTGGGTTGCAGGTAGGCGGAAATGCCCATAAAAAATACGGTTGAGCAAGACAAACTAATCGAATCGGAAATTGTCCAAACTGGCTTAGTCTGATTTTCGAGAGTGTCGGTCTGATTTTCAGTTCCTAAAAGTGAAATCAGTGTCCAGGTGGTCCGGCTCCCGGTTCCAGAGTGGAAACTGGATCGACCGGACAGGACCGAATATATTTTTAATTTTTTTTTAAATTTTTGAAGAAAGTAGAAACCCTAATCTAATTAATCTGCCTTTCCTAGCTAACCGGATATCAGATGGGGACATACAAAAAGGCACGAAGAAAAACACAATTGTCAACACTCTGGCGAACCAAAACAGAAACATGCGCCTCTTTCTAAATTCTAATCAACATAAACTTTTCCAAATAAAAAAAAATGGAAGAGATATTTTTCCCAAAGAAAAAAAAGGGCAGGAAGATGACAAAGCGAAGAGTCGCTGGTAACGTCACCTTGACGCTCCATTCCTCTATTTCCCAGTTACATTCACTTTTGTTTAGTCCCAAACTGGAATGTTTGAGTGTTGAACATTTTTACTCAAAATATTTCCTTTTGTTCAAAGTATTGACAATAAGTGATTGGTTCCACATTGGACCCGGACCGGTGTCCAGTCCCCGATCCCAGAAACCGAGAACTAGTCCTCCCAATCTGGTTCCCGATTGGAAATTATTTTCGGTAGAACATATAGACCTAGTTTATGAAATGAGTTTGGAAATGATTTGGACTGAAAATCGATCACCCTATAAGGCCATAACTCATCTCATTCATGTAAAAAAGTGGGGGTTTAGTGCTGCACCAAACGTGTGAGAAGCATGTACTGAAATGCTTATCCCTTAGCTCCCTCACCATTCCAACTGCACTATATGTACTCCTCCATATAAAAACTATGAAATTATAATTCCGTATTTAATAGCCTATCCCTCGAATACTAATTTATATACCTTGCCCCTAGTTCTTTTCTACATCAACTAGACCATGTATCCATACACTGGCCCACATCAAGACACAAACTATCATTTATGTCAAAATCATGCTTCCGCATAGTTAAATTTTTAACAAAACACAAGAGGACTCGTGATTACAGTGCAATGTCTCGGTTTCCTCCCATAGACCAAACCAGGAGGGCAAACCTTGCAGCGATCCACTAGATGGTGCAAATGCGAACACAACACTTGTATTTGTGTAACTTTTTGCCGTAATACCACTTTCCAGAAAACACGACGAAAATACCTCATGATGGAATCAGAAGAGGTACTCCAAACTCGAACTCATTACAACATTTGACTGAACCCAACTTTACTAAAAATTTTGTGATAACCCAGGGGCACAACCGCAACGGAGCAAATGCCCAGTTACCTGAAAGTCTGTGAAGCATTCTGCAAGTCTACAATTGGTTAAGTCTAGGCCTTTAGCATGTGCATGTGGCCTAACATGGAGCAGTTTACACATAATTTGTGAGATTTAAACCACGGGCCATAAACCAACTATGCTACATTAGGAATATTAAAAAGAAATGCTCGAAAAAGACCGTTAAGGTAGCCGATCAAGTATATTACTTGCTGATCTTTCCTACCTAAAACGGTTGGACAAGAAATTTTCTGGACGATCTGGAACTGTGAATGAAAGTGCCACTTGAGGTGTGATGAGAGATCCACAATGTTTCGCACTATCTAACGGCCATTCTGCGATGGAACAGAAAAACCATCCGATGACCTGAGTGCATTACCAAAACGCAGGAGCCGTCATGGGAAGGGAAGCCTGATACTTGCCATTTGGGAATGATGATGAGTTAGGTGAATGCATTTTGGGCAAACCAAACAGCAAGAACCGAAACAAGGAGGTCAACATGGTGAACTTCTGTTAATCTTGGATTGTCCTGCAGAAAAGTCCTAAAGTTGTTCTGGGCTCATGGAGCTTAACTAGTGCTGGGACCATAAGGGGGGCAATTCTCCAAGATCGGAAGGTTCTAATTTATCCTAGGATAAAACAAGAAGGACGTGACAATGGACAATGGAAAAATGAAATCAAACTATTTTATTTCTCAAAAAATAAATGATTTGAAAAATATTTTTCTAAAAATAATGGCTTGTATCAGTTTAAATAATTAGTCAATGAAAACTGTTTTCATCATTGACCATATTCATAGATAAAGATATATTTTTCGTTCATTAATTTTGTAAACAATATAAGCAATTGATTTTAGAAAAATGCTTTGTAAGACATTTATTTTAGGAGCCTATGGGTGTGTTTGTTTCATTAGAAAATCTATGATAAAGGAAAATATTTTTCATGAAAATCATCTTCAAGGAAAATTGTTAGTTTTCATATGTTTGGTGATTTAGAGAAAGTGATTTTCTTCTTGTAAAAAAGGGAAGTCTATTTCCTCAATCTAAACTTGTTGTTTTAAGTCCATGGAAACGTTTTCCTTAGATCAATTAATTTTCTTTTTAAGTTATCCTAAACTTGTTGTTTTAAGTCCATGGAAAAGATCAATTAATTTTAATTATCCAAACACCAAAAGTCGGATAATTCCTTCAAATAAACATTCCTTCAAATAAAATTTGAATGAAAATGAATGATGTGGAAAATATTTTCCTAAAAATGATTACTTGTATTACTTGAAATAATTAGCTAATGAAAAATATTTTCATTATTGACAACAAATATCTAAATATTTTTGTGGACGATGCAAATATTTTTGTTTATTTATTTTTGTAAGTAATACAAGCGATCATTTTTAGGAAAATATTTTTCAAATCATTCATTCTTCGATAAACAAATGCACCATATATAATGTTAGGATTAGGTGCACAAATACAATGAATTAGAGAATAAAGTCGAGAAAGAGCAATCGAGACACATTTTATACTGATTCACCCTTAAACTTGGGCTACATCCAATAGAGAAGTCCATTATAATTAGCATCTCCCACCTCTCTATTATAATCTTCAATTACAAGAGAAAGAGATTGTATATATTCGGTAGTTATTCATGAGCTTAAACCCAAATTATAAATAAAATATAGGCCCAAATTATAAAGTGGCCCCCGGAGGGATCCCGTGCCTTCCTATTTGATCCATTTTGCCAACTCATATATAATGAGCCCCTACTAAAATGGGTAACTCATTTAGCAAAAAGTGGATCAATGAAAAAATAAGGTCCATTAAAATGGGTCATAATGGATAATTTACATAATGCATATTTACCACCTTATCGCTGGCTGGTTGAAGGTCGCCGATTGCCGGTCACCACCCGTTGCCAGTTGTTGATCTTCATCAAACGCCGGTCGTTGGTCGTTGTCGGTTACTGGCCATCGTCGGTCACCGGGCACCACTAGTCGTCGGTCATTACAGGTCATCGCCGGACGTTGCCGGTCATCGCCAGTTGCTAATCGTCAAAGAAAAAAAGAAAAGAATAGAAAAATTAAAATATTTAAAAAATCAGAACTTTTTTAAAAATTAGAAAAATTATCTATATAGTGTTTTTTTTATGGTAAAGATCTATATAGTGTTTTAGCAATATATATTTAAAAAAATTTACAAGAAAAAATTTTTATAATTTAGATTAATATTGAAATCTTTTAGCAATATAGGTTGAATCGGGAATGAGTTGCTAGAATTGTATTATATAGAAATGGATCAAAACGGGTTAAATGGGTCAATATAAGTCGGATCATATTCAACCCGACCTAACCCATCCGTTTGATAGGTCTACTTACTGTTGATGGGGAATATGAACCACACCTTGACATATAATAATCATTCATTCTCTATTAAATTAACACCTCCATACCTAACTCTGCCATACCAACCAATCTGTCTCTGGACGATGACGATCTAACACTCAGTGCACATGATCCCATGATCTGTGCAGATGTCTGAGCCCCAGTGAAATGGGATGATAATATAAAGATTGTCTTTACATGGCCTTTTAAATCTGAGAGTAGGTGATGAACTCAATGACAAATATTCAAAGGGAAAAAATATCATGCAAGAGATGCCAGAGCACATGCTTGTCCGGTGTTGTAAATTGCCGAACATCAAGGCGTGGGTGAGGCAGCTTCCTAGAAGCTGTTGCAGTTGTGATGGTGCTGCTGTTTATCGAATGTCTTATAACAGTTACAACCTCCATTTTCACGGACGTGAGTGGCAGCGAGAAAGTAGCACCGGATAAGCAATTGGCTTCTTTGACGAGGCCCACTCATACATGTACATAAGCATCAAATATTGTTAAAAATATATCTCGAGTTTTCAAAGTAAAAATCTAACTATTTTAAATTGATATTTTGCGGATGACCGAAATTGAGCAAAAAGGAAGTATTGAAAATTTACTTTTCAAATATGTGCCGGAGGAAATAAATATTCTTTCCTAATTAATGGTAGAGTCTACGGCTTGAACAAGAAAGTCCAACGTGGCTTTTGATTTAGACCATGACTCGGTCAACTCTTGGGCACATATAATATATTCTACTGTGGGCACCTTTGGGAGGTAGAAGTTGAAGAGTGCATAGTGTGGTCTTCGTGCCGTCCTTGTCCAGAGAAGAACTGAAGCGCCGAACTGAGCACTTGGCGTGAATCTTCATGGAATTACATCCTGAGCATTTTCTTCGTGCGTGAGTGATTTAGAAAATTAAATCTTATATTAAGATTTGTGTACAATCTTTTTTGCGAGATTGAGAGATTATTTCGTAAGGAATTGCGAGGCTAAACACTGTGTGAATTATTGGATGTAATTGGGATTTAGAAAATACTGAGAGTATTTGAGTGACTCGAGTATTGATTTTAATCTCCATTGTATCACTTGATCGATAGTTAAATTCCGCTCGCTCTCCCCGTGGACGTAAGTCACTACGACTGAATCACGTAAATTTAGTGTTCGATTTATTTTCTTATTCTGTCAAATTTATTGTTCAATCGCTTGGTTTCCGCAACAAATACCTCTCGCATCGAACGCTTTTAGATCTTTGGATCGTTCTGCAGAATAAGTCCTTCGGTTTGTTTTGTGTCCGTGGAGCTTTCTTTACCCAGAGCGGGACCGAAAGAAAGGGGAAAAAAATCCTTCAAAGATAGGAAGGTTCTAATGTAATACTATGCTAAGGATAAACCACTGTAATGTGTCCCTGGCAAACGACGGTAAACTATATTATAATTAGTCATTCTCAATTCAATTAACACCTTGATGCCTAATTCTGGCATGCCAACTAGCCTCCGGATCATGTCTTTGCAAGTCTTTCCAAATATAAGAAAAAGTTTGTACTCATTGACAGAAAATTCAAAGGAAACAGTTAGAGGAATACCGCGCAAGAGATACTCGTGCACATGTTTGTTCGCGGAGTTACAACCATGTTGTGAAAGGTCGTAGTTTAAGTATTTGTTAATACACGTTTCAAAATTACAGCACCTCAAAATGTAGGTGAGGCGGCTTCCTAAAAGCCGTTGAGGTTGTCTAATGCCTTACGGAAGTCACAATACCTTATTTCAAATAAGCTCCACATTTTGGCGTGAAGGGCTATTTATGAATGCACATGCATTGACATAGGATCCCTCTTTCAATATTTGACAACTTTGCTATCAAAGAAGGAAAAAAAATGAGCCTGCTTGAGATCCACTGTTGAGGAACTAATATATTCTAGAGGTTTAGACTCGTTGTACAAGTTCAAATCCTTACACACCCAAATTTAAATAATCCCATATTATGATATCCATTTTGATATGTGTTATGACCGATGTGGAAACTATAACGAAATTAAAATTGAGAAGAATTAAAGAACACACAAATTTACGTGGAAAATCCTTACGGAAAAAATCACGGAGAGGGGAGAAGCAAAATTCAGATTGTTATGACTGATGTGAAAACTATAACGAAACTAAAATTGAGAAATATTAAAGAGCACGCAAATTTACGTGGAAAACCCTTGCCGGAAAAACCACGAGGAGAGAAGAAGCAAAATTCACTATAAAATTTAAAGTATTACAAAAGTTGACTCTGAAACAATATTTATATTGCTCTCAAGCCTTAAAGTTAGGCCACACCCATAAAAAATTCGAGACACGCACAATAATATGGGGAGCAAAATGCTCAGATCAATTCGATAGCGCGATGCATAAAATTACACTATAGGCTAATCAAACTAATAAGTAAAATCCAGTATCGAAACAATAATTAAAAAATTGAGAAGCTCGAAATGGACGCCACCATTAACTAATCTTATCAATGCAAACTAAAAGAAGCATATATGTTAAACCAAATCGAAACCGCGACTAGAGTGGGAAGTCGAATCGACACAGAAGTAAAGTTAGACACTTTTCTAGCGATTCACATTAATAACTCAAAGTGAAATCAATTCTATCTCCAATCCGGAGAACACGGATCATTATATTAGACATTAAATAGAGGTTTCGAGCAATTTCTTGAACTAGTGCGAGGTTCCGGACTTTTGAGGTGGCTAAAAAATGCAGTTATCACCAAGTCAACTAATCAACCGGAGCTTTATCCATCCAGTCGATATCTGCTATTGATTATAGAGCAGTAGGTATAAATATAATATTTGCTGAACTGGAAAACAACTCATAACGAGCAGAAGATATCGAAAACGAATCAATATCTGCTACTAGATCTGGAGCAGTAGTTATGCATATAATATCTGCAGAACTGCTGAACAAGTCATAACCAGCAGAAGATATTGCAAACGAATCGTCAACTCTAGTATAAAACTTTTCAGTGGTACGAACGCGAGCATATAGTAGTCTCGAGTAGGGGTTATTAAAATATATCTCGAGTTTGAGTCCGTTGAACGAATTCGATCCCAACTGAATTTTGTATAAGCCTGGTGCAAGAAAGTTCAAAATATAACGTTCTAGATTATGGATATTATTTGCCGTGCTCGAGTTGGTGAAGTGATCAAGACTGTTTCCGTATTGAATTTGGAAACAAATCATCTTTCGTGATGGGCGTTGGACTCTTGGCTTGAAATAGGAAAGTCCACGTTGGACTTTGAGCTGGACTTTGAATCAGTCAATAATGGAGATAAGAATATTAAGAGTGCCATAATTTTCGTATGGTGCTCACTTCAGTACCATACCTTTTTTTTTTGTTTACTTAAGTGCCATTTCCAGCAAAAAAAGATCGCTTGAGTGTCACTTCCGGTGAAAATAAATCATTTGAGTGCCATTTCCGGTAAACCATCATACGTGGATTTTTTTTATTAATTTTCCATTCGACATGGACTTTTTAAATATTTTTTTTTTAAATTTTCATTTTTCTTTTCCTTTTTTTTTTTCCCTCGGTGAGGGTCATTGGCAACCCTTGCTAGTTGCAAAGGCCTCGCCCATATTGCGACGGCCACCTTACCCTCGGCCGCAAAGGCCCTGGGCAAGGCCGCGAAGGCCATCGCCAGATTTGGGCGGTCGCGAGCAAGACGGCCTCACCAGATCTGGCGAGAGCCTTCATCGCCTCACTTGCGGCTGCGAAAGCCCTTGGCAAGGCCATCGTGGCCTCGCCGGTTGTGGGTGAGGCCACCCAGATCTAGCAACGGCCTCGCTTGTTGCCGGTGAGGCCGCAATGGCCTCGCCTAGGGCCTTCGCTGTCAAGGGCAAGGCGGCCCTCGCCCAATCTGGGCGAGGCCTTCACAGCCGGTGATGCTCGCCAGCATTCAAAAAACAATTGCCAAAAAAAAAAAGGAAAAATAAAAAATAAAATAAAATATTAAAAATATTGTCCACGTCAGCTTCGGCAAAGCCACGTCGGATTTTTCGGCTACCAAATGGCCGATGGCACTCAAGTGATTACTTTTTGCTTGAAGTGGCACTTAAGTGAGCCAAAAAAAAAGTTATGGTACTCAATTGAGCGCCATACGAAAATTATGGCACTCCTAGTATCCTTATCTTGTCAACAATGGATAAGTGAAAAGAAGAAATAAAATAAAAGGAAAGGAAAGCTTGATTGGATTTTGTTTCCTAATCCCATTCGGCGTGATATATATATTCTGATGGGCTATTCTGTGAACTACGAAGAAGTAGTCTTGAAGCATCATTTTCAGTGAGTGCTGTGGGAGTGTCAGTGATATCTATAGGTGCTGGATGCTTAGCATTGAGTTCGTGGTTTTGGTCATGGAATTACATTAAGAATTTAAGTGTTTGTAGCGATTAGACTTTGTGATAAGATTTGTGTATAATTCTTTCGAGAGATTGAGAGATTATGTGACATCCCTAATTTGGACCGAGTCGACTAAAGAAAAATGGCCATGGAATTAGCGAGTGGATCAATCCGAGGGTGGGTTATGGATCGACTGGTATGGTCGCAATTGATGAGGGTTGTTAGGGGCCGGCGGAGGTCGCCAACCCTCAGCTGCCGACTCAACGAAGAAGAACAGAAAATAATGAAAAAATTTGGAATTTTTTTAAATTAAAATATTATCAATATTAGCGATTTCCGATCAAAATTAGCCAGAAAAATTACATTGGCAATTCGTTAAAAGATTTATGACTAAATTTTTAAATATAAAAAGATTTAGGACTAAATTGGCACAATTAAAAGGTTTAGGACTAAATTTGATCGCCGCACAATAAATTTAAGACTATTTGAATAATTTTCCCTAACCATAACGAGGCATTTACGTCGTAGTTTCAATGAAAAAAGATGATGTAAATTTCTTTGGATGCCAAAGTATTTCGAGAGTCAATAGCATTCGTCGACACATCTTTTACGTTAAACAAATTAATAGAAACTTAGTCACCAAGGAAGACTGACAACATCTTCTACGTCAAACAAATTAATAGAAACTTAGTCACGAAGGAAGACTGACAACTCGTGGCAGATGCATCAGGTTCGTTAGCACTAGAGATCCCGACATATGAAGGCGACCGCCTGATGAGAGTGGCGAACATTGATGTGATGACTTTGAATTGAGAGACTTGCACGCCGCTTTTAAGGTGGCGTCTCCTCCTTCGGCTAGGGGAATTGAGTGCATCGGACGAAGACAGCGGAGTCGAAACAGGGACCATTCATCAGATGTTCATTGCTCAGCTACCAGTCACGGCACTAATCAGAGAACTTAGCTATGGGTCAGCCGGCATTAGCCAATAAACCCTAGGTCAATAGAGGGGATTTTCATTAGGTTTCGACTTAGCATCTTAGAATTTTTAGCCCAAAAAAAAGTACTTAGCACCTTAGAAAGGAAATTTCGCGAGAAGCGTTGGTCAATCGACAAGCAATATCTCGTACCTTGTCTGCAAGTATCATAAGGGAAAATTGCCCAAAAAGGCATAAGCCTATAGTACGATGCCCAAATTAGTCAGGAACCTTTTAATTGTGATAATTTAGTCCTAAAATTTTTGATAATTTATCAATTTAGTCCTAAATCTTTTAACCATTTCTCAATTTAGTCCTTTCGGCCAAATTTAATTGAAAGTAATTAACTCTGGGGATGATCGATTCCCGATCCAGGCCGGTCCCGCCTACGAATCGGGAACCGAACCGGTAGGACCAGTTTCCGGGTGGTCAGATGTAACCAGCTGATTCACAATAATTCATGCTCTCTCTCTCGGCTTGAAGCTTGGCGGGTCATTGCGAAGTGCAAATGGGTTGAGTCCGAAGGGCAATTCTTGCAGGGATCGAGAGGTTGAGGATGAGTGTAGAATGGGAAAGGCATGTGGGGGAATGGGATTTTTACTTTTGAATTCATATTTTTTTGCCTTTTTGGGGCAACATGTGTACATGATTATGTTTGTGCTGGAATTAAAGGCATTATGGATGATGATAATTCTTCACTTTTTCACATTTTTTGTGCGGTTGGTTTTTTTTTTTTTTGGTAAGGATTGTGCGGTTGGTTATTGATGTCTTTGCTGGGCAATTTTCCCCTGGGTTTGTCGTCTGTTATTGAGAAGTAGGGCCTCGGCTCAGCTCCTCCTGCTCTTTATGAAAGGCCAAAGAGAATGGCCGTCCTCTGTTTCGGTCGGAGTTGGAGGCGTGAAGGAAGATCGGCGATTCACAAATTGCGTAGACTGAAGATTGAAGCCGTGCGTGAGAGAGTCGAGCTTAGGTTAGGTTTAGTTTTTATTTTTAGTATTTTACATATTTGTAGAAATAAAAAAATAAAAAATAGTTAGTTTGGCCCATCCATACGTGGAATCCGGAACCACACCAATGCACCGGGAACTGCCCAGAACCAGCCGGTTTAGTCCGAGTGGTTCCCGATCTAATTGGTCCATTTTGCTCACTCTTAATTGACGTGGTGGTCTAGTCAACGCCATCCGCCCTATGTGGCACGGCCGATGCTAACGTGGATAATTTTTATAATTTTGTAATTTTTTAGTCTTTTTTTTCCTTTTTTTCTTTTTCTTCCTTTTTTCCTCTGCCAGCCAACATCGTGCCTCATCAACCTTCGCCGACCTTAGGGGAGGACTGCCCTCGTGCGAGGGACACCCGGGCTTGGGCTTGGGCTAGCGACGGCCAATCTCCTTGGATCCAACGAAGGTGGCACACGCCCACACAGAGGTCGGCAAGAGCAGCCCTTGCCTGAGGTCGGCGGAGGTCGCCGGCCATAAATAAGGCTCAGTTATGGCTAGAGGAGGGAAGCAAAGAAAAGGAAAAACAAAAAGAAAAAAGAAAAAGACAAAGGCAAAGAAAATCATAAAATTATAAAAATTGTTCATGTCAGAGCTGATTGCGCCACATAAGACAGTTGGTGCTGGCTAGACCGTCAAATCAACGATTTTCAGTTAAAATTGATCGAAAGAACTAAATCGATAAATCATCAAAAAGTTTAGGATTAAATTGTTATAATTGAAAAGTTTAGCACTGAATTGATAGCCACATAATAAATTTAGGTTTTTCTGGATAATTTTTTCCATTGACATGATTGAAACGCCTGGCAGTAATTGTGTGCGTGCTGATGCGTACGAAGATCGTTCACAAAATTTAATTCAACAAAAGATAAATAGATGACAAACGACAGAACAAAGAAGTGGGTCTCGCTTTTCCACCGAAGAAGATGGTTCTCATTCTAGCATTCAACAAATGATTATGTCACATCATCTAGTAATTCACTTTATTAAAGGGGTCGACATTGCGAGCGTCATTCGAGGATAGAGATCTACAGCAAACAACTAGGGCTTCCTTTTCTTTGTTGACAGGTAGGTGGAACACGACCGTATGTGTGAACAAAGATTGAGCTCACGCATCAATCCCCTTCCACAAACCACCCCCCCCGCCCCCACTGCAGCCTCCCTATATTAAACACCATGTTCTCCTCTCTGGCCCAACAAAAAGAACTGAGAGATCAAACACCCCCGTGCTCTCGTACCACCTCGGTCTCTCTCGTACACTCTACGCGAGGAACCAGACCCGAGTCTCCGCGGCTTCCGACCATGATCGCACCGGCATCAGCCCCGGGCCGGGTTCTCATCGTCGGCGCGACCGGTTTCATCGGCCGGTTCATCACGGAGGCGAGCATCGAAGCGGGCCGGCCGACGTACGTCCTCGTCAGGCCAGGCCTGAGCAGCCCCTCCAGGGCGAGCGCCGTCGAGATTCTGCAGAGGAAGGGCGCGATAGTCCTGCATGTAAGATTCGGCGTCTGATCAGAAAGAAAGAAACACCAAACGGCATCCGAAGAACCCCTCTAATTTTTGGTCTTCTGTCTTTTGGTTGAGAATTTGTCAGGGTTTGATGAACGACAAGAGTCTCATGGAGGAAATACTCAAGGAGCACGAGATAGAGGTCGTGATCTCGGCTGTCGGTGGCGAGGACATCTTGGATCAACTCCCTTTGGTGGAGGCCATCAAAGCTGTTGGTACCGTCAAGGTTTGCACAAAAAGATCCTTGATTTAAGCACCCAAATTGAGCATTATGCACTAAAGTACCTTTATATACGTCAATGTCACTGTAAAATGCGAACTTTTTCCTCACACATCATCTATTGCATGGACCCAAATAGGCAAGTTTTGCGACTTTTAATCCATCAGCTTCTTTGTATTCATATGCATAATTGGTATTTTGGATATTATATTGTCGGTGCTTAGCATTTTCAATGAAAAGATCGAGATATTTGATAATTGATATCATTTATTGCCCTATGAGTTGGGAACTGTGTATGTGGCGTCTGGTGGGTTAGCGAAATGAATGTTATCCCCCTGCGGTTTTCAGAGATTTCTTCCGTCGGAGTTCGGGCACGATGTGGACAGGGCTGATCCGGTGGAGCCGGGCCTCACCATGTACATGGAAAAGCGCAGGATCAGGCGGCTGGTGGAGGATCATCGCTTGCCGTACACCTACATCTGCTGCAACTCCATCGCCTCGTGGCCGTACTATGACAACCGTCACCCTTCCGAGGTGCTCCCTCCGCTGGACCAGTTCCAAATCTACGGCGATGGGACCGTCAAAGGTATGCATCTCATTAAAGCAGGGTCGCCTTTCTCACGAAAACTTAGCATGGGGCAAATGGTCATTTATAAAAAGTGGGGCGGCGAGGCGGACTGTCAAGGGTATGGACCGGATCAAAGTAGGGTCGACTTTCTTGAAAAAACTTGGCACTTGGCGAATAGTCACTGATAAGGGATGGGTGGCGAGCTGGCCCATCCCCACCCTCGGCATTTGCTCTGTGATTCAAGGGCGCATCAGGGGGGACGGGGCAGCTCACACGGAGCAACGGGGCCCCATCCTGCCGTAAGTAAGATTCCGAACATTTTCTCATAAATTTTGAATTCCGTTCTTACTTTAACATTATTTGAAGTCAACGATTCGTAAAAAGATTACAAATACAAATTACATGACGGTCGCAATCAATCACGCCAAATACAGAAGAGGGAAGTGTTATAAAATTATAGTTAAAGTTAGGTTACAAGTATCTTATTCTATTACATCTATTAAAGTGGACAACATCACCATGATGAATTGCATTAACAATTTATACATCAATTGACTATCTATGATAAACATCTATGAAAGTGTGTATGCGGTGGGGGGGGGGGGGGGGGGGGGGGGCGCTATTTTCCTGCCACGTGTCAATCTATAGTCGTCGATAAAATTATGACTTAGGTAGGCAGGCTTTATTTGGGTACTTGCACGAAACGCTAAAAGCAAAGAGACGTGGATGGAGACTCTTCCTTTTAAGCACGGTCAAATATGCCGGTCTATTGAACGACAATGTTAGGCTCGAGCGGAATAGTCAAAGGATGTCACGACAAGGAAGTGTTAACTAGTGTTAGGAGACACGGATTAAATTTACCTTATTTAACATAATTTCACTTTTGAGGTATTAATTTGGACCACGCAATCAAGTACATTGAACACTGTAAAGCTTTCTTCGATTAACTTATCAACAAGTCCCTCTAAAGTAGCCATTGACGAATCCAGGGCGGCACTAAACTAGGCTCGCATGAATCAACAGCATCTTGTACGGTTTTTTCCATCCCAATGTGCATGCGCCCTCGTGCAGTACGAGGAGGATCACATAACGTGTGGCGTTGTCTTGTTGGCCTTTCTTCCGTTCAGGCAACGTAGGAGAACGAGCCGACAGGGTGAAGATCGGTCGTAGTGGTTAGCGTTATTAGTCAATGATTTTTTTCTTTCTATAATGAAAGATTACGCCATCTAGAATGCCAAAATTTAGCACACGGCACTTGCGTAAACCTGACGCTCGCCCACGTCCAGGTCAAATGAGTGTAATGCCGTGCGGGTTTGACAGACATCCCGAGCATCATCATGTTAGATAGATGGAGTGAATATGAAGCTATGAGATCTTTTGACTTGTAGTTAGGCATGCGGTAGCTTCCCATCCCAGCTTGAGATCTATAAAACCATTATCTATTCACAATGAGAAAACATGGATAAGTGCAGGAGAAAGTGGTAGGAGAAGAATGCACGCTTCTTATGTCTCAGATGCTCCCAACCACATTCAGCTTTCACGGCTGAAGTTGTTTGCTGGAGAAAGTCGTATTGAACGGGCCCTAGAGATCTTTGAGGCAACCCTTTTCTTAGGATTTTAGTTTGATTTTTGGAGCGGTGACGCGCCGATACCCTGTTCACATAATATCGAACGGTGGAGAAGTAGAAAAACTAATCGTTCGTTCTTCAGCTGCAGTTCACCAACTTCCCAAAGCGCCAATATAAGCAGATTATTCGTTTGCTTTCCAACTGCCCGCAGCTTAAGTTAGTCAGCAGGCCAGTTGACATGATCACTGGATAAGACCTAGAAACATGTTTTATATATATCTTAGCCTTGAAAAACCCTTTATGATCACCACCACGACTTAACTAATGAGCAAAATCAAATGGTAGGTGGTTCACATGTCAAATTTCTTGCACGCAATCAACTCAGCTAATAAGGTTATATGTTTTTGGATGCTTTTTGCAGCTTATTTTGTTGCTGGGACCGACATCGGGAAGTTCACCATGAAGACGGTCGATGACAACAGGGCGCTGAACAAGACGGTGCATTTCCGACCGTCTTGCAACAAGTACAACATGAATGAGCTCGCGGCCTTGTGGGAGACGAAGATCGGGCGCACCCTCCCTCGCGGCACCATCACCGAAGATGACCTCTTATCTGCTGCCGCAGGTACAAACTTACCCCTAGTTAACAATGCCCCCAAACGTGCAATTAGAAGATTTCAATTGGTTGAGTGAAATGTTGATTAAAAGAAGACCTTACTAGCTCACTCTGATGCAGAGAATTGCATACCGCAAAGCATCGTCGCCTCGTTCACTCACGACATTTTCATAAAAGGCTGTCAAGTTAACTTCTCAATCGATGGCCCCGACCACGTCGAAGTGACCAGTCTCTACCCGGAAGAACCCTTCCGGACGCTCGACGAGTGCTTCAGTGAATTCGCCGCCAAGCTGGGTAGGAAGGTCATTCCCAAGGGAGAAGTCACTGCACAGAACCCCGTGATGGAGGCCGTTGCAATTGCGGCGACCTGTTCATAATCGTGTTTTCGGTCTCAGCGTTCTATTATTCCCGATTTAGGTGGAACAGAAATTGCCATTGGTCTCATACCTTGGCCCGGAAAGGAAGTGTTTAAGAAATCTTGTCTGCAGCTTTACATGGTTCATGTGACTTGTGTTATCAGAATCCCATGTTCTGGGTTTGGCGCACAGCCACTCGGAAATGGAGTCAATTTTAAATTCTTGTCAATCTGAATCTTACTTCTCTATCTCCTATTAAAATCTCCACCTTATCCCAAAAGGTATCTGAGAATTTTGGCAAGCAGCACTAACATGTAATCAAATTCTTTAATCTACATCAGCCATAGATTAAAAACGACAATTAAATATACCATAAATCAAACCCTAGTCAAAGCTCTCATTTCCCTCAATTCAAGCGTGTTACCTCCCGAATCAAGAAATTAATCACGGTGCTCGTGCCCCTCCTTTGCGTAGAGCTGTGGAACTTCACACCTAAATTTAACCCTATATGCCATCCAACTAGATAATCACATAATTTAGCCCACTAATCTCTGCCTTTAGGGCCAATTTGCGCCATCTTCAGGCCCTTTAATTCATTGACTAACCGGAAGTGACTAGGAACTACAAATAAGAAATGGAAAACCTACCTGACAAAAGGAAAACCCAGAATGTACGCCCAGTCCAGAATGATCCCGTGTACATATGTACAGTTTTTTTTTTTTTTTTGAGTTGGACTACAGCGCAATGTATCGCGCTTGCTCCATTAAAATCACAAGCGCGAGGGGGTATGATGTTGGTATTGTCCAGTCTGTTGACGGATATAAAAATCTATACTTCATGTACAGCCACAGGCAACCTCCCTTCGATGGGGACACGGCAGATGGGACACTTCTTACACTTGTTGCAGCAAGACCTGCGAAGCATGACAGCAAACAACAGTCACAACGCCGGAAAGGCACACTCATCCCGGGTTTGCTCAGGCGTAAACTCAAGATTTGCTGGGAAGTATTTTTCTCTTCTTTGCCGCTTAAAAGTTCACATTGAAGGGCACACGATCATTGGAATGTGGGTACACAAATCAGTAAACAACAGTTCCAAAAGCCTAGAGGACTTTTACAACTGTGGGGTCGGGGTTATAAACCACACGAACCTTGCATGCATTCTCAATGTGGGAGGATTTTTACTTCAAATGAGAAGAATCTGAAGGTGGATAGATCATATATTTGTTTGAGAGATAAGGAAATGGAGATGCAGAGTAGAGCAGGAGATTTTAAAGCGCTGGAGAAGTCATTTTGACTAGAAGATTAAGAGTCAAGGAGTTAACAAACAGACATATCCAACTTTAGATTCTTCTAAACTTCCATGCTCATAACTTACATTCTAAACCGAAACTTCCAACTCATCTCTCAATGACCCTGAGTTACATACCATCCCCTAGCCTGCTAATTAGGAGCTCTGGTATATAATGACTAGCAGCTGGCCGATAAGAGCAAATACCTGCAGAGGGCATGATGCCGGCAGGGAAGCATGACCACGTTGATTTGATCTTCAAAGCAAACTCTACAAAGGATCTTTTCCTACAAAATTCACCATCTACATTAGTGAAAGTGGAGTATATGCAGAATATCTTGAACAGAATATATCTCAGGCACTTGGAAGCAAAAAATTTAGCATCTTATGTCCAGAGCATCAATTCCAATTATTTGATAAACCTCTTTTCAATTTTTTTTAACATAGACCCTAGTGATCAGCAGCAGAGTCGAACACAGAAGAGCATCAATTTGTGCTGGAGAGACCACAGCTCATTCAAGGAAAACACAAGTGAACTCAGTTTTTTCCATTTTGGTTGATTTATCTTCTTCATCATGCTACACTCTGTAGTATCATTGCTACCCAACACTTGCATAGAACACATTCAGAAATGCCCTGCAGTGACTTGCACTGCCAATGAAGATGGTAACATCTTGGACCATAAAGTGTTGGATTGAAAACACAATCATCTGATCCCTCAGTGAAAGCCGTGAAAAACAAAACTCAAGCATCCTAGGTGCTAAAAACGTACATTTTGAAGTCTCTCATACTCTTGCTGGCTGCTTTTTGTTATTTCTGTCTGCTCGCTCAGTGCAGCCTGTAATCTCCATATCTGAAGCCAACAAAATTTTTAACACGAAAAAGTAAAAAGCTACACACATAGATATTATTCTATTAAAGTAGCATAAAGAATCAATATACTATCTACTTACTTTACCCAAAAGAATCAATATACTATTCTACAATTGAAAAAACAAAAATGAGAGATACAGGTAAGACTACATCACATGGAAAACAGACTCTTCTTACCTCCTTAACAAGATCTGACTTAGGCAACTTCTTCACAACATCAGGCGAAAAGGTATTGTAGCTGAACAAGACATGGAAGGAACAAGAAGTAGAAGATTATTCCCGGAGGAGAAGGGCGGAGGAGAGGGGTGGGACAAAATGTCAGTATGCATGTGCAAACAAGCTTGTGTTAGTTGTGGTGCACATTCATGTATGTTTTTTGAGGTTTACATGTAAGTGGCTGTGGCGGCCTGCATGCTTGAATGTGAGTTCATACCTATCTATATACATGAGAAAAAGTTCAGGCAATGAATTAGGGAAACAACACAAAAAAGAAATTAAAAGGTGTCAATACAATTTGAGGCATTTCTTCATCTTGTATATGCTTTGCTAGCAAAGACAATTACAGATTATTAGCAGAAGCAATTGGATTAAAATCCACTAATAAGACGCTTTCATTCTCAGAGCCTGAAAATCACACGGGGGTTTCTTGTAATGCCACCTTAGAACTAGTGTGAAGACACAAGGATATTGCACCTGTGTGAGTCCATGCGAATTTGAACTTATAAGAGCATCTTTGTAATAAATTTGCAGAATCCAAGCTAAAGGTGAGTAATCTAAATCACAGCAAAAAGGGGTCTATATGTCAGGAATCAGTCCATCTAACCATATTAAAGGTGCTTCTGGAACTGCGATGCTGTAGCAGTTACAACCACACAAAGTGATGACAACAGTGACAATCGGTGCAACAAAAACCTCACAAACCAACACGTCACTCAGTCAACACCAACAAGCAAGTGCATGAAGAACATTACAAAGATAACAGACTGCATGGAATAGGAATACACACCCAGAAGAGCCACTGCAGAAAAGTCTAGCTCGTTCCTGCTGGCTGGCTTCATCTATTGACCACCAACCCAACAACCTGGTAACATCATTGAACCCTTGTCAATCAAAGTTTAAGAAGATGCATCTTTATGCGAATAAATTAGGTTTTCATACTTTCCAACTTAAAAGATTACCGTGACCCATGGTGCAAAAATCCAAAGCAATCACGAATTTTCAATGAGATCAGGAAGTAATTGCTGGAACAAGCTCCACTGTGCAACATAAAGACAATCTTTTCTATCAATCTATATGCAGCAAACAAGAGCCCAGCTCCTTGCACCAGAAGAAGAGGAGCAAAAACAACCGGAAGAGGCATTTGCTTAGCACCACGAGGTGTTCCCTACAATTTAAGAGAAAGTGAGTTAGCAGGTGCACAGCACATAGCCAATGACAACTAAGAACAATATTGTATCATGTTGAATAGCTGAGAGCTTCTCAAGATGTAACGATGTACCTCCAAACGCATGATCAGAAGGATCTGGAAGACAACTATGGGAATTTTCATAATGTGGCCTCCTATATCTTGGAAGCTGCTGCACATTCTGAAATTTTGATCTTCTTCTGAAGAAACTATTAACTGTCTGTCCCAGTCAATATATCTGATAGCCATCGAGGATGGACCCGCTTCTCTTATGTAAGAACGCCCATGAATAGCTGGATTATCCCACTTAGTGCAAACCAGGAAGGCAAAACATTCCGCAATTCTGTTGAAGGAGTCCCAGCATCAACTTTATCAGGCAAAGGGACTTGAAAAGGAGACCTTGTCAATTACAGTGCTAAACTAACTGAGCTCTACCCGTAATTTATAAATAAATCCCACCAAGTTAGACCAGTAACATCACCTGCATGAAGTTGGCAACACGTCCAATTAATCATTGGAAAGCACTCTTATATACTCAATACTAAAGCATGTCGATTTGTAGCATAAAATCATCCAAGGATGTACTGCTATGCAATATAGATTCTAGATGCCAAAAGATGACTATGACTAACATAGGCTGGTCATACATTTTGAGCAGAAGAGTTATCGGAATGTAGTCTTAGTAGCTAAACTTTTTTCAGTGGGATTAGGCTTTGAGTATGGTCCCAAAAACAACTGACTTCAGTTAGATGAAAAATGTTCCCATAACTTACAAAACGAAAAGTCAAAAAAAGCAAAATAGTTGAAGACCATTAAAATTCGATAAGGGATTAAAAAAATAGGGGCTTTATTGGGGCAAGTAATAATGCGTTGATTGGAATTCCTCCCAACATAATCAGCACACAATATAATATTTGAAGACAAAATGATTTGCTGCATTATTTTTGTCCCATGACAATGAGATAGGTGGAGAAACACTAGCACTAAGACAAATTGAAATAATGTATACACTGGCATGAATTTCCATGAAATTGAATCACTTCAGTCCAATTGTAAGAGGAGGACATAAGTTGTTCTAATGCAGATAAATAAGCCAATTACCACATAGCTTTAGAAGAGTAAATGTTGTTGCAGCAATGCAGAAGACCATAGATATTGCGACCCAGAAGTGCTAGAAGCAAAAATATGAGAAAAGCAATTAGCATATACTACCTGTTGAAAGACGATACATCACTAAAGTGGTAAAGAAATGCTTAATGAAGCATGACTATCAAGAGACAGAAGTCCCATCATCAATAATAGTAGTTCTTCAAAAATCAAATACAAAAGAACAAGAAAGCAAGTTAAGGAAAAAGCACGACTTTGGTGGGACTAAGGGAAAACAGAGGGGAAACTAAGGGACTAGGTTAATAGAGTTAGAACAAAACTAAAATCGCATCCTCCTTCTTGCAATCACACAAACAAAATTAGCACAGTCAATCAAAGGTAATCTTAAGAATATCCAAATATTACATCCTCAAGTGACTCAATTCAATCAGGCTAGATACTAAAGAAAATAAATCCACATCATGTTGCACAATGTATCTTCAATAGCCAATATAGCACACTTTTGCCAACCATCATTTTGCACACAAGTATCTGTCAAGGAACAATCAAGTTGCAGGTCCAAGGTTCAACCGGCTGAAATGGTTCAATAATCACTCAGTAGAACTTCGACCAAGAATAAATTATAGCCCAGCAAAAAACAATTAATCTTGAAGAATCTACTCCCTAGTTCTAAACTTGAGGAGGCTTTCCTTTTTTAATGACTTATCTCGTCGACATAAAACCCTGATTATGCACAAGACCATGAGAGGACCCTCATGCTCCTCAGCCCCTAGCAGACCATTTCCTCCCATTCTTTGACAGGTCAGGCCATTAAAGACCTCCGTTTATCTAGCAAAAATCCATAAAAAACCCTAAAAGTAGTGTGAAAACCCTATCTCTCTCTCCTAACCAAAGCTTGTTTATCAGCATTTTGATGATGACGAGTTGATAACAATGAGACTACTGGATAAAGAGCAGAAAGGGTTTTTAAATCGGCATTCCATTCAGACAACTTACTTAAAACAATTCAACTCCATAAGTGGCCTTGGCTATAGAGATCCCGGGATAAAGAGATAGGTGGACGACAATGCCAGGTTTTACTATAGAAGCAAAGTTGACAATGATCTAGACGGGTTTTCCACCTACTGCATTTAAGTGAAAGTTCAAAGGGAACAGACCTATGGGAGTTTCAGTTGAACCGGCTAGTGCAGTCTGATTTTTAGAACACCCTGTTAGGATAGGAAAGGAAAAAAGAGAGCAGCTTTGATATTCACCCTATTGGACACCTTAATTAGCTAAAAGGCTAGAAGCAACATAAATCTTAGATGAATCTCACAAGGATAGGAAACGTGTGAAGCCTCCATACATCCAACTAATGCGAGCTTTCTGGAAAAATTTTCATGGTTTCCGCTCCTCAGCTAGTGAGAATTGTCCAGATGGATTGAACTGTAGAAAACATCTGAGGGGGATATTTTACATCCTATCATACTTAATAAATGAGGGTATTACATGACATTACAAGGATAGGATGAATGGAGAAGGTTCACACGTATTGGAGGAATTTTTGCTGCCGATAATAGAGAACAGAAGAAAATAAAAACGGTGAAACAAAAAGGTTTGCTGCCTCAACCATGAAAAACGATGAGCCACCCATCCAGTGAAACAATTAAAAAATAGCAGCGACATCCCAAGTCCGCTAAGACAAAATTAAAGTTTCTCCCAATTTCACTTGACAGCCAACATAAATGAGCTAATTACATGTAAATGAGAAGATCTATACCCAAAAAATAGCTTAAAGATACAGCACATTTATGGTTCATCAGAAGCTCTAAGACGAAGTATACAAGCTACTCTACAAGCATAACAAACATAGCAGTCAATGGAGAACCTTTCCCCAAGCATCGTGATTAGAATATGAAAGAATTACAAACTTACAGGAAGGGTGGCCCATATTGCATCGTCAGTCAGGCTTTCATCATCTCCTGGCATTAAGGCCCTGCACATCCTGCATCAAACTGATGATGGTTAAACCTTGAGCGCAAATGCCATATCAACCAATTCCAGGATCCGTGTTCAAAGATTTTTTATAGACACTCAGATATTCAATTCTTCATGTACTTTTAAAAGCATGACAAAAATGATGCTTTTTTAAAAGCATCTCAAAGAACTGGAAGATAGTTTTGCATGAGCTGACAGTATTCCAACGTAGCTCTCATAAGAACGTGCCTGTGTGATTTATAAGAACTTAACTTAATCTGGGGGCTAAAAGAGCAATCCAGTTAGCCACTGGATATGAAAACTGTTAATTTGAAGTAAGACCACATTTAATAATCTTTGACCTTTTGTCAACAAAAGAAATTATCAATTGAAAGAAAAGTACCTGATGTTATCAACCAAGACTGCAATCTCAAAGGCCAGTATGGGAAGAAAGAGAATCTTCAAGTCCACAACTGTAGCATATTTCAAGTTTCCAGAACATGTCAGTCGGTCTTCTAACATATATAAATCTATAAAATTAAACCAACTGATATCTGGTAATAGGAAAAAATTGAGATGGGCGCAATGATTCCTTCAAACAGTTTCCATCTAGAACAACTTGCAAAACCATGAAAAACCAATCATTTTGTTGACAGTGAACAAAATAAAATATTCATTTCCTGCATACCATAGGTCCTGTCGAGGTATAGACACAGAAGTAATTCAAAAGATACAAACAAGGGGGTCGCCATGATAGCATGATATGGTGCCCACTGTTCAAAAAAATAAGACACCAAGTCAGAATACGTTCATGCTTGTAGGACTCATGAAATTTGAGACACAATTCAAAAAGAAAATGTTCTTGTAAGATTCAATGCACAAGACATGTCATACATGACGATCATGAGGCAAGGCTGGTGCCGGTAAGGAGAATCTGCCACGTGCTACAACAGCATGAAATAGCCACAAAGGGGCAAAAATGACCCTGCAGGACAATGACCAAACAGAAAAACTATTTAGTGACCAAAAACCAGACAAACCACTCTTGTCGATAGCTCCATACAATAACCTACATCAAATGATCCACTTAATAAAGATTAAATCAATGCATCAAAAAGAAATTTTGAATTTTTATGCAATGAATTATATCATTATGGAGGAATTCATACATCTACTGCTCTGCTGTCCGTAAATTTACATGCATACATTACATGTCGAACAGATATGAACATATATAGACGCAATAGGTGTCGAAGAATTCATCCCACACAAAAAAACTGTCGGCTGAAAGAGCGTCGATGCAAGTAACATTTAAACCCCATAAACACTTTCATGCAAGCAAGAAAGAAGAAGAGGTGGACCAAAATGATCTTGCACTTGGAGTAGAAGAGGGAGCAAATGGTATTAGTATGAATCCGAGTGCTCGAGCAATTAGATAAGAATGTGCCAATAAAGCCAACAGAAGATTCAAAGACGAGCAATAGGGGACAATGCCGAGACATGGCATCGCGAACAAGAACAATTTTACCTGTTAACTAAAAACCAAGACGGAATGGTAAGGCTTTGTTTATTCTAAATTGACACCAATGGCCTATGTAAGATGACTGACTAATCTCCTAACGCTCTGCAAAGCAGGAGGTTTTACCCAAAGCTGTGATTTTGCTCACTCGTAAGCTCCTAGAAGCATGTGGCCCACTCCTAAAATGGGATTGACTGGTCCTTACTCCTAACGCACAGGCACATCTCAGGCGAAAACCTCGAATTCAGGCTAACTGATCCATCAGCTTTTATTTGCCTTTAATTTCCAAATACTGCATCATACAAGTAATGACTTCTTGATTGTCTACATGATTCAGGCTTTTCTTTCCTTGAGACGTGATTCATCCATTTTCAATAGCTTACTCTGTGCTTTCCACTTCTGGAGAATCCGATGGCCACATAGCCATCAGACCAGCATTTGACAAATTATGAGCCCATTCAATTTCTTTGGTTGAACAAATACTTCAAATTCTTTTAAGTTCATCAATGCAACACCTCGCATAAAAATTTCATTGTCCATGAAAGGTCTTATGGAAACAAATTACACTCAAGATAGTCCTCGGCATTGTTGGCTGTTTCACGCTTGCCCAAATGCGAATCATATTTTACCATGCAGAATCATTCATTCCAAATGTGGCACTTGATTAGCATTGGGACCGCGCCAGCCCAAGGGCAGAACGCAACCAATGCCTACCAACATCAATCTTTCTTGCTAAATTTTTCAGTACCAAACAAAGAACAGGGTCACCCATTACAGGGAAAGTTACTCAAGCATGCGATAAAGCGAAATCCAAGACAATGAATGACAATGACAAACGCAGCACCTGAATAAACCCAACTAAGGAAGCTTCCAAACCGCATCTACATCACCTTAAACATACTAAAACCGATCATCAACAGAACCAATGCGAGGAACATAAACAGGAAATGGGTCAAGCCAAAACATAAGAAAAAAAACAAATTTCTAAGAAAGTGAGAGCGAGAGAGAGAGAGAGACGAGCAAAACGACTCTTGGGCTTATCTTCCGTAAAATGCAAGCAACGAAGGACAGGGAGATGGTGGACCCTCGTGGTGGGTGTCGAGTAAAAATTCTAAAATTTTCCCTTGGTCGACTTGCTGGCGATCCGAACAGAAGAGCAAAGAAAAGGAAGACAGAGAACGGAAATGATTCGCAGACAGAGAGAGAGAGAGAGAGAGAGAGAGAGAGGGAGGGAGACCGACCACCAGGGGTGCCGGACGGAGCCGTCGAGCTTGAGGAGGAGGAGGAGGACGAAGGAGAAGAGCAGAGCGTGCGCCACCAGAGCCTGCGCGGACTCGGCAACTCGCCTCCAGCTCATCACTCTCATGTCGGTGTACATGCCTGAGCTACAGTCGCCGCTGCACAGAGCAAGAGAGAGAGAGAGAGAGAGCGAGAGAGAGAGAGAATTTAGTCGGAGATTTCAAGGAGGGGGGACGACACCGAAGCGAAGCGAGGCGAAGGGAAGACCCCCTGTGTCTTTGCCCTCACGTTAGAATAGTCGTTAGTGGGACATGATTGCATCATCTGCACTACTACGACGCCCACTTGTCCCAAAACGCGAAAAAAAAAAAAAAAAAAAAAAAAAAAACAGAGAGGATTTGAGCAGTTACTCCGTAATAATAGCAAAACTCGCGAATTTGCTGCTCTTCCCGGTTATTCGTGTCGTGCCGTATTCGGATTTTTAGACTTCATATGCCTATATATGAAAAAAATCGACTGAGGAGATTAGTTAGAAGGTTTACATGTCGATTGTTTCAAAATATATACATGTTGCCTTTTCTTTTTGCCACTTAAATTGCCTTTTTTTCGAGGGCAAATTAGTTTTCGAACTCCGTTTTTAGATATCGATTATGTTTAGGAAAAAAGTCATCAAAGGCTCCAAATTTATATCTGCGTGGCACATTTAGCCTCCGTCTAAGTTTCGTCAATGAGAACCGTTAAAAATTTTCATGCATGGATACCGAAATGCAAACGGTATTGACATAGTGTCCACGTGGCTCAAATGACATAAAATTAACCTTATTTTGACTGAAAAATCATCTGATAGAGTAAATATATCATATTAGTACAAGTTTTTTATGGGTAAATGTGATTTTTTATACTACAATTAAAAATGCAGGATAAATATATCTTTGTGAGCATAATTTAAGATCTTTTTGTGGCTTTTTTTTTTTACTTATTTTTGTCTGTTTTGGGGAAGGTTTTATTTTGGAAGCCTGGTCGCCGTCACTATTTGGTGTTGGGTTTATACTAGGGTTCGCCGAAAAATGAAATAAAGTGGTCAAAAAAGAGAAAAGGAGAGAATATTGCTCTTTCTTAAAAGCACAAAAAGGAAAAATTATAGAAAGATCCGATATAATAAAAAAAAAGAAAGCCACTAAGAAACTACTAAGGTTTGTCCTAGTGACCACCCTTCTTATTTGGAAAGGAGGAGATAGGGAGTTCAATCCTCATCTTTTCGAGGGGCTATGGGTAGCGATATGTAGTTTCAGATGCGGGTTTCGACTTCTATTCCCTGCTAGAGGTAAGATAAAAATTTAAAAGCGAGTCGAGAGTTAGAGTATAACCAAAAAAAAAAAAAAAGAGAGAGAGCCACTAAGATGATGAGCTGGAGTCGCCGTCGGTACACGTGGCACCGGCAGTGGTCTCCGGATCAGTGGGCCACCTCCGTCTGCCGCGTCCGCTTTGCGGGTGGGACCCACCCACCACCGGGAGGCGGGGGGTAGGGGGGGGGGACATCCGATTTTCGTTCTCTTTTTTTTCCGCTTTGCCGTTCTGCACCGTGGCACGTGACGTGGCACCGACGGACCAATCAATGATTATTATTTTATTACTAGGAGACTTTAGTCTAGCAGTCGCTCTCCAACGCCAAAAAGATTGCATTTTTATTTTCTCCCCAAACTCAAAATTTTATCGTTCATGTCTCATTTCGACCAAAAAATATATATCTTATATTTGATATAGCCAATATCTAGTCGAGTAATTTTTACTATATTCAAACATTGAAGAGGATAAAAATATAATATAATATGGGATTAATACTATCAAAAATCCTAAATCATTACTCCCATGACGAATTTATCCTCTGTCAATTTTTTAAATTTAAATTTTATGATATCTGAGTTTAGGGTTTTGCCCTTTTGTTTATCACAAATTTATAAATTTATGATTTTTAATGGTATTAATCCAATTTAGCGAAAGGTAAATTTGTTACAAATATACCAATTTGAGGTTTTTGATGGTTAAAAAATTAGTTTTAATCTAATTTTAACAGGTGTACCAATTTAAATTTGATAGTCAAAAATTAACTAGGTAAATTTATGACGGATATATCAATTTTGGGATTTTGGTTAAAAAATTAGTTTTGGGTAAATTTGTCACATGTGTATCAATTTAGAGTATTTGGTAGTTAAAAATTAATTTGAGGTAAATTTATCACAAATATATCAATTTTGGAGTTTTTCAGGTATTAACCTTATCCCATATGATCTTGTCCAAGTTAAAAACACATCAGTATATTTAAATATTAAACTGAGCACATCAAACTTGAATGTTCTTACATTATATATATAAAAATTAAAAAGCAGACCGCACTCCAATATCCAAAGGAAAGGACATTAGTGCATGAAAAAGTTGAAAAGAAATTGTTGTGCGAACATTTACGAAAAGTATAGATTCGCGTAACCATACGATTGACTCTCGAATACGAAATCAAGCAGCAGCAGCATATTAATAGGAAGGACAAGGGACCACACAATATAGACAAAAGAATATACCTAAGTTCGATTTGAAAATAGTTAAGGTGCAAATAATAACCATTCTATTCCCGAGCTAAATTTCTAGCTAGAAATAGATCTTAATGTCATTGTTGATCCCTCCGCTCTTTTTTAATAATTAAAATCAGCCCTCTATATATGTAATATAATGATTCAAAATCATTGTCATACTTTTCGAGATGTGCCAATCGTAAGTTCTTTCATTATAAGTTTTCCCTATTCCTAGCCGATTTTTGTTGACGTAAATAATTGGATAGCTGAGCTCGACATCGGAGAGCACTTGCCCTGTTATGATTCGCGACTTCTTTTTTACTCAATGCTAACTAAGCGTTGCATCAACCGCAATAAAATTAAAAGTTAATCGAGAGAGATTGAGATATTCGAAGCTCGCGACAATGACAACTCGAGTTTCTTCGAGCTCCATGTAGAGATTCGCAATAAGTATTAGAATTTGATTGCAACAACTGAAGGTTTTAGCACTTAATTGCACTTTGGCATAAAGTGTATTTATCCTATGAATTGGGGTGATTGGACTATGTCCAATTTACCTAGCTCAAGAGGACCACTAAAGAAAATGACAAGTAAATTAGTCCATTTACTAATGATTGCTCCAAACCAGCAAGATACAAAAGATTCTTAGCTAGTTCACGCTTCAAAAAGGGATTATGTAGCTATGGTTCAATAATGATGAAGACAACGACCCATCAACTCTCAATCATCGTCACGTCGCGTTCAAAGAATGCGATAGAGTAATTAGCTATCATGAAATATGGCCCAATTCTTAAAAAAAACCCTCAACTTTACACTTTATTTCAAATATATCTTGAAATTTTTTTTATCTCAAGAAAAATCATAAACTTTTATCTAAGTCTCAAATCTGCCCTTTCATTATAAATCCGTCCAATTAACGCTAGAAAAAAAAATAGAGATCGGGCAGGCGAATGATGGCCGGCGATTGCGTCAGAAGTTTAATGAATTTATAGCTTTTTTTTTATTGGGATTTAGATAGAAAAGTTTGTGATTTTTCTTAAGACAAAAAAAAGTTCAAGATATATTTGGGACAAAGTGTAAAGTTGAGGGTTTTTTTTGGAATTGATCGAGCCAATGAAATAGCGGTGAATTATTATTACAATTGAGTTTTTCTCTGGGATTAAAAGTTGCATCGTGAATAATCTTTTCATTGAACACATTGAAAGACGAAATCATGCATAAGTTTTTTTTTATTTTACAGTTTGTATATTAAAATATACGTTGAGTGGATGTACATTAAGAACGCAATTCCTTACTTCAATGTTTTGAATAGAAACTTTCCTATTACGTGAAACATTTTATAGAAAAAAGCTCAAGGCACCACTTATTTAAATTGATGATTTGCATGTAATGTGTAGTCAATAATCTAATTTTGGATGTGCATTAGTTGCTTCTAAGACACCAAATTTACATTGATGTACCCACATAAATTTCGACACATAAAAGGTTCTTATAATATATTTGGGATAAAGTGTAAAGTTGAGGGTTTTTTTTTGAATTGAGCCAATGAAATACCGGTGAATTATTATTACAATTGAGTTTTTCTCTGGGATTAAAAGTTGCATCGTGAATAATCTTTTCATTGAACACATTGAAAGACGAAATCATGCATAAGTTTTTTTTTTATTTTACAGTTTGTATATTAAAATATACGTTGAGTGGATGTACATTAAGAACGCAATTCCTTACTTCAATGTTTTGAATAGAAACTTCCCTATTACGTGAAACATTTTATAGAAAAAAGCTCAAGGCACCACTTATTTAAATTGATGATTTGCATGTAATGTGTAGTCAATAATCTAATTTTGGAAGTGCATTAGTTGCTTCTAAGACACCAAATTTACATTGATGTACCCACATAAATTTCGACACATAAAAGGTTCTTATAACAACACTTTATGGGAATTCCTAAGACGAACTTTCTAAATATCGCATTGCGTAAATTAGCGCATGCGTATCAGACAAAAGTTATCTTTTGTCTGAAAAAACATATATAGTCGACGCAACTTAATTACTGTAGATTGAAATATGCTAAACATGTGTTAAGAACAAGTTGTGTTACAATGTAATGTGTTATAGGAATACTGCAAACAGCCGTTGTGGAGGATTCCTAAAAATATAAAAATAAATTATACGAGATGACTACACAAAAATGGGAGGGAGAAATTACGAAGAAAAAGCTTAAAGGTGGGAGTAGGTTTTGGAATTATTCACCCTCTCCATGATGAGCCAACTCTTGGTAAACCATCACATTTTCTAGTCTCTTATGAACTCAAGTCTGAATTAACTTATACTTTTTTTTTTATATTTTGGTCAAGTTATTCAATAATTTATTCCGAGTTCATAATATATCAGTGGACGACGAAGCTTCCTTTTTCTTTCTTTTACTTTGTGGTGGCTAACACAGTGGATAACGAAGTTGACGCAACAATAAATAATGGGGGATTTTCCTATCTCACAACGCTTTGAATACATCAGCTTGGCATTTATCGTCCGTCGTTTTGTCATATCAAAGTGCCCCTAATTTGAGGGCACGGCACGATTTTCTATTCGTTTCGCAGAGTACGAGGAGGGACAGAGCCCCGAAGCTTCCTCGTTTGTAACGTTGGTCCTCGTTGTTGTCGCCGCAACGGAGCCGAACAGGCGAAGAAGCTCCACGAGTGATCCTCTTGCCTAGACTTCTGTTTTGAAATTTCAATGGAGGGTTTAGAAATCCAAGAGAAGTCAACAAAACCTGCGTGTAGTGCAGATGTTAGAAGTCCAAACGAGGAGTTTCGGCACCTCATGGGCCCTGCTGTTCGTGGAAAATGTTCTCAATTTCAATAAGGGGTTCTTCAGCTCCAAGCTCATACGGCCCAGCTCAAACAAGCGTGCATGTAATAAAAGGCTGTCCAAGCTCTTAGGCCTTTGGACCTGCAGGTAGCCTTTGATGTTTCTGCTGTTTTTTCTCGGTTAAAGCCATCGTTTGACCCTAATAGGATTTATAAGCCTTTGGACATTATCCGCTAGGATTGCTACTTGATTTAAAGTGTCTGGTGTCTCTCGAGTTTAAGCCGCAGCCCTGTTAGGATGTGGTTTATACTCCTCATCGATAGGAAAGAATGGGCATCCCATTCCCCAGTGAGCGGGCGGAGATCTGATGGGTTAGAAGGCTTTTATAATTTGGATTTATATTTTATTGGTAATTTGGATTTAGGCCCATAAAATCTCATTTTCTTGTAATTGAAGAATGTAACAGAGAGGTGAGATGTGCTAAATATAATGCATTCTACTGCTGGACGTAGCCTTGATTTAAGGGTGAGTCAGGATAAAACCTTGTGTCTCAATATTTCTTCTTCGCTTTTACTATCTATTTCATTGTATTTGTGCAACTAATCCTAACAAGCCCCAATTCTTTTGCCGACACACATGAGACTAAGGATTTCATGGCCGCAATGAACTCGAACTATTGAGAAAGTTTAACTCTAGAGGGTCTGGGATGTGTCGGCGTCTCAAACCCGAACTCAACAATGCCGAAAAGCCCAACTCAAAACCAAGGTCAAGATCATCGAGACCCAATTCAGAAGTTGGTGGAGGTCTTTCCCCCCTTAATTTTAATTCCAGCTTGCTTAGAAACTATGCATATCACATCCACGAATCTATCTCAATGCATCAACCATTATCATACATGAGTCATGCTAGGTATTATGATGAGTGACGTTCTACAAACAATAAGATTTTGCCAAATTATTCAATACATGCTAGTTTTGTGATCCTTCTTGCATATGAAGGACCAACCCTTACCTGAATCCACCAAACCAAACCGCCTCAAGGTTAGCCAGAAGCGGCGGCACAGCTGTACAGCTTTGCTGTCATATAATCAATATTGCAATCTGCATGTTTTTCGAACTTACGTAGGCATTTTCATACATATTAACCAAGCAATTGTCCAAGAAGTTGCCGCTTACCAGGAACAAAATATAATTTTTCTAGACATGGGGATTGACCTAATTTGGGTCCTGGAAGCTGCTGTGAACGTATGTCTGGAAAAGAACCCACGAACCAAAATCACACTCATCCACGTTTTCTCGCAAGCTTGATGATGCTTCTTAACCTTTTTCCAGAGAACATTGATTATCATGGCTAAGTTGTGCATGTTGCAGCACTCATCCAAGCGATTCAAGTCAAAGAAGTCGCCAAGCTTGGGATCACAAGTGGCCTCATTCATTTTACACTGCACGGTCGATTTGCTGTCTTACTATACTTGACATTCTGTCACTATAAGTTTGTTTACAGGACAATATGATGGTGACCGGAGTATCGGTACTCAGTACTTTAGAACGTCGTTTACCGGACACATCCGACAATGATCACCGTCGTCGTCACCAATATTTCCGACAATTAACCTTTGTTTGCCCATGTTACATACCCGATATGTAACCCTTTCTGCGCAATTACGTTTTTGTGAAGTTCGAGCCTGAAACTCAGTAATGGTGAGCGCGTGCACTTCTTTAAACCACTATGCCGAATTGGGCATCTTTGATTATAGTTCAAACCCTAATTATATTGTAATCACCGCGAGGGTCGTTGGGTCCAACTCCAAGTTGTGCAGGAACGTTTGAACGAGTCATATTGATGTTTTTCAACGGGCCATTGAAGTGCAAGGAACATCCATTTGCACGTAGCCCCCATCATCATCCCTCAAACTAAAGTCAGCCAAATATGAATGGAAGAAAATTAAGTAATTGAAGACGTGGCCTACATTACTATTAGGCCTAGCATATGTCTATGTCACATTATTGGGGATCCACTTGCCAACCACCAGCATTTTTTTACAGAACTTCGTCTAAAAGTATTGATAATGTGTAGAAGAATTTTATTTTTCTAGGCTTTTTTCCCCCTTCAAATAAAATTATTCGTGTAAATCTTCCGTCGGTAATTAATTAGACATTAGTCCCGCATGAATCGTCTAAGTTCTTATGTAGACTTAAAATGAACAAGGTTGATCATAAAAGGTCACTCACCAAATTGATTTGCATGAAATGATCTTATATCAACTAATCTTTGGAAGGAATCCGAAATTTGCTTGTTTTAATGGACGGTGAAGGCAAATGATGTTCAATTCATCTCACTGATCCATTCATTGTTAAAATCTTTTTCTTGCTATTGTAGAAGCTTAAGTATAGAGGTATAACCCTGTATAAATCTTTTCTTTGCTAATTTCCATCTCTTTCTTAATGTATATTTAAACCATCTCAGCTTCCGTTGCTTAGTTAGATCATGTTTGATTATGACAGACTATGATGCAGCTTTTAATGAAAAGTCAAACCCTAACTACAAACCGGCTGGCCATCTTTAACCACCGATGAATTCTTTAATAGAGTTGTTGCCATGAATGGGACGAAGAAAATGGTCTGAGAAAATGCCTCCCACCTTCCACCGGCCATTACTAGTTGAAATACAACAATCCACATCCTTCATGACATTATATATATGTACTCGTCGTCTTCCATCTCAGAAATTTTTAATCAGAAAGCTACTTCGTCATTTATCAATTTTGAGGAAGAAACACTACAAAATGGTGCGTCCCTTCTTGGCGTGCACCATTGAACACCCAGAATCCATCGCGCTATCTGTTGGGTTGTTCATCTCGGTTGTGGCTCTAGTAGCGCTCTGCGCAAAACACGCGCACCGGATCCGAAAAGTCCAAGAGAAAGAACCGGACATGCCCAGAGCAACGAGGAAATTTCCTTTGGCATCGCCACGGCATGTCCTAGGGGCTATCGGCAACAAGGCTAATCCTTTTGCTATCACCAAGAAAGGCGATGCCGAATATGAGATCGGTGGAGATCATGATAAGGGCACTGAAGGATTCGGAGAGGGGGGTTTATGGCAAAAGTCAATTCTGATGGGAGATAAATGCCGGCCACCAGAGTTTTCGGGCACGATATATTATGATAGCTACGGTAATCAGCTGCCAGAGCTGCCCAAGTCGCCAAGGGCAGCCAGTCCTTTGCCAAGTTTTTTGGTTTCTGTCGCAAAAGAATAAATTTGCGTCTTCTGTTACATACATATAATGTTGTGTAGATTATAAAAACTTGAAAGAGAAAGGCAAATGGTTTTACTGTTATGTTTTTCTTTGCAACCTCTTTGCTTGCTGTGAGTCTTGCTAGCTGATCATATGATGCTTCCATTTACTCTTCGTACACTCTTTATCCTCATTGATCACAAAAAGTACTCACCGAATAGTGATTCCAGAGCTTAAGACATTTCTATGAACTACTTCCACACCGTCAACTCAAAGTCTTCCATTGAGATCTCTTTGATGAAGACATGGCGTACTCAAATTTCTTATGCAGATCACCCCCTCGATGCAAGTGAGCCTTGCAGCAAGGCTCGGTATCTAGAAAGTCAAGAAAGAGAACATTTTAATCTGCATTTTCTTCTTCCATGAGATTAATTATTCAGGTCTTATAGCCTTTCCACCTTGCATGACAGTTGAATTTATTCATGAGGAAAAAACACCAAATATAGACCTTTAAATAAATCCATGCGACAAAATTAGCGTAAATACATTCTCCTTCTGGATTTTATTCTGAATAGGAACCCCGGAAGTAATACACCAATCATTTATGTGGCTAAGCAGTAAAATATACATAATTGAATTGGAGATCAAGAAACAAGATACAAAAAAGAGGAAATGATATACTCATGCTTCCAGCTTAGTTTCTTCTTCCGTCTGTGAATGGACCCGGTTTCTTAAGTCTTCAAAAGCCTTCATGCTTTCAGCATCAAAACCTCCGGCAAACTGCAAGTGGCCACAACTTGGTCATCATTCAAAATGTCCATTCAAAAGGTGTTGTCTGAATTCTAGCATCAAGGCATGGAAGTGCTCCAGTTAAAGTTTTAGAAGATTCACAAATAACAGAGAGAGAGCAGAAGCATTACAGAGTGCTCAAATCTTAAATTCTAGGAGGAGCCGACTTCTCACAATGACTGTTCTAAATTTTGCCAATTTAGAAATTGACCAATTGAGATGACAATCAAGGAACAATGCACTGCCCTTCAGAATTGTATAAGACTTGGTAGCAAAGAAGATGTACCTGATGCACACGGAAAGCGAATCGCACTCCTTGCAGAAGCAAAAACTCTCTGTTTGGTTCCTTATCAGAACCACCCAATGCGTCAAGTTCAGATGCCACACGTTTCATATACTTCCTTGCCAATTGCACAGAAGAGAGTTTGATCTGCAAATATGGAAAATCATCAGATGAGAAGCTTAACAAAACATATACCATGAGATAGTATTTTTTTTTTTTTTTTTTTTTGGTAAGGACCATGAGATAGTATTTAAAGTTTTGTTGAAAGCGAATTTTTCAGACGATGTATTCTTCCAGGACGAAAAGGCTTCCAGGTTTTGTTGGACTATGATAAAGCTGGTTTCAGCTATACTAGTAGCTTTATACTGTTACAACCTTAGGACAGATCATTTACTAAGTATCTAATGTCGATCTAGGAAATAGTTCTTATTTTTCTGTCAACAAACAGAACTAATTAAATGAAGCAAAAAAGAAATCAAACATCTCAGATTCTCTTTAAGAATATTGAAGGATAAACTCAGGCTTGAAGATACCTTGCCAACTACCCCCTGAATCCAACAACCAATCGACTGGGATTCCAAACTCCCGGTATCGTGATATGGCCATGTCTCTTGTGCGTAAGAGGGCATACACACTCTGTTCCACTCTGCCAGAGAAAGAGAAAAATGAATCGCATGATGTCGTGAAAAAGAAAAAAACTTAATCAGTCTGCAATTCACTCCAGTGGAAAACTTAGGCAATTGCTGTTACTGTATAGCCAATCACTTTGAAGCAAAGGAACAAATGGAAAATTGTTTTGAAGCAAACAAATAACCAGTTTATTGTTTTGCTTTCAATGCCAAAATCTTATCCCAATTGCCAAAAAAACTTGGGTGGTTTCTTATTATATGAGTGCGCTAAAGAAGGTGCTTACTTTTCAAGCAATGAGTACATCTTCTTTAGTGCAGCCTCGCAAGGAAGTTTTGGGTCATCAGCGAAAGAAGAAACGCGCTTCTCCAGTTTAATCAGATCCTGGTATTCAAATGCTGCCTCTCTTAATGCATCTGCTTTCCCTTCAGGCCAGTCAAAGTGCTTCAGAACTGCCCTTTCATCGACCTTGTTAATGGCAGATAAACAAAAAGGATTAGATACTTCCGCCAGCTAAAATGCTGGAGGGATTTTAAATAAGCAGGACTTAAAATTTATTAAATTCCTCCGTGTTGAATTTGCAATGCTTGGACAAGAGCAGAAGGAACTACAGTAACTCTTTGTAATCTCGATTTCGGTCTCTCTCCTTTTTCTTTGCAGAGACTAATTCAGCTTGTACAGAGGTATTAAGTACGAGACTAGAATTTCAGATCTAGGATTCATTAATAGGCTCAGAACAAATCCAGATGCCTGATCCAATTACAAGAGATGTCTAAGGGTCTTTTCTACAGAGAGGGCGACAGGCCAACTCAGCAAAACAAAATTAAATCTGTTTACCAAGAAGGAAAGTTCCTCATCCAGCCAGTTGACAAATGCCACAAGATCTTCAATCTTGGTAAAGGATGCTGCTCGGACTTCTGTTGCTAAAGACTGGACAAACTCACCCTGGGATTCTACATCTGCCTTTACCTGTCATAGGAAGATGAAATATCTCTATAAACTTAAAACAACAAAAAGAAGCAAAGTTGCATGAGCAAATGATGAAAAACAACTCACAGCTAAAAGGAACGTTGATCTATTCTCTATTTCCCCAATCATGTTGCTCCTAGCATCTGACACATTCGCTGTGGAAGAAATCAGAGATGAAGTATCCTTCTTTGCCTCACGTTTCATCAGCGTTTGATAAAACTCCACTAGTTCAGGAGCCCGATGAACCTTCTCACCGCTTCCTGTTCCTCTAGGAAGACTGCCCGGTGGAGGGGGCGGACGAGGTGGCCCACCCGGTGGTGGCAGAGGTGGTGGCGGCGGACGTGGTGGTGACATGCCTGCCAAGGGTGGAGGCATAGGTGGGCCTGCAGATGTAACCGCACTCGAATTATTTGCAACGCTAGGGACAGCTCCTGATGTTTTAGGTGGTGGACGAGGTGTCCTCGGAGGCCTCTTCTCAATGTGTGCAAGCTTCATTCTACTCACTGTTTGAGGATCATCTGCCTTAGCATCAGCTGACTGGCCTCCTGAATCTTGTGAAACAACTACTTTCTCCTTTATCAGAGCAAGTTTTGGTGGCAGCGAGATATTTTTCTCCCTGTCTGACCTGCTCGAGTCATAGTTAATGTTGAAACTCCTAACACCAAACTTCTCAGCTCTTGCTTTGTCGGCCCTTTCCTTGATTTGCTTCTCCCTCTCCAATGCCAACTTATGGCGGTCTTTATAAGCAGGGTACTTTTCATCCACAACACCTTCTACAGATTTAGACATCAACTGGAATGAACTCACCACTGAATTCAACGAACCACCAGACGGTGTTTCGCCCTTAAGCTGAGGGGTACTAGGCGTGTCTGGAGAATCAACAGATTCATGCTCCATCCTACCAAAAGTTGTAATGGCATTATTGTCACTTGCATTCCTCACCATCAAGGCCTCCAGTGGGCCCCTCAGTCGTAGACTCGTGCTCTTTCTGCTAGGTGACCCACCTGAGAAGGATCTCGCAGGCAACGTAAAAGCACTTGAATCGTCTTTGCTGCTACCCCATTTTTTCAATTTCTGTAGTAAGCCAGGCTTCCTACTGAGACTGCTATATCTGCTGGCGGAACTATCTATAGAAGCATTGTCAAAGTCCTCACTTCCAGGAGAAGAAGGGTGTGAGAAGTTGCTTTCGACATCTGTATCTCCTTGTCCACGTTCTGATCCAGCATACTCTACCATCAGCTGTTTGGCCTTTTCTTGCGACTTGGGGCTTAGGCTCTTGCTAAGATCACGAGCTGAAACCTTTCCTGGTGGTGTCTGGTAGTTCCGGAGCTCATACCTCAAACACGCATTGATCCAACGGAGGTAGACTAACTCCTCAACTTCGCTGAACCTGTTCATCTGAAGTCCTTCCACCTGCTTTGACAGGTCTTCATTTATGTGTCTCAACTTGTTGACTTCCTCTCTCACGGATGCAACCCTTTCGTTCTGCACAAAGGAAGCATTATTGAACATGCCTACTCTAGTCCGGCACTTGCTAATCCAC
This sequence comes from Syzygium grande, assembly GCA_024733475.1. Classification (NCBI taxonomy): domain Eukaryota; kingdom Viridiplantae; phylum Streptophyta; class Magnoliopsida; order Myrtales; family Myrtaceae; genus Syzygium; species Syzygium grande. Next base: position 35,688,356 of record JAMXDD010000007.1, read on the forward strand.
TTAACACAAGTTTCTCAATGACGGTAGCCCCTCAATCATAGTATCTGCTAGTGTAAAGGCATGCCCTCCAGTAAGTTAACTAGCTACTAAGGCAGCATTTTCTAGCATCAGCAACAACCGATGCTTTAATGTATGTAGAACACTACTTCCGGAACCCTCCTATTTGAGTCATGTCTCGGCATTTCTTAGGAATTCGGTCATCTATCAGCAGTCTTAGGAGACAAAATGATGATTTGCCAAAACTGAAATGGATTATACAAGGCCGTTCAGACACTAAGAGATCATTTTGTGGTTATTCAAAAGGATCACTTGATACTGCAAGCTGTACAGTTGCACGTTAAAGATCCTTGCGCTGCTTGGGGATGGGACAATATCTGCTCTTATATAGAAAGATAAATGCAGCAAAACATCAAATTAAGAAGCAATAAATTGGACAACGAGTAAAGCAGAACTCTCACCTCGGTCATATTCGAAAGAGCTGCAATTCTAGCTTCCGCAGCATCCAGTCTTATAGTCAATTCTCTTTTCTCGTGCTGAAGTTCTCTGTTTTTCCTTTTCAGCTCCATGACCTCTACCTCCAACTCCTTCATTGCTTTGAGCTTCTTTTCTACTTCGGCTTCTTTTTTAACAGCTTCTTCCTCTTTGGCCTGAAGTCCAGACACTTGTTGTTTGAGTAACAGCAAATGGCCTCTTGTCTGGTTTGCCTGAAGTTGAATCTGATTCTGCAGTTCCTTAATCTTGTTCCTCGCTACCTCTAGATCCTTCTTCACTGAAGCCCCACGAGCAATCTCGTCTTGCAGCTTCTTCCTCTCTGCCTGTAGCGAATTGATAGTGATTTTCAGCATGTCGATTTCAACAGTCTTAATTTTCAGCTGCCTTTGCAACTCGACAATGTCTGATTCTTGCTCCTTCAACCCATAATATTCAAGCAATTCACCTTCCAGCTTCATTTCCCTCTCCTCTAATTCCTTCACGAGCCTACGCATCCTCTCCAGTTCACTTGCATTGTTTGCCATTTCAATTTCGTAAACTCTGTCTCCGATCGCATCATCAAACTTATCATCAGGTAATGGAAATTCTATCTCCCCTGAGAGAAGATCTTCAAATTCAGGGAAAAAGTCCTCGGTTTCCATATCAGGTACATTGCTCGAAGCTGCGTTAATTACACTGCTGATCAGTTTCACTTCAACCTCCTCTTCCTCCTCTTTTTCCTGCAGCAAATTGGAAATAAACATAAATTTCTAAAAAAGCCATGTTTTTAGTCCCAGTTTTCTCAAGCTAACCAACAAAAGAAGACTGACAAATTCAAGCTCTATACAATTGTATCAAAAGATGAAATAATCGCAAACTACACTTACTTCCTCCTCTTTGAGGCGAGAAGTAGAATATGTAGAGTGCTCTTCATCTCTTCCCTCACTTCCCTGCCTTTCAAAGCTGGTGTCACCATTTTCTGAACAAAAGCATCATCAGCATAAGGGCAGAACAAGATTCCCCGAAAAGGCAGATCCACAAAGTCATTACCATATAGGCACCAACATGATGGAAACATATCGTATCTTCCCACTTCACAAAAGACACCAATTCAAGAAAAGTACAAAAACCATGGACAACTGGAAAACCAACACATCTTTAAAATGATTACATTACCTAGAAGCTTGACCTTGAGAGAAGAAGATGGTGGTTTCGAGCCTCTGACGTTTAGCTGCTTAACTGCATAAGCTGCAATTGAAGCAGCAACCAGAAAGCCTAACCTCAAAATCATGTACGCGAAATCTAGATGATAAAAATCTCAACTTTCCACTTCCCTGTAGACATAGCGCCAACACCCATCTCTGCTCAACCCCATAACCGAGACTTCAACCCATCGAATCCCCAAGAGAAAAGAAAACCAATGGAGCAACTGAGAAACCCAGAACCAAAAGACACAGAAGCAGTCCAACGAAATGTCAAAAGAGTTGGAGCAGCGAGAAGGAACAAAGGGCGTGTATCCAAGTACTAACGCAAGTTACGTTATCGTCTTATCGGGTCCTCCTCGTGAGACAGACGCTCGTTGCTCGAAGTTGATAGGCGACGACGAATTGTCTGATAAGTAGAATTCCAACACAGCTTTCCCGCTAAGGGGTACAGCAGCCACCGATAACTAGCGGCCAGTTTTTCTCCATTTCTTTCTTGATTTTCTTCAACCAATCGTCCGAAGATAAGAAAAGAAAAATAAAAGGGGGTGGGGGGGGTGTCGAGAATGTGACCAATTACTTCACATCTTCGGCGGCGACCTTTATAACAAGCCAAGAAGTAGGAATGGGAACGACCGCAGAAGCTGTTAAATCTTTATTTTCCCCTTGTTTTTTTGCCACCCAAATAAAAAAGAAAAACAAGCCCGACACGTCCCGCCCGACATCTTCCTCGTCCCGGAGGACCGTTTCCATCCGGCCGTTAGAAGAGGGAGTTACGGCTCGCGCTTCATGACAGTTGCTGGGTCTCCTCGTTCAAGCCAGCCTTTTTTCTTCCTCGGAGGTATCGAAGGGTCGGCTCGTCCGCAAAAATCGACCGCGCGACGAACGGGAACTTGGGTCAGGAGCAAGATTAGGCGGCAGACATGATCGGAGACTTGGGTGGGGGTTCAGCGGAGCGGGTCCCACCCGCGAGAGCTGGAGGGCAACGCTAATTGAGACAAAAATCGAATTGGGCTCCGGCAGTTTCGGAAGGTAATGATCAGACAAGCTAACGGGCCAAGAGAATGTAGCCAAGCACGTCTCGGTTTGGCTTTTCTGGGTTTTTATCTGGCGATGAAATTGGCGGGGCACGCTCCCCCCTTTGGAACCTTGTGGATGGCAACGACGTGAACACTCACGAGCAAGAGCCGCCATTTTCTTTTCTCTTTCTGGTGTGTACCGGAGAAAGCACGGTTTACTGTCGAGAACTGTGCTCTCTCTTGGAATTATCTATGCCGATGTCCCGGCTCTTTGCTTGCATTCGCTTTTTCTTTTCTTTTTTTTTTACCGGACTTTACTTGCAATGAGATGGCTTGAAAGATACGAGAAGGATTTTAAAAAAAAAACCCGACCTACGTGGAAGCCAGATTTGTTCGTTACAAGCACTTCGCCCACCAAAACTAATCCTTCTTGTTGCGCGATCAAACCAAGCAAGAAGCACCGAGCTCCGTGTTCACAAAATCGGGGACATCCGAGCGTTGTAACTCCTCAGCCCACGGGAGAAAAAACACTGGCTCTCGTCCGATTTGAATCCCTTTTGGATTGGCTCGTTCACATGTCGAGAAACTCTGAGAAAAGGGGCGAGCCTAAAGAAAAACGCAGTAACTCGGCCGCACGACTGACGTCATCCTCGCAATTGGCCTGGGGTGTTAGTCATTCCCATCGGGCCAGGCGTAGGGACGGGCGGATTCGGGTTCCGGACGGCGAAATGTCAGCGATTTCGGCCGAGGAATACGGGCGGCGCGGACCGGATCGAATTTGGGATCCTTTCCTCATCCGTTTCGAAGAACGCCGAAGACAAAAGGATGGAGACGAAAGAAGTCCATTTCGGGCCATGAATGCGGTCGCCCCCCCCCCCCCACTGGGCCACAGCAGCAAAGGCTAGCCGCCAAAGGATTCTATCCCTCCCTCCTCCTCCTTCTCCTCCTCTTTCAGTGGCCTACATTTCATTGGGGCGAAAGACAACGCATTCTTTTGTTGCTTTGCTTTCACAAGATAACGCAGTCCGACGTCGTTATTTAGGGATCTTCATCATCACCGATCCTAATCCAATTTATACTCGACCCTTTGCAGTCGCCTCCGTTTGAGTTGCGATCACGACGTGTCGTGCACGCATTAGCATCAACGATGTGATCGGGCATCTAGACTTGTTTGTAACGTCCGACGAAATAATACCCACGAAATCTGTTGAGATATATAAGTGAGCTATGTTGGAGAAGTCCCACATCGGATAATTGATGTGGTGTTGAGCAGTTAATATATCCTAGTTGGCCTATATAACTCATAGGCTTAAGTTTTTTAGTGAAGATGGATCTAAACCGGATCGTTGGCGGACTTGAGCTCTCTTGACAATCTCCGGACTTGGAAGCTCCTTCCGACAATCTCCCAAAGTAAAGGTATTGGATTTTTGCTGCGTTCTCCAAAAAAAATCGACTTGGTAATATCGGATTGCCGTCGTCTCTAAACACAAACCGTTGCGAACCGGGTCCGCGCGAGAGTTCCGCCTTTCCCGAAGGCCCAAACGTGGGTCCGCCAAAGTCCGAACCGAAGAGCCGCGACTGCAACCCTAATCCGTTTCGGCTCGCCCGAAGTCTCTGGGCTGATTTCCTTCGTTTTTGGCCCATTAAATCGACTCCCTGGGCCGACCGAGCTTACATAAAAAAGGAGACTTTTTCTTAGGTCGTTCAGATCCTGGAGGCGCCATCTCCGTTGATTCCGTTGACTTTTGCAAACAGGTCAATGCCCTCCTCTCGCGTGACGCATTGGCTTGCGATTGTTCCCACAGCGTGCATGGGTCAGGGTGTCTCCAACTCCCATGCACAATAATAATAACGATAATAAACAAAATTCTAGCATGAAGAAAAGTCAACGAGCACATCCTGAATTTTGTAACTGTACCACGACTTACGATCAACAGAAGGATTAAATTGGACAAATTCGATAAGTTTTAAAGTTTGATTGCACTCTTTTTGATGAACTTTCGTGACAAATTATAAGACTTTCAATACATTTATTCTTTAATGCCCTTACCATTCCCTTATTTTTCCCTTAAGTTGACCGCTCAAATCAACTGGAGATTATTTCAGTCCCAATATGTCACCCAATCTTGCAACTCCCCTTAGAAATTCGACTTAAGCTCCCATCAAGTGACATTTGACAGGACACTTCTTAGCCAGATGACTTTCCTGTGGGAGTTGATTTCGTGTTTAATTCAGATTAAAGGGTTTTTTTTTAGCCTAGCATGCTTTTTTCAGGCTGGATTTAGGTGACCAACTGATAAGGGCACAATTAATTGATTGATCTTGTTATATTATTGTCAGAGAGATATACATAACTTATGTTAAGATCCCACTAGTGGCACACTTGGACATCGACCTCATAAGCAAAAGTTTTGGATCATTAATTAATAGAAGGAAGATGTCAAATGAACAGCATATATTAATCATCACGAATCGATTAGGTGTGGTCGTGTTAATTAGACCGTTTGTGCCGTGGTATAATTAGTTGTGCGGTCGTCAAAAAGCTGCTCGCCATAGCTTCTCCATTTTGTACCTTCCTCGTTTTTTTCTTCTTTCCTCTAGTAATTTGTCAATGTATAAGGTCAAGAAATGGGTCATTTGACAAATCTTGATACCAAATGCCGCGACGTATGTGGCAATCAATGTCAATCGGCCAGAAAGAAAGGGCAGATACCATTTGGGAATTTACTGTAGGAGGTTTGGGTGAGATGGCTTAGTGTAAAGTGCACGGGGACAACATTAGGGTTTGGCGCTTTTGGAGGAGGCCCGACATATTCATTTGTGAAAATAATAAGGAAAATGTTTGCATAACCGTATCACGCCACAATGTTATGAACACAAAAGACAAGATCGATGTGCCGTTTAATGCTAAAGTTCTCAAGACTTCTTAGATCTCTCACTGCTTGGAACCAAGCTTTTAGCCATTTTAAGGCTGGATCAAATGCTTGTCTATGTCGTCAAAGCACAAATCACCTTGTTCCTGAGGATACGGTCACACTGGAATCTCAACCTTGAACCGGAGCGAATGTCGTGAACGTGTTCAAACAAGGAGAGGGCCTTGGGGACTCCATCCTTTTGGAACGACACGCATTCCCTTGGAACGTGGGGCCGTCCGTTCTGGGTTTTCACAGCGAAGCGGACGAACTACGACTCGAGAAATTGGTTGGAAAAATCTCCAAAGTTTGTCTCGGGTGCGTCGTGGATACATGTTCTCCCCTTTTGGTTTTTATCGAATTCAAAGGATAATCTTGTTTATCACTTCAATTATTATGCGGGTTGATTCACGCCTCGTCTGGAGAATCCTAGGTTCAATAAGGGTATCGTTCTCATCGGCCTTTGGCTAATAGTGCTAGTCTTTTCGGGAGTTCAAAGAAACAGCTTCATCGGCTCACAAGAGCCATGTCTTGGGTGAAAATATTCCTCCTTGAACAGGTATCTCTTAATCTCAAAAGCTCACATAAGATAAACACAGGCGTGTACTCTTAACACCATCTGTCGAAGTGATCTCATAATTATTGCCATTGGCGAGAGACGAAGAAGAATATGCGATTTCTTTCGCGATCGTAGAATTAAAGCAGACTCTTCACAAGCATTGGCGGACACTTAATTGGACCCATATTCACTCTAAAGTTTAACACTTACTACAAATTTACCCCAAACTAATTTTTTACCATCAAAAACTCCAAACCGATACACTTGTGACAAATTTACCCTATGCTAAATTGGATTAATACAAAAAAAAATCACAAATTAGTACACTTATGACAAGCAGAAGGTAAAACCCCAAAACTGGTATATCCGTTAACTGTCACGTGTCATTTAACTCAATAATTTGACAGTAAAATTTAACGGAAACTAACGGAGGGTAAATTTGTCACAAATGTATCGGTTTGGGGTTTTTGGTGATCAAAAAATTAGTTTCGGTTAAATTTATCGCATGTATACCGATCTGGAGTTTTCCGTGGTATTAACCCCTTAACAATTAGCTAGTTAGCTTGAGTAATTCCCTCATGGCGCTTGTAATAATCTCGAAATTGGGCAATTATTATTTGTTGGATAAGAAACGAGGGTCGGCGAGGCTCAAAGACGCCAACACTTGGCTCATTTAGCTCGAGGCTCAGCTTGGGACAAAAGCCGATCGGGCCGACCAAACCCCCAAACAATTACAGCCCTCTCGCAAGACGACGCCCCCAAGAATCTCCAACATGCCGTGCCATTAATTCTCTTGATTCCAGATCATCTCGATCGTCATTAACTCCACCCGCCAAATAATTAATAAAAAAATGTGTAGTTTAATTACTCCGAAAAACAATCGCCCCAAACTAGCCTAATATAAATACGTCGCCACCCCAGTATCGAACTCCGTGAAAACACAACCCGGAGAAGGAGTTCAACCCCTTGAGAGAAATTGATTTTGAGTGCAATTCCATACCAAAATTCTTGCGACGATGGAATCCTCCACCGGCAAGGACTTCAAGATCGGAGAGTGCCAAGGCCAGAAGGTGGTCGACGGCGAGGTGATGCCCCTCGTCCTGCTCCCTTCGGAGCCCGCCAAAAGCGATGCCGAGTCCCTCGTCGCGGTCCTGAAGAAGAACAGGGAGTGGTTCGACCAGATGATCATCAAGAACAGTGCCGTCTTGCTCCGTGGCTTCGACGTGAAGAGCGCCGAGGACTTCAACGAGATCGTCGAGGCCTGCGGGTGGGAGGACATCCGCTACATCGGCCCCGCGCCGAGGACTCACATCTACAAGCGGATTTGGACGGCGAACGAGGGCCCGCTGTCGGAGTTCATATACTACCACCATGAGATGGTTCTGGTGAGTGACTAAGTCAAAACACGCATGGCAGTGAAAACATCTTTCATCGCGTGCTCCCCTAACGTGATATCACTTGGGAGTTCATTAGTTCATGCATCTTTTCGTTTCTTGACACAGATTTCACTTTTATATGCTCCGACTAACTCTTTTAATCTTGAAGTTTCAGGATAGATATCAAATGTCGAGTTAGTTTGATTCGTTGCATCACGAAAGTTGGATTCGTCGCATCACCGACTATAGTTGATTCGGTTTATATCTTAGAAGAAATCTGAGGGCCGATCGAAATGAGTTCTTTTTGTGGTTGAGTAATCTAACGGAGTGAATGGAATGCATCAGGAGTTACTTTTCTCACATGTTTATTCATTCCGTCACCGCAATGAATTTGAATGAGAAAATTACTCCTCAATATGCAATTGCATCCACAATGATCAATAGAAGCGTGTCCTTTTTCTTGTCTATTTTCTCCTTGTCTGCTTCTCGCTTATTCGTTAGAGAACAAATTAGATAATATTCAGTTCAATCAAACACTAATTAAAAACTACTTGCGGCAATCGTGCCTTACAACTCAAGTTCATATTTTTTTAAAATTGAATCTGACTAGTTCTCAATGGATTTAGAAAGCGCGCCATCTCTTTCTGTAGAGAGTAGACTTCAGCTTGCTGAGTAGGGCAAAAGTTGTTTTCAATCGAGTCCCTCTCCTGTTTGAGTGGTGACCAATCTAAATTGGATCTAATTATAAGACGAACATCAACTACTGCGGATGCAACAGTTCGAGGAAAACCCCAAGAAGGTGATACTGTATTGCGAGGTGCCGCCGCCGGAGGGCGGGGAGACGCCGTTCGTGCCGAGCTTCCAGGTGACCAAGCGGATGCTGGAGGAGTTCCCGGAGGAGGTGGAGGAAATGGAGAAGAAGGGGCTGATGTACACCTTCACTGCCCCGAGCGCGAATAACACTTCCTCCATGAGGGGCCGCGGCTGGCAGGATGCTTTCGGCACCCCCGACCCAGCCGAAGCCGAGAGAAGGTATACTCGTATATGCGGTTGATGATTATTTCCATATTCTATCCGTCATCACGACAAGAATTAATTTCCGCAGACTATAGCTCAGTACCGGGTATGCAATTGAAGCAGAAAAAAATTAACATTCTTTTCGTAGAGGATTTTGATAGTCTATACATAGTCCGCATGAAGTTTAAATTTTAAGTGACCATTTGAATCCAAAGTTTTTACTCTCCTTTCTAAAATGAACTTCATAACAATTTTTCTTATGCATTCAGGAAAGCCCGTATGAATCAAATTTCACACAATTTGTGTCTATAATACAAACCCTAGTCACGAATATGAGTTTGGATTCATATTTCGATCAGGACCCCTCTTAACATATTTTGGAATTTTACACAATCTACAGATAAATTGACAAATGCGGCACAATGAAAACGCCAGTATTTATCCAATTTTGATTTTGCTCTGTACAAAAATTTCACGATTGGAAAATGCGATTTCATTCCATTGTAAGTAATTTTTTGTAGGGTTAAGGCCATGGGAATGGACGTGGAATGGCTGCCCGACGGTGGACTGAAGACGATAATCTGCCCGCGATCCCTCACGAGGGTGTTCGAGGGGCGGAAAGGGAGGAGGATGTGGTACAACACGGTGGTGGGGATGCACGGGAAGGAGATCAGCTCGGCCATGATGGCCGACGGGACCGAGATCCCAGACCACGTGGTGAAGCGATGCGGTGAGATCATCGAGGACGAGAGCATCCAGTTCAAGTGGGAGAAGGGCGACGTCCTCTTCTTCGACAACATGGCCTTGCTCCATGGACGCAGGCCGTCGCTCCCACCAAGGAAAGTGTTGGTGGCTACTTGCAAGTGATTTGGTCCCGAGTCGTGTTTTCGAAAGCTTTGAAACAGATTATATGGAGCCAGGAAGAAGTGGAATGAACTAGGGCAAAGTCTGAATAAATGTTCATTTTGTTGTAAACGTTATACCGTATGTAATAATGGCAGCAAGCCGCCGCCACCGTGTCAGCGAGTTCCCACGTCGTCGCTCCTCCTCCGCACCCCCGGCAGGGGAGGTCGCGACCTCGGGCAACCTCAAATCCAAGGTCGAGGACTGCCGATATGGGGTCTTCTTACTAATACATAAAATTTTTACTTTATGAAATATCCATAGCTGTTCACTTCCTCCTCTGCAGTGTTTATGATTGAGTTTGATGTCCATATACAAATTCCTCACGTGGAATGAGCGAGGTCCACGAGATACATATGTTCGATCGTGTAGAAACATGGGAATGACCATGCTCGCTACTTATCTGCAAATGGTAGCAAAGGGAACGATGTATACCTCATTGCGCCTCGTCCATGTCCTCATCTACCATGCCATACAACGATCGCAATGACATCAGCAAGTCTGAGAATATCCTCCAAATTTGCATTCTTCTCCAATCCATGAACTCTTTGCGCACCATCTCAATCGACGTACAGCCCTAGCCTTTAATGTCACGCCTTGGCTGTCGCCGCGTCATGTTTATCCATGCCAGGCAACCTGAGACTCTGGTGCAAGACAGCATCGATCGAGATCGGATTCTTAAGAGAGCTGATGAGAACAGTTTGAGATCGTTGGTTCTCTTGAATCCTTTGTCCAGAAGTCGCAATCTAAAATAGCAAGGAACCCTCCATTTTTTCATGGCAGAATGCCCTCAAATGTTTTGCTTCCATGTTGTTTAAGAGAAATCAGAAACGACGTCATGTCCATGTGTTCGGGGGCACCGTTAGTGTCTCGCAAGCCATGTAGGAGAGAATAATAATAATAATAGCTGCCTAGGGATTTTCCTGCACATGACACCGGCGGACAATGTTTGCAAGTTTTAAGACATAATTTTATGAAGCGAAAGTTTCACGACTCAATCACACTTTTAAAGGTAATGGAAATATTGAGGCTTCCGATTTACTTCATTCATATATTTTATTAAAATGTAAAAATAAGAACAAAAACTCTATCTCGGCTACGTTATGCCACGTCTAAATTCAAGATGAATGTTGATGAAGTAAGCCTAGATGAAAACTTATATGGCACCTTGTGAATGAAGATCCATTCTACTGCCTTTTATCAGTATTGTTTTCGCTACATATACAACTACTATGCCTTTGCCGCCGTCCATCATTACATAATACTAAAATGGTGTTACCAGTGAAATGTACGTGTGCATTGTGTTAGAGAAGTCCCATATTGCAGAATTAGGATAGTATGGAACAATTAATATATCTTAATTAGCCCATTACTCATTAGCAAAAGCTTTTGAATAAAGGTCAATTAGATATTTTGCTAGGCTCAACACATTGGACTCTCTCTTGGCGATCACCTGGGCGATGGCATCGAATTTTTTCTGCGTGCTCCCAGCATTCACCAGTTTTAGGTCTTCATGGGATGTTTGTTTGTGGATGTTTCTGGCCTCGACCGCCTCTATTGTTTCTCTTAAAATGGCCCAAATTTGCATTAGCCCACTGGGTCTTAGAATCCAAATACTCTACTAACCCTAGAACGGTCTGACCAATTCAAGTCATTGCCCGCAAATTAAAGTTTATTGTCTTCATTCTTTTCCTTTTATACTGATTTTCTCAATAAGGCCCATTTCGCAATAGCTCAGCGGGTCTGGAATTCGTACACTCTTATATCTGTGGAAGTAGAAAAATCCATTTCATTGAGTTAATCTAAGTTGCTTTTTCAATTTTTTGTGAAGGGTAAACCTCTCAAAACCAGCTTGGGATTTATCATACACACTATAAATTATCTTTTCAATTACACTAAAGTTTATTTTTCTAATGTCAAATGCATATAATTATCGTAAATATTCTATACATAATATTATCAAGGGAGAAGTGCACTAGAAGTTCTAAAACTTCTCACCAAAGTACAATTGAGTTCTAAAACTTTTAAAAAGTGCAATTAAGTCCTAAAATTTATCACGAAGTGCAATTGAATCCTAAAATTTTGAGTAATAAAAATTATCAAATTGGTCTAAATAAGTCATTCCGTTAATTGCACTTTTTGAAAATTTTAGGAATCGATTGCACTTTAATGATAAGTTTTAGGACTTGATTGCACTTTTTTTTTTATAGTTTTAGGATTCAATTGCACTTTTATGACAAGTTCTAGGAATTCTAATATAATTATCCCTATTATCAAAGTCCAAGTTCAAAGAAGTCACAATTAAAACTTAACTACTCATTCTTCAACACAGTCAAAAAGTCATCATCTAAATCCTACTTCAAAGCCCTCTCTCCTTTCTAATCGCTTTCCAGAAGACCCCGATGCATTAGCTTTCAAAGTTTGGATTCAAAAGGATTAAAAAAAATGCGAGTTGATCTGCTTGTGCTAAAGAGATGAAGGTTACGTTTAAAAGAAGCCTTTATCAGAATACTTTGATGAATGAAACTTAGTCAACTTTGTGCGTCTCCGAATAATATAATGAGCTCCGACCAAAAAAAATAATAAATATAATCAGCCCCAAAAAGAGCTTTTGCCGTCAAAATTGTAATTAGGACGAAAAAGGGAAGAAGAAATGATTGGAGAATGGCAAAAGACGATGGACTAGCAAGGCTGCAACGACTTGATGAATCATATGAAATAAATTATCTTTTCAATTACACTAAAGTTTATTTTTCTAATGTCAAATGCATATAATTATCGTAAATATTCTATACATAATATTATCAAGGGAGAAGTGCACTAGAAGTTCTAAAACTTCTCACCAAAGTACAATTGAGTTCTAAAACTTTAAAAAGTGCAATTAAGTCCTAAAATTTATCACGAAGTGCAATTGAATCCTAAAATTTTGAGTAATAAAAATTATCAAATTGGTCTAAATAAGTCATTCCGTTAATTGCACTTTTTGAAAATTTTAGGAATCGATTGCACTTTAATGATAAGTTTTAGGACTTGATTGCACTTTTTTTTTTATAGTTTTAGGACTCAATTGCACTTTTATGACAAGTTCTAGGAATTCTAATATAATTATCCCTATTATCAAAGTCCAAGTTCAAAGAAGTCACAATTAAAACTTAACTACTCATTCTTCAACACAGTAACAAAGTCATCATCTAAATCCTACTTCAAAGCCCTCTCTCCTTTCTAATCGCTTTCCAGAAGACCCCGATGCATTAGCTTTCAAAGTTTGGATTCAAAAGGATAATAAAAAAAATGCGAGTTGATCTGCTTGTGCTAAAGAGATGAAGGTTACGTTTAAAAGAAGCCTTTATCAGAATACTTTGATGAATGAAACTTAGTCAACTATGTGCTTCTCCGAATAATAGAATCAGCTCCGACCCAAAAAAAATAATAAGTATAATCAGCCCCAAAAGGAGCTTTTGCCGTCAAAATTGTAATTAGGACGAAAAAGGGAAGAAGAAATGATTGGAGAATGGCAAAAGACGATGGACTAGCAAGGCTGCAACGACTTGATGAATCATATGAAATTTGACCCTAAAAAGGTACTAATGTTGAGATAAAAGTGATAGATTTGTGTACCTCGATACAAACCTCTTATGGTGACAACTGTGACAAAAAAATCTTAGGTAAATTAACACTTGAGGAATGCACCTTTTAAACCCAACATAAAAAACTTTAGGATTGACATAACTAGTTAGAACATTAGAGAATTTCTCATGTAAGAACTAGATATCACATGATCAAATTTCGCTAACTGCTTAAAAATTACTCTAAATTAAGAACTACCGCACCAATCAAAGACATGGACTCAATAGATTACGGATACCGTAAGATATTCTATGGATCTTCAGGTCCTCCACGTAAGGTGGGTAATTCACTAAATGCATGAAAAAGCCATAGAATTATGTCCAAATGATTTTGAATAGGAGCGGCCCTTCACTTTCCCTTTCTCCATTTTCTTCCTCGTAATCATACAAAAATCTTCTTTTTTCCACGGCACACATGATATTCGGTAAGTCGCGCCTCGCGAGCAACGCGTGTTTTTTCTTTCTCCAAAGTCGTGAGAAACGTGGTTAAGAAACTTCATTAAATTACATCAGTAGTAGACTTTGGGCTGGCTTTGTTGGTGTGCATGAGATAAGCGTAAATGGTTGAATAACTTGGCGAAAAAAGAGCCAAACTTTTCCGTCATTCAAACGTTGAAGAAAGGGATCCTATCGCAAGCGATAACATTATCTAGAATGAGAATCCATTCGAGGGTTCCTTGACTGAAGTATATCCCTATACAATGTCGATGAGCGTTATGTCTCGGATGAATGCATCGGGCTTCTTTCGAGTGTGAATACAGCTAAAAAAAATTAGAACCATTAGATTACGAAAGGAAGCAACTAGTAGGCCTCTTAAACCTCATGCTTGACTGGCTTAATGAAGTAGATTCGTGTTTGTTTTCAACTGTCTTGTGAAATTGATTTTTCTATGGTTGTGTAAAAACTTATAAAGGCTGAGCTAGTTTAATGCTTACGTGGAAATTTCACAAGAAGTCGAAATTTCGACGTGAGAGCTTTAACTCTTCATTGTTACTATTCCGTTTAAATGAATGGATTTTTTTTTTTCCATTTGGGTACATTTCTGAAAGAGTTGATCAGTCTAAAATATCGTTGGTAAAGAGATTATTGGTAATAGGTAATTGATAACTTATCTGTGCCATCACTTTTATGAAGTTTTTTTACATTTTGGAAATTATCGATTTTTTTTTTTTTTTTTACCAATTTTTATATGTCTTTCTTACAAAAAGTAAAAACTTGAAATTTATCAGCTCCCATGTGAATTTACTAATCTTATTTTAGCGACTTAGCAATTTTTCCAATAAAATCATCAAGAAGTTTTATATTACCAATTCTCAATTGAGTTAATTCTCAATGTTTATTTTTTTTTTATTAATTTATCACATTTGGTTTTCATTTACTAACTTTTATTTGTCTTTCAGACAAAACGCCATAAATTTATTGACTCTTATATGAATTTACCGACATTGCTTGTGTGAGTTACCGCCGTTTCACCCAATAGATAACCGACTGGTTTTATTTACCTCACTTTCTTTCGAGTTACTCACTAAAACTAATCTGCTTTTTTCATTTAAAAAAAATAACAGCAATAGTTGTATGAATTGCTAGTTTGGGACAAAGTATTATTGGGAAAATTACCCAATTAGTCTTAAATCTATTGTACGGATGCCAATTCAGTCCCAAATTTTTTAATTTTGTCAATTTAGTTCTAAATATTTTTTTCAAAATTACGACGTAATCCTTTTTAAGTCAATTTTCGCTGAAAATCACTAACGTGACAATTCGGTCATCGCCGACTATCTTACGTGTCACACCACCATGTTAGCGATTTCTGACGAAAATTGACCGAAATGATTACAATGTAATTTCGCATAAATATTTAAAATTAAATTGACAAAATTGAAAAAATTATGATTAAATTGATATCTATATAAAAGATTTAGGACTCATCGGATAATTTCTCCTAAGCATAAGCGTATGAGTTACCTCTTGAACTTGCCGAGACCATTTGTAGAGTCCTAGGATGTTAGTGCCTTGTTGCGTTGTCAAACTTTAATGAGCCATTAATTTCGGAACCAAATATACACTTAGATTTGGTCCCCATGCAACTAAATCATGTCCAAAATTCACTTGTCTACTCTGAATTTCAACCGTCCACATCCCCATATCTCTGACCCATTAAAACGTATCCACACGTTATTTCTCAGTAATCGCCAACAATGGTTTTGTCTGCAACACCAACAATGAAGAAGGTTGGACGACTAAAACCTGATCAAAGCTTCCCAATTGCAGAAAACCATTCATTGCTGATCAAAATCCAAGTGCCATTAATCGGGTTCTGATCCACCTTCCATTTGTTACCATTATTCTTTTCATTAATTTAAGTAGGTAATTGTACGGGTATTACATGAATAGATTAATCGAATGCGATAGGCAGAAGAATGGCCGAAAATTATCACAAGTTCATTAGTCATTACGTGCGCAATTAGATAGTGATTGCGATTCGGGTTATCTTGAAGAACTGCCATGTTCCCCACCATCTAGATGTGACGGCTCAAGCCAAGTGGCGGAGCGGGGAGGAGGGATGGCGGTGCATGCGTCCGCGCCTCAATCCTCGGACGTGTGCGCAGGGAAGGGGGGAGCCCCTCTTGTCCCACATCACCTAGGGGGGAGTCCTGGACAAGTTTATAAGGTTCGGGTTCTATATTTATATAACGCTTTTCACACGAGCTTCTACTATGCTGAGAACAAGGTCTTGAGAGTAGTCCGTAGATGGGATGGCGATGCGTCCACGCCAATGTAGGAGGCCCAAAGAGGACAATATTGGGTTGGGATGAGGGATGGCAGTGTGGCTACGCCTCTTTTCCAGATAACGTGTTTTAAAGCCGTGAGGGTCAATGGATTCAAATCGGACAATATTACATAGTGTAGACTCGGGATGGTACACTAGACATCCTCGTCCATATTTCTCTAACAATATTTCTAATTATAACATGTCATTAATTCTGGCTTCAAGTAATGCCCTCAATTAAAGTAGCTCCCTTAAAAGCTTTCCTTTGTATGTAGTAGGACTAGTATTTTTACCCATGCTTCACTTGGGTTTCATACATAATTTTTCTTTTTGAGAAGTGTTGTTTAGTGAAACTGCTTCTCTACTCTTGACAATTAATTTATTTGGGAAATAGCATTTTCAGAGTCACAGCAATGACAATAATCATGAAATTGTAAAAAAAATATCACTGGGAAATAATATAAATGATATGGAAGATGAAAAATTATAGTGGGTTCATCTGCCTTTATGACGGGGTGATCCGGGCTTCAAAAACAAATTGACTCTAATTTTGAACACAACAATGCGTGGATGACGGATCCACCATTCCCTAAAAAATGATGGTCTCTTCTCGATCACGAATTTTGTATACATCAATTGATGAAAGATTTAGCGGGTGTCAATTTTCAAGAATTTTAGGGGAAAAAGTTTCTAAATCAAGGCCTTAGCTGGTTCATATTTGGGATTAAAAAATAACAACAAATTTTTACGTTCAATAAAATGCAAAACCAATCCACATTTTACGATTTTGACCCATTTGATTACAAAATCATAATCAATAGTTGATCAGCGCTGTCATCGACCGGTGGCAACTGCTATTGATGCCGCCCGCCAATGCCGCCGTTGCCAATCGCAGCAGGTCTCAATCGTTATCAATGGTTTATCAGTGCTCTTCGTTATCGATGACAAGTATTCTCCAAAAATGCCCCATAATTGTCTGTCATCCATAGAACGGAATAGGTATCTTGCTTTAAGGAATGATACTACTTAAATTACGAATCCATTTGAGAATTCCTTGTCGTGGAATCAAATGAGACCTATAAGCAATCGAATGTATAAGGATTTGGCCAGAGAGAGTTTAAGAGTAAATGATTTGATTTACATTATAACGTTTCTAATAATGTCTTAACTTTGTAAAGCTACGGTATTTCATAGCAATTAAGTGCTAAATGTCGCAAAATTAGCAACAACTAAAAAAAAGAGTTGGCAACAATCAAAAGTCCCAAGGAGAAAGATCGATATGCTGGACATCAAGAGAACATGTCTGGTCTGAATAAAAAGAAACGAGAACAACCCTCGTTTCCGAGCAGTAACGGCACCCTTATGCTAGCATTATATATAGTATTTTACTACGCATTGTATTGGAAAAAATCGAAAATTATTTTACTCTTTATAGTATATTTTACTGCAAGCAAAAAATCAATTTTTCTCTCCATATTATTCTATAATTCTATAAGTAAATTTTTTCTATGAATATCTCAAATCACATATCATGCATAATAGTCATTTTACCTTATTATACATATAATTACTTTCAAAGATATTTTTTCTCATTCTCATAGGTCAAGTTTAGTGCATGTTGTTAAGAGATTTTCATCTCAACTTTGATTTTTTCGTGGAAAACTCTTAATTTTTCATTTGGAAAAGGAAAAGACTCCCTTCATTAAAACTTAATATATGTAATCTTTTAATATAATATATCAAATGGTTAATCGCGATGTTTGCATCTATTAGATTGGGCGATTGATTAGGACCGCTTGGCGCTATTTTTTATTTTTTTCTTTTTAATTTCCAGTTTGACATTCATTTTCAAACTGTGAAATGAAACTTAGCCTTCAGTCTCCAATTCTTCATTTAATTCAAATTTTCTTCCATTGATTTGGATAGTTCTTGGGCCCCAAGTCCAAGCGATGAGATTGAATGGAAACTTCAGTTTTCCATCCTCATCACGACCTTTCTTTTATGCCCTTGTCCTATGTTTCTTATGGAGGACGCCTCTTTAATTCTAAAATATTCTATGTTCAAGTTATTTTGCCAACAAGATTGTTCCTTCCTTAATCTAATCTCGTTCCTTAACCGGTCCACTCGACCCAAACTAATCCCTTCACTCCCTACTTTAGCGCTACAGGATTGACAAAGTTGGAACGCATACATTATCTGATGGAGTCTAATTTTTCTATATACTTTACAAATACGAGTTCTAATAGTAAAACACACCACTGTGGCAATAATCATTGCCTAAGAAAGTTGCAGCCGGTTGGACTTTTAGGTCCAAAACTGACATCGGCTCTTGATTTTGACAGATAATGTGTGCAAGGATATTACGGCAACAAGCTTTGACGTGACTAAATGCGAAAGAGATTGGAAGGAAAGTTGGATAGGAGAGTTGAATCCCTACAAGATAATCAAAGACCAAAGTCGCACATAGGCATATTATGATATTAGGAAAAATCTGGGAGGGGCAACCCTAGGATCCTTTTTGAAGGTTGGTCTCACATCCGTCACGGAACGTTCGGCATTGTACCATAGTTATTCCGCTCCACCCGCGATTCGAAGGTCCGCCATATCCCAACTAAGACGCCAAATTTCTCTCGTACTACAGCTAAGCAACATAGCACGGGCAATTCAAAGATTCGTCCACGACATAAATTGAACTCGTGGCCTCTTGAAAGACGGATGGCACTTTTACTATTAAGCCAACCACCTTTGTGATACACGCCACGCACACATAGCGGCGTAGAAAAGTTGGATTTAAATCAAGGAAATTCATTGTATCCGGCTAACCAAAATTGGCAGCAAGGCGAAGGAATCTCTGGTCTCTTTTTTTCCCTTATGATAGGCACACGAGCCTAATCAAAAAGCTGACAACTTTTGCAAGGCCACGATTCTAAGGGTTACCCCATCCATCCGCAGCGCACGCAATGCATGCCTCTCCCTGGCCAACCCTTTGGACTCTCGCCAATTGCAGGTCAACTCTTCCCCTTAATTCGTTTAATCTCCACGACCTAGCATTCATCTTCCTTGATGGAACTGGCATTGACCGTGGGATATGAATCGAAAAGGAGCCTTTTGAATCTTGGAATCTCCATGTGAACACAGGTTACAGTCGTCGTGTGTGAAATGGTATCGCACCCGGCTTGCTATTTATGACTCGGTCAAGCTGTGGAGCGATCTGCTTCTGCCGCAGCAACTTAATTTTGTGGAACGTGTTTTGACTCCTCGTTTGTTCGTCATTCATTTCAACCGACGCAGTGACTTGCTTGCGGTCAGTTTTGAAGAGTTCTTTTTGGGAGTTGGTGGCGAAGCGAACGAGTCTTACTTAGCGAGATTTGACGTTGAATAGCAAGTGAATCAGAGAGGAGTTTGCCTATTGACGCGAACATTGGCTTCGGAGACAGGGAATTTCATCGACCCCGAACATGCTCCCGCTTCGACCGCGCAAGTCATTAATCGAGGTGCCGCGAAAGCTATCATGAACCTCTCTAAACGAGAAAGATGTAGACCCGGTGTGTTCTTTCTCCTTTACATCTCGGGAGACGAGCTCCCAGGGGAGCGCTTTTGCGATCGAGTTCCTCGGAGACCTCCCTAAGTTTCGGCGAAGAGGCAAAGTTTGATTTGATGTCTTTCCCAAGTCGCGATGCGCTTCTTTTAGGATTCAATGTTAGTCGCTCTCACGAAAATGCCAAAATATTATAAATAGATAAATAAAAAATGGTAGGACCACGAAAAATTGGTGCGACTGCGAGAGTGGGAGGACCTGGACCTTCTCCTTCTTCTTAATCTTGCACTTGACGCCGAGCATTTTCCGGGAAAACGACCCGAAAATTTTGAACAAGCCAAGAAAACGTCTTCCACTTGAACCGTTCGCAAGACGCTTTCAATGACCAGCCCACCCGGCATTTTTTTTTTTTCTCTTAAAACAAAATTACAAAATAAAACTATGTAATTTCTTTTTCGGTGCACTAACCCACCATTTTTTAAGGCTTCATTTGAACTTTGAGATATAAAACTCGGAGGTATTCTCTGGAAAAGAAGAGAAAAACTTTCTTCTTAATTGGAAGGCTCATCGATGCGATTCGATACGTTAAAATAAGGAAAGTTGTCATGTTAGTCTGTCAGGTGTATACACCTGGATAGGCTAGGGTTGCCCCAGTCCGAAACAATTCCCCTGATATGGCGAGGTACGCTCGATAACCACCGTCAATGATCCACGGTGGGCCCCTGATCTACTGAGGTCACGACCTTGTGGAAAAAATAGAATCTCCACGATCTTTTTCTTCTTCCTCCTCTTCTCTTTGAATAAGTAAGTGCCAAAACATTATTATTATTATTATTATTACATGCAAATCGAAAGGAACAGAAAAAAGAAAAAAAAAAAACAGAACAAGGAAATCTCTGTCCGAGATTCGCATGGAAATAATATGGTCTCGGAACGCCCGCGTCCCACGTGCCGCTTACCTGCTCCGAATGTCGGTCTCGCACCGGCGCGGGGTCATCTATTTCCTCGTCTCGCGCCTAATCCCCCCACTCCCACACAAACGGACGGTCCCGATCGACTTTGCGTGCGCTGACTTTTCCGGCGAGGACGACCCCCGCGCCCCGCCCCTCGCGCTCCAACTCGTAGACCCGCGCTCTCCACTACGGGTTCAACACGTACAAGTCCGGTTCCCCGTTCAAAGTCTCCGGAGCGAGGGGGCGGACCCTTTTCTCGATTCCCTTTTCCTCTTTTCTTTGTCGCTCCTTTGCTCGCTCGCCAGACACCAGTTGGAAAGGGGGGGCGAAAACGCGATTATGCCCGCGTAACGACAGATTCTTTCCTCGCTTTGACCTTGGGAAACGGTTAGATGGTGTCGGGGGTTTGCGTGGGGGGACGACGGGGTCGTCGAATTTGAGACCGGCTTGTTAATGAGTCGGTGATGCCAAAGTGGGGGCCTGGCTTAGCCTGTAAAAGGTTCGGATGTCTCCGTGCGCATCGCGCCCGGGTTCGAATCACGCCGCCGGCGGTCTGTCCGCTATAAGACCTTTTAGGCGTGTGGCGGGGCCCCGAGCCTAGGCATGGGCTAGCCTTCCCTCCCTCCCAAACTTCTTCCTAACCAAAAAATAATATAATAGGTCGATGTTTCAGTCCACAGAGAGAGAGAGAGATAAAGTGGTGAGATTAGCGTAGGAGTCATCGTGATGCACATCATCGTCACCCGAGTGTGCTTACAAAGGATCGGGGCGAGGCGGGGGCCACACGAGGTGAATGGGGGTGGGAGGCTTTGGTTTCTTATGGAGAGCTTCGCACGCAAAAGATTTCCTCGGGCCTTCTAAATTGGTGTAGAATTCCACGTCTTCTCTATTGAGTAGGTGACGCGAGGAGGGGGGAAATTAGGTCCACTTGGAGCTCAATCGCAGCAATTTTCGACGGCGGGACTTGAGTTACGTGACTTGCGAGTTCTAGAGCTGTGACGATTCTTGAAAGCAATTAATTAGCTCGGCCACATGATTTTGTTGGACTTAGTCCGGTCCGACTGCTACATTCCCCCCCCCCTCCCCCCCGCCAAAAACGCTCCTTCTGGTTAGGATATTTTGTCCCACGAATCATGGCGCGGACGGTTATCTTTCGACGTTCGCGGTGGACTTCATCGCGTTCTAATCTAAGGAACCTGATCGTATTGAATTGGACATCCTTTGATCGGGTGGCGGCAATAATGTTAAGCAAAGAGAGAGAGAGGAGACAGGATGACGACGGACTAAGTAGAAGATACATGCTATGCTAGGCCATGAGCATGTAAGAGATTCTTTAAATCAACGGGAGGAATTTCATTACCGCTCGTAATGTTAACAACGTCGCCCCCAACATATTACATATATATGTGACAAAATATTAGATTGGCTACGGGTATAGTAGATAGGCGGAATATTCCTTCTCTTTTTGCAAACAAAAAAATCTCTCTTCTCGTCAATTAGCGGCATATACGAATGAAAAATAACTCAATAACATTCCATCATTTCGAACCGACCGTATATGACATTACTATGCATTGCAGGCTACTTCTTGAAATTAGGCAAGACGGCTATGATATGTTATTTTTTTATTTTTGAAACACAGCCCATTTGATTACATCTCTCTCTTTTCTCTTACGTTATTCATTAAAAGTCTCGACACTGTTCAGGTGTCGTTAGAACGTGGTAGGCCGTGGAGATCTTTGTCAAGAACAGGTGATGGCACTCGACCTTCGAAATTTGACTAAATGCCCTTCGCGTCCGTCGGCGTCCTCGTACGCTTACCTACGTGGGAACGGGAGCTTCGAAGGAAACCGCCACGTATTGACCCGAATATCAATAAGAAAAAGAGACGGCAGTCCCGTGGCCAGAAAGTTGGACAAAGGAAACCCATGCAGTATACTTTTTTATGTGGCTTGCTTTGACATTTTTTAGCGTAAATTCCACTCTGTCTCTCTCTCTCTCTCCCCTCCTCCTTCCATCTCATTGCATGCCAATTGCGTAGCTGTGGCCCCTAGTCTTCCCAGTTCAATCCTTATATATATCGAGCACCGTCTCGTTACGAAAAGATTAAGCCGCTCCAAAACCCTACGAGGCTCTACCAAACCGAAACGACGCGCGCGCGCGCACAGCCCCGATGGCCTCCTCATCCTCTCCATCTTCGTCTTCTTCGTCGAGATCCGGACCTCTCCTGTCGAGGCTCCTGGGCGTTGCCATCCTGATTCTGCTCCTCGCGAGTTCCTGCTCGGCCACCCGCCTCGGGATGGCGTCCCCGGCGTTGTCCCGGATCGCTATGAATCTGGACCGGCCCCGCCGCCAGGAGGGCGTGACGAGCTTCCGACACCGGGGCCGGGTCTTCAACTTCTTCCCCAAGGGGTCGACGGTGCCGCCTTCCGGGCCGTCGAAGAGACACAACAGCGTCGTCGACTCCGAGCCCCACGACTAAGGGATCGATCAGCATGGAGGGTGCGAAGGTTTTTGAGCCACTTCTCTAGTTTCTGCTCCCAAGTTTTCCACATTTTTTTTTCGGGGTATAGGATTACTGAAGAGAGGATTCGATTACGGGAGGGATCAAGAGCCCAGCAAGAAGAGATCTCCAAGGGGCTGATTGATGATTGATTGATACCTTCTTTTCTTCTTCCTTTTTTCTGGGGCTTTAGCATCGCATGTTTCGAGTTATACTGTACAGGGAAGATGTTCATTTGTTTGTTCCCCAAAAGCATGTCAACAATCCATGACACAATATAGATGAAAGGCTTATTATTCACCAAGATCAAAATGTTTGATCAAATCTCTTCCTCTCTCTCTCTCTCTCTGAAAACGTGGGTGTTGAGAGTTGACTTTGATGGCGTAGAAAAAGACAGCCTTCGGATCGTATTTTTCTACAACTGTAGCTTGAAAATAGCGCCAAATGGCGACCGGTGAAAGTCAAAGTTGAAATCGCCAACAGGGTTCGTTGGGTTGGGACTAGACTAGGGCGGTATAAGCTGGCCCACCCTCTTAGGCGTTAATTCGGCTGAAAGCCTAATTGAGTGTTTGGTAGATTAATCTCATATATATAGTTTATGATCTTTCCACTTTCTATGGTGTTTCTTTTAGGGGGGGCCTGATTATTAACATTTTGTTGAATAACATAACCCAAAGTCGTAACCCGCTTCTAGCACAGTCGCTTTAGCAGAACCTAAATTAGTAGAGTCGAACCATATTGAAAATAACCCTGAAGTTACCGCACGAATACATGTACATATCCGTGTGTATGGCACATGTATAAGTATTTGTTTATCTAGATTAACATGGATGTATCCACATAATCTTTAGTAGACACAGGAAGTTTTTTGCAGAATAATAGAAAGCTAAGCTTGCGCCGACTGGAGAATTAGAAAATGAATAGTTAAAGTACGCGTGAACGGATTAACTAACAATTCTGTCAGCTTGTGCATGGAATCATTTAGCTTTCTTATTCCTTCATACAAACAACAAAGATGCATGCACACGCACTTATCTCAAAAGAAAACGATGAATTTCGATGTTAAGAAAAAGTGTCGAATCATCAGCTTCCTCATGCCTAAACCCTAAATAGAAATTTTGGGATAGGCCTAGAAACGGCAAGAGATTTCGAAACATCGTTACGTGATTGTGAGCATCGTACTTTTGAGAAAAGTGTATGTGATTATGACTGTTAGAAAAACAAATCCCTTAAAGTCAGAGATAACCCTTGTGGGAACTCGTTGTTCTGAGGGAAATAGACCCATCAATAATTTCAAACACGGCGATGAAGTGATTTATAATCGTATAAAGAAGTTAAATGATCTAAGTAGAACAAGAAACGTTATGAATCGATGGAATGGTGCTTTGATCTCTAGACTCTAGCGCTGTATTCCGGCACTTTAGCGTGCTCTTCCAATGTTTACTAGACCTTCCGTAGCTGTTAGGTATGACCTTCGTATTTATACACGAAAATTGGCGTATAACTTATTTCTTTTTAGTGGACCAAAGAATGTTTGGGCATATAAAGCTCACTACACGAGGAATTCGGAGCGAGGATGGGGCCGAATAAATTGGCCCGCACATCGGGTGACGGTGAGAATGCACCACGGAAAAACATCTTTTTTCCGACGAAATTTTCAATGAAAAATTTAGAAAAATTCATTGGAAAATGAATTTCCAACGAAAAAAAATTCGTTGGTAATTCGTCGTCGCAAATTTTTCCAACGAAAAAATTTCAATTTTCGTTGAAAATTTGCGACGAAATTTTTTTCGTTGGAAAATTTGTTGGAAAATTCGTAGCTAAATTCGTTGAAAAAACTACAAAAAAAAATTTTTTGGTCGAAATTAAAATCATGGCAAAATTAGTTGGTAATTATTTAATTTGTTGCAAAATCTGGCCGTGACAAAAGAAAAGGGAAGGAGGGCGAGCCACTACGGCGAGTAATGAGCTCATTATGGCCGCGAGCCGAGTCACCTGCATCTTGGTAAGTTTTGGGCGACTTCGCCTCGCCATGGCGGCAAAGGGCCGACCTCATCGCCGGCGAGCTCAAGCTCGCCCGCCATGGCGAGGGCCTGGCTGACGATGGTCGCGCTTAGCCTCGCTACCGCGAACGCGACGGACACCGCCCCCTTCATCTGCTGGATGCTCGGTGACAGCGGGAGGAGCTTGGGCCCGGCGGTGGAGCAATGTCTCAGCAAGTGCGCCAACCAGTACGCGGACGCAATGGATGGAGTGGAGAGAGAGAGAGAGAGAGAGAGAGAGAGAGAGAGAGAGAGAGAGAGAATGTGTAAATTGAGAATCGTTGCAAAATTGCCCGAATAATGAGCGCGAAAATGTTGAATAAAGAAGGAATAGGGTTTTCGTTGC
Organism: Syzygium grande; assembly: GCA_024733475.1. Classification (NCBI taxonomy): domain Eukaryota; kingdom Viridiplantae; phylum Streptophyta; class Magnoliopsida; order Myrtales; family Myrtaceae; genus Syzygium; species Syzygium grande. Next base: position 35,713,593 of record JAMXDD010000007.1, read on the forward strand.
AAAATTCGTGGGAAATTTCCCACGAATTTTGCAATAAAAATTGTACACATTAAAATAATTGCCCGGAAAATTGAAATTCGTGGGAAAATTTGTTGGAAATTTCCCATGAATTTTGTGACAAAATTAGTACATGCGGCATCTTTCAAATTCGTTGCAAAATTCGTGGGAAATTTCCAACGAATTTTCCCACGAATTTCAATTTTTCGGACAATTATTTCAGTGTGTACAATTTTCATGGGAAAATTCGTTGGAAATTTCCAATAAATTTTCTCACGAATTTAAAAAATGCCAAACAATATCGGGTTTTTTTGAATTCGTCGCAAAATTCGTTGGAAATTAGCGACGAAAAATTTTCGTCACAAAATTCCAACGAATTTTGCGACGAATTCAAAAAAACCCGATATTGTTCGGCATTTTTTAAATTCGTGGGAAAATTCATTGGAAATTTCCAACGAATTTTGTGACAAAATTAGTACGTGCGGCATCTTTCAAATTCGTTGCAAAATTCATGGGAAATTTCCAACGAATTTTCCCATGAATTTCAATTTTCCGGGCAATTATTTCAGTGTGTACAATTTTTATTGTAAAATTCGTTGGAAATTTCCAACGAATTTTTTCACGAATTAAAAAAATGCCGAACAATACCGGGTTTTTTTGAATTCGTCACAAAATTCGTTGGAAATTTCTAACGAATTTTGCGACAAAAATTTTTTCATCACTAATTTCCGACGAAATTTGCGACGAAAAATTTTTCGTCGCTAATTTCCGACGAATTTTACTTTTCGTTGAAAAATTTCTCAGAAATTTGTGACAAAAATTTCTTTGTTGCAAATTTTCGTGGCAAAAATTCAGTTTTTTTGTAGTGATGGATCTATAGTCATCTTTATCACACAACCAACCTTGTCCAACGAAATTACCAAAAATAGTCCTAAATTTATTGTGTTTGTACTAATTCAGTCCGAAATCTTTAGACGATTTGTCAATTCCGTCCTAAACATTTCAATTGTACCCAATTAAGTCACAAATCTTTTGAAATTACCAATTTAGTCGTAAACATGTTGATAATTTGTAAATTTAGTCCTTCTGGCCAGCCACCTTGCGAGCGCTAAAATTCAGAAAAGAAGAAAGGAAGGAAGAAAATAAAAAGGAATGAAAGAATAAAAAAAATTCAAAAAATTTTAAAAATTATTTTAAAAATTACGAAAATTGTTCATGTTAGTGCTGGCTGGCGCTGACTACATTGTCGTGCTAACAATTTCTAGGCTTGGATCTTGTTGTTCTCTCTATCTCAACTACTACTGATTCTCCTTTCTTAGTAAATACATTCCTCTCTCTCTCTCACATCAAAGTGGCTTATCCTCTTCTCAAAAGTGTCTTCCTTCTCTCTCTCTCGAGTGCATCAATGTGGCTGCTTCTCTGTTCAACCAGATTAGCTACGACTCTCTCTCTCTACCTACGATCTCCAATCTGAGTCTTGTTTTTATAAGGAGTCTTTGTGGATCCATTCTATAGTGTTGGTCCATTCTATGGTGCACGGAAAATAAATTAATCGAGGAAAATATATTCAATCAATGAAAAAGGTGCCTTCAAAATAGGAGAAAACGACTTCCTCTTTTCAAAACAGTAAAAAGGAAATCATCCTCTCTCCTCTTTTTTCTCACCCAACCTAGCACGTTCTCCTTCCCCTCTCGTGTACTTCCCCATAAGCCAGCTCCTTCACCTTCCTCTTCACCACCTACTTGCTCCTTATCTCTCCCCACCTTCAGAGTTCCTCTTCCTCCTCTGCCTTTCCGTCAACTTCCTCCTCATCTCTCTTTGCCTCTAGAATTCGTCCTCCTCCTTTGCCTCTCCTCCTCTGGAGTTCCTCCTTCTCCCCCGTCTTCTTGCTCCTCATTTGTAATGTCGAGGGCAATCGATCGAGCAAAGCTAAATGTATTTGGAAAAGGAAAAAAAAAAGATATTAGGGGATGCTAATCAGTTCAACGACTCATTTGAAATAAAAAAAAAAAACGAAAACAAAAACATTCTCACGTTATAACATGACATCACTTCATTGGAGCAAGGATTCTTCTCGACACCAATTATACTTGTATTAATTATGAAAAGAATTTGATGAAATAATCTTAATAATGTTATAATTAAAAAACAAAATTGTAAAAAAAAAAAAAGCTGTTCGATTGTTTATGTATATATATAGAGATCATGACATGGTAGATGGATCAGAAAGCGACTAATGGACTTGACTATCTTAATGGCCCATATATGATTCTCCTAGAGCTAGAGCTTCACCACTAGGCCCTTGACTCGCAGAGGCTTTCGACCCAACTTCTGATCCAGTTATTGGGGTTTTTTTTTTTGGCAACATTCTGACCTTCCACTCAACTAATCACGAAATACGAAATGTTACGGACTTTGTTATATTTTTGTTCAGTAACAATATGATAAAAAATTTCAAATAAGGGCTTGAAATGTCTTCATTTTTTCTCAAATAAGGGTCGGGAAGTAAGTCTTATTTCAAATGAGAGTCCAAAGTGTCCTCATTTTCTCAAATAAGGATTTGAAGTGGATTTTATTTCAAATTAGGACATGAAGTGACTATGATCTGTTGCAAAAGGGCGTTTTTCGTCTTTTACACCTTTTTTTTTTTATGTGTTTTCCCTTTTCCCTTTTTCTTTCTTTTTTTCTTTCTCTGATTTTTTCTTTCTTCAAGCCATTAGCGAAGCTTGGAAAGGGCTGGGCAAGGGCGTTGCCCGGTCCAATCTGGCAAGGGTCGCCTTGCTAGCTGTCGGTAAAGGATGGCCTCGCCTGGGCGAGGGGTGGCCAGCAAGACCCTTGCCTAGACAAAGCTGGCCCTCACATGTGGCTTTCGAGGGTGGCCTCGCCAAGGCAAGACTGGCCTCACCCATGGTCGATGAGGGCAACCCTCCCTAGCCCTTTCCACACTTTGTCAATGGCCAGTCTCTGACCACCGGCAAAGAAGAAAGAAAAAACCAAAAAAAGGAAAAAGAAAATAAAGGAAAAAATAAAAAAAAATACAATTAAAATTATATTTGAACGAAAATGCCCTTGATCGATTGGAATATATAGCTGACCGGCCACCGGTGAGGTCAGGCCCTTATTTAAAACTGCCATGGTCACTTCAAGTCATCATTTGAGACTGACATGGCCACTTCAGGCTCTTATTTAATACAAGATCCACTTCGGGCCCTTATTTGAGAAAATGAGAGTACTTCAAGCTCTTATTTGGAAATTTTCCCCAACAATATTGCTGATAAAACTTAGGGGCTCTATAATTAATTAGAGGTTAGCTAAGTAGTGCTCCGAGAGCATATAAAATATTTTCTCCTTTTATCTCATAAATATCTCCTAAAAATGTTAGATGGTTACTACTACCAAGAATCCCAAACTAATAAACTTATGATAAATTTATCGTAAACTAATTTTTAGATCACAAAAACTCAAAATCAGTACACATATGATAAATTTACCCCAAATTAATTTTTAGATCACCAAAAATCCTAAACTGATATAATCATGACATATTTACCCTCCGTTAGCTTCTGTGAAATTGATGGGCTAGATGACACATGATAAGAACTCAATTGATATGTCAAGTCTACACGGAAATCCATATCAGTTTAGAGTAAATTTGTCACAGGTGGATCAATTTAGGATTTTCTGTGGTATTAATCCAATGTTAAAAGGAGTGGACACATATGGGAAGGAAAAATGACCACTCATGCCCAAAATAAAATCAAAATGACCATAATACAAAATATTGTTTCATGGTCATATTGTTGACCGACTCCTCGCTTCAAGTCACATAGTTGACGTTCGATAGGGGACACGGAGAACCATACGAGTTCATCCTCCACTTTTCACCTTGGTTGCCCCGGGGTGATTCTTTAATATAGCGACCATGTCATTTATAGCTTTACAGATGGAGAACGGTCCACCAATCAGTAGAAAATCTTTCGCCCCTCGAGCCTGACACGGTGTGTCCCTCGGACACGTGTTGCCACCTTAGAGTTGTGATTTCTCTGCGGTGGAATCACCAGAGGCACCTAATATTTTCTCCTCCATGATGAGCTCAAACGAAGAAACTATTTGGCAATTTCAGGACGCACCAATGTGTTTTTCAAATTGACGATGGTTGCTGCATAGGCCAATCGAAAATGTGAAGCAGACTTCTAGTTCTAGCAACATGATTCCTGACCAATGGCTTCTGAAATGTAATTCAAACCACATCGAGTATTAAATGTCTGTCTAAGGGACAAAATTTTGCATCGTAGGAAGCCACATTAATCTTTCGTTGGAATTTATTTTCAGAAAATTATCAAAGTACCTGGGTCGTAATTACATTCAAAGTTCAGTGCATTCAATTGTAATGCCGAGTAAGGTGATCTCAATACACTTGACTCTAAAGTACAAGGACCTGAAAATGAAAATTAGCCTACATGTAAAACTATCCGATTCATGCCGTATCAAAGTAAATACGTGGACATTGTTTAGATACCTAGGTAAATATCTCAAAAATAAAGAGACGCACGTACTGTCACTCTCCATTCTCACCGGCAAATCAAGTAATCGAAAGGCAAAAAACTGAATTTGACTATCATATCGTCATCATTTTCATATGCACTTTGCCAAGAGCAATAAAACTCAAGAAGTGACCAATAATCGCAGCTTATTTTAGTCAAAACAAAACGAGACAGACGCCGATGATCTTCATTCGCTACCCTTTTTTACTCGTTTAAGAACCTATTCAATTCAACCACCTTTGGCTGCTGAAGTAATACTAAGAACACATCATCAGTCCAACGAGAAAAGATAAAACAAGCAAAAACAAGCCAAAACTCAATAACAACAAGCAACTCTCTCGTCCCTAAACCCCATTTCATCTTTCACCATGAACCTCAAACTCTGAGCAAGTAAAGGCTGAGCTCGGGGCCGCTGCTCCCGTCGGGGCTCATCATGTAGAACGCCTCCGAATCCCCGGTACCCACCACCCTCTCGAACCTTGCCCTCATGTACATCATCTCCCCCTCCTCCCCTGCGCCTTCGCCCTCATCGCCCGGCAAAACCCCGGCCCCCATCGAGACCACTTCCAGCGCCCTCAGCACCTTCTCCTCCTCCTCGCCACACCCACTCCGCAGTGCGTAGCCACACTTCCTCCCGTTGCAGTACGTCCTCCACAACGCCTCTTCTATGAGCTTCCCGCCATTCTTCTTCTTCTTCTTCTTCTTCTTGGCGGTCTCTGCCGCCGCCGTTGCCTTCTTATCGCACTCAAGGGCGATCCGCACAAGCCCTGATGCCATCTCACGCACCAGGATGCTCGTCGGCACCGCCAGCTGGATCAGGAAGGCTGGGGCCGAACTAGGGTCGTCCTGGAACGCGAAGTGGACATGGCCTCGCCGGTTGCCGAAGAGCGTCCCGACCACATGCGTCCTACGCAGGGCGTGGAACTTGGAACGCTTCTTGCTGAAGAGGTGGAGTGCGGAGCGGAGCTTCGGGAGCTTCTTGGGTGGGGCCTGGAACGGGGTGAGAGAATTGGGGACCGGGTAGTTGGGCTCGTCATGGATGGGATCGTCATCGTCGTCGAAGAAGTGATCGGAGGAGGAGCTGAACTTGAAGTTGAGGGTTTGGTCATCGTCGTCGCTGGTGAGCTTCTTTCTCCAGTTGAAGTAGCGCCGGGAGAAAGAGAGGGAGGACTCGTGGGCCGAGCCTGAGAGGATTGTCTTCATCATCACAGAGAAGACGAGAGAGAGAGAGAGAGAGAGAGAGAGAGAGAGAGAGAGAGAGAGAGAAGGCGTTTTCGTTCTCTCGATCAATGCAAGGTTTTTGCTTGTAGGAGGATGCTGAATTGCCGGGGAGTTGGAAAGAAATATATATGTGAGTTAGTGTGGAGTCATTCTGTGTTCTCCGGTGGTGCTTTTTGTCAGCGTTTGCGGGACTCACTGATGAAGGAGGAGGAGAAGGAGAAGAAACGGGTGAGAGAATAGAGACAGAAGGAAGGTGATCAGTCCCACCTAACTGTTAACATTGGAAGACGAAAGAACAGAGACAAAAGTCCACAGAACGAGACAAGTGATGCGATCTAATCCACGAAAGTGATGATACACACACGAAAACAGAACCAGAGAGACACAGAGAGACGGAAACAGAGAGACTGTTTCACAAAAGGCTACTGTTGAGCTTTTAGGATCCAAGGTCCCCTTGTTCGGGTATTCATACTCCCTTGAGAAAAAGACACGAAATCCACTCCCCGTGCGCAGGTGGAGATCGGAACCGCCCCGATAAGGTCATAGGGAGCAGCGTCCCGCGACACCAGAGGCTTATATAGTTTGGATCCGTATTTTCTTGATAGTTTGGGCTTGGACCCATTAATAACTACTGAATATATATATTGGTAGTTTGGATTTTGACCCATTAATAACTACTGAATATATAAAATATTTATTTATTTTGTAATTAAAAGTTGTAACAGAAAGATATGAGATGTTAATCATAATAGAATTTTCTGCTAAACGTAGCTCTAGTTTAAGGGTGAATCGAGATAAACATTATATCTCGATTTCTCTATCATTTTTACTTTTTATTTTATTGTATTTACGTTCTTATTCCTGACACTCCTTAAGGCATCAAAAATTGAAGGATCAGGGAAGTTCCATTAGTTTGGATTAGTGGGTAAAAGAACTCCACGGGAGTCGGTAAATCAATACCTGATTTTCCTAATGGAAGGCGACGTACCTCTGACTATGACAGTTAACTTCCGTTGGTGGGAGCACAGGACAAAACTCTGGCTTTGCATTGGCAACGGTTAAGTTGGGGAAGGTAAAAGATGCACCAACCAGGGCGACCAAAATACCCACCCGGCGACCGCTGCCTGAGCCCCTTCAGTAGTTCATTCTCCTTCCCAACTCCGACCCAAGCACCACTGCACGGACTCCTACCCCTCGCGTCGCCATCAGCCCATGCACAACATGACCATCGATAACAAGACATTTGTCTCGTCCTTGCCTCCTCTCGTCCCCACCTAGATCGGCTTCATCCATCGTGAAATTCTTCGTGAAATTCGATGGTCATGTTTACACCGTATCAAGTTATCAACAGGTCGCGGTACAGACGAGAATTCTACCGTCTTATTTTTCTTATGTCCTCCTGTCATGCATATGGATGCATTATCCAAGAAAATAAAAAGATAGGGAATTTGGAAAAGAGGGTGCTATCAACAAAGGATCCTAGGAAAAGGATTATATCCCGAGACCATAGCATACATGTCACAAATGTCGTGCCTATGGATAACGGGACAAAGCTAAGCTGATTACCGTATTCGGGAAGGGGCTACATGTCTAGAGCGAGCGAACTTCCTCCAGTTATTTAAGCAAGAAACGAATCAGATCAGGGTCAAGAAAAACCGATGAAAATAGGGTTTGAAAATTGGTGGATCCCGAGAACATATTGGGTTCCCCATCTTCTTTTCTTGGAGGAGTCAAAGGGGTTTGGAATTAGAGCCACGCTTTCATCTTAGAATAATGACAAGCGGGAGGACCAAACCGGGCTTACAGATCAACTAACCACGATCCTCAAATCGCACCAAACTCCTAAATAAAAGTGCATGCCACCTCACTAATTTCCGTGAGTGCCCATAGATAGACCGGCCTTTTTCGATCATTAATTTAACTCCAACAGCTTCGCATATGACTTCTATGGGTAGATTAGAACTAGCGACAAGCTCGCGTATGGGTTGGTGCGACACAAAAAAATTTCGGTCCAATAATCCATCCATGCATTGGCATGGCGTGGCATGGCACAATATGAAATAGGGGTGACCAATTCTCGATTCGATTCAATCCAATCCCACCCAGGACAGGAAACCTAACCAGGGAGGACCAGTTCTCAATTTTTGAAATTGGAAATCGGACCGACCGAGGCGATCCAATGAAACCGATGGCACGTTCTCTCTCTTCCCAGACCAACACACCCACGGGAATTCGGATGGGTTAAACACCTAGAAGAATGCCCAGACCAACACAGTCCTCGCTCTCTGCCCAGACCAACACACCCATCACCATCCCAAACATAAATCTCTCTCGCACTCCATGAAAGTGAAGCGTCACCCACACACACTCATCAATAAAAAATAGAGCAAGAGAGGGAGGCTTCAAGGATGATCGAGAGGGACGCCAGGTGAGGCCTCGAGAGGGATGTGAGATGAGGCCTCGAGATGAGTCATGATTAGATCTGTTAAACGGGTGGTTCTGATCGGGTTTGGGTCGGGTCATAAATGGTCCGATCCAAATTGACCTATTAACCCATTTATTTGTAATATAAATATCCCGACCCATACCCGACTCGACCCATATTAATAAAACACTTTTATATTTAACTAAATATAGGAAAACTTGTTTCTTATGACTCTTTTTAAAACTTATACTACTAAAACATTTTCATACAATACAAAGTTAGTGAACAATATTTACAAATTTTTTTAAATTGAGGTTCTATTTGTTTCGTGAAAAATATAACATTTTGATAAAATATTTTCCATGAAGTCATTTTTCAAGAAAATAAAAAAATTTCCAATGTTTGGCCGAAACTTGAAAATGAATTAGAAATTTTTTTCCAACGTTTGGTATATAAAATTTGACTTGATTTTACTTCATGCATGCATTTTAATAATTTTAATATTTTTTTAAATCGAATTTTTAATTATTTTTTTTTCTGTTTCCTTTATTTTTGGCCGGTGGCCAACCACGGCGACAGCTGGTGAGGTTGTATCTCCCCTTTGGCCAAGGTCTGGTTCTCCCACCATGGCTAAAATAAAGAAAAATAAATGGGTCTTAAAAAATAAAAATAATTTTGATTTTTTAAAATAAATATTTTTATAAAAGGGAGTGAGCTTAATGGGTGGGTTGGAAATGGGTTATAACCCATTAAGAGCCCTTGAAACTTTAAAACCCATTTAAATGGGTTTCAAAGTTATATTGACCTATTTTATTTATTTTTAAATATCATAAATGTTTTAAGACCCATTTAACAGGTGTAGTCATGATTGAGAGTCATGCGAGAGAGCAATTGAGAGTCCAACGAGAGAGGCATAAGCGATTAGGGATTGTGAAAGTCAGAAAAAGGCATGATGCGGGCATGTGTGGTGTGTCTCCCATTTAATAAAGATATTTATTTTCTTTTTTTAAAAATGAAAATTATTTTCAGTTCCATCCTTGGAACCGAAATTTTATTTTTTTGAACCTTTTCTTTTCAATTTTCTATTTTTCATTTATTTTAGGACTGTCAAAATGGATCATAAACTCATTTCTTAACTCATATATTAGTAAATAGATCATAAGTAAGTTAGTTATATTTAGTAAATGGATCATAAATTGATATATATATAATATGGGTGTCAAATGGGTCATAAATTGGTATATGTATAATATGGGTGTTAAATGGGTTATAAATAGGTTTATAATTTATTTAAACTCAACTTATCTCTCTCGCCCTCACTTAATTTCGCGTTCACTCACTTCACACTCTCATATTAGTTTAGGTATGAGTTTTCATAGATTTAGTTAAATATGAAAGTGTTTTAGTAATACGGGTCGGGTCGGGTATGGGTCAAGAAAATTATATTGCTCATCAATGGTCATAAACGGGTTAATCGGTCAATTTGGATTGGACCATTTGTGATCTGACCCAAACCCGACCAGACCCACCCATTTAGCAGGTCTAATCCCCAATATAGAACCCAACATTAGATTAAGCTTCTACAATATAGAATTGCCAAGACGTTGTCTACAAGTGGCGTTAGAAACTTGGAGAAATTGTCCAATTGGTTCTAAACTTATTGTACGGACGTTGATTCAATCCTAAACTTTTTAATTTTACCAATTGAGTTTTAAACATTTATGCGAAACTCTAATGTGGTCCAAAACTTTTTTGGAGATCACTGATGTGGCGAAAGTACTGATTGTGTAATTTTCCCAATTAAGACGCGACCTCCGTGGTTTCGTGTGTGGTAGCATCTATACGGATCTATTGAAAGAAGTTGCTCAGGGGGCGATGCCGGTCATGTCTCTCATTTGGTAGGCATGTTCTCAACTTATAATAATGGATAGGTACGGAATTTGCAATCACTTGGCCTTCTTAAATTGACCGACTTAGCCTAATCAAAAGCCACCGTGGTTACCCGAGCTTGAGGACGGCAACTCACTGTTCCGCGCAACCCCCTCCTTCCATCTCTTGGCACGCGCAGAGAGAGAGAGAGGGAACATTTGATGAGCATCACGCAGCGGTTGCTGAAATTATTGCGAGCAAATATGTCCTCAAAGCACCTGTTAAGCATGCTTAATTAGAAATATTTCAATTTTGAAGACGGTGATCACATCTAGTAAGCGAAAAACTGTGCATTGAAAATTGCAAAATTTCCTTAGTTGCTTGTTTCACCAGTGATATTGGGACACCCGCTAACAAAAACATAGTAAAATTGCTAACGTTTGATGTATTATTATATCTTGAAAAAACTTTCGGATCTATTTTTTTCATTTGTAAAATTGTTCTTGGGCACCAAAGAGGCAGCTCTCTGTATCTTAACGAGGGACTCTAGAAATTGAGTTCTTTGGATAAATATAGATTTACTTCTAGAGGTGAGTAACGGCGTGCTCGGTGCGCGTTGGGCCTATTTTGTTGCTTAGGCCCACCCCCTAATTAAAATTAACTCGTGAATATTCGAGCAAGATCGGGTGGACTTTAAAATTAAAATAGCCTTACCCAAACCCACCAAAATTTTTTTTTCTTTATCACATTACCACGTTTAGATTGTGCATCATGGATTAGGATATGACGGTATGGATCATCACAATGTACCATAGAAGAACCGAATCTTTACCCTGAGCATTGAGCGAATTACGATACAAAATCGCGATTATTTGCGAAAGGCACGCACAAAATTAAATTGTCAAAGTAGAAAGCTAACTGATTAGTATAAAATAGTGAGGGGAGAAGAGAAGGATGGAGGGCAAGAAATTAGTGCATATTTGTTTTGCTTCTAGTAATCTAAAGTCTAGGTGGCCCACTTTGAAACAATACTTGGAGAAGAGTTTATTCATACATATATAGTTTTAGGTTAATGGAACAATTTGAGATAATTAGGCCAATTTGGTTCCTCCATATGTGATCCAACCCAAACCCGACTTAGGCCCACTCGTTTGCTACCTCCACGACACTTGCCTAATCTCTTTAAGATGTCTTTGCATTGTAACCATCGAACGAAACAGAGGGAAACTTCATCAATCCAAGATGACACATGAAGATACGTTCAAACCTAAAAAGAAGCAAAGCATACTACTTTGGCTATGAAACGAAGGATCTCATCCAACCCCTTCAAAGACTCCCAAATGACCACCAACTCACTAATCAAAAACATCATCATATAAATTTGGCATCAAAATGCGATTCAAATTGATCACTCTTCAGCTTCTAGCGAGGCTTGGGGAGAGGAAGGGATCGAACCCGCTTCGGACCATCCTCCCGAGCGGCCAGAACAGCGGCGCGGGGAGGCTGTCCCAGTCGTACCAGCCCCACCCGTGGCATTTGTCGGGCTCCCGGTTCTGGGGCTCCTGCTCGGGATCGGCCAAGCGCGCCCGCACGAACACGGTGACGTAGTGCGCCGGCGTGGGCTCTTCCAAGAACACGTTGTTGGTCACCGTCAGGAGCTCCGTCCCGTCGATCTTGAGGCCCGTCTCTTCCTCCACTTCTCTCGCGGCGCACTCCTCGAAGCTCTCCCCTGAAACCACCCACACCCAAGATCAGCTTGGCGCTAGAATTTCACAGCAGGACACAGACACTGAAAGACGAGAAATCGATTGCTTCTCCGCTCTACGGCATTCTTCCGAAAATGAGTTGCTTGGGGAGAGAGACACGCACCGAATTCGAGGTGGCCGCCAGGGAGTGCGAAGGTGGAGTCGCCGACGGCGGACCGGCGGCGGCCCAAGAGCACCGCTCTACCCTTGAGCAAGAACACGACCACCGCCACCCGCGGCACCCGCGACGCCGCCGATCGGTCTCCCATCTTCTGAAGAACGAAGATTACTCCTTGAAAGCTCGAAATTTTTTTACGAGGGCGGCTTTCCAATTGGACGAAGCGAAGTGGGCAATTCAGCAGCACCTCCATTGTTATATAGGGGGGTCAAAAAAGTTGAAGGCGAGGGGACTTTCGTGGGCAATTTACCCGCTATTTTGCTTCGCCGGTTCCCGCCCATGCTGACTTTGACGTTTGATTCTTCTTTGCGCTTTTGCTGTCGCTCTGTTTCTACGACTTGAGCGGCACGAAAAGAAACAGGAAGTTAGGCCAAATTGTTTAAGTTAATCATCCCGGCTCGAAAATAAAATCTGACTAACCTTTAAACTGATAAGATGACAGTTGTGAAAGAGCCAGAAAAGTACAGAGAATCGATATTGTGGTAAGCAATTCAAGAGAAAATAAGTAAACGGGGGTCTACCTCTATATGAATTGAACAATAATGTTTGAAATTGTTACCCATATGGGTAAATTTGGGTGGACCATCGAGCATGATTGCGCTAGCCTGAGTCGCCCATCTTCTAAGAGGTCAAAAGTTTAACATCATATCGTGAACGAACCTCTACTTAAATTATGTCTTAAATATTTTATTGTGATGTATGGAGAGAATCTTGACTTTCAAAATATCGATTAGACTTACAATGACATAGTTATCGAATTTTGACCTTCAGATTTAGAGTGAATCATGTCAATATGATTGAAATCAGATACTTATAGAGGATATGAGATTCTTATGACAATGCTAAGAAAAGATTGTTGCGTTGGTTAGACATCCCCACGGGGGAATTAGTGGTAGTACAAATACTTGAACTTTTTTATCATTAGTCAAACAAGCATGAAACGCCGCTCCATTTCTCTTCTCCATCTCTTAGGGTTTCCTCTCTTTTCCAGCCGCCAACCCCTTCTCTGAAGTTACGTTCTTGAGAGAGAGAGAGAGAGAGGGACGCTCCCTTCTCTATCTCCCTATTTCTTCCTCTGCAAGAGCCTGTCAAGACTTCTTTGTTGATTTCATGAAAGATGTTGGCAACTTCCTCCACGGAAGTGAAGAGTTTTGTCCCAATGAGCATTGACGATCGAAGTGCAAGCGCCTCAAAAGAATTTTGCCCTCTTCGGATCTGCTCACTCACTTTGGCTCTAGGTGCTTGCTCTTGAAAGTTGAGTGCTCTGCAAGTCTCCGAAGATCCTCTCCCACTGTGTTCTACGATGAGCTTATCTTATCTAAAAGTGATTTTGGGATAAACTGATATATGTTTAATAGCTCTTCTCTCTCAATTTGGAGTTAGATCTAAATTTAGATGCTCTTCTATCCCGATCTAGATATAAATCTAAATATAAATATAGGATTTACAAGGCATTATTTGTGCTCTTTCATTATATTGGTGTTGTTATTATCTCCATCCGGTGATAGTGGTGGGGATGCCGAACCTAGGCGTGCATTCCCTTTTGACAAAACTGTAGCTACTAGAGAGGGAAATTTTGACGTGTGCTTATCGCTATTGATGATGCAAGTTTAGATGATCGACCGTCGCTGGTGCTCTAATGCTACAACAAATCTATTTTTGTGAAATGAGCGAGTTCTTGCAAGTTATACCGAGTTGATTCATTTTTCAAATTTGCTCTAGACTGTAACCCTTTAAGATTGGTATTGTCTTGAAGTTATGTATCTCTTTTTCATGTGAAACTAGCATAAAACTCTTTTGTTCCATCTAGCCCTTATACTTCTTAAAATCATTTCAATTCAATTCTTCCATTATATCTACTTACAAAAATTACTGCCGTGGCAGCTCACTTAATTAATTAATCATTAAAGGGTTGTTTGATAACCTGCTAAACAGTACCCGATTCTATTATTTTATTCCTCAGAACAAAAAAGAATAGAAATTCGTTTGATAAATTTTTTATTCTCGGGCTTAAATTTATTCCCAGAATCAATTTTGGAACAGAATCAAGAATAAAAAAAAAGATCATTCTTGATTCTAGGGACAATAATAAAAAATGGAAGAGAATTTTTTTTTTTCTTTTTCTTCTTCTTGGTTGGTCTTCTTCATTTTTCCTGGCCTGTGGCCGATTGCCGGCGACCTAGCTATGGGCCAAGGAAGGGGAAGAAGAAAAAAAGAAAAGAAAAAAAAGGAATAGACATAAAAAAATTATTAAAAAATTTAGAAATATTATTAATAAAAAGAATTTTTGTATGGTTATCAAACACATTTATGTTCTTTTTCTATTCTAAGAATAGAAATTTTGGATAGTTACTAAATACCTTTAAATGCTTAGAAATTGTTTTCGAAAATAGAAAAAAAATATTATTTCTAAATATAAATTATTTTCGGAAACAAAATGGTTACCAAACGCATCGTAAGTGTCCAAGTTGCCATTTGACATGCCGAATCGAGTGGTCCGCATGCTTGCCCATCTTGCTATCAAACCATAATCATTGACACGGCTGAATTACTAATTAAGCTTTGATCAGTCATTTCATGAGATGGGGAGCCGCTTATCAGAATTCGCAAGGGGGGGCAACGCGACTCTAGAAACAGAGTGTCCCTTCGCAGCACCGAAGGAGCGGAGGATTTTCAAGGCCCCCGTTGTCATCGTACTTCGATTCAATTCATGTTGCCATTGGATGATCATCGTGATGCAAGTCACGATGTGCACGAGCACGCACCCGACACGATTACTTTCCCAGTGGGGACGGTCAAGCGAAAAGGGGCATGGCGACATTTGAAGTTGGGGGGGTTCCAATCAAAGGACAAGAAAGGCATATATTGATGGGCACGCTAGGAAAAGGTCATTGGATTATTTTAATTCGAAGAGAAAGAACGCTCTTTTCTAGAGAGCTCTTTGTGGGTTGTTAGCACAACATGACTGGGGATGAAATTTTTATTTTTGGGTCGAAAACTAGGGATGAAATTGAAAGGGCAAATGGTTTGGGACTTAGAGATACTTAGGATAATCCCTCTATATATATCTGATTTGATTTCACTAACATAATTTTATTTTCTACGTCATTATTTCTATCTTGGTATTAGAGCTAGTCGATTGTGATTTTCACCGATTAGGTGCAAGCACAAATGAATCCATCCTTGCCACTCAGTAGTCTCGTGCGCACAAGCCTCATCCAAGAAAGCACTTAATCGAATCCATTCCATGATCATCATGCTTAGATGCCAACCGCATCAACCACGTCACCCTATCGAGCCTTCATGAAGGTGGCTTTTCTTTCGATGCTAACCACATAAGCCACATTGCTCGATTATTGTTTCGCAAGTTAGACGCATTGGCCGCTTGTTATTTCTCCTTCGATTTTCGATCTTTTGCACGTCATTTCGAGAAGCCAACACCACACCCAGACTCGCCGCCCTCGCATTAGCTAGATCTGGAAATTTATCCACGAATAGCCGGGACGTCGTCTCATATGCCGTGTCTCTGCCGTTGAACACTGTTCAGACTTGTATTCAAACTTAAGTTGACATCTTCAATGCATTTTGAGGGTATGTTAGAGATATATAAATATTTTCTATACATATTGAGGATAATTTTTTTTGATTTTCCATATCTCTTTTGATTATACATATCTGATTTGACTTCCTTAGATAGTCATCTAATAAAACCAATAAATAGGCTCATGTATTCCTTTCTATACACGTCGAAATATACAAAAATTCCTCAAATCTATCTTCCACATTATTATTAATTGGGCGACTGATCTCGTTTGGCGTAGCTCAACTTATAATACGCTAGAGTTAGTAGATTTAGATGCAAAGCATGCACAATCGTGAAAATATAGCTTTTCAATTATTTGATTTTCTTTTTACAACTCGACCCGCAAGTATGTTCCATCGCCTTCAAAATCTAGCCTACACATATATTCAAAGTAGAATATATACATAGACTTAATATTATACATACTAAAAGCTTATGGATTCATGAATGATAAATTACGATCGTGGTAAAGTATCACACGTGAACGTGTCACGTGAATTGACCTTGCGCGAGCATACTGTTGAAAAAGTTGGGGAACACAGCGTGCATGAAAGCTAAAGAGTTATCGTCCAAAAGGGTCTAGAGATGGATTCATGTGATTTTCTTTTGGGTCAAGTAACTCATAAAGCATGTCCTTTCATGTGACTCCCGTTGAATTCCAGTAGAAAATACGAATATACTATTATAAAAGCACATAGCGAGTTTCACGGATTGGGACTCCTAGCCACTCCTCTTTCCCCACACAAAGCAAAGCACTTTCTTTCAAGCATATAAATCGGGACACTTAATGTAAAAGGATTGAATTGATCGCTGTATAATGAATTTAGAATATTTTGAACATTCGTCTCCCAAATTTCACATTGACTAATCCCGGACATACTGATGTTGGCGTGACAAGTTGGCTCGTAAGTCGATATACCACGCATACATAAAACGGCAGGGTCATGTTTCTCATCACACATTGAAACACTACCCAACTTGCTCATTTTTTTTTTTTTTGGAATCTTGGCACATTGCTGTGTAAATCGATGATTGTACCCCACCTTATAAGTCTCCAGGGGATTAGCATTTCACGTCAGCTTTGCGGAAGGACGTGACCAAAATTGTGCGACCTCAATAATTCTAGGACAACCGTCCAAACATGTAAAAACCAGTAACTATCACATGGTCCTACAAGCCAAACTGCGCCGTGACCTTATGATAGTGACTCTCCAGAGCTAGGGGACCACCCGCTTTCGGTTTTGTATTTATCCTAGCGTACATCCCCAAAACCATTGACTGATCCCAAAAGATTGAACTCGTATCGTAGCTTCGAAGTATTGAAGTCGCGACCTTCTCAATAAATAGTTGCAATTTGTATTGTCTATGTCGCCATGTTGATATCAGACACCGCCTCTCGAAGGAGGGCCAAGAAAAAAATCGCGGCCCTGTATCAAAGTCAGAGTACTTATAATTATTAAAGTCGTTACGAGATCTACACATGTTAAGGTGATTGGCGTCTCCAACTCAAAATGGTGAAGATCTTAAGTTAGATTTGAACAAAAACTTAGGGTGAGTTTGTTCACTGGAAAATGAACGTTTCGAAAAATATTTTCCTAAAAAATGATTATTTGTATCTCTCATGGAAATGGATGAACGAATAATATTTTCATTATCCACGGAAATAATTAGAAATAAATTGTTGTCGATTATATTTTTTTCAATAAATAATTATTGGGATTTGTTCACTAGAAGTCCTAAAATCTTATTAAGTCTTAAACTTTCAAAAAGTATAATAAAATCCTAAAACTTGTTATACTCTAGTTTAATCAAATCTTAAAATTAACACCGTCCAATTTGACTGACGAAAAATATCGGCATCGCTTTTTTATTATTTTTTATCCTACATGGCAGTGACATTACTTTTTTATTATTATTTTAATAGTAAATTTATTTAATTTAAAATTTAAAAATAAGCTGAAAAAAAAAATTTAAAAAGGAGGAAGAGGACAGGCGGGGAGGGTTGCAACTTGCAAGCCCTCACTACTAGGGGTGTAAATGGTTCGGTTCGGTTTGATTTTTTCAAAAAATCGAACCGAATCGAATCATTAAGGCGCCTTGAACCGAACAATTGGAACCGAATCGGAAAATCGATTTGGTTCGGTTTGGTTTGGATTAGTTTTCGGTTTCAAGTTCATTAAGCATAAAGAGATAGGAGAGAGGAGAGAGAAGGGGGAGAGAGAGAGGGCAAAATAAGCCTAAATCAAAGTGTTTATTTTAGTTCGATTCGATCCGATCCGATCCGATTCGATTAGATCCGATCCAATCCGATCCGAACCGAACCGAACCGAATCAAAATGAACCGAACCGAAAAAGAAAAATTGGTTTATTTTGGTGATCCGAACCGAACCGAAACCGAATCGAAATGCATGAAATTTTCGGGTTCGGTTCGGTTCGGTTCAGATCTCGCCTCGATTTTTCGGCCCTGGCCTCGACACTCATACTCACTACCATCATCGTTGCCACCCCGCCATCACCACGAGGGGCCCGCGAGGGTGGGGGGGGGCGGCCAGGGCCCCGAAGCCCTCACCCAGATCTAGGCCAAGGGTTGCGGCCTTCTCCCAAACTCGGCAAGAGTGGTGTACCATCGGCAAGGGTTGCTAGGCCAAGGCTGGCGACCCCCGCCTGTCATCCCCCATGCTTGTCGGCCCCTCCCAGCGATGGCAAGGCGGCAACGAGGGCTTGCCTGTCCTCCTCCCCTTTTTTAAAGCTTGTTTTTGAAATTTTATTTTAAATAAAATTAGAATTAAAAATAAAATTTGGCCAAAAGACGTCGTTTTAGTCTTATGTTTCATATCTTAACCACGTCATCACCATGTAGGAGAGAAAATATTAAATAAGCCACGTCAGCATTTTCGATTAGTTAGTTTGACGATGTTAATTTTATGACTTAATTGAACCGGTACGACAAGTTTTATGGCGTGGTTACACCTTTTGCAAACTTTTATGACAAGTTTTAGTACTTTTAGTGAACATATCCCGTAATTATATATTTATTAAATTATTTATTTTTCTCCAAACAAACGGAGCATGGACATAAGTTTTTGGAATCCAACAGCATATTCCTCTTTTTGTTTTTCCTACCGTGTTAATGATCTCGATTGGCCCAAGGAGATACAAATCAAAAAAGAATTTCACATCGGCAAAAAGCTAAGGGAATATCCGTGGGATCTTATTCGCAATGTAAAGAATCTCCAAGCATTTATGCTCATAACCAACCAAAAGCGTCATTTCCATGCTAATGCATTTATTCTTGGATCTAGCCAGAAAAATAAAATATATGCATATACTTATATTCCGTGCAAATGAACCTAGTAAAGGAATAATGTGATTTGATTTATTTTAGAAAGGAAATTGCTTCATGCATGATGAGGAAGGTTGCTTAAATTCTAAACGCGGATAGGATCGATTCATTTTGGCAGCACGATGATTTGGTTCGCATCTTGGATTACTATTCGATCCACTACCGAGTGATGCATGACCGTTATACTTTGTTCAGCTAGCACGGGTGTTTTGTCAAATTTCTTTAAAGCTTTCGGATCGGGATTTCTTTCTGGATTCAATTCATAACGATATTCTTTCTAGCATTTATTTAGATCCCATATATCGAATTTACACGGAAAATGACTTGTATCAAAAAAAATATTTTTTTTATAGAAAAACACATCTTGCTTGTGCTTCGACGGCTAGTGTACAATCCGCTGTTTTACGTACATATATAGTTCGCATGCCTCTAAGTAAAGCCTTTCTAGCAATTTATTTAAACTCCGTCTTGTTAAGTGTCTGGAGGGGCGCGAGAATTTAGGATCTTGGGAATGAACGTGCGTCCATTTATTTTTTCCCTCTGGAAAGAAAATGAAGTGGGCACGAGGATAATGGACGGGAAGGCGTAAAGTGGCTTTCGCGAGTAAATCTCGGGGGCGAAAGATCAAGTGCGATTTGCGGTATCTCTTACTAAAGATAAAAATATTTGATCCCCTTATAAGGTTCGCGGGAGGACGTGATGGTATGATTTATTTAATAAAACCGAATCCCGAGGGGGATTCATCGGGCAGCACATTCTCCCGGGAATCGCCTTGGCCACGGGGCGCCGAGCGACTGCATTTCGTGACACGGCGTGCACGGGAAAGACCAGATCTACCCCCGACGTCTCCGCCCGGCGCGGGCGCGCGCGCCGGTTAACCCCCCCCGGGGGCATTTTCGGCATTGAGAAGGGGCGGGGCCCCCCGAAACAGAACAAGACAAAAACAAAAAACTACCGCGTCACGCTCTGCAACTGAAAATCACACACTCTCTCTTCACTCTCTACCCTTCTCTCCCTCGAAGCTCGCTCGCCCTCCTTGCTCTCTCTCTCTCTCTCTCTCTCTCTCTCTCTCTCTATCTGATCGCGTTGCGCTGCAATCCGTCCTCCGTTTTTGGCTATCGGCGCTCCCCGCCGCCGCCGCCGCCCTTGCCCTTGCCCTTGCCGTTGCCGTTGCCGTTGCCGGTGAAGATGACGGACACCACCGACGACATAGCCGAGGAGATCTCGTTCCAGAACTTCGACGACGACTGCAAGTTGCTCGGCAGCCTCCTCAACGACGTGCTCCAGAGGGAAGTCGGGGGCACGTTCATGGAGAAGATCGAGCGGAATCGCATTCTGGCTCAGGTCCTTCTCCTTTCCCCCCCTCTCTCTCTCTCTCTCTCTCTTTGTCTCTGTTCACGGCTCTCTCTTCCGATGTGCATGCTCTTCGCTCGTTACAGTGTAGTAGGTAGCCTGCCCGAGTCGTTTCGCCTGTCGTCTTGTCCTTCCCTTCCCGCGGATGTTTTCTGGATTTTGCTCCTTCGTCGTGTCAATTTTGGTCGGAGTCTCTGTTTGGATGATGGAAAACGAGGGGACTACGTTGAAGCTTCGGCTCGCGACCAAGGGAAGAGGGAGGTGTGCCATGAAAATGAACAAAGCAAAAGGGACCCGTGGATGTTGATTTTTCTCGATCCTATCTATGTTTTTGCATGCTTTCAGTGAAGCGAAACAGAGATCGAAATGCTGAACGGAAGAAAAAAGAGGTACATGCCTACGCGACATGCTTTCCTCTCCTGACGGTTTTTGTTTTTTTTTTTTTTTTGTGTTTCTAGAGTGCTTGTAACATGAGGACGGCGGGAATCGAAGATGCGGCGGAGCTGCTGGAGAAGCAACTCGCGTCCGATATATCGAAGATGACGCTGGAGGAAGCCCTGACGCTCGCCCGCGCGTTCAGCCACTATCTCAATCTGATGGGAATCGCCGAAACCCATCACAGGTAGTTGATTCGGTGACCGTGTTTGTTCGGGTGTCCCGGTGGTCCGGTTGCTATGCTTTGTCCTCTGATCAAACTGCTACTATCTAAATAAGCACTGCCTATCGGATTCTGATCAGTGACGCCCGAGAAATTTTTGGGTTATACTCGAAATGGAAGAATCCATTCACGCGAGTAAATAGAGGGACTGAAACTGAAAGTATTACTGAATTCAGAGGTTGGGCAACATTGACCTGTGAGAGAACGAATTGAAATGGCTACAAGCATGGATGAGCAGGAGTTTTTATGCATCTCCTAAATTGACATGTTGTCTGTGTGTTTGCTTGGTTCGTAGATAGTTTGATTAAGTATTTGTGTGCTCTCGGGATCTCATATCATCTTGTGCAGGGTGAGGAAGTCACGGAATTTGACGCATTTATCAAGGTCATGTGATGACATTTTCAGTCAGCTGATTCAGGGGGGAGTCTCTCCGGACGAGCTTTATGATACAGTCTGCAAGCAGGTTTGGTGTTCTTGCTTATGTGCTTTCTGGTGGTCCTACCCTCTACTGAGTGTTCTGGTATTTTGATTAGAAAGAATATCAGTGCCAAGTCCCAGGTCACGTGCTATCTAAAAATTCATCTTCACCATGGTAAAGCGATGGACTACGGTATTATCATCTTGGCACCATAATTTAATGAGCTCTGGACCGGAATGCATGATGTAATGATATTTTATCAGTAACTATGCTTCCTCATTTAGCACAATAATGCATCTAACATTAGCACACAGCATGTAGTCAGTCATCTGGCATTAATATTCTGTCATTTGGCTGATTCTTTTTCCTCTTGTTCCTTCAGGGGGTTGAGATTGTTCTCACTGCACATCCCACTCAAATTAATCGCCGCACCTTGCAATACAAACACATTAGAATCGCTGTAAGTCTTTTGGTGGTTTCAACAAAGATAATACTAGGGAGCTGATGTTTGTCTCTGCAGAGCTCATTCCCCAGCTCTATTTACATTATGCATCCTTTTCTTCAGCATCTTTTGGACTACAACGACAGGCCTGATCTCACTCATGAGGATCGAGAAATGCTGATTGAAGATCTGGTATTGTCTCTCCTATCTGTATTCTGGAATCTGCAAAATGAGTACTTGTGTGTGCATTTGCATGTTATGGACTTACACGGGCAGGGTTGCTGGTATGCGTGTGCATGCATGTCCATGTTATTTTCCCGTGTCTGAGACACATCCTTCTGCGCTGATAGGAGCCACTCCTCTCTCTGAATTTCTTTGGGAAAGTTTCTTCGGAGAAATGTTGGCTAACTTGGATTTTTGTTTCCTACTCATTTTTGATTATTCTCGTCTTTTTCTAGGTTAGAGAAATTACTTCCATATGGCAAACAGATGAGCTGAGGCGACATAAACCAACCCCAGTAGATGAAGCCAGGGCTGGTAACCTGGGATACATGCACAATTTAGATACGTGTTGGCAACGATCTAGTTCATTGTGAAATATTTTTTTACATTTCAGGGTTGAACATTGTCGAGCAGTCTCTTTGGAAATCTATACCTCATTACTTGCGCCGTGTCAGCAGTGCTTTGAAGAAGGTTTATCTCGAGTAGCCCTGACAATTTGAATGCTTGGGTTGTATTTCATCGCTTCATCTCTAACAATTTCATATGCTTTTACCACAGCATACAGGGCGGCCCCTTCCTTTGACTTGCACACCTATTAAATTTGGATCTTGGATGGGTGGTGATAGAGATGGAAACCCTAATGTAACAGCAAAGGTATTCTTACCAACTCGAATAATGCATAACTTAATTGGTATGGAAGTTTTACAAGCAAGCCCTGCATTATGATGGCCCAACTATAATGTCATCTTAATTCAACACTCAAAACTCTGAGCTTTCTGGGAAAGTGACAGATGACCGAGATAAAAATTGTGTTTTGACGCCCTTTACTTATGGTCTGCAGAATGTTGTTGTACTTAAGATACAAATGTATAGGTAGAATTGTGAATGTATATATGTATATGCGTACATCTTTCAATTATATGAAAAATTCAAAGGTTCTGTCTGTTTGTCAAATTTGTCTGTGAAATTCGTTTTTCACTTATTCAAGTGGTGAAAAACTCGCTTGGTTATTATAATGCTTGGACCTCCACTTCACTCTCTTTTTTTCTCTTAGCCACGCTTCCATTTTTTACGCTTCCCACTTTCTTCATTCCTCTCATTCTCTCTCTATTAGTTTTGACGCACATGTATGTGTGTGCTCCTATACTAGTATTTTCTTAAATGCTTGGAAGAGTCTGGAGCAACAAAAGCACATACCCAACCAAATATTTCTTCGTTTGGATTTGTGAACTGTGAACAGTGAAATTGCTCTAGCGTTTCAAGTTAATTTGTTAACCTTTACTTGCCTCGTCCTTCAACCGCTTAAAAGATCCAGATGAGAAAAAAAGAACCTATGAGTTACTCTCCTGCCATTTTCTTGAAGAGATTCATATTATTTTCTGGGTTCTCTGAATAACAAAAATTGCATATTCCAATGTCCTGGGGACTGGACTCCCTTATGGTCTTCTGCTTTGTTCTTATGGGTGGTTGTGCCTTATATTTCGTCTTAGATAATTGTGTGATCTTAATTTTCTTACTTCAGGTGACGAAAGATGTTTCTCTTTTATCAAGGTGGATGGCAATTGATCTCTACGTCCGAGAAGTTGACAGCCTGAGATTTGAACTGTCCATGAATAGGTGCAGTGACAGGCTATCAAGGCTAGCACATGAAATTCTTGAAAAAGGTCAGAGAACTAAGATTCTAATGATAGGACTGGATATCCTGGCCATTGATTGGATGTCATAATCATAATGCTTTACTATTAGGAAGGCAGTGGAACTTAGTAGTTTGGGAATCATATCTCTGATGGTGATGGTGACAATGTTAATGATTACATGATTGCAGTGGTTTTAATATCTGTTTTCAGATTGGAGTGTCATACAAGTTTTGTTTTCAATTGAGTTCATCAATAGGCTACCAATGAATTTCTCCATTGGGATATAAAGTGATTAATCCCTCTGCTCCTTTTGCTACCTCCATTGCATTTCGTTTTTTCTCTATTAAGCAAGAAAAAGAGACATGAGGCGTTTGGTCTTTCGAATATAAGATCGTATAGGATGAGATTGGACTGGTTGACAAAAACTCCTTTGTTATATTCGCGTTGTTTTGAGAACGACAAGATAACAGTATATTGTGTCCGAGCTGTGTTTAGTGTGAGTCTGGTCAGACTGGACTGGTTTTTTACAATAATTTAGATAGGCTAGAAAAGAGGGCTAGCTTTCTTCGGCGATTATAGAATTATCAAATACTAATCAAGAAATAGAGAATAGCAAAGCAGGGCAGTCGGTTGAGAGAGAGAGAGAGAGAGAGAGGGGGGGGCATGTTTACAACGAAAAGCAGCGGTGGAGGTGCCGATTGGCTGGCTGTGCCGTCAACACCATTGGTGGACATGGCTGGTGAGATAACTGTATGAAAACTTTGAAATAAATGATGATAAAGTTCAGAAAAGCTGATTTTTTTTTCTTGCTTTTCCTGGTTTGTTGGATAGGTGTCAGCATTTGAACAAAAATTTTGTGGGTCTGACTATTTTTTCACCATTCACTATTGTTGTTATTTGGTATGAAGCTGAATGGCTATCCAAATTATTCTCTTCAGAAACATCATCGGAGGATAGGCTTGAGAGTCGAAGTCAATCTTTGACCAGAAGTCAAATAAAGCTTCACAATCAACAACTTCCATCTCTTCCAACTCAACTCCCAGCTGGAGCTGATATGCCATCTTGCACAGGTTAACATTTACTATGTTTCCACCTAAAGTTTTACGCCTTCATCCACATCTAGGATTTTCTTTTTTCATTTGTTGTTGCTTTCTTCAATTGGGGAAGTATGTGACTCCTACTTGCAAGTTACTGTGACAGCAGTCCGAAGTTTAAATGCCCTCGTGAAATTGTTTGGGCTGTGAGAATAAACAAAATATTTTGAAGTATTATAAGTGGACAGAATCACAATGGTTCAAGGGAATAGTGACGTGCATTGAAAAGACTATGTATTACAGACAAGTGTGGGAAGAAGGGCAACAACTAATTCACAGGAAAACTTTGTTTCGCAACTAATTTTTTTACTGTAATTTAGTGCTTATTTTATCTCCATTATTGGGAGCAAATCACGGTTGTTTTTTGGCTAGACAATAACTTGGCACTATTATTTTTTGTTTAATGTCATGTCTCTTGTAGAATGCAATGATGGTGACTCTCAGTATCCAAGACTGGAACTTCCTGGTAATGATTATATGCCTTTAAATCGTCAGGTAAACCAACTTCTATTGCAATTGTGGTGTGGAGCTGCACCCTGTGCGGTCAACCTTTTTTATACACCTGATCCTGTAATATTTCTTCTGTAGGATGGTCAAGGTTCTTCATGTTCAGATCCTCAGTTCCAAGATTCAGGGCGCAGTTCTTCTAAACCATCCGAAAATGGAAATTTAGCTAGCTCCAACAGTTTGCAGCCTCCCGTGACACCACGTGGTTCCTCTTTTGCATCCAGTCAACTTCTTGCCCAAAGAAAACTCTTTGCAGAATCACAGATAGGAAGATCCAGCCTCCACAAGCTTCTAGAGCCAAGTCTGCCTCAGCTTGCTGGAATTGCTCCTTATAGGATTGTTCTTGGCTATGTAAAGGATAAGGTATTTTCTCTCTTGACTGAGTGAGCTGGTTTTACGATATGGAGATGCTTAATTCAGGTTGAACCAAAAAAAAATAGAAAGATTCTCGCCTAGAATTACTAATCATGGGGGTAGGACCAGCCAACTTTTCTTCAGCCGTGTTTGACTTTAGGAGTTCTTTCTTGGAACCCAGTTCTGGAGTTCAAAGGTTGGTACGGAGAGGGAAGAGGACCAGCAACTTCCTTTGTTATTACATTGGCTTAGCTTTCTTAGATCTGCTTGTCATGCATTGATACCGTCTATTTCTCCCAGTTTATCTCTCCCCCGCCCCCCTCCCCACACAAGAAAAAATGCAAAATTTTGGGCGTAGGATAACTAAACGATTGTTGGAAAGAAATTTAAATGCTCTCTTTTTTGCAGCATATCACATACAATATTCAGTGTTAACAATTCTCTAAAAGATATGCAGTTTAGGCTTGTAGGTAATCATGATGCACAATTAAAAGCAAATGATTAGGTATGTGCACTGGGAGCAAAGCTGGTAGTCAGGTCAATGATTTGAAACAGTGTCTCACAATTAAAGCCTTAGACAAGATAAGCTGCATTTTCAAATGTTTCAATAGATTGATTTGATGTGGTTTATTATATTTCATCTGTGTCTCTGCCTCCCTTATCTCTTGGACTGACAAGTGCACGTGTGAAACACGTGCTCATTATTACTGGTATGGCAACTGTTCCTGGCATATTATTATTTTCAACCATTCTAATCTGCATTATTATATTTGAAGTGTTACATATGGCTTGGGTTTAATAACACGGACCAAAGAGCTACCTCCCCTCTATTGAATGGTTAGGGAGTTGGCATCCGGTTCAATATTCTTTGCAGGACGGTTATCGTATCAATCGAACCAATTACATTGTGTGGTTTCCCGTTTTAGGTTGGTTTTGGGTTGATATATAAGGTTATTTCATGGCAGTTGTTTTTGTAATGTGTTCACCGAGTTCTTTGACAGTGAAACTTTGAACCACCTTTCCTTAGAAGCAGGTCACATTGACCAAATCACATAGATGGCTTGTATTTTTGCTACTTTTCGTTTAGTTGAGTGTAACATGAAGTGCCCAAATTTTCTGAGTTCAGCTTATGAAGACACGTAGAAGACTGGAGCTTCTCCTTGAGGATCTTCCCTGTGAACATGATTCTTGTGATTATTATGAGTCATCAGAGCAGCTTCTGGAACCTCTGATTCTTTGCTATGAATCTCTGGTATATAGAATCTCCTCCTAATGAGCCCCAGTTCCTGTTCCCACTCTTTGACAGTGATGAAGCTCTCTTCACGCTGACAATTCTTATTATTTGCAGCAATCAAGTGGATCTGGCGTGCTGGCAGATGGTCGGCTTGCTGACCTGATTCGGAGGGTGGCCACATTTGGGATGGTGCTAATGAAACTTGACTTGCGTCAGGTTTGTAAATATTAGGTGCTAAAATAATCCTTGATGATTGCTACTTCTGCGACTCATTTCAAATTTTCTTCTTTAATGAGTCAGGAATCAGGAAGGCACTCGGAAACACTAGATGCCATAACAAGATATCTTGATATGGGTACGTATAGCGAGTGGGATGAAGAGAAGAGACTGGAATTCCTGACAAGAGAGTTAAAAGGGAAAAGGCCGCTAGTTCCACTTTCCATTGAGGTAAGGTCTGGGACGGTATTGTATATGATAATGCCTTAAGTATGCAAAAAATAAATTTATGAAATGAAACATAACTATTGCTAACCCTTTTACCTCAAGAGTATAACTTCTGGCCCTAATTCGGTGCAAGTTGTTCCATATTTACTTGAAAATTAATGTGTTGCGAATGTTTCTATAGTGTGTACCTCGAGAAAGATGGATCTGAATTTTTTCTGTTAGGGCCCTTTTCATGAAGAATGTTTTGACTGGGCTCTTAAGAAGTCTAATAATTTGTACTGAAGAAAACAAGAACGTGGCAGAGAAACATGCCGTTGCTTATGTGTACATTTGAAAACGTATAACTGCATGCATGCATCTGTTCTCATAATCACTTGTCCGTGAGAAGTGCATGAAATATATCTGCTATGTGGGCTTGGATTTAGGGTATTTCAACCCTGGCAATAAGTGAAAAAGGGCATTCTCTCATGATTCTCCGTAATTTGTCCTTAGAACTGGTGATTATATTATTTGACTGTGACATATTCAGGTAAAACATAAATCGAGGAGTAAGCAAAAAGATATATAGAAACAACCAAATATATGTGTTGTGGATCTGTAAAGGCTTGTCTGCCTTTCTGAAATACTCTTTCTGTCTGAAAATCAGTCTACATTTTGTTATTATATCTTTCTGACCTATACCTACAAGCATCATTCTATGTTGCGTCATCATGTTTTACAATTTTCCCTTATGGCAATACATATATTCTGACTTGTGAGTTGAGCCTCTTCAGGTTGCCCCTGATGTCAAAGAAGTACTGGACACATTCCGAGTAGCTGCTGAACTGGGAAGTGACTCATTAGGAGCTTATGTGATTTCTATGGCTTCAAATGTACTATTCTTAACAGTCAAATGCTATTTTACTTTACTGCAGTCTACTTGTTTTTACCTTCAAGGTGCTCTTAGCCGAGGATTTTTAGATGCTAACTGTAGTCTACTTATTTTTACCTTCAAGGTGTTGTTACTGTTAGCCTATGATTTTCTGATGCTAACTGTAGTCTGGAATTGGAACATGGTAGGCAAGCGATGTTCTAGCTGTGGAGCTCTTGCAGAAAGATGCTCGCCTTGCAGTCAGTGGAGAGTTAGGGAGACCATGTCCTGGTGGAACGTAAGCTCATATGCTCTCTAATGTTGATACCTTATTGCAGAGATCCTTTCCTATTATGAATTTATTTCATTCTCAGAATAAGATGGAATGTCTGATTTGCCATTTGTCTGATCAATTGCTCCATGAATTGCTAGTTTAGATACAGGTATTGTCTGCATCTCGAATGTATGCATAAGTGATTATTTCAGATTATGATATTATAGGCCTTTTGTCATGGGAGTTCATTTTTGTGCATTGCATGGTTGTTTGAATGTCAAGTGGTGCCATCATTTTTGAATGGTTGCTTCCGACATGAAGTCAAGCACTTGACTTTTTTGGTACTTTCTTAACGTTAGAGTAATTAAATATTAAACCACGCCTTCATCTAATAGCTTAAGCTTTTAGAGCAGTTGGCAGTGGTCTCACAAAATCTCACATGGTATCAGAGGTGGAGGTCCCAAGTTCAAATCTTTCTAGGCTCCATTTGCCACCCCAATTAAATATGTCTACGCTTAGTACTACGCAAAAAGACTAAACTAAGCATGAGGGGGGAGTGTTAGAGTAATTAAATATTAAACCACACCTTCACCTAATAGCTTAAGCTTTTAGAACAGTTGATAGTGGTCCCACAAAATCTCACACTTAATAATTCTTGGAAAAGAGGTATTTTATGACACTCTTGTGTCGAATTTTCACCAGTGGATTGATGCATTTACCTCCAGCTAATATAAATACAACAACATACTTTAAAGTCTGAGTTAATTCTTCTTTGCCTTGTCGGTACTTTCTTTTGAGCATATTACTAGAAATAACAAATCCAGGTGATTTTGACTGGTCCAAAACATGGATAATTTTTCAATTAACCAGACACCATTACAGAAGCCAACAAAAAACCACCTTTGCTGATGGTTAAGGATCCATTTTAGGAACAAATATCCCTGCGGTGTAGGAACATACAAATATGATACTACACGACACTTTATACCTGTGTAAGTATTTCTTTCTAGTCCCGTTGTGCTTCAGCTGTGACATTACAACCAAGAAAGTGAGTGGAATTGCTCTCTCATACCTTCTTCTGGAGAACTTAATCTAATTTCTCGGTCATGTGAGCCGATTGGCATTTACTCATGTTCTCCTTGGTTGCTATTCAAAGGAAAATTAACAAGAACCAACTTATAGTCATGGCTTCTTGGTGTGTGAAATTTCTCATTATGGAACAAGTTCTAATGCTGGAAGCACTTTTTTCAGCAAAGGGAGGCATGCATTTTTAATTTTTTCACTTTTTGTAAGAACTTGGACGACATAAAATTTCGAAGTCAATTCAGCTTATGAGGCTGTTCAACCTGGTTTGATGGAAGGCTTGCTTCTTGCCCTTCGTTCTCTCTTGCCTGGCTCTTCTCATATTACCTTATACTCTAAATAGGTTGCGGGTCGTTCCTCTGTTTGAAACTGTGAAGGACCTTAGAGAAGCTGGGTCAGTGATCAGGAAACTGTTATCAATTGACTGGTACAGGGAACACATTTTAAGAAATCATGGTGGCCACCAGGAGGTACATATTTTAGAATATATATTCAAGAACTAGTTAGATAACTTTCAGAAATATTAAGAATCTTTTAATTGATATCACAGGTAATGGTTGGATATTCTGACTCTGGTAAAGATGCTGGGCGCTTCACGGCTGCATGGGAACTCTACAAAGCACAAGAGGACGTTGTAGCTGCATGCAATGAATATGGCATTAAGGTTACCTTATTCCATGGACGTGGAGGGAGCATTGGTCGGGGTGGTGGCCCCACATATCTAGCTATTCAATCCCAGCCACCAGGTTCTGTCATGGTTAGTCATCCTATTCACATCTTGCAAGACATTAGTCAAGACTGAATAAATATAACATAAGGATCAAAATTGCATCCGCTCGATTCAAACCAAATAATCGTAAAATCTTTTGCAAGACATTAGTCAAGAATGAATATATATAACATAAGGATAAAAGTAAGTCTTGTTATGTGCCTGTATACCATTGTTTATTGACAAAATAAAACTCCCTTTTCTATTTGAGGGAGATCTTTCTGCCAGACATATTTGGGTGTAGTTGACCTGAAATGAAGCATTTTGTGAAATGGTGCTAGAATTCTGTATTGGATCCCATCTATGGTTGCCTATTTGATACACGGACATAGCATGAGTATTGTGAGGGAGAAGCTTTGTCTGTCTTGAGTCATAGCTGGACCTTAATCTGGCTGAGAGTCTGTTTGATTAAGCCAACGCACACAAGACAATTTTCAGCCAGATTGATTGAATGGTGATTTGAGCTCAACATAGCACAAGCTAAAACCATGCGAATCGGCCTATTCGCTCTCTGGAACATCTTGTTTTGAAGGTTCTGTACAATTCTGTTTGACATGAGATATATCATATGTCTTGTGTTAATACTTATAAATACAATTCATAAGCACTGTTTGTCTTCTCGGTCCAGAACTGCACTTGTACTCATGTAAACTTGGAAATGAGAAGTCTTACTGCACTTCTAGTTGGTTATTGTGTTTTTTTTATACATTTCGTGCAGTTATACACCACTCAATTAAATTGTTAGAATAATTAAATATTAAATCATGCCTTCATCTAATAGCTTAAGTTTTTGAAGAGTTGGTAGTGGTCCTACAAAATATCACATGGTATTAGAGCCCAAGTTACCAACAAGTCTGGACCTAATAGTCACGTGGGAGATATGGGTTGTTGTCGCTCCGACTCAGGCTTGATATGTGAGGGGAAGATTGTTGGGATTTATCCACATCTGTTGTGGAAGGGGTGGGTGGTAAGTTATATGTGTGAGGGAAAGCATCACTCTTTGAGCTAACTTTTTGGGTGAGAGGCCCAAGACCACCCAACATTGATATCAGAGCTGGAGGTCCTGAGTTCAAATTTTTACAGATGCCATTTGTCTTCACAATTAAATATTTCCACGCTTAGTCTTAGGCAAAAAGACTAAACTAAGTGTGAGGGGGAGTGTTCGAATAATTAAATATTACATTACGCCTTCATCTAATAGCTTAAGCTTTTAAACCAGTTGACAGCGGTTTCACAAAATCTAACATAAATAATATGATAGTTTTGAAGTTCTGTTAGTTTGTGCATTGATATAAAGTAAAGCTAGTTCTGTATCGAGTAGTCAAGAAGCATTCAGAACCATTTCTTAGGTACAACTATGGTGCTTGACAGGGTACACTTCGCTCAACTGAGCAAGGAGAGATGGTGCAGGCCAAATTTGGGCTGCCACAGACAGCGGTAAGGCAGCTGGAGATTTACACTACAGCTGTTCTCCTTGCTACTCTACGGCCTCCACTCTCTCCTAGAGAAGAAAAATGGCGTAACCTCATGGAGGAAATCTCGAAGATCAGTTGCCAGAGTTATCGCAATACCGTATATGAAAATCCCGAATTCCTTGCCTACTTTCATGAAGCTACACCACAGGCTGAACTCGGCTTCCTCAACATCGGAAGCCGTCCCACTCGGAGGAAGAGCTCAACGGGAATTGGACATCTACGTGCCATTCCGTGGGTGTTTGCATGGACTCAAACTAGATTTGTTCTTCCAGCCTGGCTAGGTGTCGGAGCAGGTTTAAGGGGTGTTTGTGATAAGGGACATACTGCAGAGTTACAAGAAATGTATAAAGAGTGGCCTTTCTTCCAGTCCACTGTTGACCTTATTGAGATGGTGTTAGGGAAGGCGGACATACCCATTGCCAAGCATTATGATGAAGTGCTTGTATCAGAGAGCCGGCGGGAGCTTGGGGCTGAACTAAGGAGGGAGCTCTTAACGACAGAGAAGTATGTCTTGGTAATCAGCGGGCACGAGAAACTATCTGAGAACAACCGGAGCTTAAGGAGGCTGATCGAGAGCAGGCTACCTTATTTAAATCCCATGAACATGTTGCAGGTGGAGATACTGAAGAGGTTAAGGCGTGACGATGACAACAATAAGCTCAGAGATGCATTACAAATCACCATCAATGGAATCGCTGCTGGCATGAGGAACACTGGCTAGAAAGTGTCCTGTCGGTGGTTCTACCGAATGAGCCTGCCTACTAATGGAAACTTTTTTAATCCCTAAGCCCGTCTTTTTGGAACACCATCTCTTTACTGTTTATAAGTGGTGTAATCAGAGATACACGGCGAGGACAATATGTGCGAGGACAATATGTTTGGTCGAACCATGTCACTAAGTTTATAGTAGAAAATGTTACGCTTGAATTGTGGGCATGTTTCATAAAGTATAGCCGAGAATGCTTTCTCATGCATTGTCAGGCCAATTGTACAGCCCACTAGATCTCACTGACGAGGCAAGCACATGCCTAACTGGTTGTAGCTTCTGGCTGAGCTAGCATTTCCTGCACGCGAAACCCTATTTCCTGCGTTTTATTTGATCCTCATTTCTAAATCTGCCCAAACGGTGGGGGCATTTGGGTGGCAAACGAACTTTAGTGGACGAATTATTTGATTTCTCTCAACTTCCTCCCTCAAGATTCTAAAATATCGTCCTTTTTTCTCACTTTCATATTGGAAAAGATTTGTTTGTCACCGTTGACACCAAAAAGTGATCTGGTCATCTTGACATGTGCCTAGCACGTGAATAAGGAAAACTTGTGAATGTCACGTGAGCAAGGATAAAGATGATCACGTGTATAGTATATGAGCGCTATCTTGCACATATTGATCTATTGATGGGCACAGGCGTCAACATGTGGCAATCGCTGACAGTATTCTTTCATGCCACGTGTCTAGTTGACGAAGTACGCTGACAGTATTCTTTCATGCCACGTGTCTAGTTGACGAAGTACATTGACAGACGGTTGATAACCACCAACATGGGCGCCTGTGGTGAGTTCTTTCACCATTCAAAGCTTGGAACTGTCAAGACTGCTAGCATTAAGGATGTGTGCTGTGGAGAGAACAGTTACCATTCAAAAATCCAGTCATGGAACAATCATCGATGACTACAAAACTGTCCCCGTGTGAAGAAGATAGTTATTCAAGAACGTGAATGAGTAAACTTTGCGGAAATAAAGGAGCAGATGAGGTTGATGGAAGTTACTTAAAGATGTAAAACTGCTGAGCATCATCTAGGAGTGGTTACTACACGGAAACGAAGGAGTATGGATGAGGTTGACGGAGGTTATTTGAAGAAGCATAACTGCTGAGCATCGTTGAGGAGTAGTTGCCACACCTTCACTATAAATACCACCTATGCAACAAAGAGCCCCTCGCACAAATCAAACAAAATGTTATCTTTAAAGTATTTTCAAACTTTTTATACAGTACTTTTAATTCATTAGTTGTAGCTTTTAGATTTGCGTCGTTGATTAAATTTCGGCGTGATATTCCGGTGTAGTTAGGCCTTGCCATCAATTAAATTCCGGCATAATCTATTTACATTTGTACTCATTGTATTTTCTGGGCTTTGTCATTAATTAAATTTCGGCACAATAATCCAAGTTCGTATCGTTTCTATCCGAGTGAAGTTGTTGATTCCATAATTTGCTTAGATACCTCTTGTCCGGAGTTGCCACAAAACCCAGTCTCCTGTTATTAAAAGCCGAAGAACTACTTTCGGCGAAAGATATTTTGTCACGGGAACAAAAATTCCGATGAAACAATCACTCAAATAAAGATTAGTAAATTCATCTAAGAGGTGGAAAATTCAAGACTTTGACAAATGTAAATTATTTCAAGATAAGAAAATTCGATAATTCATGAACTATTAAAAAGAGTTAGTAGCGTCATGAAAATGTTGGTAAGTGGCCAACAAGTTACCGAGAAATCAAATGACCAGTAACTTTACTTATCAATCAATTTTCACACTAACTCTTTTCGGAATCTGCAAGCATAGCCGAAGAAATTCGTTTTCTTAGAACGAAAAAGCAGAATTGTTCGCGTGCCTTCAAAATGAAACGTCAATAATATAAGATTCCACGTACGTGGAAATGTGAAAATATAGACCAATAGGGTCGAGATACATCATCTCCGCATCTAGCAAGCTGAGGGAACATGTCCAGATAGGGATAGGGATGTGATAGGCGAGTTGTTTGGCTGAAGAAAGAATCTGATACTACTTTCGCATGGTGAGCTAAGGGCGGTAGCATGTGCCATTGCCGTTCTTTCAAAAGATTGTGAGGATGGCTGTGCTGCGGTCATCCATTATTGTCTGCTAGACCCCCCTTGTCCACAGTTTCTTCTTTCAGTGAACAAAACAGTAGGACGGATTGACCCGCGTTGATCACACTTGGAGTTTCAAATCCGTTAACTCGGTTTGAATTATAGTTACTCAGCACCGCGAGAAAGCCCATGTTCCACGTTGGTATACAGGGCCGATGCAATCACATTGGTGAGTCGGCAGTCGGTAACTTCATACGAGGTAGGCACAAACCGGCGAGAGGTTGGCTCACGGGTCGCTCAAACTTTTGACCTTAGAAGAGTGCCTTAATTGGTTCATGTCACGGCATCGTTATCCTCAACTCTATCTATGTCGTAAAGAGAAAAAAAAATTTACAGTGGTGAAATTTCATGGTAGTTCTCAAGTCAAGCATATTTACCTTGGAGACTCTGAGGTATCGAGAGCAAGTTCGTTAAATGAAATGCTGCGTTGGAGACTCCAGAATCGATAGCGATTGCATCGTTACTGGAATTTAAAAAGCTCATAAGTATCTCTTATCCACATCTAGATCGTGTTACGATGCGTATATAGTTTGGTAAACAACTGTAAGAGAAGGGAAAATTTAAGGCGTAAGCAAAGGTTATACGGTACAGCTTTCCTTGTAATAATCTCACATAGAACCTGCTGCCATGTGAGGAAGGAAATTCCTTAGTAGAGAACTTAACAATCTGCGAAATCGAGCTTCCACGACGACAATAGGAAGAAGATGGAAAGAGGCAAACGAAAGGAAGTACTTAGAATACGTGACGGAATATGCTTGTGCTGACGGAAATTGGTAATGGGGATGAAAAGGTGGAGCTCAAGTGGGAAGAAAGTGCAGAGAAACCTGAATGGTGAAAGCCCCCATCAAGGGCTCTAACAGAAGTGTTAACTTGGCAAATGCAATCTTAACTATGATCTGCATTAAAGTAACGCAGTTCCTACATTTTTGCCTACTAAAAGAATAGGCCCATTTCTAAAGTTCCATTTGTCAAGCATGGAATTCTGTTCCGTAATTGATACATACGTACCATCAGTAGCAAATTTGAAATATCGACGGTAAGTATAAAGTGACCGGTAATCCGGTTAGCTGTTTGTAGGTTACCAATGAAATAATAATTTTACCATCCACAAAACAATAGTAGATGGACACTTGTATTTTTTTATTTTTATTTTACAAGTGGGGGTGTAACTATTTGTAAGTTACCTATGGAATAAAAATTTTAGCATCAACAATCCCCATAATAGATCACCACTTTGCCGCTATCACTTTCTTTTGAGCAGTAAATGTATAAGAAGGTTGGTAAGCTACCCGAACATTGGATGGTCATTGTTGTCAACATTATTGATAAATTATGTCAATATGCCTAACTAGGATGATGTAGATTGCACGGTTTTTACCATCGCTATTTAGAATTTAGGGAAAATTTCAATTAAGGACCCCAAGTGGGGTTAAAATCTCAAAAAAGGGTCCAAAGTAAACATAGTGTTAAATAAGGCATGAAGTGCCCAATTAGTTTCAAATAAGGATTTGAAGTGCCCAAAAGTCTCAAATAAGGATCTGGGTCACCAGCCGACTAAAACACCTGCCGGTCGGCAAGAATGTTATTGTTCCGGCACCGGAGTAGTAATTTTTAATTTTTTTATTATTATTTTCTTTTCTTTTTTTCTTTTCCTTTTCCTTTTCCTTTTCCTTTTCTTCTCTTCCCATTGAGGCTACCTCAAGCGGAGGCCACCCGACCTTAGGTGAGGCCGCCCTCGCTTGGGTTGGGCGAGGTTGGCCTTGCCAGTTGACTGCAAGGTCGAGCCTCGCTAGTGGCCGGTGGGGCCGAGCCCTCACTAGATTTGGCGAGGCTCGACCTCGCCCAGCAATGGTGAGGTTGAGCCTAGCCAGCGGGCGGCGAGGTCAAGCCCTCACCAGATTTGGCGAGGCTCGACCTCACTAGCAGCTGGCGAGGCCGACCTCACCTAGCCCAGGCGAGGGTGGCCCTTGCCCGACGCTGGTGAGGGGCCCCTCACTTGAGGTCGGGCGACCTCCGCCCGGCGGCTATGGCCAGTGGAGGAAGAGAAGAAAAAAAAAAGAAATGGAAAAGGAAAAAAAAAAAAAATAGAAAAGGAAAAATAGAAAGAAAATAATAATAAAAAAATTAAAAAGTTATTGTTCCGGTACCAAAACAGTAACATTCTCGCCGGCCGGCAGGTATTTTGGCCGGCCAGCCACCCAGGTCCTTATTTGAGACTTTTTGGGCACTTCGAGTCTTTATTTGAGACTGATTGAGCACTTCATGCCCTTATTTGACACTATATTTACTTTGGACCCTTTTTTGAGAATTTGACCCCACTTGGGATCCTTAATTGAAATTTTTCCTAGAATTTATGAAAGGTGTGACAAATTTCCTACGGAACTGTTCCGTTTGGGCCAAGCAGAATTTTAGACACGTCTGAAGAATGAAATCCCATTTTAAAAGGCTACGAAACAGTAGAGTCCCAAAGGCCATCATGCAGCTCTTTTTCACACCATCAGTTAATCTAGTAAAGTTACTATAAGGTCCAATGATGGTTCGAAAAACAAATTACGTGATCATCTTTGGATGGGTAACACGTGTACCTAAATCTATACCACACATCACATGCTCTAATCCCGAACTTAAGTGGTTTCTCGAAGAGCAAATTAACAAGCCATGTATCAGGTCAAGATTAGATTTGAATTTGAGCCATGTCATTGGAAGGCTCAATGCATGCACTGCTAAACATATATTTCAGCTTTGCAGGTATATGTCTATCAAATGATTCCCAAGCGAAATATCTCTTCCTTTTTCACCGTTTTGAGAGATAGATGCCTGAAAATTGACAGGCCATAAAGGAGTTGTGCCTTAAAAATGCTGCACCACAACGAGCATATTTTCTCACTCATGGTGTCGGGAAAAATATGCTTAAGCAAAGCATCTGATACAAGCTTCTCTCTGAAAGATCTCTCCAGTCTCCATTGTTATTCTCCAGCTCAGTTGCACTTGATTCTGATATTCCATGCCATTGTTGATGCAATCGATCAACTATAAATAAAGGGTTACTGGAAGAGCTACCCTTGAGGCCAGCAAGATATCATCCTCTTTCGCTCACAAGAGAAAGAAGCCCTAGAAGAAGATATGGCATCCCTCAAGGCTGAGAAACCTGCTGGCTCTCAATTGCCTGGCCAGGCCAAGCAAGAGCCTCCCAAACAAAGCGGCAGCGCCCCGAAAGCCCCGGCGACGAAGCCTGCCCCCAAGAAGGCCGAGCCGAAGCCGGCTCAGCCTAGGAAGAAGGTATAACGTGACACCCTTTTTTTTCTCATTCAAATTTAAATGGAATATAGATTCAAAGTATGGATATTTTGTTAAAATTTGCAAACTGAAAGATTAAATGTCATTTATCGTAACTTTCTTAAACAAGTGTTGTCAGGCAACCGGTGGCAAGAAATAGAAGATCGCGTTGCGGTTTTTGTCGTGCCGGAGACTCTGTCGTGAAGCTTACACTCATGGAAGGGCCTCTCTAATAAGTGTGTGTCTTTGATGAATACGGTGTTGTACTTTAGCTTTTGAATTTCGACCATGTCCTCCCTCCGTTTCAGCTCGCCGTGATGAATAAAAGATAAGTATTGAAAGAAACAGATCTTGTCATATTCTTTTTTTTTGTTGGTTGCTACGAACTTTGAACGAAATCGAGAGTGCTCAGCGATCAAACTTGGGTAGGCTGATCCCAGCTAGAGCGACTTCCCTATTTTCTTTCTCGGGTCTTAAACTGGCCAATATTAATTGTCCAAAAAGTCTTCAAGCTATTGTACGGCAGCTATTTCGGTCATAAACCTTTCGATTATATCAATTTAGTTATGAACTTTTTGATGATTACCAACGTAATCCTTCCAATTAATCTTAGCCGGAAATTGATTATGTGGACACCAGCCATCTCACATGACATGGTCGGCGTTGAATGTGGCATGTTCGACGTTGACATGAATAAATTTTGTAATTTTTTTTTTTTCATTTTTTCAAATTTTCTGAAATTTTCATTAATTTTTTTCTTTTCTTTTCTTGTGGGGCTAAGGCTTGGTGGCCCTCTCTGGCCACTAGGTGAGGGCCCCACTGGCCCTTAACAGGAAAAGAAGAAAAGAAAAATAAAATGCAAATAATTTGTAAAAGCTGTTCACGTCAACGCATACCATGACACGTAAGATGATCGGCGTCTGACTCATTGATTTCTGGCCAAAATTGGTTGGAATGACTATATTGACAAACCGTCAAAGGGGTCGCCAAATAATAAGTTTAGGACTTTTTGAACAATTTAGTTTTCACCTCTCCTATATGTCTATCCTCTTGTACCAGTGGATGACTCTTACATATCTCAAACTAGCACGATGCTTTTTAAAGTCGTGATGGCACATGGCGATCCGCGACCTGAGCGGAAAATATCCTACTGGCGATGGCTCGCATAGAGCTGCCTCACAAAACAATATGGGATTCATATTTTGCGTATGATGCCCACTCGGTCGAAAGTTAGACGAGCGAATTTCGTGCATATACATATCAATAGAACATCTCACCATTGATCTTAAATATATACAGTACGATTTATGTGGAATAATCCCAAATTGAACAATTATATGAACTTGTTAACCGCGTGGAAGATATTTAAAAACGTAATATATGATACAATATGCAACGGCAGATTATCAATTCGAGAAAAGAAATTAGGCTTCTTGATGATCAACAATGATCAACAACACCCCTAACAAAAACATTTTATAAGAAAATTGATAACGTTAATAACATGTTTGAAAAAAATCTACTGATCCTACGCATGATCAGTAGAGAATGTAACTGTTTTATGCTTGTAGTGTACTTATCACGTCAATCTTGCCCTTCTAACTTTGATTTGTGCAGCCAAAATTAATGGACTTTTATGACAATAATAACGAAATGGATGTACATTAATCTAGAGCCAATAGGCAATAGGCTTCGTTATAATTAATAATCATAGCCTATTAGTACTTTTACAATTAATTAAGATAAAAAAATTTTATTTTCTTAAATCTAAGTTAAAATGCCTTACCAATAAAATGTTGCTTTAGATGGTATTGGAGTCGGCTCGTCTTCTTATGCTTTTGGGTTCAAGTTTTGTTTGGGACACTTCAGGATCAAAATCCGAAAGTTAGCACGGACAAAACTAGACTGCTAAATAAAATACAATAAGAGCTGGAATGCCTTCATTTGCATATATCTATAGACTATGACAATCCACAAGTAGTCAGAAACCCAGCTTATAAGCAGATTCAAATTTTAGATTTTCCGAAATAAATAGCTCTAGGCTGTGTCTTTATTATGATTTGATGCAAAAATATCCAAAACTCGACAGTTTGGTGGTTTGAAGCTACTATAAAAAGTAGACACCATATGTAAAAAGGAAAGACAGAACAACTTCAAACGCTATTTCTATCGGAATCATTTATTTGTCACATTGCCTGCTTCAGCCTTGTTCCTCCAATGAGCAGTCAGCTGCAAAAACTGGTAATTGTAAAGCACCATAAACGTAATTTAGTTCTCTTATGATGCGTTCGTTTAGCAGAAAATGAGTAATTTAGAAAAAATTTTCCAAAACATAATCGCTTGTATTGCTTACAAAAATAAACGAATGGAAAATTTTTTCATTATCCACGAAAATAATTGGCCATAGATTATTATCGATGATGAAAATAGTTTCCATTGACTAATTTTTCTAAATGATATAAGCAATCATTTTTCGAAAAATATTTTCTAAATTACTCATTTTCCGCGAAATGAACGCACCCTTAATATGAAAAGCAGAGGAAAAAAAATGCAAACTTCATCGACAAAGAGAGCACCATAAAGCCACATGCAATTTCATTACAAATACTTCGTATCTGTGGTGTACAAGTGCATTTTACATCAAAAGCAGTTGCAGGAAGTATGCAGTTCAAGGGATCTTCCTTGGAGATCTGAAGAAAGAGACCAAAATTTAAATAGCTAAACAATGACAGTAAAAAGTAGAAGGAGAGGGACTTAGAATAGGGTATTATTCACAGTAACCTAAGCTCTAAATATAATTACCCCAAAAGGTCGGTTGTCTTTGAGCTACCTAATGGCAACATTACAGTTCAAAATGGACTGACGACGTGCCAACTTCAACATACACTCAGGTACCATCCGACGTCTAGGAGGAGCTACCGCATCCTTGGCGAGAGCCTCTGTATCACCAGCATGTACGTAGCCCACCAAATCTTCCAACATATCATCTTTGCCACCCCTCATAGGGTCCTGGAAAGTCATTTAGGATAAGCTTAAACCCAAATTAAGTAAATGGAGACTCATCGTATATGCCAAAATAAACTAATGAAATTATCAGTATTTTTTTGAAGTTATAACAAATCAGGCAGTTATTGAACATCTGCCTAAATCGAGTCAATTATTGGGTAGGAAATTCAATAAGACAGTCCAACGAAGGATCATAAATGGCGAAC
Organism: Syzygium grande; assembly: GCA_024733475.1. Lineage (NCBI taxonomy): Eukaryota > Viridiplantae > Streptophyta > Magnoliopsida > Myrtales > Myrtaceae > Syzygium > Syzygium grande. The sequence continues at coordinate 35,754,689 of JAMXDD010000007.1, forward strand.
TGATTTCAGGAGAATGAAGCATTTAAAGTAGGTGGAAAAACTCCATTTACTTGAATCAGTGACAAGTGCAGAACTAACTTGGGATATATATGAATCGGATCAGAGGACCATCGCCATGCTTAATGCATGAAACTTGAAAGATCCATTGGATGAAATGAGTAAGAGAAGGAAGTTACTAATTCTGTCCTCCTTCCATAGACACAACTCAAGTGGAAAAGAAGTAAAGAAGACATCAAAATGTCCTTAGCATCTCCTAACCTGGAGAAATAAATCAGTGTGGGTTTTCCCTTTGTATAATATTGATTCTGCTTTCACTCCAGCTCCGTGAAGAGTCTCTGCAAAATTTTTACTGTGAAAAAAATAAGTCAGAGGAAGCTATGTCGAAACAATACTGACATACAAACATCATCCTGCTAGGAATGGCAGCCTCGAGAATAAATACTTACTCATCTTTGACACAATCAAGCAACAATTACATAGTATATCCACATGGGATATCATTGCTGATGAAACATCATTGTCAGTCAAGAGACATGCACAATTTGCAACAAGTCTGCAACAACATGCATGGTTTACCAACCAGAATTGTGGTGAACAGATCATTGTCTTATAATATACTTATCTTGGTTACAGTTAAATGTCATGATTATTAGCACTTCACGATTTCAAAAAGTAGCGTTTGTCACAACATGGCAGGCTCTTTACAGCACCTACTAGGCCATCCAATTCAGTTTAGGCAAGTAGCATTGATGATTCAATCTAAGGATTTATCCTTCATTAGACAATACATCCCGTAAGAAACACAAACCTGGCATCTGAAGGAATAGAATAATCTGCAGTGCCGTGAAACAAACGAACAGGAGGCAAACGAGAGACAGCAATTCTTATGTTCGGGTCCTGGGCCACTAAATCCGGAGAAAATCGTCGCAATGATTGTTCACCCTCCATAATGCTTTGAAAACAAGGAAAACGAAACACCTCAGATCCTTCAATTTGATGGAATCAACTGCTGTATCGAGTTCTTAGAAAAACAAAGATATGCACTGGGAAATGGAGGGTACCCCAGGAAGATCGAGCGGTACAGGCCACGACTGTGAAAGTAATCAACCAGTTCTAACAAATTGTACCTGTTCACAGAAATGTATGTAAGATGATTACAGGTGATTATAGTTGCACCTAAAAATTGCCCAACAATCAGAATGCAACCAGTAGGACTCTCAAAACAAAGCCGCAATGGATCAGAATATTCATGAACCCTAACTTGTAGAGGTTGAAATTTCAAAACAAATCAGATCACTGAATTTCTATGTGAAGTTGATCCCGGATATTAGCTTTGCTGTTAGATGATACAATTTGAGCAATGAGATAACCATGCAATTGAATTGAAATAGAATTATAAACCATAAGATCTGAACCACAGGTACACAAGAATGGGGAGCATAAACCAATAACGCTGTTGGCTCACTACTGACGAAACCGTTAGTTTCAATACCGAAACTGAATGATTAAGGAAAACTTAATCTAAATTTTGATTCTTGTCACTGTCATATATGCATGAACTACCAAGCTGAATTTGATGTGGGAAGTTCAAGACTAGCTCTTCAAAGATCATTCTTTGAGGACAACATTCTGTGACATGGCCAAAATAATATATCAAGTACAACAGGAGATTTAATTTAAAGAGAATCCAAAAGGGGAAAACCTCCTTTAAATCGACTCCCAGTTAACAAATTGTCATTTGGTTTCTATAACTTGTGAAACACAGGCCAGGCATTCCCAAATCATGGTTAACAGTTGTAGTCTGTAATACGTTGAGACTTCACATCTGCGAGAAAATAAATACTACATGACAAATTAAGAAATACAGTATATACCAGAAAATGGGTCTGTCAGTCATACTGTTAACTAACTTAATGTGCTAATGCAGGTAGGATTCCGCAGAAGACCGGTAAAAAGTCTCTCATGAGATGGTCCAAGATCAATCAGACCCATTTTCACTACTCAACGACGACCATATAATTCTCAAATGACAGTTATGAAAATAGAGTTCACTGGAAGATGTCAAGAGATATTTACCCTCCGGATAAACCAAAGTACGCTTTAATCTGAGACACACTCCAAGAAGTGCTCTCTCCTTCACCACACTCTTTAATTGCTTGCTCCAAGAGTGCGCAAGCAGCAATATGTGCCCCAGCTGACTGTCCCATCAAATAAACTCTACCAAAAGAAAGCATGCGCTGTCATCATGACTATAAAAGTTCGATGCCATGTCCAGTCAGATGCTGGCAAATGAACATGAACTGACAGTGACTTAACTCTCTTATGACTTCAAGAGATCTTTTACCTGTTTGGATCGCCTCCATACTCAGCTATATGGTTGCACACGAAAGAAATACCCTGGGAAGCATCCTTAACCATATCGCCAATGGTAACTTGGGGAAAGTTTCTGCAAGCAGCCGCCATTGAACAACTTGAGGATTTCGCTATTCAACATTTTGCTGATCAATGAATTTTTTGCAAAAAAAAATGTTGCAAAATCAGAATATTTATTACTATTTTCAACAATGCCATGCTCCTCTAGCAGTTCTAGCAAACCTTTGCCTATCGATGTACATCCGGTGCTTTTAAAAAGGTAAGCATGGAATGAGAACTGTAAAAAGTAATCAGATTTTTCAACTTCTCTTTGCCAAGAAAGTGTTCATAAACTAACTATACTAGCTCCTTGTCCTAAGTTTTGACTCACTACAATCATGTAAACTCAACAAGTTTCTGCAGAAATTGCATTCTATGTAAACCTGTAATCAATGCAGGCCACCATGATGTCTCTTTCTGACAATTGTTGTCCTAAAAGAGATCCCCATGCTTTGTAGCTGCATGAAGAGAAAATTGCAGTAGAATGTTATATCTAAACCACAGCAAATGAGACAGAAACTTTGTTTTCCTTCTTCATCCATGAATTCTGTCAAGGGACCAAAAATATTATCATAAAAGATCTTTGTCAAGGGACCAACAATATTATCCTAAGAGATCTTTCATGCAAAAATATTAGCAAATGTTGCAGTTCTGCCATCACAGCTTCGTCAAGGATATCCTTTCTCAACCAAAGAATTCACTCTCGCATTTTACTCCACTGATACATTGAGGAACACTCACCCAATTATCCAGGCTCCACCAGTTATAAATGCAACCACTGGCTTTGGCCCATCCATGTTTTTCGGTAGATATAAATCGAGCCTGCACTAAAATATAACTTCCAGTCATTAATAGATAATCCACGGAAGCACAAAGGGTGCATTTATTTAGTGCGTCTGACATAACAGTCAAGTTTGATGTTACCTATTTCGGGGTAGATCACCATAAACTATTCCTCTGCGTACCTGACTAGAGAAGAAATAGTAATACCCAACTGCCAAAAAATAGAACATTGGTCATAGGCTTACCACATGTTAACACTAGCAGTATAAGCTGTAAGTAGGCAATTAATATTGGAATGGCTCAGCAAGATAACATAGAAAAGTACAGACCTTGGACAAAACCAGGCATTAGTAACAAGGAATAACAGCCAAGAGCAAGAAATCTTGTAATCCATCTGTAGCCTACCCTGAATAAGAATTAAATGATCGGGCAACATCAAGAAGTTGAGATGGAAATGCATAAGAACCTTGTACTTCACGTTTAAAAGGAAATGAAATTCCTAGATGATTTCAGCTTTTAGCTGAAAAACAAAGAAATAGAATGCATCACGCCTCTTCTATGCAACAAATAATGAACTTCACTTCCCACTACTCATTTCATTTTTTTTGCCAAAGCTTTTCCAGGTGCATCAGGTAGCATCCAATCTCCATTTCCTCCTCACACAGTCCTAGCAATTTAATTACATAACCATCTGGCCGATCGTTCATGCGGCAATTTTTCTGATTGTCTCGTGGCCAAGTGCCTACGCTACAAAAGCGCCACTAAATGCTGAGGTTCCAAACACCCAGATATTTCCAGATAGTGTTTCCTAATGCTGAAGAATCAACTTCCACTCACTTAACAGTGGTCAGAAATTATGTAGAAGGACAGTGAATGGGGTAAGAAGCGACAACTTCTACATCAAATCTGCGTTCACTAGCAAAGAGCTAACTCAAAATCCAATCTAATCCTACTTAGCAACCATGATCATGACACCATTCTCAAAAGGCTGCTTGTCGTTTACAGCACAAAAAAAGAAAAGCTAATCTTTAACGTGACTTTCTAGTTCGACTCCTGCCCCATAGGTAGGCAGTAATGTCAATTGATTCTTCTTGCATAACACCTATGACCAATATCCCACATTTGAAGTTCAATTACCTTAGGGCACTTTACTGCACCCCAACTCAAGGACTCGATGACTTTCTCATTGGAAAAGGAAAATCACCAGTAATTTCCACTGCCTATCTAGATGACATGCATTTTCCAAATTCACGATTTTCCTCATGACCTCTTGAATGTGGCTCAACCAGACTTTTGCCCGCCCCACCCACATCCACCCACAACCCCCGCGTCAATTGAAAAATCAATCAGGTAAGCGGATCAAAGCATGAACCATGGCACTCGTTTCGTCGCGATCATGAGAAAATTAGAAAATTACCGTGCTACAAAAGGAAAGTTGCAACAAATATGAGGGAAAAAATATGAACTCAACGAGGAAATTACCACCCATGAAAGATCGCAGTCAAGTAACCATGCCATGGGGCTTAGTAAGCTGATAACATTACGAGTTCAGCATCTGTTGTGCAGGGTACGACCGTCGATTGAAAAAGGAAGAAAAAAAAGAAGAAATTGCGATCACCAAATGAATAAACGGCCACATTACCCGAGATATCTCAAGAGCTTCAAGCCGAGGCGCGTCAGCACGAACGTGTCGGAAGCCGCATCCGCGACCTCGCGCCCCAGCGGCTGGTGCCGGCCGTTGTCGGACATCGACGAGAGGGAGTTCTCGCTGGCGGACCGCCGCCGCCGCTGCTGGTAGAACCCGGATGGGGGGGCGGCGGCGGCGGGGGGCACGGTGGGGGCGTAGCTGGAGGCCCTGGAGAGAAGGGGCCTGACGGTGGCGGCCTTCTCGTCGTCGAAGGGGGAGGAGATGAGGAGGAGGTTCGCCATCGGGTCGTCGCCGGGGCCGGCGCCGCCGTCCTTGGAGGGCGGCGGGGAGGCGAGGGAGGAGGCGGGGTCGAAGGAAGGGGGGCCATGGCGGGAGGATGGGTTGGTGATGGGCAGGAGTGGGGACGGCATTGCGATGGGAGGTGAGCTGTGGATTCGCTGTCAGAGGCGGGGGGGATCCGAATTGGGTTGGTTTCGGTTGACCCCCCCGGAGAATGTTGAGGGGGGGTCGAAGCGCTGGCGGAGGGATCGATCGAAGATGATGTAGTAGCTCGTCTCTGTTCCAGCAGAAGCAGAGGAAACAGAGGAGAGACAGAGACGGAGACAGAGAGAGAGAGAGAGAGAGAGAGAGAGGAATCAACGGGGAACCGGAAGTGTTAAAGTCTGATTTGGAGGCTGCCGTGGTGCTGCTGGTTTTACTTCCCACTTTCTGGCGAAACTGGTCTCTGTCTCGTTTTGAACGCATCTCTCCTAAGAACAAATGGACATATACGCTCCTGTTGTTTGTCGCTCAGACACTTTAGATGAGAAAAATATTCATTTTTGTGTTTTTTAAGATGGTAAGACAAGAGATAGCTTAGTGTGTCGGAAACTATGGGGTATTGCCGATTAGTTACTTAACAGGTGTTTCTGAGGAGTTTGTTAATGAAATCGCATGCTTATAATAGCGTGATCTCAAAATACCAAGCTCCATACAACACAGAAAGACCGATGTATTGAAATCGCAAATTTTCCTTTAGAATGCTTTATAAGTGTCGATTGGTACTTGTAAAACATTGTTGATTGTATGAAACGGGAAAAATAATGCTTTGAAAATAAGTTTTGCCTCTCCAATTTTTGCCCTCGAATGCTTTAACAAGGGTGCATGCAAAAGCCATATTAATGTAAACCGGCTTTCGATATCAAGGTATTTTCCGTCCCCATATAAAGTTCAACGATCAAATTGTCGGATTTATTGAACTATTGCATTGCCAGCGTGATCGGTTTAGCAACTGCTCTCGCTTAGTTGTGGATCTCTATGTTCGTATGTACAGAATTTACCCAGTCGATGTGTCCCCATTTAATCTATCTCGACAACTTCTCTAGTTTAGTTGTGTATCTCTATGTTCATATGTACAACATTTAACATATCGACGTGTCCTTTTTTTTATCTATCTATATTTATGATTGTCAGGCCTATTCGCTGCCCTTCTCGAGGTCATACAGGTTTATGAACTGTTGTAAATATTTTACCGAATAGGTTGCACTTAGAGGAGCTACTATGTTTATAAAGGTACTCATGCACGCTTCCGCAAAAACATCAGTGAAGGCATCAACGGGAAAATTGTCCAAAAAGCTCTAGACTTATTACAATTTTGCCAATATAGTCATGAACCTTTTAATTTTGTCAATTGAGTCTTAAATATTTTTATGTTTTATAAATTGAGTAAATTTGATCAATTTTAGTCGAAAATCCTGATGTGGATGTCAGCCATTTAATGTGATACGATCGACACTGACATAGATAATTTTTAATAATATTTAAAATTTTAAAATTTTTTGAATTTTTATTTTCTTTCTTTCTTCTTCTTCTTCTTTTTTTCTTCCAAGCCCTGGCGAGGGTTGCTGGCCAACCCTTGTCGTTACAGGCAAGGTCGGCCGACCCTCGCTAGTCATAGGAGAGGGTTGGCCGACCCTCGCCAACAGCAAGCGAGGGCTTCATGGCCTTTCCCAGTGGCTGACGTGGGTTGACCGGCCCTCGCCGGACTTGATAAAAAAAGGAAAAGTAAGAAAGAAAAAGAAAAAAGAAACGAAAAGAAAAGAAGAAAAAAAAATTCAAAATCATAAAAAATCAATTTCTAAGTAAAATTTATAAACAATTTGTCTGCGTTATTGCATGCCGTCCTACTTGGCACTACTGGCATCTATATTAGTGATTTTCAGTTAAAATTGGCTAGATGAACTCAATTGGCAAAACGTGAAAATGTTTATAACTCAATTAACAAAATTGAAAGGTTTATGATTAAATTAACAAAATTGTAATAGATTTGGGACTATTTGAATAATTTTTCCAGGCATCGATTTATCCTCACAAATTGTTATGATGGGTCTCGGGTTTGCGAGTTATTGTAGGCTTGATAGTCAATGTGATCTTCTCACGTTAGGTAGTAAATATTCAAATGTGTACACGTGATAGCTTTACCTTTGAATTACTCTTTAAGCAGGTCACCCTTGTGTAGCCTACCAAATCCTGTTGACTTTCCCACCATGACCTTCATTAAATTACTTGGACTTTCTTGAATTCCGGCTTGCTCGAGTCTTTGTTTTTCTATCCTCTGTGCATTGCACGATCCAAAAGGAGTCGGGCTTGCCCTTGATGGTATCATCCTCAACCTCAGATCCATGTGAAGCAAAGCGAGGAAGGCTTTTTGAACTTGCGGCAACGATTTGATGATTTAGATTTGGCGCAACAAGGCAATCTGATCTTCTACTTCTGGACTTAGGCAGAATATAAGAACCAGCAGAATAATGTTAGAAATTAGCACCCACATGATGATGCATGAAATCTCCGGCCAATCTCCGATGACACCGAGCTCATCCGGCTGCCGTGGATGGCCGGACACCTCGCCGCCATGCGCGTGTGATAACTTGACTCTTGGCTAACAATTTCATTATTTTTAACCACATTTCATCATCTTTCTCATAAAAACTGACTTAAGTATCGGAGGGTCCTCACAATAGAAATCAAAGATGACTTCCTCCCTCCCTCTTAGGTGTGCACATCCACGGCAATTGGAGGAGCTTGGTGTCGTCGAAGATCAGCCAGAGATTTTGTCCATCATCAACAACCCATTTGATTAATCATCTGAAGTCATGTAATATCGATTTTTGATAGGCATCACTTTGGCTTTTGTAATCTCACAGTTTTTACAGTTTCGATGCTTACATTATTGCAACTCCTTACCGACAGATGCTCAAGATGACCTTACCAGAGAATGGATTAAGTGTTACAGCCCGGATACGTCTTTCGGGCCAAAAGGCATTGGAGACGGCCCAATGATCAGGCCAAGCCCACTTAAGTCTTGGAGCCACAAAGCCCGGCCCATCAAGTGCTACTAGAAAGCACTCATGAGTAGACACGAGCATTTACGACGGCCAACCAGCCCATGACCATCATGCCATGGTCCGATTTCTTCCTTAACCATGCGAGCTTTAAAAGCGGTGCTTCGAGGTATCGGGATGAAGTGCGAGAATTACAGAAGGGATGATACAATTGGGTCATGGGATCGGCGCTATGATGCCTGTATTTGGAGTTCACTGGGCCAGTAATCATCTTTCTTTTTGCCTGCTCGGCTTATATCGAAATCGAGTATTATCGCATAATGAACATTACTTATTACGGACCAACGCCAGGTCGTTGAAGAGCCTAATTATTGCTCGTGCTCGTAATAATTGGAGTTTGAAAGGGTTCCCCTTTCCGCAAAGATCAAAAGCAAAATTAAAGGGTCAAAAAGGAAAAGAAGGTTAACTTTTACATTGTAGCCCATGCTACGCTTCTCCAATGTGTAATTGCTACTAATTTTGTTTGACACTCGTCATGTCGTCACGCTTGAGAAATTGCGTCTCGTTCACGAAGAGGCCAAGATAATATTGCCCAGCCAAAAGACAACATTGATACCGAATGGATAGACAATGGCTGATTTTATTGAACACAATAGAACTCGACTCCACCTTGTTGTGTAAAACCTGCTTTACCATCGCTGCAGAAGTTTACGTGAGAATACATATACATACGATTAGTTCCTGAACTTTAACTCAATATGTAATGTCGTCCATAAACTTTTAATATGTCCAGTGTGATCTTTGAACTTTTTCTTAACGTGCAATGTCATCCCTAAGCTTTTTATTTGTATAATGTGATCCATGAACTTTTGATACGTATTCAATCTAGTCCATATCGACCAAAAAAATCTAGTTCTTGAATTATATGAAAATATTTAATATTGTTCTTGAATTTAAATTAATGAAAGGACAATATTGTATATTTTCATATAGTTCATGGACTAAATTAAATATGTACTAAAAGTTTAGAGTTCACATTGAACAAGTTAAAAATTTAGAAACGATATTGCACATTGGGTAAAAGTTCAGGGACCGCATTAAAAAAATAAAAATTTCAGAAATAATATTACATTTCGAGCTAAAGTTTAAAAAAAAAAAGATACCAAGAAGAAAGTAAAAAGCTGCAATGATTGCGGCAAAGTTCGATTCATCCCTGTCTTTTTCCCCGCACGATTGATTTTGTTTGTTTATCTTTTTATTATTTTTTTCGCCATCGTGGGAGCAAAAGTAGCGGGGGGAGATCATATGGGTGTTAGAGATCATAAAGATCATTGACCAGTTTGTTTTGTCTACTAGCTTAGACCCAAAAGGAAGAATTGCCGATTTTAAGAAAGTTTCGCACCTATCGCATCAAATGCTTGATCTTGCGAGGGATACAACGTTCAAATCATCCAAGTTACTTGTAATTGCGTTCATTTTGATCCTGAAAGAATTTGGACAAAATTTGAATCACAAATTAAGGGTGATTGTTCATTTTAAAATAAGAACTTCAAATTCTCAGAAAGTTTAGTTCAAATTGGATCAAATGTTCAATCTTATTAGGTTTAGAACTTTCTAATCATTTAATTTACTTATAATTTATTCAATTTTGATTCTAAAAGAACTTCAAATTTAAAGCACAAATTAAAAGTCGCGATTCGTTTGGATTGCACTCGACCTTTTTCAAAAACTCAATGACGCAAGCCAAAATCATAATCTCATTATTGTTGCCACAAAGATCAGTTCATCAGTGTCTTTTCCCCGCGCTGAGTGATTTTTTTTGTCTATTTTTTAAATTTTCCCATAACTTTTTTGGGGGCAAAAAGAGTTGGAAAGATCAAATGGGGATTGAGAACATTATAAAGATCATTGACCAAAGTGTTTTTTCTGCTGGCTTGGACCGTCTGACTCCACTTTCTCTCATTTTTCTTATATTACTTTCGGGAGTTTTCCTTTCTGGTTCAATAAGATAACTTAATTTATTGTAATTTAATCGATTCAACTATGCAATAGCACCATCGTCGAAAAAAGGGAGGAACAAAAACCATGCAATATTAACAAAAAATTGCGCCCTCGTTCTTGCTAAATGTGAAATTCTCTAGTGTGTCAGAAACATGCTTTGGTTCGGGTTTAAGCCAACTCAACACCTATTTTCTGAAATTTTCCCCTAAAAAGCAGATGCTCATGAAAAAATTTAAGTGAATTTGAATATCGTTATCTGAATTACGAGGATTTAGGATGTCCAATATCCAGTATGTCGAGGTGCACTTGTGAGAGTGTTAGGTAAAAAAAAAGCCTCTCATCAAAGATGCGATTTAAGGTCGAGCAATTGTTGTATCAGGGTTGGCTCATCATTCGTCTGCTTAAGTTTTTTTGATGAAGGTCAGTCCAACTGATTATATTGAGTAGGCTTGGATTTGGAGTCTTACTAAGAGATCTTCTAGGACGAAGGTATAAGCTAAAAATAAAAAAATTAAAAGTGAAAATCAAGCCAAACACTCCATCAATTTCATGAGCTACGCCAAGTTGAAGTTCATGCAACCAACAATCATTTCGGAGAAAAGTTTAGGTTTATCAATTAAAGAGAAGCATCGCAACAAGGCATTTGGAATTCTCAAAAAGAGAATTATATATTGGCCCGCTAAAAGAAACAGAAACTATACATTAGATCCCGTATGAGCTTGAGAAGAGCTGATATATGCCTAGCAAGCAAAAAGAAACCGAGAGAGTCTTTGTACTATTTCAATAAAATGTGTTCATATTTGTCGGTCATAATTTTGTCGGGTTTCCATCGTCGCATCCGAATCGAGATTCTCTACAAGTGGTTAAGAGCTTTTCATTATTACTAGCTTAAGTAGTAATTCTCGCCATTACTTGTTGCCTTTAATTTCTTCAAGTAAGTCCAACTCCCAACCAACCAACTTTACTGTTACGAGATTTTGTGGGACCACAGCTTAAAGTTTTGGCTGGACTTTGCTTTCTTTGTGTTTTGTAGGAGCAAAAAAATTTTGTAATAGTGATCATCCGCCTGCGTGGCGTTGCTGGAGCGCACACTCTTCTTTTCGCAAAAGGTTGAGTGTTCGAATCTCGAGCATCGTAGGGTGACTTAACTAGTGGCACGTGTGTGGTGGCTAGCACGTGTCACCCCCAGGATTTACTCCCCGACTGTCGGCCGTGCGGGGATTCCCTAAGTTATAAAAAAAAATTGTAATAGTGTGTTTGTACTATTTCAATATGTTGAAAATTTGGATTGTGTCGAAACATGATTTTGGTATCGATAATAGTTTTGGTTAGTGATGTGCAAGTGTATATATGTATGGTCTAGTTGATGTAGAGGAAAGGACGAGGATAGGTTATATGCAAATATAGTTGGAGAAGGTGTTGGTATAGGAGGTACATGATATGGAGTTTATTTTAATGCTCCCTTCTTGATTCATTTTCATGATATTCCTAGCATGCTTTGTATCATATCAAACTTGGCTGGAAATTCTTCTTATGATGTCCCATGTCTTTTCATGGCGGAATACATTTTAAACAGATGTCCAGCTAAAGCAGTGTAAAATAAAACTCTAGTCAAAGCATGGAGTGGACGAAAGCCTTCGGCAAAGCATCTCAAGGTTTTTGGTTGCATATGCTAACGTCCACATCCTTGCTCAGAAAAGGAGCAAGCTTGATGAGAAGATAGAAAAAGGTATCTTCCTCGACTACAATGACCAATCAAAAGGCTATCGGGTCTACAACATAAGAACTAAGAAGCTCATGATCAATCGAGACGTCGAGTTCGATTAGAATGCTGCCTGGAATTGGGAGAACGAGAAGATCAAGAAGAGGTGTGTCACCTTACCAGACATATTACTAGTACAAGAGGAGACAACATCACAAGAAGAAGCTGAAGTGTTGGATTCCACCACTCACGACGTAACACCACCATCCTCTTCAAGATTGATGCAGGAAGAATCTACCCCAGAGACTCCAATAATGAGGGTAAAATCCCTCAGAAGAATTAATGACTGATGCAACTTTGCTACCTTAGAACCAGAAAACTATCAAGAGGCGTCCAAAGAAGTTTGGATAAAAGCCATGGAGGAAGAGATCAAGATGATCGAGAAAAATGAAACTTGGGAGACACTACAAGAAGAATTCAAGGCACTAAAAAGGTACACACTATTCAACCGTAGACCAACAATAGAAAAAGCTACTCCTCTCCCACATGTACTGCACAATTCCAAATAAACTCTTTCTTCCTTTCTCGTGCTTCTATCATCCCTTGCCTAATATTGCCCTATGTTTCACACACGCTTCTACAAAATTGCTACACAATAAAATGTGTTTATATTTGTCTGTCATAATTTTGTTGGGTTTCCATTGTCATGTTCGAGTCGAGATTCTCTATAAGTTGTTATAGCTTCTCATTATTACTAGCTTAAGTAGTAATTCTTACCATTACTTGTTGCCTATAATTTCTTCAAGCAAGTCTAATTTTTGACCAACCAACTTTGTTGTTGTGAGATTTTATGGGCCCACAGCCTAAAGCATAAGCTGAACTTTGGCCTAAAGCTTAGGGATCCAAAAGTGTAGAATAAGGGCCTGGAAAGATTAGAACTCAGGATCTCTTGTTCTATTAAGATTAAAACGTGATGTAATACTTTTTAACAACTGTTTTCGATTGTGCACCAATTGGACTCCTTGTATATTGATCCTAGTCAACTTGGCTATGGTAAATGGTTCCTGGCCGTTTGGCTTTGATACCATTTATAGAGAATTTCGACTTGAGTGTGGCAGTGGAAATATGACGAAACCATGATGTGCAAATAAAAAAGTGCACTCTATTGAAAATAGTACAAAAAAACTGAAATAATTCATTTGCTTGCCTTAAAAAGATTAAAAAATGTGCAAGTTGCTCTTACAATATCCTTTAACTCTTATTCTCACGTTGTTGGTTTATTAGGTTTGTGACAAAACTCAACCCGCCTAAGTCACTTAGCATTGCTTGTCACCAAGGTATTAAGAAACTCTTTTCATTCCATGCATAAGCAATGCAACACAACGCCATGCAAGCGCTTCACATGTACACGTTTGATGCATCATTATAACATGCAAATGCACTTCATGCACATTCTTAAACCACTTCAGTCCGTGTATATTCATGAGTTGACACCTCCTATTCTTGCCTTTATTCTTTCTTATCTAAGTATAGATATTGATGTTTAATTCAATTTTCACTAACAAATTGATGAGTGCCCAGTTTAGCCATGTAGCAATAATTAATGAGCAATTCTATCGGTAGAGAAGCCATCGATTCGTGCGAGATCATGAAGTCCAACATCGGTTTGTACATTAGAAAGTGTTTAAGTAGTGAGTGTGCATAAGATGAAATGGTTAAGATACACAAAGTGCTTTTTGCATGTGGTGATGGTGTGTTGAATAAGCACTTGCATATCATTGTGTTCGTTAATATGTATGTGTAACTTGTGTTAGAGAAGTCTTACATGAGAAAGTTGGTGTGGTATAGAGCAGTTAATATATCCTAGTTAGCCCATAATTTATTGACTTAAGCTTTTGAATGAAGGTGAGTCCAACTAGATATGTTGATCGTTGAAGGTATCATGCTTCTACTATGTGCCCCCGACAATTGGTATTAGAGCTAATGGTAGATTGATGGACCCTCAATCTGTTCGAGTGTTTGGTGAATATCTTAAGGAATGAATTTGGTGACCAACGCGATTTTCGGGGGATGGGTGTTGTGGTGTAGTAATGGGGGCTAATAATAGACTTTAAGGTTCAGTCTGAAGAAAGAGACCAGAGATTAAATTGGGCGTTGACGGAGATTCAAGTTAAAATATCTTGATGAAGAAGAACACCTAGATTAAGGGGGAGCAAACCTAATATCGAGCTTACACGTGAGGGGAAGACTATTGAGATGCACGTGTAAGTTGTGTTAAAGAAATCCAAAATTGGAGAATTGGTATAGTATGGAGCGATTACCATAAGTGTCCTAGGATCTGGGGGATTATAAATAGAGAATGAATTTATATAGAAAGAGATCAATTAATCTATACGTTTACGTTTATTATGAAAAACTATTGGAGAGAAATGTAGTAGATATATAAAAACAAGAAAGATATATGTGATATTTAAACGTTGTTCTATTCGATTAAAATATTCAATATATTGGGAAAATAGATAAAGAATATGAGGTATGTCTCTAGATCTAGCAACGGCGAATATATAAGTTAGTATGAAAGTGCAGATTTCTACACAGAAAATTATTAAATAAATAAAATTAAATAAAAGCACGAGCATTAAGAATAATAAAAAGACCGTAAGCAATATAAAGAATGACGAGAAGAATAATTAGAAATTCTAAACCAACCATGAAGGTGGTATATATGTTAATTGCAGAATATTAAAGTACAGACCTTCCACAGGCGGTTCGACTTGCCGTTTGTGGGGTATGTATATGTAAATGCAAGGAAGGAGATAGAAATTGCTTGTATATAAATAATGCTGGAAGATTACAACAACAGTATTTAAAGATTACACAAAGTAAATATTGAAATACAAGTGCATAAATTTGGTAGAAATTCTCCCGTTACTCAGACTATTTGGTAGTCTAGAACGATAAGATTTTCTACACTATAGGAACTAGAAACGGTTTTGAAAAGATCTTGAAAATATGAGACAAGATCTTTTACGAGGGGATAAGAAACTTCTTTGGATATGGAAAGGTTCTAGAAAAGGTTGGGAGATTTGTCTGAGACAAATGATCTCCTTTATTCTTTAAAGAAGACTGAAGGGTTTTGAGAAAATTGAGGAGGTTTGAGAAAGGCTTCCGAATGGTTCTGAAGGTATTGAAAAGGATTGTGTCCTCAGAATGAAAGAGGCCTTCCTTTTATAAGCAAATGAGGTTCCTATAGAAATTGCTCACGGGTAATACTGTACCAAGTAGTAGCACGTGCACAATGTTACAGTGATTCCAACATAATCATAAGATTCTTGAAAAAGAAAAAGTTGATAGGCTCTCTTTTTCGTCTTGAGCATGTCACATGGAGTCTTTCGGTGTCATGGTTTTTTCCCACCGACAGACTTCTTTCTTCTAGAAATGATGATGATGTTGAAAATGGCTATGGCTAGAGTCTTTTGTCCTTTTGTCATGGTTTAGACAAATCTTCAGCCGCATTGTCTTCTTCCTCTGCTACGTCTGCCCATGGGATTCTTGGGAGGATTCCGTAGCAATCGTCTTCATTGGAGTTCCCACTGTGATGAGAGCGGGAACTTTCTGAGTCTTCCAATTCAGAAAGGGCTTGCTTCAGCAATCCTGCCAATTGTTGGTGTGATTGTGCAGAAGCTAGCTTAGAAAGAACGAATCCTCTATCATGAAGAAATGGAGTAGTTTCTCCAAGAGGAGGAGGACAAGCAGGGGCATTTTGCCTGGTTACCAGAAATCGGTCGACTGCCTCTATGGAAACTCTGTCAAAAAATTTAAAGCCATCCCACCATTTGACTTTGAAACATCTGATTAGGATAGGGATGCTAGTTTTGGTATCTTTTCTATAATCAAAATTCCATCCGAATACCCAAGATACTCCGAAAAAATAGAAAAAGAGCAAGAGTCTGGGGAATCTTTGCTCATGAGGAGCAAGATTATTGAATCTTTCACGAAAATGTGGGTAACTGGATTGGATTTTAGGATGAAGGATTTCTTCAATGGGTCCAAAGTGTTCCCACCACGGGAAGAACCAGTAAGGAACTCCTGTTATTTTGAGATTCTCAAAATAGAAAAGCCATGTATGAGTGTGATTTGGATTTTGTCTCCATAAAGTATTCCACCGGCTTGTTTATAGTCAAAATAAGAATAAGATGTCCTGTATGGAAGTGAATCGGACATTTTGACATTGAATTTCCTCATAGACCAAGGATTGGGTTTCCATTCACGCGGGTGGATGACCTTGTGAATGATGGCCTTTGAGTAGTTTATGTGTCCTTTATCTGAGAAATGTTTAATGGTGACATATTCTTTTTTTTGTCAAGATTTTTTTCATAAAAATCAAAGTTTTTGTGAAAATCATGAGGAGGATATAGAAAATTTTCTGAAAAAAACATGTTTTTAGCAAAATCAATGGGATTTTGCTCACAAAATCCTTCTTCAACATTGATTATATTTTGGAAATTTGTTTTAGGGAAAAATTTTGATTTTGGAGGGGTTGTCATAGTTGAGTGAATAACCACCTCGCTAGAAATTCTTTTTCCTAATTGCTTTTGAGTAGCAATAGGAGAAGGGTCAGGACTTACCATTGTTGTGGATGGACTATTGAAGGCTTGTTGAAGAAGTTGTAGAGCTTCTTCTGGAGAAATATTAGAAATATCAAGAGAAGGTCTTAAAGATAATTCAAGGTTAGGCTTGGCCCGCTCAGAAATGGTGGTAATATTCAAGGATGAATTTGGTGGTGACTGGGTAGTTGCCTGCAGCCACGTTCTTATGTTGGTGAGGCCAGGGGACCTTTTTTCCGAGGGTGGTTCAGCTATTTCTTTGCCTTTGTCTCTCCTGGTTGGTTTGTTGGGAGGCTTTGGAGGCATTTTCCCTGTAAAAATTCTCGTGTGAGAAAATCAGGAAGAGAATTTGAAGAACCATTTATGAATTCGATATCAAAATCAAAAACTGATAAGATAGCTTGCCATCTGGCAAAAATTTGTTTGGAAGCAATATTTTGAACATCTTTCTGCAAAACATCTTTTGCAGATTTGCAATCAATTCTTAATAGAAATTTTTTATTCAAAAGATCTCCTTGAAATTTAGAGATAGAAAGTACAATAGCAAGTATCTCCTTCTTAATGGTAGAGTAGTTCTTTTGGCAATCATTCCAATGTTTAGAGACAAACTGAACAATTTGTTCTTTATTGTCTTTAGATTGCTTAAGAATTCCTCCATAACCAATATCGGAAGCATCGGTCTCAACAATTTTAAAAGCATTTGGATCAAACAAGATGTAAACAAGGAATTTCTTTAACAATTTGTTTGATTTTCTTTACAATATCGGTGTGGACACGAGTCCATGGGGAGGATCTTTCTTGAGCCTCTGGTGAAGTGGTTTACAAATAATGTTAATGCGAGGGAAAAATTCAATGATATAATTTAAACTTCCAAGAAATCTTTGTAACTGATTTTTGTCCTTGATTTTCGTCGGAAATTTTTCAGAAAATATAATTGATCTTTCTATGGGTATGATAGTACCTTGATGGATGTAATGTCCTAGAAATCGTATTTTTGTTTTAAAAGGGATATTTTAGTAGGTGAGACTACTAAACCATTTTCTTTACAACATGAATGAAATGATTGACATGTTTAAAATGTTTTTCTATGGAAGTAGAAAATATTAAAACATCATCAATATAAACAATAATGTAATCAGAACAATGATTAAAAATATCATTCATAATCCTTTGGAATTCGGAAGGAGCATTTTTTAATCCAAAGGGCATGACATTCCATTCATATTGGCCAAAAGGAACGGTAAAAGCTGTTTTTGTACCGATCTTTTTTCGCTGATTTGAATTTGCCAAAATCCTGATTTCATGTCAAACTTTGAAAAGATTTTTGCATCATAAAGTCTATTTAATAGATCCTTTTTGTTAGGAATCGGATATCTTATCCATTTTAGGGGCGGTATTCAAAGGTTTATAGTTTATTACTAATCTCGGAACTCCTCTTTCTAGTTCAGCATTTTGTTGACATAGAAAGCGAGAGCAACTCCAAGGAGATTGGCTTTTCTTAATAAGTTTTTTCTCAAGAAGTTCTTGTATTTCTTTTTGGCGAAATTTAGAACTTCATGGTTCATCTGAGAGGGTCTAGCTTTAGTAGGAATATTTTTCTCAGAAAATTCTGGTTAAGTAAGGTAGATCAACAATATGACTTTTTCGAGACCAAAAGGCATTAGGAATATTGGAACATATGAAATTTTTGATTTGGTTTTCAAGATTAGAAATTCTTTTTTGAAGACTTGCTTCAGAAAGGTTTTTGTCAATCCTTTTGTATTCAAGATCTTCCTTAAGAAATTGGAGATGAATTTCCTTATCCTGAATCATACAATTGATTTCAGAAATAGAATGTTCTTGAAGAGTATTCAAATTTCTGGTTTGAGGTTTTGAAATGAAATTAAAGCAGATTTTCTTGCCTAAGGTTTCAGTTTCAATTCCTTTTTCCGAAACTTTGAAGGGCTGTAGTAAGTTTATGAAAGGTGATCCTAAAATAACATTTTGTTTGATATTTTTAACAAGAAGAAAAGGAGTTTTTTGAAAGAAATTTGGTCTTTTACAATCTCAGCCTTGGGGATTTTGTAATTAATAATTAATCTATCACCGGATCTTTGATTTAAGAGATTGGGAAGTTTTTTCAAAATATTTGGTTGGTATAAGACCTTCTTTTATATAGTTAAGGTCTGCACCAGTATCAAAAAGGGCTGTCGTTTCCAAAATAATTTCATTTTGGATTCTGATAGAAATATTGATAATCCATTTTCTAGTGGTTATCTCAGAAAGCATTAAAAGAAAGCTTGTATCAGAAGAAGAAATTTGAGGAATATCATTTTCTTCAGGGTCTTCTACCCTTTGCTCTTCTTTTAGAAATTTTAGCTTAATATCTAAAATGTCTTTTCCATAGAAATTTGGGCCGCTTTTAAGCTCTTTAATTTCTTGTTTTTGTTTATTGATTTCGTGAGTAAGATCACTCATAGAAATTGGTTTGGAAACTGCTTTTCTAGTTTTGTTAAGGATAGTAGAAATATTATAAGAATTATCGGATTGGACAAGTGGGTTTTGGTTTTGAAAATTATTCAAATATTTTATTTTTGTTTCAAGATCGATGTCGATCAAAAGTTTGTAAAAGAATTTCTTCTTCTTTTGTCAAAACATTTATTTCAAAATCATTTGATTGTTCTTCTTCACTTTCTGAAGTTGATGAAGAAGAGGTTTCTAAATCACAAACTTGTAATCCTTCTTCAAAATTAGATTCTTGGAAGAACTATCAACTTCAATCATTAATTGATTAAGTTGATTAATAGTTTCTTCGTCTAAATCTAATTCATTAACCTTTTTGCTAATTTTGCAAAATCGGGAAGTATGGCCTTTCTTGCCACAGTTATAGCAAGTAACATTTTTAAAACTTTTCTTTTGGGTTTTGGGTTTTTCAGAAATATCCTTTTCTTTCCTTTTGAAAGTCCTTTTATCAAAATCCTTTTTGTAATGCTTTTTGTAAGGTTTTTATAAAATTTTTTGTGTTCTTTTCTTTTAGAGGAACATTTTCTTGAACACTTTGATTTTTCAAAAGACTGAAAAGATGGATCATATTGGGCACAAAATTCTCCTAATCCTTTTCTAGAAAGTTTTTGTTCTTTCTTGATTTGTTTTTGGAGACGAATATTAGTGCACAATTATGTTCCTACTTTATAAACATAAGAGGTTAATTCACCATAAGAAAGATGGTCATATGGAATTTGATTTCCATATTCTTCTCTTATCTTCTTTGCGAACTTGTTCTCCTATGAGTTTTGGTAAACCAGAAGAAATTTTTCTTTCCAAAAGATTGATTGCAATCTGATCTTTGAAAAACTCTTTGCAAAAATACTTCTTTGTATTCTCGGAATTCTCCTAAAGATCTACATTTCATATTGGACAAGAGATCTTGATTTTTGTCGAGAATATGAGAAGAGTCTCCTAGGAAATGTTGGGATATGGAGAATATGAGAGTATTCACAGCATCTTGAATGGGATTTTCATTTTCATCAAGAATATTTTGACCAAAGGGATCGAGTTTATAAGCATTTAGGATTTGAGACCTTTGCTCTTCATTCGTGTAGTTATCCCACCATCCTTTGAGTTGGCCTCGTGAATCCAGCTATTAAAAGATATGCAACAGAATGATCAAGTATATCGGAATGATTTTATAAGTATTTGCAAGCATAACCATTTGGGTTAAAACATTTATAAGGTTTTGTTCAGAAATACCATCTATGTTCCATTCATAGATAGCATCAGAAGAGTATTTGTTTTGAACTTTAGAAAAGGTTTCTTCTGAGAGAATATCAGGAGGAGTGGCACGAGAGTAATATAATTTTTGAGGATCCTTCCAGGTGATACGGTTTATCTTTGGGAGAGATTCGAAAGATCGATTTATCTAAAAGATTGATTTGGTTGGAAGGTTCGACACGATCTGGAGTGTCTTTGACACTCAGATTTTGAATTAAAGGTGTATCTAGAAATATGGGATTTTTAGGGATTAAAACTGATTTTCCCTTGAGGAGTCTTTTTCTTTCCTCTAGAGCTTTAGCAAATTCAAGGCTAGGATTTTTTGGAATTTCAAAATTCTTAAATAGTGGTGGTTTTAAATCCTTTTTTGCAATCGTTATAGAAGAGGATGGAAAACTAATTTGAGTAAGATTTTCAATCCTATCAAGTTGTTTTCCTATAGTGTAAAGATGTTGATTTGAAAAATTATTTTGTTCAACAATCTTTTTGATGCCTATGCCATCTATCTTCGAGGCTGCTTTTAAAAGGAGAAGCAATAATTTCAGTTTCTCGATGATCAATTTTGATTTTTCTGAGAGGAGGATGGTTAGATTCAATAATATGACCATCATCCAATTTCCATTTATAAAACTGATCCAAATTAAAAATCTGTTTATCATTCAAAAATATATTTTCAAACCAATCAAAGAAGAATACTTCGATTTCATGCAAATGCATATAATCATAGTATTCCTTTTTGATTTCTAAAGCTTGGCTACGAAAATTAGTAAAGAACCATTCTCTGATGTGTTTATTATCATAAGAATTGAATTCATTATTCAAAAGGATTTTATTAGGTTCAAAAGCTATTTCTAAAACATTGATTTCAGGGTCTTCCATTTCGGAAGGAGTGGGATCAGGGAATTCAGGGATATGATGGTAAACTGGTCTGGAAATTCCCGACCTGTTATCTACTCCACTGACATTAGGAAAAGGAGGAGCACTTGCGGATGCTTCCTCAGGATTATTTGAAGGGATATTTAAAGGGATATTTGGAGTAATATCTACTGACCTACGAGAAGAAGTAGAATGCCATGAAGGTATAGATCTGATATCACAAGAGTTTCTAGGAATATCTATTGATCTTCTGGCAAATTGAATAGTTACTCTTCCTTGTGGTGTTGGATAATATTGGTAGGATCAGAATTTTGAATTATTGGCTGAGGAACTCGATTTTCTAATTCCCATTGATCTGGGAGAGTTATCTGATTCAAGGAATGGTCCTGGGAATGGTAATATTTGCTTTAGAAATGTCTGTTTGTAAAAGAAGGGTTTCTCTATTAGAATTTAATTTAAAAGCTTTGCTACCAAAAGCAGAATTCATTACTTTGTAATAAACTCTGTAGATGAGGGCTATGGGAATAGATCCTTCAGCTATAGAATAATTATGGGTTTTTATTTGAAGAGTGAGAGATTTTAGAATATTTTTATCTTTGAGAGAAATAGTGAGATTAGGATGACTATCAAAATGTATTGGTCCACTGCAAAGACTTGTTTCTACGGCTCCAAGAATGGATTCTTCGTATTTTAAAAGTCTTGCATCTCTTAAGACAAGAAGTAATGAAGTATCTAATCCTTCTTTGGTAAGAGGTTTTGCTCCTACTTGAACTAGACCTATATGCATATAATTCCATTTCTGGGAATGTTTCTTTATGGATTCTTTATTCAAAAGTTGAATTGAAGCAAAAGAATTAGAAAGAGGTACATCACATTCTTGAAGAACAATGACATAGTCATTATACCCAAAGAACCTGAACTTAGAGTGTTCATAAATTTTATCAAGTTTCACTTTCGGAATAAACCAATTTTCAATAGATTTATTGAAATCTTCTATATTAATCTCTTCCCTATTTATTGGGGAAGAACAGCAATGGTGCCAAAACTTGTGTACGGAGGCCACTTTGGTGCCAAAACTTTCATTTGGATCACTTTAGTGCCAAATCGGAGAAAAAATGATCACTTTGGTGCCAACGGCGAGAAATTCCGGCCAAATTAATACGTGGCATTTATAATTAAATTTTTAATCTTAGTTGGATTTTTTTTTAAAAATTAGTCTACGTGGCATTTCCACGTATATATTTCTATTTTTTAAATACTTTTCTGAATTTTTTCTTTTTTTTCTTCTTTTCTTTTTTTCTTTTATTCTTCCCCCTTTGGTAAGACCGTTTCAACCTGAGGGACCGGGTTTTAAAAGCCGGGGGCCTAGAAAGAGGTACATCACATTCTTCAAAGAATAATGACATAGTCATTCTACCCAAAGAACCTGAACTTAGAGTGTTCATAAATTTTATCAAGTTTCACTTTCGAATAAACCAATTTTCAATAGATTTATTGAAATCTTCTATATTAATCTCTTCCCTATTTATTGGGGAAGAACAGCAATGGTGCCAAAACTTGTGTACGGAGGCCACTTTGGTGCCAAAACTTTCATTTGGATCACTTTAGTGCCAAATCGGAGAAAAAATGATCACTTTGGTGCCAACGGCGAGAAATTCCGCCAAATTGTACGTGGCATTTATAATTAAATTTTTAATCTTAGTTGGATTTTTTTTAAAAAAATTAGTCTACGTGGCATTTCCACGTATATATTTCTATTTTTAAATACTTTTCTGAATTTTTTTTTTTTTTTTTCTTTTTTTTTTTTTCTTTTATTCTTCCCCCTTTGGTCACCGGTGTGGGAGGCCAACCCTCCGACCCCTGGCCCTCGCCCGGACGAGGGCGCCGCCCAGCCGGCCCAAGCGAGGCCGGCCGACCCCGCCCGGGCGACGGGCGGGCGAGCCCAGTCGGCCCTCACCCTCGCATGGCCGGCGAGCCCGCCGGCCGGCTCCCTCGCCCGGATCCGCGGGCCGGCCGTCGCCCCGCCCGTGGCGGCCCGCGGCGCCGCGCCTCCCCGGCGGCGCAGGCGGGTGGCGCCATCTACCGGTAACAGCCCGACTCACCAATGGCAACTCCAGCGAGGTATAACTTTCCGCAGTGATTTTGGCGGGCAAGCGGGCGGTAGTCAAACCGGGACCAGCCCGTTAATGGGAGCATGATTCGAAATCGGGTAAGCCAGTGCCCTCGGGCGGTTCAATTCGAAATGGAGCCGACGGAACCATGGGTTAGATATTCCATAACGAGACGCTGGGAAGGCGGGCGTGGCCGTCGGCGTAAGCCATGCGACGGCAGTCATTTCGCGTCGAGCGAGGGCCCGGCCTCGCCCGATTCGACCGAGGTCGACCCTCGCCCGGCATCGGCGAGGCCAGCCCGCCCGGTTGCGGGCGGGGCGGCCTGCCGGCAGCGGCGAGACTCCGACCGCCACCCGCAGTGGCGGCGACCTGCCCGGCGAGGCCGACCTGTACGGGTAGCGCCTCCCTGCGTCCGGCGGGTGAGCCCTCGCCCGGCGTCGGCCCGAGCCCCCGCCGATTGCGGCGAGCCAGCCTCGCCCGGCCAGCGAGGTAGCTCTACGGCAGCAGCGGCCTCGCGCTGAACCGGCTGACGGCCACCTCGGTCGTCTCTTTGTCTGCGGCGGCGGGGCCGGCGCGCCTCCCTCGCCCGGCGTCGCGTCCTGGCGTAGCGCCCCAACGAAAAAAAAAAAATTGCGGTCACAGGGGCTGCGAGCGCGTGGCCTTGTGGCCGGGGGCCGCGTCTCTGACGCCCAGTTGCGAGGCGGCGCCCAGCGGGCCCGCCTTGCGGCCCGTGCCAAACGGGCAAATTTTTGCCCGTTTGGCAACGGGCCAACGGGCAAAAAACGTAAAAAAAAAAAAATAACCGTTGCAAAATTGCAGCGGTTATTATCTTCTCTTTTTAAAAATTTTTCTTCTCAATTTTTCTTATAAATACTCACACAATTCTCTCAATACTCACACAATTCTCTCAAATTCTCTTCTCTCAAGTCTTAAATTTTCTCAATACTGAAATTCTCTCAATTGCCAATTCTCTTAAATTCTTTCAATTCTCAATCCACGCAATTCTTTCTTAATTCTCCCAATTAATCCGCTCAATTCTCTCAATCCACTCGAAAAATGGCAAGTGGAAGTCGAGTGCCATCCGCAAAGGTAAGAATATCGCGACGGAATCCCATCATTCTTTTGATCCTCGTGAATATGCAGATTTTCAAGATGATGAAATCAACATTTTTCCCGATATGGAGCGTCCCGACTCAAGAAAGTTTTAATCCTCCGGAGAAATATCTACAACAAAGGAAGTGGGCGAGAATTTACATCGACATTTGGAATCACTTCATGAAAACGGAAAGGTTTTATATTGGTGAAAAAAAGGTATGATATAACTTGTAAATATTGTGGGAAAATATATAAATATACAGGTGGACAAGGATATGGAACATTTAAACGACATCTTAGAAGCAAACATCCAACCGAAACGGGAATCGATATCAGGCAACAACAAATTTCCGGGTTCGTTAATCCTAACACTTCCCCTTTATTTCGTTTTAATGACAAAACTTATAGGGAAGAATTAGGCAAATTTATTTCCGTTGAGCATTTAGCATTTAATTTTGGAGAAAGATTTGGTTTTAATGAATTTGTACAAAATGCATGTGCTCCACAAG
The DNA here is from genome assembly GCA_024733475.1 of Syzygium grande. Taxonomy (NCBI): domain Eukaryota; kingdom Viridiplantae; phylum Streptophyta; class Magnoliopsida; order Myrtales; family Myrtaceae; genus Syzygium; species Syzygium grande. The sequence continues at coordinate 35,779,503 of JAMXDD010000007.1, forward strand.
CAAAACGTGTTTCTAGAAATTCAGTTAAACGATCAATTAAAGATCTTTACAAAAAAGGAAAAAAAGATTTACAAAACTTTTTTATGCAATTTAATGGATGCGTGCATATAGGTAGTGACATTTGGAGTGATCCTTGGCAAAGTCATTCTTACATGGGCATAACATGTCATTGGATAGATGACGAGTGGAGTATTCAAAAAAGAGTCATTGCATTTAGAGTTTTCGATGATAATCATATGGCAAATAATATTTATAGATTAATTAGGCAAATTTTAGAAGAATATTATTTGCTTAACAAAATTTTTTTCAATTGGTTTTGATAATGCTGCAGCAAATACCGCTTCAATTGTCGAGTTAGAAAATATTTGTAAACCCTCTTTTTGGCGGAAAATTTTTTCACGTTAGATGTGCTTGTCATGTTTTAAATTTATGTGTACAAGATGGTTTGAAAACTCTCGATATTTTTCTTCAACCAATAAAAATGGCGATTCAATTTTTATGGAAACATCCCCAAAAAATGAGAGAATGGGGTAAATTTTGTAGAGAAAATGGCAGAAGGCCAAAAAGATTTCCAAAAGATGTTCCAACTCGTTGGAATTCTACTTTCCACTTGCTTACTGAATCTTTAGCATATAAAGATTTATTATGTGCATTCATTTCTGATAATGTACCTCAGATTAATTTATACCCACAAGAGTGGGATATTTGCCAAAAAAATTTTAGATGTTTTAAAGGTTTTTAATGATGCAACTTATACTTTATCCGGTGTTTATTATCCTACTACACATTTATTTTTAGTAGAGTGTACTAATATTGTAGGAATTTTGATGAATGTGAAAATGATGTTCAATTACAACATACTATATTTGCAATGAAAACAAGTGGTTACATTATTATAGGAAATTCCCATTATTTATTTAGTTGCTTGTGTTTTTGATCCGTTGCAAATTTGATGGCTTAAATGATTTTTGCGTGTGTATTATCAATGTCTACATTGTGATGAGATAAATGTTACAACTTTAGTATGTAATGTTAAAAACGTAGTAATAGAATTATATAATGAATTTTATACTAAATATAATTTAGGTGATCTTGGATCTTCTCAATCTATGGAGATACAAAATGACGGCATACAGGTAAAATTAGTAGAGGGTACCAACTTTTATTACATAGACAAAAAAAAAAACAAAAGGGAGTAATAGGAAATATTTCTGAATTAGAGAGTTATTTAAGCGTTTCATTTGAGATTCTTGAATGTGGTACAGATTTTTAATTTTGAATTGGTGGAAGGGGCACGCAAGCCGATACCCAATCCTTTCTCTTATTGCAAAAAACATTTTTTTCAACCCCTTGTTCCACAGTTGCGGTCGAACAAGCATTTAGTGCCGGAGGTAATATTTTGGATGAACATCGTTCAAGATTAGATCCAGAATCAGTGCAGATGCAAGCTTGTGTTGCTGATTGGACGAAGGCTCAATACCGGCAACAAGAGATAGATCGCAATACTGAATCCGAATTCTTTAACGATGGAGATACTACCGCTACGGTCTTTGGAGCGGGGTAGTGACGATTGAGGTAAAAAAGAACTATTTTTTCTCATATCGGGTACGCCCACATGAGCTTAGGGAAACCCAAATATAATCCGGACGATATGTGACCTCGATCCTCGATGCGATTGTGCACGGAATGTTTAGGTTTTGAGATCATTTTAGGGCATATATATTGTGCTCCTTTTTTTTATAGATCGTTGTTGTTGTAACGAATTGTAATGTGCTTAATGATAATTTATTAAGTTCAAGTCATGTCTTTTTATCCCCAAATTTAATTACAATTTATATTTAATTGTTTTTTCTTTTCTGTTTTTCCTTTTCTGTTTTTTTTTTTCCTTTTTTTTTTTGTTTCCTCCTTTTTTTTTTTTTCGCCTTTTTTGCGAGCCTCGTCCGTCGGGCGATCAAGGGCCGGGCGAGGCTCGCCTTCGCCACGGCGGCCACGCCATCGCCGCTTCGCCCGGGCGAGGGCGAGCCTCGCCCTCGGGCGGGCGAGGCGAGCCTCGCCCCCGCCGCCCGGGCGAGGCTCGCCGTCGTTAGGATCCGCGAGCGTAGGCGAGCTCGCTGACTTCCGTCGAGCGGGCTCAGCTCGCTGAGCGATGCCGGTGGCGAGGCTCAGCAAGGTAGAAGAAATAAAAGAAAAGAAAAGAAGGAAAAAGAAATAAAAGAAATAGAAGAAAAAAAGGAAAAAAAAAAAAAAAATATTTAAAATAAAAGGAAAAAAAGAAAAAAAAATATTTAAAACCAGAAATGCTGATCAGACGTGCTTATCAGTATCTCCGGTGAGCCACGTCGGCTTCAAATACTAATAAAAATTGCTACGTCAGATTTCCGCCAATCTGATCGGAGTTGGCACTTAAAAGATCATTTTTCAAATTTTTGGCACTAAAGTGATCCAAATGGAAGTTTTGGCACCAAAGTGGCCTTCAGACACAAGTTTTGGCACCAATGCTGTTCTTACCCCTATTTATTGGTCCTTGATCAAGGGACATTTGTGATAAAGAACTAGAAGAAGACTCAGATCTTCTAAATAAATCCATTGCAAAAGACTACTTTTTTCTTTTCAATTGACTTGGCGATGCTTACCAACGGACTTACTACCCCACGGGTTTTACCGCCTCGAACACATCCAGAAATCACACGAAAAGACTACCAACGAAGGAAATCGTCTTTCATCATGGATGAATTTATAAAGATATATATATATATATATATATATATATATATATTAGTTTGCCCATAACTCAATCCGAGAATTGGTGTAATGCACATGTGAGTTATCTTAGATAAGTTCCAAATTGGAGAATTAGTGTGATATGGAGTAGAAAATATATATCTTAGTTGGCCCATAACTCAATCGGAGATTGGTGGGGTGCAAATGTGAATTGTGTTAGAGAAGTATTAAATCGAATAGTTGGTATGGTACGGAGCAGTTAATATATATCTTACTTGGCCTATAACTCAATCTGAGAATTAGTGTAGTGTGGAGAAATTAATGTATATCTTAATTGGCTCATAACTCATTGACTTAACCTTTTGAGTAAAAGTTGGTTTAACTGGATATATTAACGGGCTCGGACTTAGAAATCTTGTGGTGATCTTGCCGAATAAAGGTATTAGGTTTCTGCCATGCGCTTTCAATAGTGTTGTATCCTTTAAGATCGGGAGATAAAATGGCTTCTTTACGTCTCAGTGACAAGAGGTGCTAAATGCCCCAAAAAAACTGATTCTTACCACGATGAGAAGTTCTTTAGGTAATCCAATTATAAACTGAAACTAGTGTACTAAGGAGACAATGGTAGGATAGTGAGAGAATTAGAGAGGCGAGCCGTTAAGAGCAACTTGCTTAGTTTTGTTTTGTGTTTTAAGTGAGAGCAATTAAATTGTAAGTGTTCATGTACAATTTCAACATAGTTGTGGCTTTTATTTGCATATTATATATATTTTTTCAGGTTTCCATTACCACATTTATGTTGAGATTTCTACATATATGACTTTGGATTTGCTATTACCTAAGTGATAGGAAAATTACCAAAAAAGTCATAAACATATTGCATTTGTGCTAATTTAATTATAAACTGTGACGCCCCATAACGTCACGCCCGACACGTGTCCTTTCCAATTTTTTTTTTTATTATAATTATGCACGTGGAAGCATAACAAACATTTCACAATATCCCTGATAAGAAAATCGCACGAGTTTCATAATATACATGTTTTCAACTTTATACATACACCACCAGTAGTTATTAACGTAACATAATACATAGTCATGGGAAGAAGGTTAGGTCTACTAGCACCACTACTCTCACAATAACCCAAAAGCAAGCCACCATCAATCCAGGGGTTGATGGCCTCTGATAACATCTCGCCCCTTCCATCGTCGTGTCCAGGGGGACTATCCTACAAATTGAAAAATAAGGGATGAACTTAAGCTTGGTAAATGAAATCTCTAAGTCTAAAGTAGGAATTCACCTTCGCACCCGCCCTGGCATAACAATCACAAACATTCGGAGCAACATAATTAATGCATGAGCACACACCTTACCTTCTTTGTAAATGCCTCACACGAATGCATGGTATTATATATTCAATGCACACATATGTCATATAATTTCTTGATGCATTAGTATCATTTGGTGCCTTATTAACATGCATATATGTATATTCAAAAGCATGCATCTTATTCATTGTTTCATTACATCCAGATTCACGGGTCTTCTCGATTTGTGGGCCATCTCAACTCCAAGGCATCGCGTAACATCCGATCGGGCATCCCGATTCGCGGGGCATCTCAACTCCGAGGCATCGTCACCACGATCTCATGAACGACTGAACATTTTCATATCATTATTTACATTTCTCATACACGTAATTATGTCCAAAAATCAATATGAGTCACTCACATCATTTCACTCAAATGTGAACACATGACTTTTCATATATTACTTACACATGTAATAAAAACTTAATTCTTTCATTTTTATACAAGTTATAATAACATTTTTAGAGAATTGGCAATGTGAATATCGGCAACTCAATTCATCGACAAAGTGATCATCGACAACTCAAAGATCGATCACGTGATTAATCAACAACACTTAGCTAGTAATTCGGTAACTTAATCAAATTACAAAACTATCACTTCAGGTTGAGCATTCGTTGTTTCCACATCTTTCACACAAAAATCGTCATCATATCGTAGAGAAAATCAAACATTCATTCGGAAAACCATCAAACACCTCCTAAGCTTAACGATCCAATTCAAGTAAATACAAAGATTTCACATATTATCATTAAAATTTACCTACACTTGACAACGATGGCAAACAAAATATAAAAACCATCAATCGACCAAGTCACGTACTCATTCGAACAACCTAGCTTAGTGCTTAGAGTTTTCACTTACCTTGAGTAAAAGGTTTGACCAAAACCAAAGCTTTGGATACCTTTGATTTAGAAGCTTTAAAATACAAACATGGGAACTTCACATTTGCTTCAAAGGAAAAATGGCATGGAACTCTCTCTTTGCAAGAATGAGTTAAAACTCTCTCTATTTAGGAATTGGATTTTTGAAATGGCTTCACACGATAGAGGCATGTATTTAGAAGCTTTCATAAGATACAAAAGGATAAGAACAAATAACCAATGGTTGAATGTAATGATCACTTTGGGTTAAAATCATTAGATCTAAAAATTAAAGGGTATGTGGTCCAATTGAAATGCTTCAAGTGGCCTTAAGTAGATAGCTAGGATACAAGTGGTCTCATAAGATTAGAGAATTGGCAATGTGAACATCGACAACTCAATTCATCGACAAAGTGATCATCGACAACTCAAAGATCGATCACGTGATTAATCAACAACACTTAGCTAGTAATTCGGTAACTTAATCAAATTACAAAACTATCACTTCAGGTTGAGCATTCGTTGTTTCCACATCTTTCACACAAAAAATCGTCATCATATCGTAGAGAAAATCAAACATTCATTCGGAAAACCATCAAACACTTCCTAGACAATCCATCAAACACCTCCTAAGCTTAACGATCCAATTCAAGTAAATACAAAGATTTCACATATTATCATTAAAATTTACCTACACTTGACAACGATGGCAAACAAAATATAAAAACCATCAATCGACCAAGTCACGTACTCATTCGAACAACCTAGCTTAGTGCTTAGAGTTTTCACTTACCTTGAGTAAAAGGTTTGACCAAAACCAAAGCTTTGGATACCTTTGATTTAGAAGCTTTAAAATACAAACATGGGAACTTCACATTTGCTTCAAAGGAAAAATGGCATGGAACTCTCTCTCTTTGCAAGAATGAGTTAAAACTCTCTCTATTTAGGAATTGGATTTTTGAAATGGCTTCACACGATAGAGAGGGCATGTATTTAGAAGCTTTCATAAGATACAAAAGGATAAGAACAAATAACCAATGGTTGAATGTAATGATAACTTTGGGTTAAAATCATTAGATCTAAAAATAGAAGGGTATGTGGTCCAATTGAAATGCTTCAAGTGGCCTTAAGTAGATAGCTAGGATAAAAGTGGTCTCATAAGATTAGCTAGAGAAAGGTATTTTGATTCAAATAAAAAATTGCTCCTTCATGTCCAAGTAAATTGGTGAGTCATAAGAGCATTTATTGCCTTAATAAATTAAGTGTTCCAATAGAATTGATTCATGTGCCCCCTATGCTAATAGTTAGGGTGCAAATGGCTTGAAATCATAAGCCAAGAGAAGATATATTAATGTGAAGGAGAGAAGGCTTCATTCCATTTTAAACAAGAAAACCAACATGACCTCATTTCAAAATACTAATAAATTCGAAAAATATTTTGAGCCCATTAGTGAAAGATAATGGATGCTGAGAAAATCTTAACTCAGTTAATTTAAAACTTGAAAATCATCCAATATGAAACTCCGAGCACATAAATCATTTCTTCAACTAATATGGGGGCAATTAATTAATTACCGTCACACTACACCATCAATGTACGCATCAACCTCCTATCATATTGGACTCTGGGCGATAATGATCACGAAAAATCGTTTTAAATATTATTATAAAATGTGAAAATTCTGGATGTCACGTAAACCTTTTAATTGTGCCAATTTAGTCCTAGACTTTTTGACGTTTCGCCAATTGAATCAATCTGGTTAATTTTGGTTGGAAATCACTAACATGGACTCTGGCCATCTTACGTGGCATGGTTAGTGCTGCCGTGGATAATTATTAATAACATTATAATAATTATTCAAATTTTTTATTTTATTTTTCTTTTTCCTTCCTTTTTTTTTTTTTTTTCCCATGGTGGCTGGCGAGGGTCGCCGGAGCTCGTTGGCCATCGGGGGAGGGCTGTGAAGTCCTTGCTCGACCTCGCCCAAATTTGGGCAAGGCCATTGCAGTCGCAAGCTAAGGCGGCCTCGCTCTCGGCTAGTGAGGCCATGGCTGCCTTTGCCCATGGCCGCGTCTCATGATGGTCTGGGTAGGCTCGGCTATGGCCTTGCCCAAATCATACGCAAGGTTCATGAGTCCCTTCCTTTGTTTGTATTAGCTTTCATTAATGCAATCACTTGTGGATTTGACCTTGTTTCTTTTTTTCTTATTTCTTTTTTTTTTTGCATTTGAATTTTCATTTTTGGTGGAGCCTCTCTGCACGGTTCTTTGTGGATCAAAACATGCCATCATTTTTCTTGAGGTTGCCCGTCAATTATGAAACCAGATTCCCTACCCTAAAATATCAAAATATTATTTAAAAATATTTGCGTTAGTATTAGCCGTGCTATGTAGGACAACTGATAGCCACATCAGCGATTTTCGATCAATTTTGGCCGGATGGACTCAATTGGCAAAACATGAAAATTTTTATAACTAAATTGGCACAACTAAAAAATTTAGAATTGAATTGGCACAAATGCAATAGGTTTAGAACATTTTGGGTAATTATCCCCCTAAGTGACTAGTAAATGTTAACAAATTTATCATGTAGAAGACATAAGTTAGATAGCTCATGACACAACAAGAGAAACCATTTGTTCTTCGTAAATACCAACCTTCAATTTTTGCTGTAAGCAAATATTATCATTCAATATCACTGATCCAAACCTACTTTTGGTAAAGCCCATTTGCACAAGTCGAAGTAAATTAGGTTTAGCACGCTTTTTTTTGGACGTGTTTGGGTAGTACACGAGAATGGAATGGGATCACTCTCTTGCCTTCTATCCCGGCTTTAATTGTTGGTAACTTTGGAATTGGAATGATGAGCATAGCCTTTTCTACAAAAGTATGAATTTCTCTTCTTTCCTCATCTTTAAATGCATAAAATTTCAATTTCTGTGTTTCTCATAGATATCTATTTTTAAAGACATTATTGAACATTTTGGCCTTAGGGTTTCTCTCTTGCAAACAGGCATGCAACTTTGAAAGACTCATTTTCACTCATTTTAATCTTTTTTTCCTCATCCATTGTCATCACCATATTGCACTTTATTGTGCCCACTCATGCCGAGCGAAACGATGAAAAGACAAAAAGGAAAAAAGTGGACATGGAGTACTTGCATCAAACATTGATTGAAACATTGCTTTTTTGTTTTAATTAATTAATTCAAGGGCATAAGCTCAGCAGCCCAAGTACATGAAGATCCACATAGCACTATGTAAGCCTTTGGCTCATAATTGGCTTTGATCTAGAGCAATTTGCTCGCAATCGACAAAAATTTGAACATTTTTATTATATTTAATCAACATCAATTTAATTATAACTGTAGCTTTTCTTCAATATGCAAAAAGGTGAGTATTATTCTAAGGTGCATAGTTTTAGACTATCAATTGCAGAATGCATGTAATCTAATGCATGTAATCTATCTATCTCTCCTATTAATTTGACTTGCCACGAACTCTTGCTTATCCTGTATAGGCACGAGGGACTGTATCCATTTAACTCGGGATTATTCAATTTCGACTAGGTTAGCATCAAAACAAAATGACTTAATATCACGAAAAAGCTCAAACTAATACACCTGTAACAAATTTAGCCTCAGGTTTTTTTCCGTTAAATTTTACTGTCAAATTACTTTGTTAAATGACACACGACAGTTGATTAATGTGCCAGTTTTATGTTTATCCTCCATTTGCCACATGTGTAACAGTTTGTTTTTTTTTTTTGTATTAATTCAGTTTAACGGAAACTAACGTAGGGTAAATTTGTCACAAATGTACCAGTTTGGATTTTTTAGTGGTCAAAATATTAGTTTGGGGTAAATTTATCATAGGTGTACAAGTTTAGAGTTTTTTGTGATAATAAAATTAATTTGGGGTAAAATTATCACATGTGTATCGGTTTGGGGTTTTTATGGTATTAACCCAAACAAAATTATAGTATAACAAGTTTGTATTCTCATTTGAATAACATGTGAAACATCTTACATTTGGAAAAGAATCCAAATGATTTGTTTGGCTCTGGTCGAATCACCATATCAATTCAATCTATCTAGCTTTTGCTAACTTTTTGGGAAAAAGTGTCGAAAAAGTCATAAGCTTTTTGCATTGATACTTGTCGCGACCTAAAATTTTCTCTCAGGCTAATGGATTATTAAGACTAAGCCTAACTCGGGCCCTCCCAAGCCCTACCAATTCGCAACTTAGGGTTTAAGTTTTTAACATTTTTTTTTTCATGCTTGGAGTCGCCACTAATCTATTTATGGTAGGTCGATTAGAAACCTAAATAAAACATAGGGAGATATGTTTTATTCCTACGAACCAGAGATTCTAAGTTCGGGGACTTGGTTACGCTTAGATCTAGTCTAACGCCCCTTCGGTACCTTTTCTTTTCAAAAAATATTTATGCATGCAGTTTGGATTCATTTTATTACCTAATCATTAACATGTGAGGTGTTCATGCGGGTGCACAAACCCCCAAAGTAACACCCAATAATCAAAACATTAAATAAATTGCAAGATTGAGAGAATTACTTACCTCGAATCAACGTAAGCGTCTGCATTGTTAGTTAGAAAATCACTTCAATGGTCCTAATATGAATTATAATTAACAAGCAGTTCACTCAATATTTTTTAGGATTTTCACTTATTTAAATGAAAACTAACCTATATGTAACAGGCAAAAATTAACATGCGATTAATGCAGCCTAAGATGCAAACTATATGTCATTGACGATATGACCTATTTCTAATGTCGGGCAAAATGATTTGTTTTTGGTATTTTCCAATGAAATTCGGAATTAAAAAAAATGCCTAAATTAACATGCAATCTATCCTAGAGAAAATGATTTGATCTATCCTAAAGTGATTCTTTTTTGGGATTTTTATTAAAATTCGAAATTATTAAATATCCTAAATAATCTACTAAGATTAAAACAATTTCTAATTTAAACTAGGAAATATGCTACCCTAAATCCCAATTTAAATCAAATAATTATCTTATTCTTTTGGATATATTTAAGATTCCCTAAGCATGCAAAATTTCTAATTTAAATCTAATTAACAAATTTTTGGATTTTTTTTTATTTAAAAGGAAAACAATCAAACGAAGATAACAATCACATTCAAACAATTTATTTAATCCGCAAGATTTTTCAAATTCATATAAGACAAAGAAATCAAACTAACGGTCATATCTATAGGGTTATAGCAATCATAAGAAAGGTTATTGTTTAAATTTGGAAAGCAAATAAAATCTATTATCGTATCCAAGTGATTATGGACAAGATAACGATTTTGAACATCTTTATATATACCTTAGGGATAAGGTCGGATAGTCATCCAGATACGTTGCTAAATTAGGCAAATTCCTAATTTTAAGTGTTTCAAATATTTGCGGATATTGCATGCATCATCCCTAATATTTAGCAATCCATCAAATATTCTCAAAATATTTAAAACACCTACACTAGAAATTTAAAATATTCTAAAAAATATTGGATATTGATCTATTTAATTTGGCGGATATTTCCAAATTTGAATCACGAGGATTGCGGATCGGGACCCGGTGGGTGATCGGCACGGACGGTGGTGTGTGGTGGTGCTCTCGATCAACTGCAAAACAAGAATAACTCCACGGTAGTGTAAGGACGCCCACGAGGCATTAGGGGACAGGTTGGTGTCGGGACTCGGGGTGACCCAAAACGGAAGATGTGCGTCGCGGTGGGGTAGCAGCTGGTCCGGCGTGGGCTCCGAAAAACAACCACGGAAAATCCAGCAAGGAGTAAAGATCACCCACTAATCCCCAAAATTGTGTCTTAGCCTAACACGTTAATCGAAATTCCACTTTGTGAACTGATGTGCTACTTTTTATTCCAACTCCACTTCACCGATTGCGGGCTTAAAGGACTTCTTTTCCAAGCGGTGGTCAACGGGATTGAATTGAACCAAAGCTGAAGATATTGACACGTTAAGACTTGCGATGGAAAGAGGCGATTTGCTGGTTTTCTCCGTGAAGTTTGTGCGTTTTGGTGGTTTGCTAAATCCACGGTAATTCAGCCCTGGTCACGGCAGCGGGAACTAACGGTCACGACTCACGACCACAAGTCCGGGCGTGAAATTTGTCACAGCGGCAGCTCGGCGCAATCGGTGGGATGGCGGCATCACCAGTTTAGCATTTTTACTCCGTGAGTCAAAATATTAGTTTGGACCGATTCTCTCTCTCTCTCTCTCTCTCTCAAGTCTTGAATTGCATTTTTGAAAATTATGAGAGCTCTCTCATTGAAAGGTATAGTCACATATTTATATTGAAACCCTAAGTTAATTGACCGGATTTCCTAGTCCTAATGGGCTTTGGCTTAGGCTTTATCCTTTAATTTTTATTTAATTTCAAATTGGCTGAATTAATTTGGGCTTTTCTTTAATTAACAATGGGTTGATTTAAGCTCAAATTAAGACAACCAAGGCATTTTAGACTTGTGATTTTCGCCCCCAATCCCTTGAGTGAGCCGAGTACCTAAGCTCGGTTTATGCGATGAATTTTCAGATTTTGCCATCGCCGGGTCCGATGTGGAATGCAATTAACCTATATGAACCTAAACTATATGCTATGCAATTTTAATATTTTTGTTTAGGGGTAAAAATTTAATCCCTAATTTTCTATGCAAATTATTATTAAATGGTCGATCAAAATTTAAGTGTCAACAATACTAATTTAGTCCTAAATCTTTTTTTGATACCAATTGAGTCCTAAACTTTTTGTCTTTGCACCAATTCAATCCTTTTGGCCAATTTTGGCTAAATTTTGGTGACGTGAACGCCGGCCGGCTTACGTGGCGTCGTTGGGGCTGACGTGAACAATTTTTAATAATATTTTAATATTTTTTCGATTTTTTTAATTATTTTTCTGATTTTTTTTTATTTTTTCCTTCTTTTCTTTTCTTTCTTCAACCTTTTTCCGATGATCGACCACCCCGGTCATGGCAGGGTTGGCTAGCCTCGCTTGGACAAGCCTGCCATCGCTCGCCACAGGCGAGACCCTGCTAACCCATGCTTGGGCAAGGGTCAGCCTCGCCCAGGCCATGGTAGCCTTGTCGGACGATGCTCGGCGAGGCAGCTATGGCCTAGGCGAGGGCCGATCCTCGCCTGGCCTAGGTGAGGGTGAGCCCCGACGGAGGGTTCCGTCGCCAAATCTCTTAAGGCTCGCCCAGGCTACACCGGGCATTGCCTAGCAGGGAGAGGCTGACCCTCGCCGGGGCGAAGGCAGCTGCCTAGCCATGGCCGGTGGCCAGTCACCGGCAATGGGAGGAAGAAAGCCAAAAAAGAAAAAAAAAGGAAGAAAAATAAAAAAATAATTAAAAAATAAAAATATATTATTAAAAATTATCTATGTCATCACCGATGGGCCTACGTGGCACTATTAGAGTCCACGTTAACAAAATGGACCGAATTGGCATAAAGACAAAAGGTTTAAGGCTAAATTGGCGGCAAAAAAGGTTTAGGACTAAATTGGCGGCAAAAAAGATTTATGACTAAATTAGCATAAATGCAAAAAAGTTTAGGACTTTTTTGACACTTTTCCCTAACTTTTTGTGTTCCACATCTATGAAAATATTTTCACAGTATTCAATGTGCCGAGGTCATGTATAAAAGCGGTTCCCAAAAAGTGTTCAAATTTTGCTCATGCAAAATTGCCGATTAACACATAAAAACACTAAAGAAAAGAGTACAAGCCAATTTTGGCCAAGTGAAGCATGAACTTTTCCAAAATGGATAAATACAAATCGTCTCTGAATTTTGGCCCAATTTATAATGTAGTTTTTGAATTTTTAATTTGTTCAATGCGATTCATGAACTTTAGTCTAATATGTAATATCATCCATGAGCTTTTAATTTATTTAATTTGGTCCATAAACTTTTGGTATATATTCAATCTAATCCATAAATTATATAAAAATGTTCAATATTGTCTATGAGTTTAAATTAATGGAAGGACAATATCAAATATTTTTAAATAGTCTAGTGGTTAAATTGAACATGTATCAAAAGTTCATAGATCACATTGAACAAATTAAAAGTTCAGGGACTACATTTTGCATTGTACGTAATTTAAGGGACCACATTAAATAAATTAAAAGTTCAGAGACTACATTACATATTGGATTAAAGTTCATTGACCATTTGTGTCATTTTTCCTTTCCAAGACGAGGGGTTTCATATGCTTTTCTTGTGGGGGCATGCAAGTCGAGTTGAGCAAAAGAATTGGACCGGATTGGACCGAACCAAGAATTGCTCGAATTGGCTGGTTTTGGGTGGTTCACGGTTCCAATTTATTGGAACCGGTGAGTATCAATTCGGTTCCTGATTCCACAGGTGTGGACCACTCACCCATACAACCAAAACCGGACAGATATATAATTATTATTATGTTTCAAAACCCTAATTAGAGTACCCTTTGGGCCTTCCCTAATTCACTTCACAACGTTTCACGCTCTCTTTCTTTTGCTCACCCCTACTCACGCTCTCTCACAACTCCCTCGCAGCCTCACTTGCCATTGTCGACGCAAATCACTCCTCTCACAGCGTCTCTCGCTCACAAGTCACGATACTTGTCACTCTCTCTCCCGTAAGTTCAAAACCCTAATTACCATTTGCCCATTTTCTAGTTTCTTCACTCAAGTTTGACGCCTTTAGAGAGATTGGGCAAAGAGAAGATGAGAGCCGAAATAGGGGCAACGACCAAAGTGAGCAACAATGATTCAAAGAAAAGGCCGGGAAGATTCGATAGGTCAACAGAGATCGCGCCATTGTCACGCAACGGAAGCACCATGAAGTAGGCTCTTAGAATCTGTGGTGCCTCAAAATTCGGTAGAGAGATCAATAATCAACGTGCTCACAAACAATAACACATTGAATAAAGTACAAGATGATAGAAAATCGATTGTCGTCATCGCTGTTGATGAGGGATTGGGAGGGGAGAAGTAGAACTTACGAAGAAGAAGTAGGAGGAAGCATGGAGTAGAGGGTTTGTATCATGTTTCTCTATTGTTTGCTTATACGTATCCTAGTGATGGTTGTTGACGAGAGAATATGAACTAAAGTGTTGTACATAGAGCAAAAGTACTCATGAGCGGTTCCTGTACCTATCTAGAAATCAGACTGGAATTGATGGACTGGTTGCTGGGTAGGTCTAGGAACTAGTGGGTGGTTATTAGTTTGTGGAACTAGCCCTTCATGGGCAATTTCCAATTCTAGGATGAGAACCAGCCCACTTGAGAACTGATGACCCCTTCATGCAAGAGATGATAGATCTTATCCTAATCATTATGTTGCTCAACAACACGTACACGTAATGAGTTGGAATCACATGCAGCCCTAAAAGACAATCCTCACATTTCTAGTTCATCGCATGTGATGAGCAATTTGTAGTGTGATATTGTATGGTGGACAATCGGGACTAGTTGGGCATTGCCATTGGGCTTTTATAATGGTAAAGAATGTTAGGAGTGTGCAGCAGTAGTCTAGTACCTTCATATGGGGAGATTGCCAAGAGGGAGCCCAAATCTGAGCATGTCAACATATTTAGTTGGATTCACATTTTCTCGAAAGTTTAAGCCGATGAGTTATGAGTTAATTAAGATAATACCAACTAGTCCAAACCACACAAATTCTTCGATGTGAGACGTTTTTCTAACACAACGCACACCAAACCAATTTGCCATCAGCTCTAATACCGTTCTTGAGATGTTCACCAAACACCGGAACAAATTGGGGGACTACTAATTTGCATCTGCTCTGATACCATTTGTTGGGAGTGCGTAGCAGAAGCTTGATATCTTCACTTGGGAAGATTGAAAAGAGGGAGTCAAAGTCTGAGCATGTCAACATATCCAGTCGAATTCATATTCACTTAAAAGTTTCAACCAATGAGTTATGGGTTAACTAAGATATGCTAACTGCTTCTATCATACTAATTCTTCAATGCGTGATGTTTTTCTAGTATAACTCACGCGTGCATCTCAACAAAGAGCAAGAGTTATATACATTTGTTTTTTTTTCCCCTTTTTCGCTTCTTCTCCTTGATAGCTTATGATCTTTCTTAGGTGAATTTGACACGACGGAGATGACTAATGAGCTTTGGTATTATCATGAAATTTGACTTCATGCAAAGACTATGGTTCTGCGATGTAAATAATTACGGTCATTGTTTTGATTACAAGTTGGAGAATGTCCGGGTGTCCTTGTCACATAAGAGAGATGCTAAGTTTGATGAAATGGAAACCAAATAAAGTAATTAAGTGAAGTGATCAATAGTAATTAGATATTGTATGCGCCTCACTTATTTAAATACCCACTTACAATCGGTCACATCGCTCTATAAATCAATTTTGTAAATCAATCTTTGTAAACCTGTATAGGGAGCGATGATGCCATGAGATCAATCTCCGTTTGATTGGTACATGTGGTTTATAAAAGAAAAGAAAACTCTGCAATTGCACCAAAGAAAAACTAATCCTAACCCGTCCACTTTCTTCCTCTCTCTGCACCACCGTCACTACTGCCACCGTGTCACCCATTTTGTCATTGTGGTCACATATGGACCTCATGTCCAAAGTCAGCGACGCTGACCTATACATTGAGACTATGATCATACATGCATACATACATAGAGTAATATAGCATACACCGTCAGTGGAAAAACAAAAACTCACGCTAGCGACCTTATAAACCATCGATTTAAGGGAATGAACAATTATAATCCTCAAATGAAGGATGTATAGGGTCGCTTGTGCAAAATGTTCTTTACACTGGAAGCGATGATCTATCTGTTGTATTTATGGCGAGTTAATGGATCAACGAATGTGAGCAAAACAAGATACGTGTCTTCGGTTCACGTATCTCATTAATTTTGGTATCTCTCAAGTTCATGTATTTCTTGGATTCATGTATCTACTTAATTCGTGTATCTCCTGAATTCTTGTATCTATTTAATTTTTAGTTCATGTATTGTTTCTGTACATGAATTCTAAAACTCTATAAATAGAATAGAGTTGAAATTCTTCATTCCAAGCAAGGTTCGAAAAGACCTACATCTCCTCTCTTCAATTTTCTCTAAGTGTGCTAGTTTCAAGAAGTGTTCGACAGAGTCCTATTTGCATAGCGCTAATTCAAATGGGTTTGAGGTGTTCTATCTTGGGAGGCATAGTTCGTGAAGCTACTTAGCACCATTGGCATGAACTAATCGCCTTAAGGAGATTCAGATTGGGATATGATAGGATAAAGAGAGATTTGAAATCCTCCATGTATCCCCGGATTATAAAATTTTTTATTATATATTTGGTATAACCTAAGATAAGATTTAAAATCTTTGGAAACGTTTGAAAATCCGCAACCTAAGATAAGATTGAAAATTTTTAAAAGTTCTTCTCATTTGAAAATCTTTAAAAATCTTTGAAAATCCCATTTTTTGACTTTGCTCCTCCTGTACGTGAGACTCAAACCCTCTCAACCACGTCAGGGAAGTCGACTTTAGGAGCATGAGGTCTCTTAGTTGACACGAGTTCACATAATTTTGGGATGACCTTGTGAATAGCGGGAGGCACTTCTTGTGGGTCATACACTTGGACTTCATTGCCGAAGAAAGCGGCTTCTCATCTTCGAGGAGCTAAGAGAGGTGACAGTGGAGAAGGTGTGCATCATGGGATGGGCCTGCAGGATGAGTTTCAGCACCACGATGCCGTTGGAGCGTTCTTGATGAAGAATAGGTGGAACTCGACACTGAAGAGCATGGTTGCCAAGAAGCTAATGGTGTGCTAGCCGTTCTTCGTCGACCAGTAGGTGAACAGCTAGCTTGTGAGTCCATACGTGAAAGTTGGCTCGTGAGTCCATGCATTAAAGGTTGGGTTTGAAGTGAAGGACATATGCAACTGGGGTGGAAAGGATAACTTATGCAAACCCGACACAACGATCGTCTTTAGGCCCCTTTTCACCCTCACTCACTGGACACACGATCGTTGGCCCGGTGATGATGACCAGTGTGGTTGGAGGTGAGGGCGATCGTGCGATGGTTGGAAATGATGATGATCAGTAATTTTGGTGGCGATCGGTGCCAGCAAAGCAATATTCGATGCGTCACTCTATCACTCCGTTAAAAGATAATATGAATATTTTAGTTATTTTTTAAAATTTTATATTCAATCCGAGTTCATCTCACCTCTTATGCCGGATTTTTTATCCAGCAATTTATCCGGATGTAACCGGGTATATCCAATCCGGAAAAAATTCACCAAACACTGGATATGATAATTTGTTATCATATTCGAACTCAAATTCGGACCGTTAAATGCAGCCTTTATGTATTTTTCTTTTTGTGGAGGACTTAATAAATAAGAATTCCAAAAACTTTGCACTTATGCGACGAAAATCAAGGGTCAAATGGGAGCCGGAGGAGGCTGCAAAGGGAGAGAAAAATCAAATCAGCAATCAACTATTTACATTAAAACGAACACGACATGTTTTTTTTTTTTGGGGTAAAAAACACGACATGTTTATTGCTCATATAATACATATATTGGAAATTCTATGCGTGATGATATATTCTCTTATCCAAAGTTGCTTCGATTCTCGATAATGAGACGACCCATGATCACATTCTTGATTTTTTACCCACCGGACTTTTCCGAGGCTTTATTTTCTCTAGAAAGGGAACAAACCTAGGAGGCTAGCATCGAGCTTATACTATCACATTCATTTACTCATTTCTATAACACGTGACGTTTCACGGCATAATTTACAGGTACATGTATATAATTCTTATGACGTCATGTATCCCGCAATCCCTCAAATCTTCAGGAATATTTGGTTTACTTATCTGGATTATATATCATAGATCTTCCAATAGCATCGTTCATTAATGAGCAGAGAGCCTAACACCATATAAATGATTTATAAAACCATGCATGTGCTATGTAAAGTTCTTCGATTCGGTATGTTATAGGAAGCACAGTTTCCTTGTTGGTTCAATATCCATGCACTTATCAGATGACGACGATTGCAGAACCTTTTGCCCTAACATATATGCCCTCCACTCTCCAGAAAGATTGTGGTTCTTCACGAGCTTACAAGCAAATCCGAATCGCTTACCATTCACCATCATATGCTCCTGTGCGGAGGATTGTATATGCACCTACGGAGCATATACTTGAAGAGAAGTAACTGTGGGATGGCTAGGGTTTTTTCCAAGAACAAAAAAAGAAAGATTCTAAAGCAAATATGACCCTCTAGAAGCGTGCGTTTAGAACTTCAAAGGGTATTTAGCGCAAGCATATGCTGGATTTATCGGATGATCTCGAGCTTCCTTTGAAGAGGATGATGAATCAATCCGTTTTACAGGAAGGAGGATGAATATTATTATCATTTTTTTCCTTTTTACTGGGCATTGGATATTCTCGTTTTTTTTTTTTTTTCTAGTTTGGCAGTACAGAACCTCATAATCTGGAATCACATTCTCTCTGACAATCCATGTTTATGGTATTTCGAAGGAGTATAAACCCGACCCCAATTGAATTGTCCGAGTTTTCGGAGTGTCGATTGAACATCGGAACAGAGTGGATGGAGAATGGCATCTTGATCTGGAGAGATGGGACCCCGTGATATTCTAAGATGCAATGTCTATGACAAGATTAGAGTAACGTGTAAGCAGTTTTAGATGTTACAGACGCATTGGTTGGGTTCGACCTTTTCTCTTTGGTAGTGGCTTTATTCAAATATAATTGATACTTTTATTCTTCCGAAGCTCATGGCTGAAAACTAGGAATTGTGGATACATGATGTGGGGTACCCTTGAGATAACTTAAAATTATTGAAAAAAAATGCCCCCGATGGATTTGACCTCCACCTACCTTGAAGAAAATTATGCATCTCATGCACAAAAGACATAATATTTGTGTGTTAGCCATATTTCATAAAAAACTGGCAAATTTCTGCTGTTCACTGTCCAAAAAATCAATAAATAAATTTTGGTGAGTTGTTCGAACAAGAGTTGGCAAATCAAAACTAGTTGTTTAACCAATAGGAGAAAAAGCAGTGAGTCATGCAAATAAATGTCTATAAATTCACATGAGGGTTGACAAATCTAGGGTGTTGGTAAGAGTAGCAAATAAGAGTTGGTCGACGATTACGAGACTCGAAAAAATTTAAAAGAAGGAACCAAATAAATGTTGATGAGTAATTTGGATGAGAGTTGGAAAACCTTAATTGATTTTAATTCAGTACTAAACCTTTCAATTCTACCAATTTAGTTTTAAACCTTTTACATTTGTGCCAATTAAGTCCATCCGGCTAATTTTGGCTGGAAATTGTTGACTTGAATGTTGGCCGTCCCCACGTGACACGACCCAAGACCGATATGGATAATTTTTAATACTATTTTATTTTTTTTATTTTTTCCTTTTCTTTTATTTTTTTTCTTTTTTTTCCTTCATTATTTTCCAAACCTTGGCTAGTGAGGTCTACAATTGACCATCGCCGACCTCAGGTAAGGGTGTGAAGGCCCTTGCTTGGTGTGGGCAAGGGCTGCAATGCCCTTGCTCGCCAACCGGCAAGATTTGGGTGAGGGCTGGACGCCCTCTTTTGTGGTCGGCAAGGGCGTGGAGGCCCTTGTCCGTGGCTGGCGAGGGCCGCGATGCCCTTGCCCAACCCATGCGAGGGTTGCTGGGCCTCGTCTGTAGTTGGAGACCATCACTAGCCAGGATTTGGAAAAAAAAAAAACGAAAGGAAAGAATAGAAAAAAAAAAGAAAAATTTATTAAAAATTCGAAATATTATTAAAATTATCCACGTCAACGTTGGTCGTGCTACGTAAGATGACTGGCGTTCATGTCAGTGATTTCCGGTCAAAATTGACCGGATAGACTAAATTGGTACTAAGTCAAAAGGTTTAGGTTTAAATTGACACAGTTAAAAAGTTTAGGACCGAATTAATATTAATACAATAAGTTTTTAGATTTTTTTGATATTTTTTCCCTTTATCACCTCTTTCGGAAATCTATCGGAGCGAATCTTATTGCTGGACAACGACTCTTGCAAAAAGCAAACCTGTACGCGGTCGATGTTTAGCAAACAATAAGACTAATCAAAGGAATATCATCTTGTTACTATTCGAATTACTGTCTCTGTCGTTCCCCGCTCACGGTGTTTTGCGGACCGCCACATGTGTGACGCAATCATATTTCCAGCTTTACATGAAAGTCAATGTTGGCAGAATAATAGGCACGTGAGGGGTCTGATAATAAATCCTTCGTGTCTGACCCCACAAGGAATAACAGATGACAGAGATCATCATCATCGCCATCATCAGATAGGTTGCGCAACCACAGTAATGCGATATGAATCGACCCCCATTTCCATACGCAGCTTCTTTTCTGATTGGCTAGGCTCTCCATGAGTCTAATGTGGTTTCCTCTCCTTTCACTCAAGTTTTCCAATTTTAAATTAGATCTCTCATCTCGTCTTGGGCTTCAGAAATGAAATTGGGTATGTACCAATGAGAAGTAAGAGTTACAGTTATCACAGGCAAGGTGTGCTGGGGCTACTAATGTGACTCGTGAGTAAAATGTACCCCACTAGTCACACGAATTTCTTGAGATGAAATTGTATTTTGGGTGTTTGTTAGTCTAGATTCTCTCTCTTTGCAACAAAGCATGTTGTAGACGTTGGATGCCTTGCTTGCATTGTAAGATAAAGTGTCGAACCCCAACAAGTGAATTGATTCAGTATAACGATTAAGCTTTTGTGTCTCCTGCCCAAAGAACTGATCTTATCAGTGTTGGTATATGTCACCTAGTGATGCTCCATCCATTTGATGTGTAGTTCTGCCTCCCTTGCCATCTTATAAGAATGTCAAGAGTCGCATCTTGTTCGAATCTTCTCGTTGCGACAATTACTTTCCGCCCTAGTCTGATCAAGTATAGTCAGTAGACTTACTGGGGAGGAGCCCGCTTGATATCATCTATAAAGACCTTATCCAATTCACACTGGTCAAACTCTCAAAATGAGCACTCTGCTCACCATGTAGGGTGGGTCTTACTTTTGAATGACGACACAAGCTCTCGTCCATCTCATGCGAGGTCTTTGAGATGTTATGCTTGGACTAAATCGGGAAAATGGAGCGTCTCATCACTTTAAGCGAAAAGTACATTTGAATCCTATTAGGGTCAATACGAGTCATCAACCCTATTAAACCCGACCCTATTTAATGCATGACCTCTAATTGGTGAAGAGGTAGAGAGAGAGAGAGAGAGAGAGAGAGAGAGAGAGAGAGAGAGAGAGAGAGAGAGAGAGAGAGAGAGAGAGAGAGAGAGAGAGAGAGAGAGAGAGAGAGAGAGAGAGCACTATGGTGTATCTTCTTTGAGTCAGCCGGCTTAGGCACGCTGTCAATTTTCCACAATCATAGTGCAGATGTTACGGTCCACATTCACATATAGCCCGCGCAGAGAGAGAGTGAGAGAAAGAGACAGAGCAATGGCTACGGATTTGGGAATTTTTCTTCAGGCACTTTGTGGAAGGTTACATAGATAAAAATGCAATCATGTTGACCAAGTGGAGTGAGAGAGTGGGGGGGTTTCAGTTTCACACATGGAATTTAGAACTTGGAAACTTCTTCCCCATCATCCCTTACGTCCACCATTCTTAATAATGCTTCTTTCCTTCAAGCAGCCACAGCATATTTCATCTAACTCTATCTATCTATCTATCTATCTCTCTCTCTCTCTCTCTCTCTCTCTCTCTCTCTCTCTCTATATATATATATATATATATATATATATATATATATATATATATAAAAGCTCCAAGCTTATCCTAGAAGTGCACATCATCATCTCCCAAAGACACTCCCCACATTTGCTAATCTCCCTCCTCTTTAGTAATAATCCAATAGCCAAACCGTGTTCCCTAAAAGTAGATAAAATTGCATCATGTGCAGAATTTCGATCCATCCAATCTTCCTTAGTGGAGGAATCATCACATCCTTAGCCATTTGTTTATAGTGGCAGAACAAAGTTAATCGCGAAAAGAGGACGGCATGAGGAAAGTGTGGGAGATACTCGAAGATTAAGCGAGATGTTAGTGCTCGTTGTTAATGCTAAACCGGACTTAGTGGCTTGGCTTAGATATTTAGAGGAAAGATCATCGATGCCCACTTAGGAGGATTCATGATTATAATTATGAGATAATGCGTGTTAATGATTGGTTCTTGTGTTTGTTCCAAAGTACATACCTACGTATAGTTCTAACATATTTGAAAACAAATATTAAGTAGACTCCCTCCAAATGAGCTCAACTTGCCCTCGATCCTTCTCTGTAGAAGTAATCACTTGTAAGAACAGAAATATTCACTTCGAACAATTACGCATCTAATAGACTTGATTGCACCCATTAAAAAGTTTAGGTTGTAGTTGCATTCCGCTCAAATCTCGACAATAAATAAGATTATCCCAAAAACATGAATATCTTCCATTAAATGGTGCGGCAATCCAATCCAATACACCGGCATTCAAGCGCATGTCTTCCATTTCCTTCCTTTTGGGTATGCAAAACGAATGGGACTTTCTGGTTATCCTCAACTAGTGGAAAATCAGGCTGGTCTAATTGGAGGCAGCCTTAGTGCATGGTGTGCCTATACATTGATTAACCCAAATGACCTTCCTTCCCGCAAGCAACTTAATCCTCTTTAGACAGCCACTTTACTCCCCAAAAACAAATTCGCCCATCATTTTCGTGCTCTTCCTGAACTAAAAGGTCAACACGTAATTTGAGGATGGAAATTACAAACTTTGCAACCTCTGCATTACATGTTATATAATCTCCCTCCAAAGGGCCTTTTTTTAATTCTCATAGTTTTCAAACGATCTCCATAGAATGCATATGTTGGCCACAAAGCTTCTTGCGGAGGCGGCTGTCCGATCAGTTTCCGGCGAAGCGGGCATCTGAGAAAACCCCCCCTTTCAAGTGGGAGGGATTCATAGGATCGAATTAATGCTTGCCAAGGGATATTATATGAGCGAATGTGCCCACCAGGAATCAGTACTTGCTACCTCATCATCACGCATCTCATTCTTTTTCCTCATATAAATACATGATCACGAGCTTCAATTGAACCACTCGAGCAGCTCACTCCCAAAACAGGGCCTTAAGATATCATCCGTGGTAAGCACATAAGAGAGAGAGAGAGAGAGAGAGAGAGAGAGATGGTGAAATTCTCTAAGCAGTTTGAGGGTCAGCTTGTGCCTGAGTGGAAAGAGGCCTTTGTGGATTATTGGCAACTCAAGAAGGACCTCAAGAAAATCCATATCCTTAACTCAGACACCTCTAAAACTGACAAGCACCACCACAACAGCTCTTCTCAGAACAGCATCTTGTCCACTCTCAGGAAGTTCTCTGTGCTGGGCCAGAGGCACAGAGAAAATGGAGTCATTCAAGTAAAATCTTGTCCACTATACAGTCTAATTATATGCCTATGCCTAAGCATGAACTTATTTGCCTGTTGTTTTGGCGGTGATTCTAGGTGCACAGAAAGCTCGCATCTTCGGCTAGCATGGGCGACATCTATGAGACCGAGCTGCACGAGCAGTTGGCTGATTCGGAGGCCGCAAAGGAGTTCTTCACATGCCTGGACTTCCAGCTCAATAAAGTGAACCAGTTCTACGGGACAAAGGAGGAGGAGTTCTTGAACAGAGGGGAGACACTGAAGAAGCAAATGGATGTACTGGTCGAGCTCAAAGCCGCACTCAAGCGACAGCAGGGCGAGGGGGCTTCGAGCCAGGATTTCAAGGAAGATGTTTCCATTTCATCCCACATCTCCTGCGGTATCTAATCTTTAGCCTTCGACTTTTTTGAAGTCATAATGTAACCTTGAAACAGGACTGGTTCTTCTTGGAAACCATTACTCTAGGCCATTGCGACTACTCACAGGCTCTGTGTTTCCTCATTAAAGAAATCTACTTCATTAACATCTAGGATAGATCAATGCCATTTTTCTATTACACTTTTATGACATGCTTGTACTAAGTATGCTCGGCATAGTGGCGCTTCTGTAAAAATGATCACTATGTATTTTGTAGGGATTTGTTGTAGATGATCATGTAAATTATATCGGATACTTTCTCTATGAGTTCGATTAAAAAAAGTGAAGGGGTGAAAACAACAGCATTTTAGTAAATTTGGAAGGAGAAAAACATAGAGAATATCAGGATCATGGCCCTTACTTTTGACATCTTTTTAAGAAAAGACAATTATTAAGCAAACTACAATGAAATGATCACTCGAGTTTTTACTTTTATCTTGCTGCAGAGGAGGAGTCAGTTAAGGACAGAGCAGAACAAGAGCAGCAGCAGCAGGAAGCTAACACAGATGACCCAGAGACAAATGAAATGCCATTCTCAGAGTTTCCGAAAGCAGAGGAAATTGGGGATTCGAAGAGAATCAAAAGAGAGGACAGTAAACTGTGGTCGCTCTCAACTCGCTCTTTCAACTGCCAAGGAAAGAACTTGAAGATTAACATCCCTCTAACTACGCCAACTCGTACATTTTCTGCGATCACTTACCTAGTTTGGGAAGACTTGATCAATCAGTCCTCTAAAAAGTGCAATTCAAATGGTGGCAAACTGAATATCAACAGAACAAAGTTACGCAGAGCAGAAAAGATGATCAGAGGAGCTTTTGTTGAGCTTTACAAGGGTTTGGGCTACCTTGAAACTTACAGGTATCTGAAATTTTGATTCGTATGAAAAAGACCACAAAAGTTTATTGAATCATCTGATTCAGAAGAGTATCTTTCGTGTTAACCAAGATGACCATTTACCATCAGGAACTTGAACATGCTGGCTTTTGTAAAGATCTTGAAGAAGTTTGACAAAGTAAGTGATGGTAGACCGAACTTTTAATTCTCTCTACTGTCTAAATATATCTCCCGATATTTTTATATCTAAAAGAAACAAGAAAAGTAAAATGGGTATTGGTTTCTTGACTGATTCAGGTGACCGGAAAGCAAGTTCTTCCAATTTACCTGAGAGTCGTGGAGAGCTCCTACTTTAACAGCTCGAACAAGGTAAAAGTTTTAAATCTTTTAGTAAATGCTTTATCATCTGCAATTTCCGAAACAGAACACACCCCATGAAAATCATATATTGGAGACCGCTTCAGATGATGGCCACAACATTACATCTGAATATATGCCGACAGGACAAAGTGGTCCATCCGTCCTAGATTTCATGTGTGTAGTGTGTGCATAACGAATGGCCTCCTTTGGATTCTATTGTTTCTGCTTAGATATTCTTGTCTAGACATGAAAAAGAAGAAAAGCTGTTTGCTGAAGAATGTGACAAATGACAGGTGATGAATTTGGGTGACGAAGTTGAGGACCTATTTATCAAGCACTTTGCGGAGGAGGACCGTACAAAGGCCATGAAGTACTTGAAGCCTCGTCAGCGCAAAGACTCCCATGGCAAGACCTTTTTCATAGGTAACTTTCATGATCCTTCTTTGCTAGAAAAATAATATGATCCCCCCTAAACAATAGCTGCAAACTTGATAATGTTTTAAAATGACATCTTTTTTCGTTAGTTAATGGAGATTTCTTTAGCAATCTCGAAGGAAAAGCAGGAAATAGGGCCCCATCGGGCTACTAGCAGTGGCAATGAGTGGTTCAGTCTTTTCTTTTTCCTGGTGGGATCGAAAGTGTGAGTGAAAGTGAAAGGCCCCATGCAACAACGTAGTAATAGTATCGAACCATTAACTGCCAAAATCATTTAGAATTCCAATTTAATAGGGTAACCAATTTAATAGATTCTGTCAGCATATGCATGAATTTTAGGCTTCAACGGAATTGTAATTAACTGGCGACAGAGACTAACTCAAGCATTACTATGTCCTAATCAGGGATATTTACTGGCTGTTTCATTGCGCTTTTGGCTGGATACATAATCATGGCTCACATGACCGGGATGTACACACGGAAAGGTGACACGGTCTACATGGAAACAGTCTATCCAGTTTTAAGGCAAGTGCATAATCGAATTTACGAGAGCTCTAGAACTTTGTGATATACCCAATTCAACTAAGAATATTGAACTTATTTATTGGTTTGCACTTTGCAGCATGTTCAGCCTTTTGTTTCTGCACTTCTTCCTATACGGTTGCAACATTTTCGCATGGAAAAAAGTGAGGATAAATTATAGCTTCATCTTCGAGCTGGCCCCTACCAAGGAGCTCAAGTACAGAGACGTTTTCTTGATCTGTGCGTCATCAATGGTTGTCATTCTAGGTGTTATGTTCGCTCATCTGTCACTACAACAAAAAGGGTATACCTCTGCTCAAGTAAAGGCGATCCCAGGACTGCTTTTACTGGTAAATCTCTTACTTTCATGATAGCAAGAATGAAAATGATAAATCATCTGGATTCAAATTCTTCGAACTGATCAGCATATTGCTCTTATTTGGCAACGCAGGCATTCCTACTTGTCCTCGTGTGCCCATTTAACATACTCTATCAGTCGAGCCGTTACCGTTTCCTTGGTGTGATGAGAAACATAATTCTGTCCCCTCTTTACAAGGTACTAATTCTCCTACTTCTGATGATGCAATCTAAGATTTTGAGCCCAAATTTGTAGGGGAAAAGCATGTCAATCTTAGTTGTTCCTTCTTATGGCCTAATGCAGGTTGTCATGCTGGACTTTTTCATGGCTGACCAACTGTGTAGTCAGGTAAGGCTTTAGGACTCAACCCATCATCAAGAATCTGGTTCCCTGAATAGAAGTTTGTTCTGATGCGTAATTTGTGAATTCATGACAGGTTCCGATGCTTAGAAACCTTGAATATGTAGCATGTTACTACATAACCGGCAGCTTCAAGACTCAAGACTATGGCTATTGCATGAGGACTAAGCACTACAAGGACCTGGCATACGCGGTGTCCTTCCTGCCCTACTATTGGAGAGCAATGCAGGTCTGTTTGATCACTGTGGCTCCGTGGTCAATATGAATAACATGTTAGTGTTGTGTTACTCATATTTGGAAGGGTCAAGAAAGATTAATCTGATCAAATACCAAAAACATTTGTTTTGCAGTGTGCTCGCCGATGGTTTGATGAAGGAGAGATGAGCCATCTAGTGAATCTAGGGAAATACGTGTCGGCTATGTTTGCAGCTGGGGCTAAAGTTGCATACGAGAAAGAAAGAAGCATTGGGTGGTTGTGTCTTTTTGTGGTCATTTCGAGTTCCGCAACTGTGTACCAACTATACTGGGACTTTGTAAAGGACTGGGGTTTGCTCCAAATGAATTCCAAGAACCCCTGGTTGAGGAACGAGTTAATGCTACGCCGGAAAATCTTATACTACGTCTCCATGGTATATATACACATGCTTCCCCAAGAGAATAGCAGAAATTACAAGATGTCAACTAATTTTTGAATTGATCGTGTTAGGAAAAGGCTCTTTTTCCCGAAATCAGATGAAAAACAAATCCTTCTTTAACATGACGAGAGATTTTTTTCAAAATACCAACTATGATTTCGTTCTTTGGTTGAAACAACGGTATGATCTTTGATTTCAACATCGTTTTGTGACGGAAATTATGGTATGTCATGCAGGGTCTGAACCTCATTCTCAGGCTTGCTTGGTTGCAAACAGTTCTTCACTACAGTTTTGAGCATGTTGATTACCGCGTGACGGGGCTATTTTTAGCAGCCCTCGAAGTTACTAGGAGAGGACTTTGGAATTTCTACAGGTAACTTTAAATTAACATGTTATTCTCAATCTTATGCATTCTCATGAGTTGCCGAATATGCAAGCAGATAAGAATAGTTCCACTACAGATGCACAAACGATAGATAAATTCGTCCCACTTGTATGCAGGTTGGAGAATGAGCATTTGAACAATGCAGGAAAATTCAGAGCAGTGAAGACAGTACCACTTCCCTTTCATGAAGTGGATGAGGAAGATTGATGCGAACTTTAAGCTACAGTTGCTTAGAGAATCTTATTCTCTGCAAAATGCGCGGTGCGCGAAACCTCTCCCACAAATTTCTCTGAGCCCTTAATGTCCTTTTTCGACAAATTGATGCAACGTGTTATCAGAATCTTCTCATTGTTCGGTGGCACACATGAACAATATTCACAACTTGTACACAGAATTTTTCTTTCAACAAAGATAAACAAATTAATGCTTAGTTGTTATGCTCGTTCATTGGTTGCCACATGACTCGACATTGACATCGGTATCGCCGTCTGTTTGCCTCAGAATCTGAAACGTTCATCCTGATCTCGAACTATTAGTGACATTCATTCCTTACCAGCAACCTTTCCAACAATTAATAGAAGTCCCTTTTTGCAAGAATTAGCAAAATAAAACATGTACACATTCTTGATCAGCCTGCTAGACCATACATAATTGCAAGTGAGAAAGGACACAAAATACAAGTTCCAAGAATGCAAACAACAAACCCCGTTCAACAAAAGCCGGTTCGTATGGATATTTTCTTTAAACTTGCATCATCCCGAGCCCGGGTTGCCTGTGGGCTCGGCTATCCCCGCGACGACGCCAATGACAACGCCTGCGATAATCACCACAGTAATTCCCATGACAACGAGGTTGGCAAGGTCCTCCATGCGCTCAGATTCATCCTGTAAATCCATCGGGAATGATTGAACGGAGAGCTGATGAGAAGTGGGGAGGGGGAAAACAAGAAACAGAGTCTCGCTTCTCTTCTCTGTGCCTTCTGAAACGCGAGGAAACGGAATGACTTCGTCCGTCGGCCTATGCTGGTTGAAGCAGTTTCGTCATGATCAGACAACGGAGGTTGGAAAGACAGCCAACCTGAGTTTCAGACCGCTCATGAACACCAGACCCCAAAAACAACTTAGTCGTCCCATCGACACGCGCATGGCTTTTCTTGGCGGGTTTCGGTTTATGATCCCAGAACTGACGATGAATTTGTTCAACCGAACGTTTGTGTGGGCTTTGATGACCTTCTGCACTATATAAACCTGCGAACTCTGTTCATCTTGGGCCCTTCAAGCTAGAATAACCGAAGCAAAGAACCAGACTTTGTGAAAGCCACGCGACATTGGCTCGAGCAACATCGTTGGGCTTTCAAGCGTGAACGGCATCAAAAACCTACAAAAACCATATCAAACGACACGCGTTTAAGATCAATTTTTTTTAGAGTTAATGCAACGAAAAATTTCAAATCAGTACACTTGTGACAAATTAGATTTATCCCAAATTAATTTGTCACATACTTATCAATTTGGGACTTTTCATGGTATTAACCAAGCACGCATTTAGCTTGACCCTGATTCATTCCCTTCACCAAAACCTAATGATAAGCTTAAAAAAACCTATTTTCTAGTTCTATATCTTGAACCGTCGATTCATCGTTGCCGTCCACATTGTAATGCGGCCTTCTTTATTTCAAGTAATATCTGTCTATCCAACGCCAAGCCGGCCACATCCAACCTAAACCTAACCAAACCCTAAGCCCTAACTGGCCAAATATCTCCAAAAAAAGCACACAAAAAACCTACCAAAAATTATTCATCGCGCCCCTAATATTCAATTCCCAGTTTTCCCCTCGTTCCAAAAGTCAACAATCGTGAACACGACATTACGAAGATGATGCGCATCTCTAATGTGATAAGGCCAGTTGTTGCACATCGATTGCGTGTCTGTGTGTTTTCCACAGTGAAAAGACAACGATCGCTACGTGCCGTTTAGCAGCCTAGCCCAGACATTTTACATTTGTCACATTTGTTTTAAGTATCGTGCTTATTACCTTTTGGCGCCCATGAATCATCTGACGTTCCTGGGGCCAACCGTAAGGATGGGAACATCTTTCGCTGTCGTGCAGGGTCGAATCGACAACCACATTTGACGTGAAACCATGGAATTAGATGAGCTTGTTTGACGGGACGATGTTTTCCACGAACCCAAACCAAACGGCACCTCCCTTTTGGGGTTTTGGTCTTGATGTTTGGCTCTTTCACAATTATACGTAGTTCGTTCCGATTATGTTTTTGTGGCTGAAAATTATTTGTACCCACGCAAGGTGAGGGATTGCCTAACCCCTAATCTAGCATTCGTGTCACTAATCATCCGGTCTCGATACGGTACAAGCACGACTGAAAAGATGGATCACTAAATGTTGGATTAATAAAATTACCATTTATGTGAGATTGAAAAATTGATGTGGATTTGAGTAGTTAATATATCACAATTAATCCGTAGTTTATTGTCTTAAACTTTTGAGTAATTGTGAGTCTAACTGAATACGTTGAAGGTGGATGTATTAGCTTTTACTGTTCATGGTATCAAAAAGGTGATGGTGGCTTGGTGCTCCAACCTCATGTGGCAAAATCCTAACAAGTGTTCAAGGTGCACTTTTTGACATTTTTCGTTTGAATATTACTTACGATAATTAACTAGGGAGTAATGTAAGAGAAAAGGTAAACACATGTTAAAAAGTGTAATCCAAAAGAAAAAGTTGATTGATGAAGAGACACCACATTTATATTTAAGGAGTATATAAATTCTATTATCAAACAATTATCAAACAATGTGAGATATTTCAATAACACGAGAAAAAATCATTCAAGCATTCTTTTTCCAATTTTCTAAGGATAATTTGTAGGTAATTATGGTACTTTTGGGTATGGCACCAAGAGCAAAGTATGTCCTGTATACCATAGTGCACATGGATAGACTTGAATCTCTTCAAGAAACCACCTGGATAGACTTGAATCTCTTCAAGAAACAGCCAAGAAGAGCCCAAAGTTTCTCGAAAGAACCTAAGTTTGCCAATGTTTTGTCAACCGTGGAAGCTTTCACCAAAATCCTAGAGAGATTCCGATTTAATGTAAAGTGCGAACATTGCCAAAGTGGTTATGCATTATCAGCTTGCTGGGCCATCGACATTATAAGCAAGCTTCATCAATTCAACCATGGGAAGCTGAAGCCGTAAGCTCTGGGGGGTTAGGTGAGAGTGGTGACGGAAGGTTGGACTGAAATTGGAGAGAAGAAAAATAATTTGCAAATTGACAAATTAAGATGATGCACCTCCTAATTAATTAATTAATTAAATCGAACGAACCACTTAAGGAATACAAACTAGAGCATGAGTGTTTATATTCCATGATAGTTTGGCTAGTTTCTTCTGACGCTCGTTTTTTTTTCTATTATCTTTTGGGGCGATTCCAAGAAAAAAAAAGAAGAAGATAGAAATCTAGGTCATTGTATTGTATTGATCTTCATACACGGGAAGCCAAACTCGATTGAGCTTGAGCAGAGTATCGAGGCTCACCTATTTCAGCCGAGTCGAGCTTGAATATGAAACCGTGTTGGCTCAGTCCTTTGGTCGTGTTTTGGTCTCCATGCTTCGATTCTTGCTTGAGACATCAGTCAAAACTCGAGACATACTTAACATCGCGACAATAATATATTTATGGGGTTTTATGGTATGAACGGGATTTTCTTCCGAGTCAATGGACCCCAATTCTAGAATTATCATAGCTCTCTTTGCCATCCCAAGAGTCAAGACCAATGGGAATTGTTTAGGTCAGATGATTCGGATCCTTTCAACCAAAAAAGAGTATATGTAAATGTCTATGCTCTTTCCTCCTCCTTTGATTTACTAATTTACGATCGTTCTTCAATTAGCATCAACATATATGTTACAGTTAATAAACGCGTCATGTTCAACTTAATCCAGCGCACGAAAGTTGATCAAGCTGACCTCACAATGTTATCATACTCCGCGTTGACCTTAATTGTTAGCCATCTCATTTTTTTTATTGTTAAAAACTAACATCCCATTAGAGTTATTAAGAATTATACAATTATCTATACACACACTTATGCATAAAAAATTAGAATTATGATCGGTATCAAGTTCGCATCGGCATATATGTCACAGCTAATAAATGCGCCACGATCAGCTTAATTCAGCACGAAAATTGATCCATCTTCCTCATTTGAATAAAAAGGATCGAGCTGACCTCACAATGTTACTGCAATCTGCGTTGACCTTAGTTGTTAGCCATCTGATTTTTTTATTGTTAAAAATTAACATCCCATTAGAGTTTTTGAGAATCGCACAATTGTCCTATACACACACCAATGCATAAAAAAGACTGGGAAGGGAAAGAAGAGCAGAAGTGTGGAAATTGTCCAAAGCCTTCCTCCCCGGAACCCCCGCCGGCGGCCAGGTTGCCGCCATGTGGACCATGCGACGCGGCTTAGGACAAAGACTTCGGTAGCTACCTTCCACGCCCAAAAGAGATGTTGATTTCGTGCTGGACCGGTTCGGTTTCATTTATTACTCACGTTCTTATGAATTTGGTCAAATTGGCCCCGTTTTCGATTTAGTTGGCCAGTGCTCATTTGGTCATCTTTTGACATGTCCGGTCTCGTCTTTCTCCATAGCACGCTCCAAGAAGGTTGGTCAAGAGAGGGCAAAAAAAAAAAATTTCTTAGATGCGTTCGTCGCGTGTGATCCAATAGCGCACGCAAATTGGGCTCACATACGCCCCGGCGCACCCGATACTTAATCGTGCAATAGGATCTAGACCCTTGTGGTGCACTTGACCATTGACCGTTGAATGTGTATCACATGTCGATCTCGAAAACATCTAGCTCGATTCTACTGTTGCTATGCAACGGTTCAAGTGTTATCGCTCGCTCCCTAACGTCAGTATCTTGGCTCGTTAATATCATCGCATACCCCCCCTCCCTCCCTCCCTCCCTCCCTCTCTCTCTCTCATAGTTGGTTGGAGATTTCTGTAGAGAGAGAGAGAATAAAATAGGTTGGCGGTAATTTTTTTTTATCATGAAGCAAAAATGGACATATATAGGGTAGCTGTTTTCAATCTGACTCGAGGAACTCATTGAATTCACTCGAAAAGTGACCTAACCAATAGACCTCGACTTAAAAATTTGCTATCGGAAACCGATTCAATTCGAACCTGAAAATTGAAGTAATTCAAAATCGATCCAACTGAACTAAAAGTAAACCGAGCCCCAAAACTAACCTGTAACCATGATTCAACTCAACATGTTGTGATATTCGATTTTGACCTACCAAAATCAAAGGAAAACCAAACTCCCTTGATCCAAACCTTGACCACATCCATAACAGAACAGTATCAGCCTAATTGACTCGTACCTAAAGAAAGTGAAACTCATGAATAAGAGATGATACAAGATTCGGCCAACCTCAGCTTGGATCCAAGAAGCATTGTCCAAGAAGGTAGAGAAAGAATGACTTGAACCCAGGCCAAAAGCTCTTCGAATCTAAGATAACTAAAAATGAGTCGGCCTACACGACGTCTCCTTGCCATCTCTAGACACATGATGCATCTCCTACCGAGTTTGATGAAGACGATAGATGAGTGAATGAAGTTGGGTCAAGCCCCTTTTTGCACAGTATGCATGGAGTCATTTTCAAAGCTCAATTACAGTCTCTTGTATCACTTAATGCATCGAATTCATAATCCGATTTTAGAACGCTCAATGTTACTCCGGCGAGCAATGTTTCAGCATCTCACCTATCAAACCCAACTGCACAAGAAATGTATCCACCGTCATTACATTTACTCAAACTGATTATTCAATGTAAATTCAGTTCCACCCAAAACCAACATGAGTGGACCCGCTACGGTCGATTGCAACAAGCCTCTATCTTGTAAATCATCGATAAACAATTAAGAGTGCGAAAAGCATATCTATCTTTTTTTTATTTTATTATTTACCGGCATGGGCATATAGACCAGATTGAAATATTCATCGGTAACATTGGTCGGTCGATCTTTTGCCCTCACCGTTTGCTAGTCTAGCCTAGACCTAGAGCAATGAATACATGTGGCCCAAACGTAATCAATATCGCAACTTTCTCAATAATACAAGAGAAGAGACGATCGGTTTCTCCCGTTCCGGCAGTGGGGGGGACAAGAACAGAATATTCTAAGAACACGATACTCAAGAATTATCCAAACAAGCACTCCTCTTCCTTCTTGTCTTTTTTCCGAACTTCATATACAAAAAGACTTTGGAATCTTATGCAGAAGAATACATAAAAACAAGTCGCTTCCCTTGATAAAAAGACAAATTAAATAATGTCAAAATAGGGCGAGGGCATTAGTGACGCAGATCATGCCCCCAAAGGCAAAAGCAAGATTCTGTGCATGTCACGGAGCACTCTCGCCCCAACCCCTAATAATGGCTTAGGACAGGACCCACCGAAGGAAGGATGACCATATTAACTACGTAATCACTGATTGGATGTGGAAAGGGGGATTATCTTCCAATTACGGCAAATCAAGGGCCTGGATTTCGCTTTGAATTGTGACCCTTTTCAGGCTAAAGTTTTCGTGGAGAGTTGAATCTAAGTGCTGCCAATTTGCAGGTTTGGTTGCTGGGAAAAAACCAAACACGTTGACATCCATTCGGGCGAAACGAGGGGACCCGGCTCAAGGTATCTGCAAAAGGTTAAAAGGCTAATATGGCACAGACAGGTGATTCTTCTTCTTCTTCTTCTTCTTCTTCTTCTTCACCATCATCGTCCTTGTGGTGGATTTCTAACTACAAGTCAGGATCGGCCATTGGCTGATGCTGCACTAATTCAAGATTTAGGTAGCACAATAGCAAATTAATTGTTGTTGCCGCCGTCTCTTTCCTCTTCTTAACTGCCTTCTATTTTTTTTTTTTTAAATTTTTTGGTTGGGTAGCTAACAAAAGGGTAATCGTCCAAAAAGTCGCGGTTGATCAAGTCCTAAATTTTTTAGTTTTGGCCGATTTAGTCCTAATCCTTCTGACGATTTGTCAATTTAGTCATTCATGAAAACCCCTCGATAGTCGATTTTCCTCACGTGGAAAACCCCGGATGATTTTTCGGATAATCCGATTCTAAAGAATATTTATCCTGCACGTGAAAAATGTGTAGTTGAAATTTGAAGTTCCTCAGCGGACTTTGATTCTTATTTTTCGGACAAATCGAACTATTTAATAAAAGAATATTCTAAAGAATATTTATCGTGCACAGAGAAAAATGTGTACCTCGAAATTTGAAGTTCCTCTCGTTTACTTTTATTCTTATTTGGATATCCCACTCCTCAAAAAACGATCTATTTAATAAAGTTGGTTGGAACCACAGACGTTAGAGAGAATCAACGACCGGATAGTTGATTACATAGCGTGCGGACCATCAGTATGGCTGGTGGGTGGTCTTTAAATATGATTTTGGATGCTAATCACGATGATAACCAACTAATTAGTGTAAGGTGATGTGAGTATTATCATCTGACATCACAACAACTTAGGGTAACACAGGCATGCGCTCATCCAATATTAAGACGACCCGCCCTATGACTCGATGAAAAATTTAAATCGCGTGAGATTTGGGCTTTTTTTTTTTGGCCCGAAAATTCACAATCTTGTGCGAACTTTGATGTATAAACCGAGCGCATCGTTTGCTGGGGCGTTGACCGCCATTCCGTTGACTTCTGAATGCCTCCCCTACGCTCTGACAGGTTCGGCTTCTCGTACGTCGACACGTGGCTCCACCACGTTGCGCGTCGTGTGTGATGCTCCTTCTTGTCGGAAGGAGCTCCTCGCTTTCGGGGTCGTGAACATTGGCGGGTATATTCCCTTCATATTCCAGCGTGGATATTACGGCTCTCAAATCACGAGGACTACATTTATTTGTATTTTGGTGAAATTTTTTTTTTCTGCATTTTTTTCGCAGAAGGGGGTGATTTGATTGGGACGGTCAAACTAATCTCTTCGCACCGTGGAAGGTCTCTTTGTCTAGCAGGTCAGCGAAATCGAATTCCTCTGAAATTGCTTCGAGTGAAATGCGCGGGCATGGTGATCTGAGGGTATACATTTTTCCATCGGGCCAACACATTGGTTGGATCTTTTCTTTTTGTTTACGAGTAATGAATTCCGTTTCTGATAGATGAATTTCAAAGAACCGTGCAATAAGACCATGGAACCGTGACTTTAACTTGGAAAGTGATGCAATTTGGCCGGATTCTGAATCAATTTTTCCATTAATTGCTGACATGGTGGATACGCAGTTAATTTTCGAGATGCCACGTCAGCAATTCACCCTTCCCTTACCGCACCTTGGATACTTGAAAATTTGGTCGAATTTCCGGGCAAAGTGCATTAACCGTTGAAAATTTGAGAGTTTGGTGGTTAGGAGGCTTGGTTAAGGTCCAAGGACCAATTTCGGTAGCCTGTTTGGCGAATTTCACTAAAATTCAAGTGACCGCAAGAGAAATTTAGCCATTCTCGTCTCTCTCCCCCCTCACTCTAGGAATTGATCCTAGGACCCTGGGCTAAGCACCCGAACCGCCAACCCCCCCCCCCCGGGCGACAGAGCATATGCCTGCCGACTTGATTTTTTTTTCTTTTATTGTTTTTCAACTCACAACGAATCGAAGGAAGAGATGCCCGCTTATAGATCCCAACACGCGCTAGCTCCGAAAGGCGTGGGCCACCTTTAGGATCGCGGAATCACGGTCATAAGATGATAGGTCTAAGCGATCTCGGTTGATAACGAAAATTCGAAAACTTAGGATTTAAAAAAATAGATAGATAAAGCGAAAAGGCTTATGAAGGAAGATGACAAGCGTTCGTATCTATATCAAATCCAAAGAGACTTGACTTCCATTAGGAAAAGAAAAGTCCGTCTGAACTTTCTGTACGCGGATAGACCCCAAGAAGTAAGTTTTGGGTCGGAAAATGCCTTTATATATATGTATGATCACATGGACCAACCTTTCAAATGTTAATTAATCGATTGACTTTGAATCAATTCGAATCGAACTCGTCATTCAAAAGGGTTCGCCTTTCTTAGAAAAGAGATGGTAATTTGAAATTGACTTGCTCCAAAGTCAAGATTGTCTCCCGCGTGAATTATCTTTGAAAAGTAATTTGCTCCTTCATCCACATTGAATTGCTTCCGGACCAAGCTTCTTTCTCGTGCCAAATATAACAATGACCTTTTTCTCGAAATATAAGGAGCGTCGATCTAGTCGAGGGACATGATCTCGATTTTTTCAGAAACCGCGTCGTGAGGAACTTAATAAACCCCATTAAATTTACGGTGTGCAAATCAGCGTTTAAGCATGGTGACGGCATAGTTACTGTAAAGACGCGCGGATCATTCCTTTTTAGGGCGACTTTAGAGAATTTTAGAGATTGGAGATCGAAACTCAAAGATCGATGCCACCTAACTAGTCCAATTTAGGAATATTAAATTTTTCTATCTATTTAACAAAGATAGGTTTGCCAATCCCCCCACGCTCGAGCGCCTTCTAGATATTTTTCGTTGCATGCGCGTTGTTTCCTAATTTTCCCATCTTTGGTCAAGTCTTTCTTCTGGAAGGTTAAGTGATCATTAATATTAATGACAATCCGTGAAAGGAAAGAAGAATCCCGGCCATCGCATTTGATATCCATTCGCTTTGATTCCGTCAAAAACTCTTCTCGACGCCGGATACGCCCCCAAGATCACCCCTTTTAACTGTAAATATTAATACCAGAACACCTCAAATTTATATATTTATGATAAATTTATCCCAATTTAATTTTTTGACCACAAAAAACTTCAAGCCTGTATGCACATGACAAGTTTACCCTCTATTAGTTTCCGTTAAATTTTACCGTCAAATTGCTAAGTTGGGTGACACGTGACAGTTGACGGGCGTGCCAATTTAGGATTTTACCCCATTTGTTTGTCACAAATTTGTCGGTTTGTGATTTTTCGTGATATTAATCCAATTTAACGGATGGTAAGTTTATCACAAGTGTACTAGTTTAGAGAAATTTGAGGTAAATTTATCATAGAAATATTAATATGAGAGTTTTTCGTCGTATTAATCAAAATTATAATACACTTTTGAATTTTCAGTCTTTCGAAAATTAATGCTTCCTTCGTTCGAGGACGATGTACCACGGGACTCGTGGAAGTTCGATGTAAAGCGAATCGTGTGTTGGGAAATTACGTACCTCGATATTCGTACGTCGCCGAATATGAATAGGGACACATAGAAGAGACCGGATTCAGCCACATCACACGAATATAAAGGAAAAAACAAGATCAGGTTGTCGAGACGACGAGATGGGCATCAGAGACGATTTAAGGGGAAAAAAAAATTTCAATGAAAAATCGAACATGCAAAGACCAAGAAAATGGCAAAAAAAAAAAAAAAAAAGAGGAAGAGCGATTGAAAATTTGAAAATTATTTGTTGTCGTTGGGGGTTAGTTTTTTTACGCCTTCTTCTGACCAGTCAGTCCCTCACGTTGCAACTTCCACCGCCAGCCATGACAACGCACGCTTTGATCGATTCTCCTCTACAATCACTCCCCCCCTTATTTGTCCTCGAGCCCTGCATTATCGTATGCCCAAACCACGCTAATCTCAGCCACGAAAGACAACAGATCGAAAGGAGGGCAGGAGAACGAAAGATGGAATAGAATCTCCCTTTTGCCTGCTCGTAAAATAGGTAGAATTCGAGGGAATTCACGGCGTAATATTTAGGGTGGGATCGGTTCAGTAGCTTAGCGGGAAGACAGCTAAACCTTGTTCCTCGTAACTCCACAACAGCTAAAACATGAACGCGCTGTGCGTAAAAGCGAAGGTGAAATCTGGCTTTTTGTCTCTTTCTCCTTCCTCTGCTTCTTCCTCGGAGAAGACCGAGGAGACCCAACATCGCCCGATGACGTCACGGGGTCGGAGAGTGGGGTGGCCTTTTCCCGCTATATCGAGAAGTACGCGAATGCTGTTTGATCGTTTCTTCTTTAGTCAATTTTCCAAGAGCCTCCTCTGCTCCTTCGTCGTCTTTCTCATGTTGTCGCGGTGAATCTTCCCCCCCCTTTTTGTTCTTTTCCCTTTTATGTCGAGGAGGTAAATTTCTATGGGGCACCGAGATTTTTTTTCTTTTTTTTTTTTTCTGGGGAGTAACGGGATTTTGAGCTTCCGGGTTTGTTCCGGTTGCTGAAGAACGTTTGCCCGGAGGGGAAAGAGGAAAAAAGGAAAAGAAAAAACGGGGGTTGGAAAGTCAAATTTGTAGAGCCAAGCCAGGTCCACGTTCAACGCCTTTCGTTTGCGCTCATGTTTGAGAGAGGGAGGGGCCAAATTAAACAAGCGAATATTATTCAAACCCATGTCCGCGTCTACATTTCAATGAGTTCTGGAGAAGGTTGATGTGTCCTAGTTTAAAAGCCTCCTCCTCCTCCTCCTCCTCCTCCTCTCTCTCTCTGGTAGTTGTTACTGTTATATGCTCCCGCTTCTCTCCGTCCCCTCTCTCTCTCTCTCTCTCTCTCTCATAGCTCTTGTTCTTGATTATTTTTGGTCCAATTTGCTTAGGATCAGTATTTATTCATTGGTTCATTCAGTTTCTGGGTGCTTTTGGGCTTCTGGGTTGGAGTTCTTTTCTGGTGCTGTGTTTATCTGGAGCTAGATCTGTCTTCACTTTCGAGCGTTTACTTTGGAAATTGTTTTTATGGAGTTGGTGATCTGATTTTGGTTGGAAGAAGCTGCTTTCAAGGAGGATCTTTATCCTGTTGATTGCAAATTTTTTCTTTTGGGGTCTACAAGAACTCATTTTGAGTCCTGTTTCTAGTGAATTTCCTCTGGAATTTGGCGGAGGACTGTCGGACTGGGCTTTGTGCAGCCTGCAGAGCTGCATTATTTGCTGGGCAGTATCAGAACTTTCTTTTGGTTCTAGTGTTTCTCAAGTGTAGTATTAAGTTGGGATTGTGATAGCTTCTCTGGCTGAAGGGAGGAGGTGGGAAGAAAAACAGAGATAGAAATGGCTGGTGGAAGAAGAAGAAAGCTGCATTTTAGCAAGATCTACTCATTTAGATGTGGGAAGGCATCTTTCCAGGAAGACCATTCGCAAATTGGGGGACCAGGATTCTCTAGGGTAGTTCATTGCAATGACCCGGATTGTTTCGAGGCCGAGATTCGCAATTACACCGGCAACTATGTGAGGAGCACCAAGTATACGCTTGCCACTTTCTTGCCCAAATCCTTGTTTGAGCAATTCAGGAGGGTGGCCAACTTTTACTTCCTGGTCAGCGGAGTCCTTGCCTTCACGCCCCTGTCGCCTTATTCAGCCGTTAGTGCCATCCTTCCTCTTATCCTCGTTGTTGGCGCCACCATGGTTAAGGAAGGTATAGAAGATTGGCGGCGGAAGCAGCAGGTACTAATATTTTGCTCGTTCCACTTAATATTGTCCCTCAAAACCATTGACATCATACTTTTGAATTCTCTCTCTTGGTTAGTGTAATCAAGTGAATTTTGTTAGTTCTGGGTCACTCTGGAATTCCTGAAAAACAGATTAAGGTGAACTTCCTCTTGGACTTGGAAAGTCTGGGGTCTGACCCTACATAACGAATTTTTGGAACCTTACTAAGTACACTCGCGTGGAAGTACATTCAGATGTGAAGTAGATTGATCTTCCGGGACCTTATGCTTGCAATTGGCTGTATCACATAGCTTCCGCTCTTGCTTAACTAATGGTGCAGTTCATACTCTAAAGTTCTATGCTGATTTTTTTCCTTTTCTTTAAATCAATCAGAAAATAGAAAAGGCCGTACATTTGTTTACATGTGGTTGTGTGATTTTGAATATATTAGGAATTAAATTTAAAAAAAAACCGTTACTTGCTGATGTAGATTTCCGCTTCTGCAACATCTTAGTTTCATGGCTGTGATTTCATTAAACTTCCTTCGTTTTCTTATGAAGATACACCTGCGATCTATTCATATCACCAATACAGTCTGTATCAGTTCCTTTGGTATTGATTGTATCTGTGGGTACTTTGTTTAACCATTCACGTGTCATCCAGGATATTGAGGTTAACAATAGAAAAGTCAAAGTTCACCAACAAAACGGGGGTTTTGACTACACTGAGTGGAAGAATCTGAGAGTAGGAGACATAGTGAAGGTAGAGAAGGATGAATTCTTTCCAGCTGATCTCCTCTTGCTATCATCTAGTTATGAAGACGCTATCTGCTATGTTGAGACTATGAACCTTGATGGTGAGACGAACTTGAAACTAAAACAAGCATTGGAGGTAACCTCTGGTTTGCATGAGGACACAGACTTTCGGGACTTCAAAGCGATTGTGAAATGTGAAGACCCAAATGCAAATCTATATTCGTTCGTTGGAAGTATGGAACTTGAAGAGCAACAGTACCCCCTTTCTCCTCAACAGCTTCTTCTTAGGGATTCAAAACTGCGAAACACGGATTATATATACGGGGCAGTCATCTTCACAGGGCACGACACAAAGGTTATACAAAACTCTACTGAACCACCTTCAAAGAGAAGCAAAGTCGAGAGAAAGATGGACAAAATCATCTACTTCTTGTTCTTCATTCTATTCTTGATGGCTTTTGTCGGGTCCATATTCTTTGGCATATATACGAAAGACGATCTGCAAAATGGGAAGATGAAGAGATGGTATCTTAGGCCGGACAATTCTACAATTTACTTTGACCCTAAGAGAGCGCCAGCTGCCGCAATCTATCACTTCCTGACTGCACTGTTGTTGTACAGCTACTTCATTCCAATTTCACTGTATGTATCCATAGAAATTGTCAAAGTTCTTCAGTGCATCTTCATTAACCAGGATATTCACATGTACTATGAAGAAGCTGATAAACCAGCACATGCCCGTACATCGAATCTGAATGAGGAACTTGGGCAGGTTAATACGATACTTTCTGATAAGACGGGAACTCTGACTTGCAACTCAATGGAGTTCATCAAGTGTTCGATAGCTGGGATGGCCTATGGAAGTGGTGTCACTGAGGTTGAGAGGGCTATTGGTAGGAGGAAGGGTTCTCCATTGGCTCAAGAGAAAGCGAATGGCAATGATCAATTTGAGCACTCAGCTGATCCAAAGCCACTGATCAAGGGATTCAATTTTAGTGATGAGCGAATTATGAACGCGAATTGGGTGAATGAGCCCCATGCAGATGTCATTCAGAAGTTCTTTCGTGTGCTGGCACTTTGTCATACTGCTATACCTGAAGTGGATGAAGAGACTGGAAAGGTATCTTATGAAGCTGAATCGCCTGATGAAGCTGCTTTTGTCATCGCCGCCAGGGAAATTGGTTTCGAGTTTTACAAGAGAACACAGACGAGTATTTCAGTACACGAGTTGGATCCGGTAACTGGGCAGAAAGTTGAAAGGTCAGCGTCTTTTGCTTCATCACTATCAAAAAATAAAAGTGTGAAACTAGTCTAGCCCATATTAACCATGCTGCAGTCTACTGGTTGTCACTGGGATTCTTGTGATCTTAGTGGCCTATACCCCTGATATATAAATTAGGAAATGAACTCAGATGCTCTAAAGTAGTTAAATTTTGCATCCCATCTAAACTTGTAATTCAGAGGAAGAGTGATAGATGGAGGAGCATTAGTGATGGTTCTCTTTTTTTCCCCCTGGTAGGGGCACCTTTTTTCCTTATCATTTTGTATACTTGATTTTGAAGTCTACCTTGCTGGTGGATATACAAACTTTTACCTTTACAGTTACTTTAATATACCCACCTTCTCTCCATGCCTCGATCATATGATAATTGTTGGCAGGCTTCACTTTTACCTCTTAGTTATTTTCTTAATAGTATTACTTTCATCTGCAGGGTGTACCAGCTTTTGAATGTTCTAGAATTCAACAGTTCAAGGAAGCGGATGTCTGTGATAGTGAGAAGTGAGGAAGGAAAGCTACTATTATGGTGTAAAGGGGCTGACAGGTTTGTTTTCAACTGCCCAATTCAAGGCTTTGTCCAATTCCTTATTCATGCGCTTCACTGATGTCTGAATTTGCACTATGAAATTCTTTGCAGTGTTATGTTTGAAAGGCTATCAAAGAGTGGTCGGGAGTTTGAAGAGAACACCGTGGATCATGTGAATGAGTATGCCGATGCAGGCTTGAGGACATTAATACTTGCCTATCGTGAACTTGAAGAAGATGAGTACAAGAAGTTCAATGAGAAATTTAATGAGGCCAAGAATTCAGTTAGTGCGGAGCGTGACTCATTAATTGAAGAAGCGATGGAGACAGTTGAGAAGGATCTGATCCTTCTTGGTGCCACTGCTGTCGAGGACAAGCTGCAGAATGGGGTAAGACAAGAAACATCAAAATTAATGAGTTAATCAGCCATCAAAGAAGTTAAAATGACTTTCCTGTGTCTTTGCTGGAAGGTTCCTGACTGCATTGACAAACTTGCTCAAGCTGGGATCAAAATATGGGTTTTGACAGGAGATAAGATGGAGACAGCCATCAATATTGGGTATAGTTTGCACATATTATATTTATGTCAATATCATTTGTAGAGTCTAACCTTCCTATAATGCTTCGTCATTCTAACTACTGAATGCAATATATTGCAGGTTTGCTTGTAGCTTATTAAGACGAGGAATGAAGCAAATCATAATCACTCTGGAGACCCCTGATATTCAAGCATTAGAAAAGGCAGGAGAGAAGACTGCGCTAAGAAAGGTATGCCAGAACATGGAGAGAGAGAGAGAGGGGGGGGGGGTGGTGGTGGGTGGGTGTGGTCGCGACAAAAGTGTATAAATCAAGTTTAGACAAGAAATTCTTTTTCTAACGTGTGCAACTCTTGGAAAACATTTAAGCCCCCCGTTTACTTCATCAAGAAACTGATTAGTATGGGGGACATGAACTCCTTTAATCTGTTTGCCATCTTCCTCTAAGTTAGTTTTACCAACGCTGAAGAAAAAGGGAAATAAATTGTATTTCTTAACCTTGATGAGTTTCTGTGGACTTAATGAACTATTGCTGATTGATCCTTCAGGCATCAAAAGAGAGTGTTCTTCATCAGATAAGTGAAGGGATGGCTCTGCTCAAACAATCAAGTGGAAGCTCTGAAGCATTTGCTTTGATTATTGATGGAAAATCACTTGCCTATGCTTTGGAGGATGATGTTAAGGATATGTTTCTACAACTTGCAATCAGTTGTGCATCTGTTATATGCTGCCGTTCATCACCAAAGCAAAAGGCACTGGTGGGTCCTTATGTTTAGTATGCCTTTCTTATTCAGAGCATTGCATCCCCTCACAAATCTTTGCTTTTATGTCATTCAAGCAAACAATACTTAACCTAAAGAGTCACGTTAAACATTTGTAACTGGTAAATGCAGGTGACAAGATTGGTTAAAGCCGGAACTGGCAAAACAACATTAGCAATTGGTGATGGTGCAAACGATGTGGGAATGCTCCAAGAAGCAGACATTGGTGTCGGAATTAGTGGGGTTGAGGGAATGCAGGTAATCAACAGAGTGTATTGTAATTATATTAATTTCCATTTTTGTCATAACTCATAATCACATCAACTACCTTATATTATTATTTCTTAGATTTGTTTTCTTTTCTCTGCTTGTCAAATAACAGGCAGTCATGTCCAGTGATATTGCCATAGCTCAGTTCCGTTACTTAGAGCGCTTGCTTCTTGTGCATGGACATTGGTGTTACAGGAGGATCTCGACAATGGTAATGCTCTTCTAAATGTAGAAACAGGCATTAGTTTGTCTAAATTATGACCAATAAAATGATTAGAAACTATCCAATAAAGGCCTTTACTTTGTCTAATGATGCTGCTATCTTTCTGCTGCAGATATGCTACTTTTTCTACAAGAACATCGTGTTCGGCTTCTCTATCTTCTTGTATGAAGCACATACCTCTTTCTCTGCACAACCTGCCTATAACGATTGGTTTCTGTCACTTTTCAACGTCATCTTCACATCACTCCCTGTAATTGCACTGGGAGTTTTTGATCAGGATGTATCAGCGCGGTTTTGCCTCAAGGTATGTTTGTGTTTTAACTGGATGTAACTAGAGTTTACCACAATTGATATCTAAC
Source organism: Syzygium grande (assembly GCA_024733475.1). Taxonomy (NCBI): domain Eukaryota; kingdom Viridiplantae; phylum Streptophyta; class Magnoliopsida; order Myrtales; family Myrtaceae; genus Syzygium; species Syzygium grande. The sequence continues at coordinate 35,824,450 of JAMXDD010000007.1, forward strand.
CATATAGAGGATCAAATCATAGAGCACAGCAATGTTAAGGTTTACCAATTTCTTCTGGCGGACACGTTGGATAATTGTCGGGCAGCTCTCTTGTTAGTGATCTTATACATTTAGTCCCCTTCTTTGGTGAAAGTTCTCTCCTCTTGCATTCTAAGTCATCGCAGAGTTGGATAATTGCAGAAAATGCATGGCACTTTCTACTGGAAACTCAATACTAAGATCAACTTAGCCTGTGTACTGATCAGAAGTGTCAAAATCTCTTTTTAGGAAAGTGAAGGAACAGAGATAGTTAATCTGGATATTGTTGACAAGTGAAGTTGAGCAGAAAATGATGAAAACTTGCTATTTCCAATGCACTACTTTTTTGTTTTGTGTAATCACTGCCTTTCAAATCAAAACATTCCTAATAAAATATTATTAACCAGTACCCCGAGGGTAGTCGTTAAGAACACCCGTTTAATTTTAATAGTGGAAAGGACGTTTGTGTTCCTTACAATACTTCACCATATAGTGTAAGGAAGTGGACCAAGTCTGATCGTGGGCATGACCTCCAGAGTCTCTGGATGAATATCACGGTGTAGAAATTAAGTTCCATGATTGCAGCTCCAATGTTAATGGTTAACATATTTAGCCTGTCCTTTTGAAGATCACAATTCCGATTATAAACTTTTCTTGCATTTGTTTTGTTGTTGCAGTTTCCTATACTGTACCAAGAAGGGGTTCAGAATATGCTCTTCAGCTGGCTTCGAATCCTTGGCTGGATGTTCAATGGGTTCATTAGTGCAATTATCGTCTTCTTCTTGTGCACAAATGCCCTAGAGCACCAGGCATTTAATGACGGTGGGAAAATTGTCGGGATCGAAATCTTAGGAGCGGCAATGTACACGTGTGTAGTTTGGGTTGTGAATTTGCAGGTGGCTCTCGCCATCAGCTACTTCACCCTAATACAGCACGTCTTCATCTGGGGATCCATCGCCACATGGTATCTCTTCCTTTTGGTGTATGGAGCCTTACCGCCAAAACTATCCACCACTGCTTACAAAGTCTTTGTTGAAGCGCTTGCCCCTGCACCTTCCTTTTGGCTGGTCACAATCTTTGTGGCGATCTCAGCCCTGATCCCTTACTTTTCGTACTCAGCAATTCAGATGCGGTTCTTTCCCATGTACCATGGAATGATACAGTGGATAAGGCACGAAGGTCGAACAGACGATATGGAGTACTGCGACATGCTGCGGCAGAGATCATTACGGCCAACAACAGTTGGTCACACTGCACGTTTAGCTGCAAAATCGAGGCATGTGCAAGATGGAAATCATAGCAGATGACTAGCCGCTGTTACATAGTCCTGGGTAGATAAACGTTAGGATTTGGCAGATTTCAAATACAAAACTCGCCCATTGTAGATGAGTTTCACAGGAAATATATATCGATTAAATTGGCCTCCTTCAGAGCGGAACTTTGCTGTCCGTATCACAATAAAGATGTATAGAAACACAGTTTGGTTGTACCATATGCCTGAGTCTGAAATAGGCTGCACATTGTAAATTTTTTTGGTGTGCAGCCTTCTGTATTTATCGCCAAAATGCATGTAGCACATAGCAGAGAGTATTCATTGTAGTTGTGGATAGTGTACAGAACATCTTATATGATTTTCCAGTGGGTAGTCTTTCATTTTTCCTAGATGCTGCACTTGTGCATTCATCCTAGTTAGAAGTTCTAGCTTCATATCAAGGTCACGATCAATATCATCACTATTCACAATATTATTGTTACTATCCTTAATATTGATATCATCAATAAAAAAAATTTTAGGTTTGTTATTAAGGAACTTGTTTAGAAATATTGTAATGAAAGGAACATAGGAGTTTGTCACTAGGTATTTGACAAAATAGGATCTTCTAGTTCCTATAGAACCTATCATTAAGTATGCCTAAGGGGGACAGGGCTAAGCAGAGCCAAATAGGGTTGTCCATAAGTTGTGAAATGAAAACTATTAGCCCCAGATGAGGTTTGTGAATAAGTGATTGTCTGATATAGAGCAAGGAATATCCGTCTTTCTGCTAAATATAATGTATTGAACTCATAATTCATTAGATACTTTTTTTATGAAAGTCAACTAAGTATCGTAAGTAAATTGCTCCGGTTATTCAATTATTTGATAACCAGAGTCATTCTTTGATAAATGATCACTATGAGTCAAAGTCAATAGAATTTGATCTATCTTTTTTCTATTGTTAAGATAGAAAGCTGAACCAAGAATTCTCTTCCTTTATCATCAATCTGATTACTGTTCACGACCCAAGATTCTATTTTATCATCAATTTAATCATGGTGCACATTTTTTTCTTTTTCTTATCAATGAATAGATCTTTCTACTTGTATGACTCAGATATTTTCTCTTTTTCGAAAAAGCGATTCGATGGATGGGATTCGATATGATACTTATGAGATCGATGAGATTGATATTCAAATATTTCTTCTTAGAATGTATTGATTTGACCCTATAAGCAGGACCACCACCCCATAGCATGTTGCCACCAGAAGTAATCAGAAAGAGATTCTTTAACAAAAAAAAATTCAGTTCAGATGTAAGATACTTATCTAGAAGTTTTTGCAATTGCATCATGTATAATGGAATCATCCAAGATTTGACCTTTCCGAACTTTGTTTGTAACTCACTATAGGCTTGGGGAACGAAAATAAAATGTGTGGATGATATATGTAGCAACAAGGAGGAAAAAGATTGAATATTGGAACTCCCGAACATTTGGAGATCTCACATGGGTTGATATCAATGGTGACTCATTATTTCAATGAATAATTTCTTCGAACAAAAGAAGATTATGTAAACACTTACTTGAAATCTCACTTACTAGATTCCATTGTGTAAGATAGAATTTTTTCTGAAGAATTTGCATTATATATTTGATCCATGCATAACATCATGAAAAATTGATACAAATTTTTTACTGCTACTTAGTATGAGCAATAGGCTTGAAGAAATATCTAAAAATCTCCAATTTAGATATTTGTACCCTATTGAGGTAAGGAACCATTATTCCAATTTGAGAGTTGAAAAACCATTATCTCATCGAAAGATTATATACATCTGTCCTTTCTCAACGCATTTCTTTAGACAAAGACACCGTTTTTTCCTCTTTTCGGATGGTAAATATTTCTTAGAATATGAGGTGTGAATCAAACTCATGTTTGAATTGAAGTTGAGATACTGATACAAGTTCTTCGCCTTTGAATCAGATAGATTTATATTTGAAAGAGGTTGACAATAAGTTCTTTTAAAATTGACTATATGTCCCTTTGTTAGAGCTGTTCCAGAAATATCTATAATTGAGTAAATAGCTCCATCAACTAATGGATCGGATTGGATCGAATTGCAAAATGGAAAGATTTGTACAAGTTAGACCTTTTGTGGAAAATCATTAAGTATCAATAGGTTTAGATACCTGTGAAAATGGCTGTTCTGCTTAGAAACGAAATGTTCCAAATGTTCCTAAAAATTCTTTCTCCCATTTGACCATTTGTATCTATGTACATTAGGATCCTGATTAATGGATCTCTCGGTTCGAGAAATAGAAATAAGCTAACTCTATTTCCAATTCAATAAATGTTGGTTGATCGTATATTTCATTATAGTTTTATGGTTCATAATATCATTTCCTATTTGATCCCTTTGAATTCCATATTCGAAATTGTGATTGGATCTAGTCATTAAAAAGAATCGATTCCTTACATTTCTTGTGCACTCATTGGTGCTACATTTTATTTGAATTAGATTTCGAATCCATCTATATTGATTGACTGCCTCCATTATGTTGTTCCTAGCAAATACTACTATTTTTTGTTTTGGATCTTCCAAATCATTCCGGAGGAGATTTGGACTCATTTTTTTTTTCTGATCCGTCAATAAAAAGATTCATTCTCTTCGTAAATAGGAGGTAGAACTAATAAAGATTTCTTTTTCAATTCATCCCTAGAATTGAATATCTCATTCAAGAATTTTTATTGATCCAATATCTAAGAATTAATAGAAAAGACAAATTCCTTATGATACACCGGATCTGGCTCGCTTATTGATAGAGTGAATAGGTCTGCCATTTTTTGAAATCTCTCTTCTGATTCAAAATCGGGATGTAATGTTTATACCCCTGTTGCGGTCATATTATAGCTGAAATAAATCAAAAAATATATTTTTGTTCAAGAATGAAATCTCATGAGAACTATCCATATCCAGTTCATCCTTTGGAACCATATCACATCCCATATCCAATGAAATAGGATGAATTGAAACGGTATTTTGTAAATACGTATTATCTTGAATATATTAACTATTTCTTTATTTTCCAAAAGAAACATCGTGTTCTTTCTTCAATAAGTGGACAGTAAGTAACCTACTTGCAACATAAATTTGTTTATCATAAAGAGATTTGTTGCTCTTGACCCTTTTCGTTATGCTTAATATCTTTAGTTTGATCTATATCTGTCTTCATTCCACCCTTTATTCGCGTAGTTTTTTCTTAGTCAAATTGCCTGAGGCCTACACTTTTTGGAATCCAATTGTAGATTTTATGTTGGTAATACCCCTTCTCTATTTTCTCTTAGCCTCTGTTTGGCAAAGCTGGTGTAAGTTTTCGATGAGATCAATAGTTAATGTCCTAGACGTCATTTATTCGGAAAAAAAATCGATTTCTGTATTGAGCGATTGATTTCCCGGAAGCGCTCGTGGACCGTCACATCATTACATGCGTTCATCGATTAATTCTCCGTTTCGGCGAAGTTGAAGCAGAAATTCTGCATAAGCGACTGGAATGCAGAACTGCTCATTATATATATATATATATATATATGTGTGTGTGTGTGTTGCGGGATTGGATCTCTTATTCTAGAAAAAGAGATATTGTCAATATTGTATTTTTTATCTTACCACCTATTTAGGAGTGTTTTCCTATTTCAGGTTATTTGTTACCTTTGTTGTAGCAACCTAATTCTGTATAAAAAGAAAGAATAATGGCAAAGCAAAGCTCACGACAAAAAGGAGAGAAACACCATGAGAGATTTGTCCGAGGACGTAAGCTTATTGCTGAACCTCGTTAATTCTTGTGTGTTATTTCTTTTGTGATTGTCTAAAATTCAACATGGTATCAAAGCAAGTTACATCCTATTGATTTTCTAGTGGCTTGCTCGTGTTATTGCTGCACACTCTTCAACACGAATTATTGCAATTTCCCGTTGGTTGTTGTTGTTTTTTTTTTTTTTTGCTTTGAGTCATGGGTGATAAAGAGCAAGCTATTGCGGAGTCATCAAAGACCATTGTGCAGGAGGCACACAGTCAGCGACTCACGTCCTTGTTGCTGAATGGGAGGAACTTTCTGCCGTGGTCCCGAGCCGTCATGATTGCCCTTGGTGGACGATCTCGATTGGGTCACATCACTAGTCGAACAAAAATTCCTCGAAAGTCTGATCCCTCTTTTGAGGAATGGCAAGCCAATGATCACAAAGTCATGACATGGCTTTTCAATTCTATGGAATCTCAAATATATGAGATCTTTGCCTATTCTGATACTGCTCAAGCTCTATGGGAATCTCTTGATGAGATGTATGGCCAAGCTAATAATTCTTCTCAAATTTTTGAATTGCAGCAAGGTTTGGCTTATTCCAAGCAAGGTGCAAATCAATCCTTTACCGAACATCTGGGTCACATGAAAAAACAATGGGATGAACTCCGCCAATATCGACCTGCCACCCAAACAATTGCTGATTATATCAAAAGAGATGAGCAAGACAAAATTTTTCAGTTATTGGCAAGTCTTAAGCCAGAGTTTGAAGATACCAGGAAACAAATTTTATCAAGTCCTGTGCTTCCTTCCTTCAATTCGGTGTGCTCTATTGTACAAAATGAGGAGACCCGCAAGCGGGTCATGAATTTGGCTCCACCTCCACTCACGGCCATGGGGGAAAACTTGGCCCACAATGCTACAATCACCACTAGAGCCGCACCAAAAAATCAGCAAGGTGAGTCTAGTGCTTTGGTGTCCAGTGTGCGTTTTACCAAGGGAAAATCCAAGAAATCAGTTCGCTTTCATTGCGATCACTGTAATCGTGATGGGCAATCTAAAGACCGTTGTTGGGTTCTTTATCCACACCTTCGTCCCACCAAAAACAGAGTTCCGAATGCTCAGATTGCAGTGCATAGTAATGGGATAGAATTTCTGACCCAGTTGGAACCTCTTGCACTTCAAGTCCAGCAATTACTTCAGACCCATGGTCAGGGAGAAGCTTCTTTTACCACCTCGAACACTGCAAATCTTGCTAAGGTTTCGGGTAATGTGTATGCTAATTCTGCTCTTTCTCACACTCAGTTTATAGTTGATTCTGGGCCCATAGACCACATGTGTCATTCTCCCCTATGTATTATCTAATATTACTTCAAGTAGCTTACATCCTGCTATTACTATTGCTAATGGTGGACAAGTTCCTACTACGGGGAGTGGACAACTCCAATTTTTTTCAAAACAGTCTGAGGCCTTATTGGTCCCTACATTATCATCTAATTTGATGTCAGTCAGTAAGTGTGCTAAACAGTGGAATTGCAATGTTATTTTTACTCCGCAAAAGGTGCTCTTCCAGGATCACACTACCAAGAGGATGATTGGTGAAGGCACACTGAAGAATGGGTTGTACATGTTGGAGTCTCACACTGCAGTTTCAATGGCAAGTAAGGCTATTGCCGACACGTCTCACTTATGGCATTGGCACATGAGTCATCCCTCTGATCGCGTACTCCGTATTCTTGACTTGTCCCTTAGTCATGATTCTAGCACTTGTGATCCCTGTCACTTTGCTAAGCAGCATAGACTGCCGTTTTCTCTTAGCACAAATAAATGTACTGAATTATTTGGTTTAGTACATTATGATGTTTGGAGTTCTCCTATTAGTTCTAAGGAAGGTTTTCACTATTTTGCCACTTTTATTGATGATAAATCTCGAGCTACTTGGCTTTATATTCTTAAGTCAAAGACTGAAGTTCTTCGTGTCTTTCAAGAATTTTGCAGCATGGTAAAAAAATCAATTTAATACTGTTGTAAAAGTTCTTCGTATAGACAATGGCACTGAATATACTAATCAACAGTTTCAAAATTTTTTACACAATTTGGGCATCCTTCATCAGACCTCGTGTGTCGGTACTCCTCAACAGAATGGCATTGCTGAAAGAAAAAATTGCCATATTCTTGAAGTAACTCGGGCTTTATTGTTCTCCGGTCACTTGCCAAAAACCTATTGGACTGATGCTGTTCTCACGGCTTGTTACTTAATTAACCGACTCCCTAGTGAGGTTTTGGGCTACACGACCCCTATGGTAGTGTTACATGGTCGGAAATTCGACCTTTCTCATTTGAGGATATTTGGGTGCATCTGCTATGTTCATTCTCAAACCGGTGGTAAACTTGATCCTCGTGCTATGAAATGTGTGTTTGTTGGGTATTCCTCCGTCAAGAAAGGCTACCGGTGTTATGACCCGAGTATCCACCGAGTATATATCTCTCGTGATGTGTTTTTTGATGAAGTTCACATGTTCTTCTCTGACAAGAACCAAACTTAGGGGGAGTACACTGATGACTATAGAGAATTCTCTCTTGATTTTGTTCCTGTCCCAATACCGCCCGAGGAGATGCCATATGTCAGGAGTCCTGCAGGTTCTGCAAGCTCATGCCCAGAAGTGGTTCATGACCACTCACGTGATTCTAATATCACCGCTAATAGTGATGCCTTCCCAGCTACTAATCCAGAAGTTGTTCCTAAGGGTATAATGAATGAAAATGCAGCAGAAGAGGTGCCAACAGCTATATCACTTCAAAGGTCATCATGTGTTACTCGACCTTCAACACGTCTTTGGGATTTCTCCACTTATTACACTGTTCATCATCCTATCCAGAAATTTATTGGGTATGACAAAATTTCTCATAACCACTTCAGTTTTTTATCTGCTATTGAGGAGCAACAGGAACCTACTAGCTACTTGGAAGCAAAGGATAAAGGTGTATGCATTGATGCCATGAAAGATGAACTTCAAGCCTTGGATCGTAATCACACTTGGGAGTTGGTACAATTGCCAAAGGAGAAAAACACTATTGGATGTCGATGGATTTATAGAATCAATTATAATAGTGATGGTTCTATTGAGAGATATAAAGCTCGCCTTGTTACCAAAGGATACACTCAGACATATGAGATAGACTATAAAGAGACATTCGCACCAGTGGTAAAAATAAATACGGTAAGAGTATTGTTGTCTGTAGCTGTTAATTGTGGATGGTCTTTGTTTCAGATGAATGTAAAAAATGCCTTCCTTCATGGAGATTTAGAAGAAGAAGTGTATATGGATCTTCCTCCAGGACATTCCTTACAAAATAAGGATGGAGTTGTGTGTAGATTAAAGAAAGCATTATATGGACTTAAACAGTCACCTAGAGCCTGGTACGGTAAACTTAGTTCGGCACTCATCAAGTTCGGCTTCAAAAGAAGTGCTACAGACTCGTCGATGTTTACTAAAGCCGACAATCAAGGTATTGTTGTCATTCTGGTTTATGTCGATGACATTGTTATTACTGGTAGTAACTCATTTGGAATTGAAATGCTCAAACTTCATTTGAGCAAGGTATTTGATATTAAAGATCTTGGCAAATTGAAGTATTTCTTGGGTATTGAAGTGGCAAGTTCTCACAGAGGAATATTCTTATCACAAAGAAAATATGTTCTTGACTTGCTAAAGGAAACTGGCAAACTTGGAGTCAAATCGACCACTATACCTATGGATTATAGCAGTAAGTTTATTTCTAATAATACACCATTACAGGATATTAGGCAATTTCAGTGACTAGTAGGACGGCTAATTTACTTAACCATTACTAGGCCTGATATTGCTTATTATGTCAGGTTATGTGAGTCAGCTTATGCAGAATCCAACACAGGGACATATGGAATTGATAAACCACCTGCTTCGGTACTTAAAAGCTTCACCAGGAAGAGGAATATTGATGAAAAATAATGGTCACATAGAGATTGTTGGGTATACTGATGTAGATTAGGCTAGAAATCCTGTTGATAGGAAATCTACTACAGGTTTTTGCACATTTGTGGGTGGAAATATTGTTACTTGGAAAAGCAAAAAGCAAAATGCTGTTGCTCGTTCTAGTGCAGAGGTCGAGTATAGGGCCATGGCTACCACAACATCCGAAATTGTATGGCTGCGATTATTGCTTCAGGAATTGGGATGTGAGACTACGACTAAAGCTACAAAGTTTTTTTGTGACAACCAAGCAGCAACACAAATTGGCTCTAATTTTGTTTTTCATGAGAGGACTAAACACATAGAGGTGGATTGTCACTTCGTGAGGGAGAAGGTTCAAGATAAGACAATTGAGACTCCTTACATTCGCAATGAAGATCAGCTTGCGGATATTTTCACCAAAGCTCTTCCCAAAGGAGCATTCCAAGATATGGTGAATAAGTTGACCTTTGACAATATCTTCGCTCCAACTTGAGGGAGAGTGTTGCGGGATTGGATCTCTTATTCTAGGAAAAGAGATATTGTCAATATTGTATTTTTTATCTTACTACCTATTTAGGAGTGTTTTCCTATTTTAGGTTGCTTGTTACCTTTGTTGTAGCAAACTAATTCTGTATAAAAAAGAAAGAATAATGACAAAGCAAAACTCACGACAAAAAGGAGAGAAACACCGTGAGAGATTTGTCCGAGGACGTAAGCTTATTGCTGAACCTCGTTAATTCTTGTGTGTTATTTCTTTAGTGATTGTCTAAAATTCAACAATATATATATATATATATATATAGGAAATAGGTAAATCATCGCAAGATGCAGAGCATGGAGCATTATGGCTGACAAACATCCGTGAGGCGTTGCTCCATTTTTCGTGGCAGGGCTAATGAACAGATCTTCTGGAAATTAATTGAGATTGCATTTGAATTTGCCGAAATGAAAATGTTGTTTAGAATTTAACACCTTGCAGCATCATACCCGGTTGACCCATTTCAAGTGTTTAAGAATACTCTCTGAGGAATCAAAGCTTGGATGAGGTTTCAGAGAATATGCTTCAAATGATTGTTACTTTGTGTTGACTTTTCGATTATCATATCATGCTTGATTGCAATTCCCCAGTAAATTAATAAGCCGCCAGCACTAAAGTATCTGTCAATTGAGCTGTACAGAGTCAATGCAGAGAAAGTCAGAATCAGAATGGTCCAGGAAGATACAGCCCTCATTGTGTATTGTTTTCCAGCTGAGCCTTCAAAAATGCGTCATTCGCGAACTCATAAGATGTACTGTTAGGATACAGTTTCTGCGCACAAAAGTGACTCCTTAGGTAAGAAAACAGAGTCATCTTGTTGGTGAAATAACTACTCTGCTTCCGTTGCGTGCTCACAATGTTCCATTTTTCTAAAACCGTGACCGAATTCTCTAGTCTCCCGGAGCTCGCTCGACGCGCTTAAGGAAGAAAATTTGAAAAATAAAACGAAGTGACCGGAAAAGGAAACAAAGAAAAGTAAGATAGGAACGCTTTTTTGTTAGAAGTGGTTGTCCTAGCCTTTTGCTTTTCTTTGATCTATTCTAAAGGCAAAAGGAAGACAACATCTTGACAAGCACATTGTGCCACCTTGGAAGGAAGGTGAATGCCCTTCTCTTTTGGATGAATGGAGTGGGTTTAGAAGGTGCTTTCTGATCTACGGTCCCTCGGAGCTAAGGGTTAAGCAGGCAGTAAAGGCTCTCCGACACAATAGAAGGCATCAGAAGCTTTGGATGTCTTCTCGATTGAAAGAAGGTTGAAAATGTCGAAAACAATTTGTTGATTCGTGACTCTTTGGGAAATCACGCATAGAGAATGGATTTACTCCCTCTGATATTTGTAGCTGAAGAACCAACAATTTCATGACACTGAACAACACTGGAATCAAATCCCTGATGATCACGTCCACATCCTGAGAAGCTCCCTCCACTTTCGCTGCCCCAAAAGCTACCAAATCCAAACACACCCTTCTGAGACATCTCTTCCAATGCCTTCTCAACCCCCTCCATGCACCACCCGCTTCTCCCCGACATGTCTAGGAAAATCCCGTCTTCCCCAGCTCCTATAGAACACCCTGGGCCTTCCACAGGCCGACCTTCATGTAAATGCCTTGTCCTTTCGAGGGTTTTCCTTTTTCTCCTGGAACACCAAAACCTTTTCTTGGCAAATTGCTTTGTCTTCTGGAATAGGCGGCATGGAATTTTTAACAAGATGAAGATGGCAATCTGGAGGACCAGGCATTGGCAACAGCACGACACGACGATGCAATCCGCAGCAAGCGCGTTCCAGTCTTCCATGACTCGTGGATGCAGTTTGGAGGCAAATGATTAGCGGAAGACATCATCATAGGTTTATGAAACAAGGTTCTTTGTCTCTCTGGGGAGGTTATTAGGAAGGGTAAAGCAAGCAAGCAGATATCATGTGGCTAAAGCTAATAAAGGTGGCAATGAGTCATATGGCTTTAAATTGCTTGGCAAATCTTACGATGCAGCTATTGCTTCCAGTTTTGTGTATCAAGGAACGAGAGGAATACCAAATTTGGAGGAAGCAAAAGCCTTTTTTGTTCCCTGTCAAAATCTGGTAATCTTGGAGTCTACTCTTCAGTTTCAGCTGTGGCGGGATGATTCTTGGGTCGCCAAGTCTTCGCTTCGATGTGATTCTCACGCCATCTGTTTTCGGAGAAAATATTTTCTAAACGGGGAATAACGTAGCTAATACAGCTTTCAACTTAAAGATCACTGTTGTCATATCTTCCTTCCTAGATCAAGCAATCATCTGTCCCATAACATCAACTTGATTTAATCCTGTTGGACTAAGAGGGATCATTAAGCGCTCTTCTCTTGTCTACTTAAGCAAATTGCAACATTATAGTAAATAAATCTAATTTTATAATACGAGATCTCATGAATTCACAGCTGGTCATTGACAGGATTCTTGCTGTTCAGGTTATTGACTGAGACACAAGCTTTTGGCGGGGGTGATTTCGATAACGCTAATCACATCAATATTTTAATCACGCGTAGATTTATAGGAACAGATGTAGCAATTTGCGGGAGAGTCATTGTAACAACTTGAAGGAGCACCACCTCCTCATCCCTGTCATTTTATTTGGCTTATCAATTGATGAATACCGATGTGATTTACAATCTCTTAATCACTTTAAATACTAATCATACGAAAGAACATCAACCGGGGAAACGAGCTTATGGTGATGAATTCCTTATAATACTAGCGAAAGGCATGTATTCGACACATCGTTACTTAGTGCCCATTGATAAAATCACATGTACACAAGAGAAAAAAATTTGTAATCAGAAGAGAGAAGTTCTCAATAAATAACATGCATTTTTAAGAAAAAAACTATAAGTATTTATGATTTTGCAACATCCCATCAACCAACCAGGTGAATTTTCCTGCAAACAAACAAATGCAACTTTCACGTATGTATTTGCATGATTAGGACCCCTCATTATTTCCACTGCTCTCCAATTGCCGTCTTTAGAATGTGTAGCCCAAGATTGGTAGCTTAATTGCATCGTCAACACCAGTGGACTTGGTTCTCATTCACTGTTTTGGCTTAACCAAGAAATCTCCTCAGAAATGTTTAGTAGTTCAGAAATAGGTGCAACAATACGGTTCCCCTTACAGGTTTTGTGCACTTCCGAAATACCTTGATAAAAGAGTGCGACCTCCTCCAGATCTCCCAGATTATGACCATCATATAAACAGTAATGCTGCAGACACAAAACTATCGAGACCAATATTTAGAAGTCTGTGCAATCATACATTATTCCTCTCAAGCATGACCTCATAAGCTTTTGCATACAAATCTCTAGACAATCTTTTGTATCCAAAACATTACTTGTGCAAAATGAGAAGAGCCTTCCCCTTGCAGACACAGTAATTTTATGGGGTCTTTCAAAATATTCACTTTTATTCAGAGTCACGAGCTCGATTCTATTGATGTAGATGCTGTTATAGTGGACTGTTTGTTCACCGATGCGCAACATATACTTCTCCCCCCAATTTAAAGACAAAGTGAGCGCAGGGATGCAGTAAGATATTGCGGAGATTAATTACACGAGTTTGAATTTGAATACAATGAACAAAATTGAATCAATAAGATTTTCGCACCACCCTAAACCTCGGTGGCAAAAGAAGATATGGAATACTACTGGCTACCCTAAAAAAATTGCGGTAAGGCAGTGCACCGCTCGACTTTATGAAGAAACCTACTTACAGGTCCAAGAGAGTGAGTTTTGCCCTTTACCAGCAGACAAGCTCTAAAGAGCCAAAGCTCAGACAAGACAAACTCTCTTGATGCAATCCTCTCACAATATTTACCAAAACCGTCCTTCAACTATTCGAGCTACTCCGGCTAAAGAATTCTGTACTGTAATCTTGGCTGTCAAAAGCCATCCTCTGAAACAATCTGATTTCTGCAGATTGTTGAGCGGAATTAAACAGCTCGCTCTCTCCTAGTCTCATTCCATTGGTTAAGTCGGAAGCAGCCAAACTATCAAATGCTCTCACAATCTGCAAGGTATGACCTGACTCAGGATATCTTCACTGACGACAGATAATTCCAACCAGAATGCATATTTAGAACTTACCTGTCCCATACGAGGTCTCTTGGCAGCTGCATGTCGCACACAAGCAGCTGCAGCTTCCATCATCCGGAAAATTTCAGCTTCAACATAATTTCTTTCAAGCTTTGGATCTGCCAAAGCCTCAAATTCTTCATTATCAAGTGCATGGCTCAGTAAAGGTCGCGCCTGGAAGATGGTAGGATATATTGGTTAGTGAAATGAATGTTTCATTTTTTACTACTATATTCCATTTGCCATGCTTGTGCATTTTGGATTAATCAGTTCATTGAGTTGGACGTGAAAAACACTCAACATTCTAGAGTAGAGGTGATGGTTGTCCCATCGTTCATGACGGGGTCTAGTCTACCATAAGTTCAAAGACAACTGAGAAACTCTGTTAGACTTGCATATACCGTGAAAATATTATTTTTTCTTAATACGATGAGGTGAGACTAAATGCAATTGGCCTGTTGCCAAATAAGAAGTAATCTAATATCCGCTACCTTCTATGGAAAACAATAACTTAAGGGAAAGTAGACATGCTAGCAGTTCCTAAAGTTACCAGAAGTTAGCAATTAAGCCATGCATACCTAATAATTATAGACAACGCAGCTTTCCTGAGAAAAGGTAAAAATGCTCAAATGCATCTGCATTCTCAATCTTAAGATGATTAAAAAGGGTTGCATTGTTTTCAACCTTTAATGTATATAAGCATCTGTCCTGACTCGGGCCAAACACATTACATTACCAATTACATCGCTCAATATTTCCAAAGTTCAATAAATGCTCAGGTCAAATGAAATCTCAGAAAGAGCTCATAAGTTAGATGATATGTTATGATGGACCTGCATAATACATTTTGCTTTGATGGTCCATAAATTTCCCAAAATCTATTTGCTCTAGTTGTTTCTTCCAATATGGACCTCAATGTCAGAATAGCAGTATAATATATGAGTAAAGACACATCCAACTATCATATCATTATGATAGAAAAGCATCATAGCCAATACTAATAGATAAGCTTTAAAGGGTGCAAATAAATGTACAATTAGATTGATCTGGCTAGGACATTGTCTTATAAAGACTCCCACTGTTAAGGATAGACCCCCGAGAAATAAATTCTGTTCAAGTACTTAAGTAACGAACTCCTTTGTAATTCAGGGCTATCAATTGGCCAACTCAGAGAATACGAGTATGAACAAAACTACAAACAGATTCGACACATTGCTTAACATGCTCCACAAAGACAGATGACCAGCATCTATACTAGCTCTGGAAGATCTAACAGCTCTATCCAAGTCAATTTAATAGGGCGAATCATGACCAGCAAACAAAAAAAGAAAACGAGGACTTATAACTAACCCATTCAACTAAACTCTCATCTCCCAAGGGTTGTGATGCATCCACAGGCTTCCGTCCAGTTATCAGCTCCAGAAGCACAACTCCAAAAGAGAAAACATCAGATTTCTCGGTCAATTTGCCACTTGATGCATATTCAGGAGCCATGTATCTGAAATGTCACCATGAAGAATTTATGTTAAAGAGAACATGTGGAACATGTGTGGTAAGTGCGCCAAACATGCGACAATTGGTTTTCATAAAACTCAGATAGATGTCATCTCTAAGCATCACAACTGAAAATGGACAACACTACATACCCGAAAGTTCCCATCACACGTGTAGTGATATGTGTATCTGCATCAAGAGCTAATTTGGCAAGTCCAAAGTCGGATACCTGTGAAGCAAAGAACTAGGCATCAGTACAACCAAACTTTCAGAAGAACCAATTAAAGCCTGTCCTATAGGGATAGTAGGCACACCCTAGATTCGAAGTTATTATCTAGAAGAATGTTTGACGACTTGATGTCTCTATGGATAATACGAGGATGGCCTGAAAAAGACATCAAAATTAAGGAAAAATTACACATTAGTAAATCATGGGACAGAGAAGATTCCGTGACAAAATTTACTAAAAGACATGTACTGCTGAAAAAGTAAATCAAGCTAATTCGCTCCAAGAACAAAAACCTCTTAGAATTAAATCATTATACATCCTTTTGTCTCTCAAGTGAACAAAAAATAGGCCAAGAAAAATAAGTGCATCTGCTAAGCTTATTTGCGTACTTTGCTTTAGATTTTAACGGATATCAATTACATGATCCCCAAGTAACGTTCGATCTTTTTTTTTTTTTTCTTTTTCCAAATAACATTGCAACAAAACCAAAGGGACTTTATTTTGTATTTCTCAGATTAGCTCAAGTTAATGTGCATTAAGTGGCCATCAACAATCAGTAGTTGGAGAACTGATGCTTACAGTCTTCATGAAGGTAAGCTAATCCACGAGCAGCACCAGCAGCAATCTTAACACGTGTTGCCCAGTCCAGCACTGGCCTACCTTCTCCTACATGTCAGAAGGGAAAAACTTCAAATCAGAAGGGGCGGAAGACAATCTGCACAAAGAATACTTTGGGCATCGAAGCATTGAGAACTTTGAGATGAGCAATTACTGTACCATGAAGATGAAAGTAGAGGGTATTATTAGGCACATAGTCATACACAAGCAACCTTCTGGTGTCAGCAATGCAGTACCCGACTAACGACACCAGATGGCGATGGTGTACGCGACTGATGATTTCAACTTCAGCTTTAAATTCTCGATCCCCTTGCCCACCACCAACTTTTAGCTGCTTTACAGCTATCTCTCTCCCATCTGGAAGGAATCCTTTATAGACAGCACCAAAGCCACCCTCACCCAATAGATTTTGAGATGAAAAACAATCGGTAGCCTTGACCAGCTCTTCATACGTAAACCATGCCCTGGAATTTCCAATCCCCCCCTGCTCCTTCGGCGAGTAAGCATCACTCCCCGAACTACTTCCGAGGAGGGGTGCAGCAGAATGTGTCTTGATAACAGATGAATCTGGAGACAATTCATAATGTAAACTCATTCAAGTTAACAACCACCACATATAGATCCCCCTCTTAATTCCACATATACTCAAGAACAAGGATTAAAAGAAGTGAATCTCTTATGCCTCTCTACACCAATCCTGAACCATGCTTGGTTTTTCTTCAGAACACAGTTAAAAGTTTAATGAATTTGAAGATTCCAATGTGCTAAATTCCCTATTAGGTCAAACGAGACATCTTATATCATTTGATATCTTCATGTTGCATCGCTTATATATCTTGCGGCGCATGAATGCTTTATACTTCCACATTAACCACCCCAAGAAAGAAGTGCTTGTACTAACCATCAAGCCAACTTGGAGAGTGGGCTTTTGAAAGATTACTGAGGCACCAAAACAGAGAGCACATTTTATGAATGAGACCATAGCGCACCCTCACAAATGATACACAACAGAGTACAAAAGATTTTCCGGAGAGGGGATAGCATCTTTAGAGTACCTGTTCCAGGGAAAGAGGCCCCGGGTGATGGCACGATGTAGACTCCAGTAAGTCTAGTCACCTTTTTCCTTCGTTTTCTCATGCACCAGACAGCAAATCCAATAAGGCTGATGAGGATGAATCCCACTACCGTAACAATAGCCACTGTGCCAACTGTTCCTATTCCAGAACTGGAATTCCCTTTGTGATTGGAACTGGAAGTTGAATTAGTATTGTCGCTTGCAGTTGGACCAGTAGAAGAAGGGGTTGAAGGGACAGGAGTGGGAGGTGGAGAAAGACCCCACGGAGAAGGTGGAGATGCTGAGATTGGAGGAGAATTAGAAGGCGGAGTTGGTCGAGAACTGGGAGGTGGGGAACTAACCCTAGGAGGTGGAGGTGGTTTAGCCGGAGGAACTGATGCCAGAGGGGAAGGTGAGCCTTTTGATGGATTTGGGGTTGGTTGTGGAGGTGAACTTTTGGGTGAGGGCAGCACAGGTGCTGGGGGTGGAGGCGAACTTAGAGGTGGACTTGACGGTGGTGATGGTGGCGGCTGCGGGGAATTTTCAGGGGGATTGGGTGATTGCGGTGGCGGCGGTGGCGGCGAAGGTGGACTTTCAGGGGGTTTTGGAGAAGGCGGCAGAGGTGAACTAGGAGGTTCTGTTGGTGGTGAAGGCGAACTAGGTGGTTCTGGAGCCGGTGGTGGTTGGAGCCGGTGGTGGTGGAGGTGAAATCTCAGGTCGCGGAGTTGATGGTGGAGGTGGTGAACGCGGTGGCAGCACTGATGATGGAGGTGGTGGCGGATGCGATCTCGTAGGAGGAGTATCGACAGGTGGCGAAGGAGTGACCAGTGGACTAGGTGACGGTGGGGAAGTTGGAGGAGGAGGAGGAGGAGGAGGAGGAGGAGGCGAAGGCAGGGCCGGACTTGCTGGAGGATCTGATGATGATGGGGAAGGAGTTGAGGGGGGTGGAGCTTGGGGAGATGGAGGCGGAGATGAAGTACTACTGGTACTAGGAGGCGGTGCCGACGGCGGAAGGGATGGCGTCACTGGAGGAGTCTGAGGCGGTGGTGATAAGGTTGAAGGGGGGGTGGAGTCGGGTGGATTCGCATCAGGTGTAGCGGGGGAGTTAGTTGGAGGTGGTGGAGGAGAGGAAGGCTGTGGCGGTGGAGAGATGGTAGTTGCTGGTGGGGGCACCGTGGAGGGGGGATTCATCCGGAGATGGCGAAGTACTTGCCATCTCTGAGATCAGCACAACTCAGACAACAGATCAATCTCCAGTTTCACAAATCATGTCGAATCTTGAGGATTCCATTAACACATTGGACACCTCCACATTTCCCTTCCCAGCTAAGAAGACCAAATTTTGAGGACAACCCAAGTGCCTATATCAATTCTTGAGCCAAACCCAAAACCACAAACAGAATCACCAGACTCTTGCCACTCAGACTCACAGGAAGACCATCAGTATCAGCCAATGAAGAGTAGTAGAGCACAGTTCTGGGGAGCGACGGAGCTTACTAACCCAGATGAACCAAGAAGGGCAACGTTATGAGAGAACCCAGATCAGCTCCCAAAAAAAAAAAAAGCAATGACAGATCACAATCTCCAAAAGAAACAATGATTCACGAGCTCCAAGCCACATAGACTGAGCCCAGCAAAATCCAAACTTTTCTCATTCGATTCAGGACTCGAAAGAAAAAAAGTACAGCCCGAATCTCCAGTTACAGAAATGTACCAACACCGACACTAAACAAGCGAGCGGAGGCGAACCCAGAAATGCTTCAGAAGCGCTAGAGCCGAACCTTTCGCGCTCCAAACAAATCTCTTACTCATTCAGCCATTCGAAGTCATCACAGCTCGTTCTTGAATTGGACGATGAATGAGTCCGTTGGAAGCTTCTCCGTGCCTCTCCTCTCCTCCCTCTCTCCGTCCCTCCCTCTCTCTCTCACAACTGCGAGGAGGCACACGGAATGTGGGGTCACCGATCCAGAGCCAAGGCGATGATGGGGACGTCAAGAGAGAATACTTTTCGAGGGATTGTTCGAAGTCAAACGAATGATGACAACAGTGAAGGTCTATGAATATCATTATCAAGTAATTACCAGATAATTCAAGGTTCATAATTAACGCGGCCTTTTCCCTCCGTATGGTTGCTTCACTTCATTGCAACGTCAAATCAAACTCGCCAAGGTGATTATCTTATCATTTCCTGATGAGGTGTTTTGCTGAGTAACGGCATGCCCTGCTCATCCTCATTGCCAAGCCAAGATCTTTGCAAAATTACATATTTATTTTTTTTATGAGTTAATACTATCAAAAACCTCAAATTAATATACCTATAACAATTTTTCTCCAAAATAATTTTTTAACCTCGAAAAACTCTAAATTAGTATACTCGCGACAATTTTACCCCGAACTAATTTTTTTACTATAAAAAACCTCAAACTGGTATATTTGTAATAATTTTAACCCGAACTAATTTTTTGACCACCAAAAACCCTAAACTGATACATTTGTGATAAATTTACCCTATGTTAGTATCCATTAAATTTTCTTGTTAAATTGCTGAGTTTGATGACACGTGGTAGTTGACGAGTGTACCAGTTTAGGGTTTTACCCCTCGATTTGTCACAAGTTTATGAATTTGTGATTTTTCATGATTTTAATCCAATTAAACGGAGAGTGAATTTATTACAAATGTACTAGTTTTTTTTGTAGTCAAAAAATTAGTTCAGATTAAAATTGTCATAGGTGCATCAGTTATGGATTTTTAGTGATCAAAAAATTAATTCGAGGTAAAATTGTCATATTTATATTAGTTTAGGATTTTTCATGGTATTAACTCTTTTTTTAAAGGTTGTGTCTTTTTAAAGGTAGTCTATATAAGCTCTCGTTTATAGGCAAGGTTTTAATATGGTTTTTTTTTTTTTTCACTTTCGGATTCAATCATATCATAATTGAATATGATAATGTACATAGTTATATCGAGTTCGAATCATTTTGAGTTCATTACTTTCGAGTCGGGCTGATGTCGAACTTTACTCATTTGGGGTTCGACTTATTCTTCATTCGGTTGAGATGTGAAACAAAAAAAAAAGTCCCAACATTCCTTGAATGATGATTTTTTTTAGATTGTCGTAACAACTTTCAATTACGGGTGACATGTTTATCATACAAAAAAAAATGAAATTTGTAAAACCCCGCGCATTTGTCTCCAATGTGCTGAAGGAATTTTTTCACATATTACTCCAGGTGATCAAGAAGCAAAAATGGTATGATCTCCATTGCAATATGAAGAAGCCACTAGCTTCTATAAATGGTCAATACAATCATCAAAGTCACGTATATCCATCGTAACAATATGTATGAATTGACGGTGTATGTGCGTCAACAAAGCTCATTTATCATTCCAACCGATATCATATCCTGTATATATGTATGTATGTATGCATGCATGCATGCATGCTAATTTTATCAATCCGACCTGCCCCAGGGTATTCAAATGTTTGATTTTGTCTTTCCGCAGCGTCTGATGCTTTTAAATCAGATGAAAGGATCGTATTTCTAATATCTGAACGTGTTTGGACTTTTCCTTCCGGAGCCCGTGTTTGACCGCATTAACGAAGTGGGGGACAAACACAGCTTGGTGTGCATGGATTTTCTTGTCCTAATCATACGAGTATTCTTTAGTCAGAAAGATAAACGCAACCACGTATTTAACAGACCCAATCCGTCCTGGTCCAGAACAGAGGACCCTGTCAGTGAGTGATCCACACGGCGGTGCATGGAACTTACAGATTTAAAAAGGCGAATTGGATGACAGAGAATATAAGAATAGCAACTGCATATTAAATAGGGGTTCTCCCCATCTTTTTTTCATTTTTAAACTTAAACGGGAGATTCTCTATGGTATGGTCCACGCACGGACAAGTGACTAGGTTATGTGCAGAGCGGGTCCCAAATGAAGCTACGGAGTATGAATTGGTCTTATATTAAAGGATGCAGTTAAGGAGCTTTTCACGGTGTTAAAGCGAGAGAGGGAGCATTAAGATCTGGTGGATCTCCCCAATTTTTAGGACGATGGACCCGAAAACGAAAACGACAGAAGTTTCGGGAGTGGTGGTGGGTCAAGATGCAGCTGTCCCTGCAGCACATTATTTGCGACCCGTGAAGTTCCAATCTACATGCTGCTCCACGTTCGGAGACTGTAATGGCTTTAGGACCTTCAACAATGCAATCATATATGCCTTGGCCACCATGAACTTTAGTGGCCGTGAGCTTCTCGAACACTGCAGCACAGCAATCCAGCCCTAAGGATGGGACCCTTTTCTGCCCGTTTCCCCTTTATCTGTCTCCTCCTATTTTGTTGACTTTCTTTTCGCTTTTTGTCCCATTCGTTCTCTTTCCCGAATTTCTCTTGCTCTTTAGAGAAAAAGGAAAAGCTAACAGGCTGCGGCTTGCTGATAATTGATCTGGGAGCAGAGAATGATAGTATCAGAAATGCGGAGCTCGACTTTCACTCTCTTCAAGATGCAGAACAAAAAAACTCGTAGAGAAAAAAGAGAATTTGAGATAAGATGGACAAAAAGGACAGGAAGAAAAAAAATCTCTTTTTACTGTAGTTGTGGACTGTTAAAATTGGAGAATGTGAACTGAGAAGGACAAACATAGAATTTGGACATATTGGCGATTGCTGACAAAGGGGGTGTCGGTGGGTATGTGAGACAAGAGGGACCGTAGATTTGGGGCGCACGCGTCTCTACGATTTTCACCATCGCTAACATGGGCAGAGACAGCCTTTTAACACATGCATCATCATCATCATTAGGCATATTTTTTTTTAGGTTTGGTAACCATAGATTAAATGACAGGTCCATCTCTCCAACTACACGGTCTAGTAACCTCTTCCCAGATTGCGGACTGCGGCTATGTCTGAAAATTCAATGGTGGAGCGGAACAAGTTTCGTTTTTCCTAGATGGGCTACGAAGTGGAAGGTGCGGCTACAAAATTTGGTGCTACACTGTTTTTCCCGGATTAGAATGATCCGCTTTACAACAACACCAATCACCATCCAGGTGCTCAAGTCAACAAGAATGTGAACGCAAAACCCCTGCACGAAGAACCCGAGCCGCCAGAGAGTCTGGTCAATGAGAAGGGAAGGACAATGAATAATAGTGCTAGATATTCATGCATGAGTCTTCCTAGGGTAAATCAAGATTATTTCGCAAAAGCTACGAGAGAATTTTGTGAACCAATTCTTGAGTGCACGTATGTATAAACCTTCAAGCCAGCGAAGCACGCTCAAACTGAATCGCTGCGCACTTATATGTTTGAGGTTTAACCAAAACCAGTTGCAAAATCACCCGTTCAACATCTACCGATCATTCGGAATGATCCAGCACGTGACTCTTCCACGAAAGAGAAGGCTTTGGGAAGGGATGGCGGGTTGGGGAATTTAAGATTTGGTTTGGGCCAATGAGGAGTCATAGGAATCTTTCTACTTTAAGTCTGAAAGATTGTGTCCCCCCTGCATAGCTTTAACACGATGAAACTTTTCTGGCTTTCGAAGTTTTGGAATTCTCTTGATTGGCTGTTGACATATGACGTCAAAACTCCGGCGGTACAAGCCTCTAGCTTTTTCTAATGAATAAAAACGGGGGAAATCAGGAAAACGACATCGGGAGGAGTTACTCTACGCGGTTCCTTACTTTTGCAATAAAGACTGCACGCTTGATGCAGATGCCGTTTGAGTGTACGTGCCTACACTAAAGCTCCATTCGTTTGTCGAAAAAAATATTTTTCTTTTAAAATATATTTTTTTAAAATATAATTTTTTAGTGTTCAGCTAAAATCTGAAAAAATTTCGAAAAATAATTTTTTAGTATTCGACGACCGTCGATCCGGTGGCGTCCGGAAACCGGTAAGCGACAACGTGCGGCAGGTGGCGATCGGCAACCGGCGGAAGCCGGCGGTGGTGGGTGGTGATCGGAGACGACCGGCGACCGGCGGCAGCGATCGGCAACCGGTGGCTGACGGCGGTGATCGGGGCTCAACTTCCTCTCTCATGGAAAACATTTTCCCTTTCATGAGCAATTTTGCCTTTACTTTGGAGGAAAATAATTTCATCTTATTTTTCCCCAAAGTGAAGGCAAAATTGCCAATGGGAGGGAAAATATTTTCCATGGAAAGTTATTTTCCACCCTCCGAACACTGAGAAATGCGGAAAATATTTTCCTGAAAAATATTTTTCGCCAAACGAATGGAGCCTAAATGGCAAATAGGGTGCTTGATCAATGATCATCTAGCTTAATTTATTGGACCAAACCTTCATCTTTACCAGGACGGTTGCTTTGCTTTGGGACATGGCGGATAGAAATATGCAAGCCCTCTTCCGTTTTCCCCCCTTCCACTCCCAAACAAAGCATTCTATAAAGGGGGGGTATGCGGAAATGAAGATGAGCGGAGCTACGTAGCGTATAAGAATGCCAAAGAAATCGCAGTTGCAATCAAGAGTTGCTGGATGGCAACTACAGGAACGAACACTAAATTACCATCGGAGCAAGCAGATTTCCAGCATGCATATGACCCAAAAAGGAATCAGCACGAATTTTTCTAACCGGAATTCAACCATCAAATCAATGAAAATATCGAGTGTGCTTTTTTGAATCTCTCTTACCGATGTAAAAGCTGCAGCAAAAGTAGCCATTGTTACCTCTGGCTTGCTCGAAGTATAGCAGTGTAAGCATATCAGGTCCAGAGACAAATACCGCAAGCAGGGGCAATGGGAAATGAGTACTCCGCATTCTCTCAAAAAGGAAAAGGCAAAGAGCATCGGCTGACATAGAAAAGATCCAAGAAAAAGAATACTATTGATGAATTCTGTTTTCCATTGCTAAGGCAGGTTGAGCACCAAGTTAGCAACATTCATAAGGCTGCTTATCGGGTTGAAAAGCTCAACATCAAAGGAAACCTTCATATCTCTCTATTCTATTTTCATTTGCTATATCCATTTCTCACACAAACTAACTTGTGAGAACACAAAAGAGAAAGAAACATGAGAACGGTTTTTTTTTCCTACGGTTCAAACAACCACTTCAGGAATTCAGTACCTGTAGCTGTAATGGTGAATTTCTTGAGTTAACACTCCCGCTGTTTGGTGTTAGTGGATCAAATTCAGGACTTTGCTTCTAGGAGAAAAGCTATCAGTTTATTCTCCCAGTGCTGTGGGAGTAGCAAGAAGGACGTAACTACTCGAGATGATTGTCCATAAGAAATCTTAATCCAGAAAGTTGGCCCTGACTTGAGATGATTGTCCATAAGAAATCTTAATCCAGAAAGTTGGCCCCGACTTGATTAAATAGGATGGGATTCATTAATGAAGCGGTTAGCTCAGCCCATTCGATAGCCTTGAATTCCTCCTAGAAAGTATCTCGGCTGCCCAGCTCTTTCCTATTTCAGTTTGAAACTTACCTACATGAAAGAACATAAAGAAAGAAAGACAACATTAAATCCAAATCCCAACATAAAGTGAGAAGAATCAGAAGAAATATCTACCTGCTGTTGAAAGGAAAAACTCATCCAGCACCATCCCATGTTCTGCATGTACATAGGATAACCTCAAATGAGATGGGTTTTAGGAAAGTGTATAAGTAGAAACTAAATCAAAAACAGAAATAGATAGCACATTTTTGCAGTTCCCAAATCTAATTGTATGACTGGAAATGAGCATTCAGACGTGAGTAGAAACTCCCAAAAGTTGGGTGCCATTGAGTAAGTAGTGTCATTCAAGAAACAAAATCTCAATCAGCATAATCAAATATGAAAGAGATAAAGAGGGAGGGCAAGGAAGAGAGGGGGAGAGAGAGACAGAGACAGAGACAGATAGACAGAGAGACACAGATCATGACAAAAGAAACAAGAAAAATTTGACATATCACATGATTTGACCATATTTTCTGTATACCTGCTATCATCGATTTTCAGTAGCATCAATGAAATCAAATCAGCAAAAGCAAAAGGCAGAGTCATAAGAGCAGAGAATCCATCAAATTCTCATGAGTGTTCATTATGAATTTTAAGCAAATCTGATGATAATGTTAGCTCATAAAATCCCAAAGTAACACTTTTTGCTTCTCTACGTCCACCTACTAACAGTTCTATCCTATGCCATTAAAGTAATGGAATCCTGGTCAGCACAATCATGAGCATGCTTTAACGACTGCATTCAGCAGATAGGATAAAAGTTGAAAAGTATATCACAGCCAAACAGTTAAAACTTTCTCTCACAACCTGGATTCTCCCATCATGTGCAAATTAACTTGTCATCTTAAGGCTTCCCTGTTTGCTAATAAGCAGCATGTTGGTAGAAGGCATAGCCACCTAGATTGGTAAATAAGGAGCCAAAAAAATATGGAAATGTGGTCTTCAAGCTGTGGAGAGACAAAAATATTAATTGGAAAGATCATTCATGATCAAAGCGATTAAAACTAATGGCTCCTAAGCTCCAATCAGCTCACTTGGAATCAGAACTTTCGAATCACCCCATGGAGGTTCTCCAGAAATGTTCATGTCAGCAATTTGAACTTTGATTTTGAAGCAGTCACAAACTCTTCTGTACTGTTGATGATAGCAGCTCATTTTCTTCCAAGTTTACCAAAGCATGTAAAGTACAAAATCTTCTTCATGGTTAACTCAGGTAATTTGATTGGTTGAGTAACATGAAACAACAACAGGCAATAGGAAACTACAAACACAGCAAATGTCTGAGGAGTCTGCACACACATGGAGAGACAGTAGGTTGGTGCATTACCGATCTCATATTCCAGGGCTTGCAGAATCAACTCGACCTGGAAAATGGCATATGTTAGTTACTTGAATTAAGGAAACCATGCCATCGAGAACAGGATATGATTTCAAAAAGAAGCCCAATAAATTGAGAAGTCCTGAAAAATCGGCCACCAAATGGTTTCTATCCATAAATAAATAAGAAACTCTTACTGTTATATGTGAGTGCTATGATAGACTTAGAAGCATTGTTCGTTTATCCAGCAATCTTGTGTCGTTGAAGGGAAACTATCTTGCTTTAAATTATGTGCAACGAAAATATCAACATCAAAGCATAGCTATGAAATGATGATCAACCGGCAAAGAGCAAACGAGACTACAATAGCAATTTTAAAGAAACGATGTGTGCCCTGCCTAAAAACAGTAGCTCATAAAGTATTGCATGCCAGCAAACACATACTTTGTCAAAATCTTTGACCAAATTAGCCTCTAGAGAAGAATTGTTCTCATACTCAGCCCAAAGTTCCTTGATCTCTTCAGCTACAGAAAGAGAATTTAAATTGGAGTCAAACTCAGGAGCAAAAAGGTAATCCAAGATCTAAAAGATGAGAAATTTATTACCCCTCATCCCTCCACCAAGAACTTGACACATTTCATCTAAAGCTGCTTGTTCTCTCCTACTCTTTTCCTCTTTAGGCACGCCATCTGCTGGTGTTATATCTCCAACAATAGCTACAGAATTCAAGATGCAACTTCATTCAAATTGATGACACAAAATGAAGCCTGCGATGGTCTTGGGAGAATGAAAACTACATGAAAAACCCAAACTAAACTATAACCGAATCACTTCAAATCCTTTCTCTTCTTTTCTCTAGTAAATATCTAAATCTATTCTTTCCTTTCTAATATACCTCTTCCAAATACGAAGATATTTCCAAATAGTGGGCTAGACAAGACAGGAAAATTGAAAAATCTTTAAAGGTACTAGTCCATTACAGAATAACATCAACAGTAGCTCCCCGAATAAAATACTCATCCAATTAGAATGGTCTATGGAGATCCAACAGTAAGAATAGAAACAAGAATAAATGCAAGATCATTCCATGTGAGCCATGTGCATTTACAGTTATACTAGAAAAATTTGCACGAACCAACAACAGCAACAGCAATAGCAAATCAGAAAAGCACAGAATGGGCCAACACAATCACAAAGTCAAAGAAAATGAGTATGAAAATCAGACGGATAGCTATACCTTCAGCAATATCATGCACAATCGCTATCTTGATGCACCTGTTGAAGGGGAAAAGAAGTGACATGAGAACACAAGAAAAGCATAAAAGTGACATAGAACATCAACTGAAAAGTTGGTATGGATGCATGTGCGATTCGGTCAAGAGCATTATGGCAAACAAAATCTCAACTTTACAAGAAAAAAAAAGAACATGCATAGTTCTTTCCTGCCAATTAGCTTAAACAGCCACAAACACATTTTTAGCTAGAGCTTCATTGGGATACAAGGTTGAAAACTAGTCATTCAAATTGTAGCTACTTTTCTTTCGACAGTAAACTCTATACCTACTTTCAATCAAATTGGAGTAATTCCAAAGTTCTGCTCATGTAACTCCGAAAACGGTTCAAAGTGAAATTACTCCATCACTCACCTGTCAGAAAACTTAGAGACTGCATGGGCTAACAGGGAATAACATGAAACTTTATTCAGGTCACACCACATACCACATCAACTTTTTCCTTAGATTTCTGACAGATGGTATGGTAGTAATTGACCAAATGGACATTCAGTTCAGAAGTAAAATAACATAATTGGGAATTAGAATGGATTATACCAGAAAAGATGATGAAAGATGAACAACTTTGAATAAATGTCACTCTGAATTTGACAAGTACAGAGCTCTAAGAGCATGATAAGGGTTTCCAACCTTTCCCTATCCAGTCCAGGAAGATCATCGGCAATTAAAGCCATCAATGCCATGCGGTACATATGATCAGCAATCGACTCAGGACCATCGATCCCTTGATTGATCCACCCTTTCCTTTTGGTGGTCTGTGAAAGAAAGCCAAAAATAATTTCTACTGAACATACTTTGTCAAACATGTCGCAAATTCCTACTTAAAGCATTTCCTCCTTGCTTTTGCTGTCATCTATTTTTTAATTGGAAATGATGAGATCCAATAGAACCTAGATACACAAACACAGAAATCTCTCTCAGTGTAAACTCACCATTATTGGTCAGATAGAACCTAGTACAAGCGCAATGTCGTGGCAAATGCTTTTCCCAAGGTCAACGCACGATCAATGTAAAGAGCAGAAATAGGTGCGATCAAGGGACATGAATGCAAGTTATCAGGACAACTACCTCAAAGCTAGATGTTACGCGCCAGCAGATCAATGTCAAGTATGAGGACCGCAAAAGACTTAGGTGCAGAAAATTCTCACTCAAAGTTCGAACAATGGAACATACTGAACAAGCTTCAACAAGGTAAAGTACCAAACAACGTGGAGCACAGCAAACCACTCAGCAAAGTCCTGTCAAAACTCAGAATAAAAAAAAAGGCAATCTAATACTAAAAAAAAAACCAAAACTGCGGAAAAACAGAAACGAGCGTATCAAGCTCAGGCTTCAAGAGTTCCGACACTCACGTCATTTCATAACGAAATCATAGATCATGAGAGATAAAGGTGCTTCCTAAAGCACGCCTAGAGCTTCATTCGTCAAGTTTTTTGAGCAACCAAAGTCAGCTGAACCAGAACCTCAATGCAATCCAATAGTACATGAAAAAGAATCAAAGCTATCGATAATCCGAGACAAGAAGTAGTTGGCACAGAATAGAGCGCATTTTTGCAATCAGCCCACGCTCCAAGAGCTGCGGACACTGATCAATCGCGACAAAATGAGAGAGGGAACCTAATTGCTTCACACTTAGATTTTTACTCGTCGCAAGAGCAAACGAAATCAAAGCCGAAACCGCGCGAGTCCCTTGCAATACCTTGAGCCGGTGACACAGCGTGAGGAAGTCGATAGCCGAAGCCGAAGAACGATGAGCAGGCGATCCGATCGGCGCGCCGGAACGATCCCTCCGGCGCGAAGGTTCGAAGCCTTCCGAGGAGGAAGCAGCAGAGGAATGCCCGCGGGGGCGCCGCGAGAGAACGATCCTCGGAGCGGCCTCGGGGCGGGGGCGGCGGCGGCGGCCGTCCGGCCCGAGGGAGGCGCGATCGCGGAACGGCAGAGGAGCGAGGGAGCGATGGAGGCGGAGCGGATGGAACGTCGAAGGATGGACCGCCATTTCCTCCCTCCCGCGTCGGCGAGGGGAAGTTGAACGGGGAGAGGAGGATTCGCTGGGAGTCACTGTTCGTTTCCTACGATGTCGTGCTGGTGGTGTTGGTGGTTGGGTTTGGCTTGGGCGACAGAACTGTTTTTTGAGGTTGTTGTCTTCGTCGGCCGTTCGCTATTTATACATCTGACCGACCAGAAAAGCGCAGCTCGGCACCTGCCTCGTGTCCGATGCTTAGCTCAGTCGGTCAGTAAACTCTCTCAGTTTTTTTTTTCAGTACATTTTTTTTATTTGTACTACTCTAATTGCGCGGGAGTCGAAACTCCACGTCTGAAACCCCCAATAATTTTTTGGATAAATATCATGAAAAATCATAAATCGATATATTTATGATATTTACCCTAAATTATTTTTTTGACCATCCGAACCGGTACACTTATGATAATTTTACCCCGAACATACCATCAAAAAACCTTAAACTAGTACACATGTGATAATTTTATCCCGAACTAATTTTTAATATTATTTTTTTTATTTTTTATTTTTTTATTTTTTTTTTTTTTTTTTTTTTTTCTTTACCTCCTTGCTCGACGCATAGGAGGATAGCCCTTGCCGAATCGGGCTGAGGGGTGCCCCCGCCCTCGGGGCGCAAATTAGGCGAGGCGCTTTGCCTTGCGGGCTTACACCGCCGGCCAATCACGACCAATGACCAGCCAAAGGTTGAAGATAAAAAAAATAAATAAATAATAAATAAAAAAAAAAAAAAAATAAATAATAATATTAAAATTTTAATTATGGGTAAATTTGTAACATATGTACCACTTTAGAGATTTTTGTGGTAAGTTTCAGGTAAAATTGTCACAAGTGTACCAGTTTTGGGTTTTTTGTGGTCAAAAAAATAGTTTAGGATAAAATTGTCACAAGTGTATCAGTTTGGGGTTTTTTATGATCAAAAAAATAATTTGGGGTAAATATGTCACAAGTGTACCAGTTTAGGGTTTTTCATGGTATTAACCCTAGTTTTTTAGTGCATTCAAAAGTACTAAAATTTATCACAAAAGTATAATTGAGTCTTAAAACTCTTAAAATGTGTGATTAAGTCTTAAAAACTTGTCATTTTTTTTTTTTTCAAATTGATCCAATCAAGTCTTTTCGCTAATTGCCACATGTGTTGTGCCTAAGGCTTAACTCGGTAGTCAGTAGACTTTTTTTTTTTCCCTTTTGAGATAAGCACATTATTTGAAATAACTAAAACTTGTCACAAAAGTATAATTGAAATTTAAAACTTCAAAAAAGTGCAATTAAATCTTAAAACTTGTCACGAAAGTGTAACCAAATCATAAAACTTGTTAAACTGATCGAATCAAGTCTTTCGTTAATTGCAGTTTTTGAAAGTTTTAGAACTTAATTACACTTTTGTGACAAAGTTTTTGGACTTACAATGCACTTATCACTTTTTTCCTATTGGAGAAATAATTCCTAATCAGGTTTTTTTTTTTATAATTTTCCGTAATTAAGTCCATATTACGTGCCGAAATAAGTTCACCCTTCCGATTTATATTGTGTACCATTATTTCTCAGCGTTATTTTAGGTTAATCATTTATTTAAAGGGTGAACTTGATTAGAGGATTCCGATATTATCAAACTTTCTTTTTTTTTTTTTTATGTCGGAGAAGGAAAACACCTAATAATGCCCATATTATTTTAAACCTCCCATGCCGCCGCTTAGATACTCGCATGCACACATATCACTCTAATGTGGGGACTGGAGGGCCACTTTCTTTTTCCCCTTTTTCAAAAGAGTTTTTTTTTTTTTGTAAACAAATATATCTTCACAGCACTGATAAACATACATAGAAGAAAGGCCTGTCATTTTCAAAACAGTGGTTTTTTTTTTCTTGGTACGTGAAAGAAAACGTTTCTTTTTATTATTAGCGTGGACACCTTATTTTGACCAAAGGGTTTTATAAAGATTTGAAAAGTGTTGACTGGGCAATAAAACTTAATTACTAAAAAATTTGATGAAAGGGTATAATGGGGGTCAATGCCCGATTTGAGCTAGTGATGTCCGATTGTGTCCTCAAGATATCGCAATTTTTCATTGCGGCCTTTCAATATCGAGACGTCAATTCTCCAAAATACCCCGTCCCCTCATTTCCTCTATCTTTCTCTCTTTAGGTTTGCAATTTATAATAATTTCTTGTTCATTATTCCACCTCAGGAATTTGTCGAGAAAGCGTGTCGATGTGGCGGCAACGTGGATGGCCATGTCATCATTTCAGTCCAATTGTATATCGAAAGGACCAACCTGAATGAAGAAAAATAACAATTCAAGACTCCGATTGCAAGGATAAAAAGTTCAAGATTGCAAGGGTAAGGAAAAGTTGAAGTATTTCTTAGGGGAAAAGCTACCAGAAACTCCAAATTGTACTTTATTTTGTGACATCAACGATCTCAAACTATACTTTTCGTGACTCATTTACTCTAAACTTTTTCTTACGATATGAAAAGCTCCAAACTTGTACTTGTATGATATTTACTCTCCGTTAATGCTCCATCAGATGATTCTTTCTTGAGCCACATGTGCCGTGTGTCAACACCGTTTTCTTTTCTGAAGTCTTTATATAGATAGATTTTTAACGGTTCTTATCGACGGAATTTTGACGGGAGTAAATATGTCACGTAAATATAAATTTCAGATAAATATATCACAGCCGACGTGGTTTAGATTTTTTTTTTTTTGGTGGCTTTTGCCCCCAATTCTTGTACCATCATGCCTGGCCGGCAGGTCATGACTCACGAATAGCAGAGGATCTCGCTTTTCATGAATTTAAATCCCCTCGTGGTGCAACTCCGCGAGACACGCCTCTGTCCCTGTCAGCTTTCAATTCGATTCCCCAGAGCTCACGCAACGGAGGAGGAACCCTCCGCCACGAAGCAAAGATGAAGAAGACGAGCGGTGACCCCATGCTCATCCCGGACGACCTGCAGATCGAGATTCTCAAGAGACTGCCCGTCAAGTCCCTGTGCAGATTCAGGTGCGTCTCCACCGCCTGGCGCTCCCTCGTCTCCGACCCGCGATTCGTCGACGCGCATTTGGCTCACTCCGTGAACCGCCCCAGGCTCCTCGTCACTCTGCCGGTCCGGCAAATTCCCCTGCCCGCAAGGGCGGTGGCTCTTGTCGGCCGACCACCCTGAACCTGGAAGGGACCGGCCCCAGATAGCCATTCGTCACTGGCTCGTCTCCGGCTCGCCCGAACGCTACGTTTCGCAGTCTCTCAACGGCCTGGTCTGCCTCGAAGTCGGGGGTCTGATCAGTGTCTGCAATCCCAGCACTAGAGAAGTTGTTACTTTGGGGCAGGCCGGGGCAAAGAGTGGCGGGGTCTGTTCTTATCGGAGGCATTCGTTCGGGTTCGATCCTGTCGGGAAGGAGCACAAGGTCTTCAAGACATGGGTGACTAATTCAGCCAAGCCCGGCCGCGGGTTGATCATGGAGCAGTTTGTGCTCACTCTGGGATCGAGCGGGTGGAGGAGGATCGAGGGTGGTCCCCCTCATGTCAAGCATGACCCGGAAATTTGCTTCAATGGGGTCATATATTACACGGCCTGGAAGAGCTTGGGTGCCTTCCCTAGGGTGGAGTGCTTGGTGGCACTCGACGTCAGGACAGAGTGCTTTCGAATGATCGCGAGTCCTAGTGGTGGCCAAGTAGATATGAGCAAGAGGCGCCTCATAGAATTTGAGGGGTACGTCGCATTGGTCGATTGCAATAATCTTAGATCTGATGATGAGGTCGCTATATGGATCTTGGAGGACTTCGACAAGGAGATCTGGAAGAAGAAAGTTGTCGTCTTGCCACCGTGTTGGAAGGAAATTGTTGCAGACCATGAAATGTTCCCAGCTGGTATCGTTCGCAGTACAGGCGAACTGCTGTTCGAACCCTGGTTCTCGTCGAAGCCTGTGTGCTTGTTTTACTACAATCTGAAGACCAACAGTTTTAGGATTAGCAAAATTGGTGGATTCCCCGAATATGAATCAGGGATGCCTCCTGAAATGTATGGTTTAACGTTTACTGATCACGTGGAGAGTTTGTTGCCGCTGATGAGTCCGTTCCAGTAAAAACATAGCCAACCATTTTCCTTCAGGCCGAGCTCTGATTTGTCACTTGTTCATCCATTGGTTCTGCAATTTCTCCCTTTATACTGTCTACATCACTAGATTCCGTAAATGGAAGATGAACTCTGCAGTTTGATGTTGACTCTCTGTTTTGATAAACCTGCAACTGGATGTACATTGAGACACCACGTGACTGAAACTTGAATTGTTTTCCATCTATGAACCAGGCTGATAACTCGCGTAATCTCATTGTTTTTTGCGTCATTGAGTGGCATATGTAAGAGCATAGATTTTGCTCTCTGAATTGGGATCTTTCATGTGAAATGTACCTATCAGCCTTGAATAACATGTCTAAGAGCTTCCATCTTGCTCCCTGAATTTGCAGCTTTCTTGTGTAAAATACCCATCAGCCTTGCTTGTAGTTGAGAAGTGTTGCCCTCCATCCTGGTGTGTCTTTTTGTGTGTGTGTGTGTGTTTGAGAAGCAGGCAGTTTAACTCTCTTACAGTACGCGTTGTTGGTTTCAAGGGAAAAGCAGCTCATGCACGCATAATACATTGGCAATTTCTCAATCTTTTTGTCTTTCAAGTGATCTACCCATTAAAGTCTTGAGGAATCTAAATTGAAGTGTTCTTAAAAGATCGGATTTTATGTTCGTACGTCCTCCTATTGGGTTTTTCCCCAAAAAGTGGCCCCAACTTTCATCCATCCAGGAGGACGATTTGGCCCCAAGTGCATCTCATAAAGAACCCTCAACGTTCATCAGAAGGACAAATTTGGCTACTGTTAGAGTTGTCGTTAGACTTTGCATGCGACGTCTGATTTGTCCAAAGGTGGATCAGTTGCCAACGACAGCCGCTCCGTCAGCCAAAACAATCAACCAAGCCCAAGCAAAACGACACTGTGTCCTCCCCTCCCTTCATCGAAACAACGTCGTCCGGCAATTCAGCGCCTGGTGCCTCTGTATTCCAGGTTAGAGCTCTAGGGCCTTAAAACAAAATCAAATTGAGAGAGAGGGGGAGACGATTGGATGATTTAGCGTGCGCCTCCACTCGTTTCATTGCTTGAAGAAATCACACGTCTTCCATCTCTCACTGCTTCAACATATGATCTGTGACGCATCGCATTTTTTTATATCGATTTCCTTCTTTGGTATTGTTTGCTTCCAGATAGAGGGCAATTTCACTGTACATTTTAACTCGGTTGGAACAATAGAGTTTGGTGAGGATGCCAAGTACACTGGTAACATCGAACAGCGATTAAACAACTTGGACGTCCTATGGATATATAGTGCGGATAGAATGTCTCACCGGATTCCTGGATTGAGCTTAAAGGAAGGATCTGTTTGGATAAGATCAGCAGATCGGGCGTTGGACTTGCAGGGTCTAGTAGCAGCAGTAAGCTTTTATTGATGTGTTTGTTGAAGGGCAAATTCATGCCAAATGTTATCGAAAAAACATCGTCGATGGTGAGTATAGTGACAATAAGAGTGTTCGTAATACGAATGGTTAGGGAAATGATTGGGATAGTGACAATGAGAGTGATGATCCAAATTATGAATGGACGGATGAAAGTGACGATTCATTATCCTTATCAGGTGATGATTCAATCGTGTCGGGGGATGAAGAGTTTGTGCACTACACATGGCTAAGGCGGCAGCACCGAGAAGCTAATGCTGGAGATGCAGCTGAGGGTAATGAGTTTCCAAGGGATGTTCATGTTGCTGCTGTTGCAAATGGCGAGGGCGTTGGACGGTCTGATGCAGGTAATGTAGGGGATAATGAGGAGGGATCTAATGACCGTCTGAGTTGGTACTAGCACTGATGAAGGGGAGGGACTCATACACAACCCAAATGGTGACCACGAAGACCTATTGTTGCAGGTCGGAACGAGATTCACTGGTGCTGCCGAATTTCAGGCGGCATGCAATCTTAAACGGTCTCGAGGGAGAAGGATGACTGGCAGGCACATGGAGGGAGGCGATTGAAAGCTTTTACGCTCATCGGGTGCGGACGGAGAAGAGATTGGTCTCGAAGAGAGTCCAGGGAGGAACACGAGTGCACTAGAAGCCTCTGGCAAGCGACTGCGACATGGCTTTGCTGGAAGATGAGTACCTCAGTACTTGTTCAAGTTAAGAGCCAATCCATCATTGTTCAGCTTCACACAAGTAGGCCGATGCTAGGAGAATGAGGCTGGCGCTTCTTATTACAGAGAAGAAATGTTAAACTGAGCAATTTCGATGGCGTTGGAGAAGATTAGAGGCCCAATCAAAGAGCATTTATCAGTTGTTTAGATCATACAGGGCTGAGTTAACCATATTACTAGTTTTGTAGTTATTCTTTGATTGATATTATTACGTCCTAATATTGTTTTTCTAATTATTTCTCCTTCCGTTTTATGTTTATCATGTGGAATTTAATTTGTTTTATCGTATTCGGAGGCAAAAAGAGGCGATTTGACTCAAAAATCAAGAAAATCTAAAGCTTTCGCCACGTTTTAGGCTGATGCAAATGGAATAACACATTGGTGGCTCGAACGGTCTAACGGTAACGGTTAAAAGTTCGGGAGCAAAGATGGATCACCTGAAAGTTTACGGGGATTTTTGTAATTTTTCCCGGCAAATATTTTGGAGTTTAAAAGATTACCAACGACGATCATAAGGCGTTAAATGACTCGATATCAGATATTTATAACAACATCAGAGATGGACCACGAGACAAAGAAATTTACTTATGATCCAAATTACAATTCTTCTTCTTTCTGACAAAAATGAATTACAACTCTTCTTGCACGACCATCTATAACGAAGATAATGTATATACTAATTGGCTTGTGAATTTTTCAACAGGTGACATCATTCCTTTGTCTGATCAAGTAGGTTTTTCTAATCACAAATTTTCACAAATTTCTTTTTATCATTACCTGTTTATATGAGATTGTAAGTACATAAATTTCAAGTGAAAGTTACCAAAAAAAGTCCTAAACCTTTTTCAATTGTGCCAATTCAGTCCGTTCAGCCACTTTTGGCTGGCCAGTATTGACGTGGACGCCGATCAGCTAACGTGGCAATATTTTAATAATATTTTAAATTATTTTCGAATTTTTTTTTCTCTTTCTTTTTTTTTTTTCCCTTACTTCTTCCTCAGTCGCCGGTCCGGTGACCCGCGATCGACGAGAGGCTGAGGCCGACGAGTTCCACCTTGCCGACCATGGGCGAGGCTGGCCCTCATCTGCGTCGGGCAACGCCTTGCCCGGCCATGGCGAGGCTCGACCTTGCCGTCACTAGGCGAGCTTGACCTCGCCCGGCCATGGCGAGGTCGACCTTGCCCGGCGACGGCGAGGCTCGCCTTCGCTAGTGCCGGTGAGGTGGAACTCGCCGGCCTCAGCCTCTCGCCGGTTGCTAGTTGCGGACTAGCGACCGAGGAAGAAGATAGGGAAAAAAAATAATAGAAAAAAATAATAAAATTTTATTAAAACATTGCCACGTCAGCGCCGGCCAGCCAAAAGTGGCCGGTTGGACTGAATTAGCATAATTAAAAAAAGGTTTAGAATTGAATTGGCAAAAAAAAAGGTTTATGACTAAATTGGTATAATTGCAAAAGGTTTAGGACTTTTTTTGGTAATTTTCCCTAAATTTCAAGGAAAAAGGATACAAATATGCCTTGAACTTTGGCCTAATGTTCAATGTAGTCCTCGAGCTTTTAATTTATTCAATGTAGTTTCCGACAATGTCCAATATGATCTCTCCATTTTTAATTTGTTTAATGTGGCCTTTGGACTTTTGATGCATGTTCAATTTAGTCCATGAACTATATAAAAATGTTCAATATTGTTCTTGATCTCGAAATAATAAAAGGACAATGCCGAACATACGAAAATTCATGGATCATATTGAACAAATTAAAAGTTCATGGACCACATTCAATATTAGAATAAAGTTTAGATACCATTTATGTCGTTTTTCCTATATTTTAAGAGGGGGAGATAGATTGGAGGAAATCTGTATAACCCTAAAACCATCAGCCAAATGGCGGAACTCAAAAGATGAGGAAACGCTCCGACCGGAGGAAATCCTCCGGGACGAGGGACGACAGCGATGATTCAACGATCGTACCCGAAGAATTGTTGATCGAGATCCTCAAGAGACTCCCCGTGACATCCCTCTGCCATTTCAGTTGCGTCTGCACTCGTTGGCGCTCCCTCATCTCCGACCCTGGCTTCATCGACTCCCATTTGGCTCACTCGGCAACTCGCCCTAAGCTCCTCGTCAGTTTCCCCGACCCACATCCGACCACCGAGAAGGAGGCGTATGGCTCTTCCTACGACCAATCGAGCTCGAATGGTCAACCCCAGATCGCTACACCTCACCTCTGCCCGCCTAGACCGGCTCCTACGCTGCAGCTCTATGAGGGCCTGATCTGCCTAGAAGTCGGCGGTCATGTCAACATCTGCAATCCCAAAGACCGGAAGCATGCGCTTTCGCATTCGCGGAATAACGCGCGTCTCGCCTCCCTTGGTCGTATTTTTGAGTGCATTTATCTTTCGCCCGACCATGTCGAGAGGAAGCACAAGGTTTTGAGCACACGGGTGATTAGCAAGGGAAGGCTCAATTGCATGGACATCCTAGAGCCACGGGTGCTCACCTTGGGGACGAAGAGGTGGAGGCGGGTCGAGGGCTGTGCACCCCATTATAAGAAGGATCACGAGTTCTGCTTCGGTGGGGTGGTCTATTACACCGCTTGGAGTAGCTCGCGTGACTGCAGCGGGGACATGTACCTGGTGGCGTTCGACGTTAGGACGGAGAGCTTTCGCATGATCACGGTTCCCGCCAGAGCCCGCGAATTCAGACACAAAGGGCTCCTCATTGAATTTGAGGGACGCCTCGCGATAGTGGATTGCTACACTGCTCTGTCTTGTGTCGAGTTTTATATGTGGATCCTGGAGGACTTCGACTGGGAGATCTGGAAGAAGAGAGTTTTTGTCTTGCCCGCGTGTTGGAAGGAGATTGTTAGGGACCATCGAGTTTTTCCGGCGGGTATGGTACGTTCCGGCGAACTACTGTTCGCACCTCAAACCTTATCGAGGCCTGTGTAGGTGTTTTACTACAATCTGAAGACCCACGGCTTTAGGCGGAGTGAAATTTGCAGGTTGCGTGAGCATGATTTGTCTGTGTCTCCTGAATATTGTCTTTTGACTTTTTCTGATTGCGTGGAGAGTTTACTGCCGCTGGGAGGCCTTTCGAGTAGAAACTAGCCAACCGACTATACTATTTCTTATGGCCTGAAGTTCAAATGGTTGATGGATTGGTTCTGGAGTGTGCGCTCAAACTGTGTAATGACAAATTGTTTTGGAGTTGGAAGATGAACTCTTTTAAGAATTCGGCTTGTTGAAATGTTGGCTGCTGCATTTTGCAATTGATTTCATATTACGCATAAAGAAATCTTGCTTCGACATAGAAAATGGAGGGGTTTCATTTTCATGTGTGAGCGCGTTTGTGTGACATGTTGCTGTTGCCACGTATCTGTGTGTTGCATCTCCACTGTGGCACTCTCCGAGAAATTATTAAGGGGGAGTTTGGTTTAGCTTTAGGAAGGGGCTTTGAGCCTCGAAAGCCCCTTCCGAAAATGCTAGGGTGTTTGCTTAAACATTTGGCTAATGTTAGCATTTGGCCAAAGCTAGCATTCCAAATACTGAAAGCCCAAAGTTGGTCAGGATCAGACTTGGGCTTTCAGCCTTTGCCAAATGCTAGTGTTCATGGGTCACTGTTCATCTTCTTCGGCGAGGGAGGCAACTGGCGCCTGGATCGCGCCAAATGGTGGAACTCAGAAGATGAGGAAACGCTCCGATCGGAGGAAATCCTCCGGGATGAGGGACGACAACAATGATTCGACGATCGTACCCAAAGAACTGGTGATCGAGATCCTAAAGAGTCTCCCCGTGACATCTCTTTGCCATTTCAGTTGCGTCTGCACTCGTTGGCGCTCCCTCATCTCCGACCACGGCCGTGACTCATTTGGCTCACTCACGACAGCTACTTTGAAGCTCCTCGTGTCCGGTTTCCCCTACCCACATGCCGACCACCGGGAAGAAGGCCTATGGCTCTTCTCCGCCGACCAATCTGAGCCTCGGAGCAGTCAACCCCAGATCGCTACACCTCACTTCTTGCTCCGCGCCTAGACTGGCCCTTACGTTTCGTAGTTTCACGACGGCCTAATCTGCCTAGAAGTCGGCGGTCATGTCCACATCTGCAATCCCAGCACTGGGAAGCATACGGCTTTCAGAATTCGCGGAACAACGGCGCGGTCTGCTCCTTGGTCGTATTTTCAGCAGACGCACTCATTCGGGTTCGATCCTCTCGAGAGGAAGCATAATGTTTTGAGCACACGGGTGATTAGCAAGGGAAGGCTCGATCGCAGGGACATCCTGGAGCCACGGGTGCTCACCTTGGGGACGAAGAGGTGGAGGGCGGGTCGTGGGCTATGCGCCCCATTATAAGAAGGATGACGAGTTCTGCTTCGGTGGGGTGGTCTATTACACCGCTTGGAGTAGCTCTCGTGACTGCAGCAGGGACATGTACCTGGTGGCGTTCGACGTTAAGACGGAGAGCTTTCGGATGATCACGGTCCCCGCCAGAGTCCGCGAATTCAAACACAAAGGGCTCCTCATCGAATTTGAGGGGCGCCTCGCAGTGGATTGCTATAATCGCCCGTTTTCAGGCCGAGTTTTATATGTGGATCCCGGAGGACTTGACCGAGATCTGGAAGAAGAGAGTTTTCGCCTTGCCCGCAAGGCAGTTAGAAGGAGATTATTGGGGACCGTCGAGTTTTTCCCGGCTGGTATGGTGCGTTCGCGAACCATCGCTCGCACCTCAAACCTTATCGAGGCCTGTGTGGGTGTTTTACTACAATCTGAAGACCCACAGCTTTAGGCGGAGTGAAATTTACGGGTTGCGTGAGCATGATTAGTCTATGTCTCCTGGATATTGTCTTTTGACTTTTTCTGATTAGGTGGAGAGTTTACTGCCGCTAGGAGGCCTTTCGAGTAGAAACTAGCCAGCCGACTATACTATTTCTTATGGCCTGAAATTCAAAGGGTTAATGGATTGGTTATGGAGTGTGCGCTCAAACTGTGTAATGGCAAATTGTTTTGGAGTTGGAAGATGAACTCTTTTAAGAATTCGGCTTGTTGAAATGTTGGCTACTGCATTTTGCAATTGATTTCATGTTACGCATAAAGAAATCTTGCTTCGACATGGAAAATGGAGGGGTTTCATTTTCATGTGTGAGCGCATTTGTGTGACATGTTACTGTTGCCCCGTATCTGTGTGTTGCATCTCCACTGTGGGACTCTCCGAGAAAATATTAAGGGGGAGTTTGGTTTAGC
Organism: Syzygium grande; assembly: GCA_024733475.1. Lineage (NCBI taxonomy): Eukaryota > Viridiplantae > Streptophyta > Magnoliopsida > Myrtales > Myrtaceae > Syzygium > Syzygium grande. Next base: position 35,865,099 of record JAMXDD010000007.1, read on the forward strand.
TTTAGGAAGGGGCTTTGAGCCTCGAAAGCCCCTTCCCAAAATGTTAGGGTGTTTGGTTAAACATTTGGCCAATGCTAGCATTCCAAATACTGAAAGCCCAAAGCTGGTCAGGATCAGCCTTGGGCTTTCAGCCTTTGACAAATGCTAGTGTTCATGGGTCCTTCATTCATCTTCGCCCACGAGGAGGGCAATGGCGCTGGATCGCGCCAAATGGCGGAACTCAGAAGATAAGGAAACGCTCCGATCGGAGGAAATCCTCTGGGACAAGGGACGACAGCGATGATTCGACGATCGTACCGGAAGAACTGTTGATCGAGATCCTGAAGAGACTCCTCGTGACATCCCTCTGCCATTTTCAGTTGCGTCTACACTCGTTTGCGGTCCCTAATCTCCGACCCTAGCTTCATCGACTCCCATTTGGCTCACTCGGCAACTCGCCCGAAGCTCCTCTTCAGTTTCCCCGACCCACATGCCAACCATCGAGAAGGAGGCCTATGGCTCTTCTCGCCGAAACCAATCGAGCCTTAGGCAGTCAACCCCGGATCGCTAAACGGCGGAACAACGGGCGCGGTCTCGCCTCCTTGGTCGATTTTGAGCAGACGTGACTCATTCAAAGTTCGATCCTCCCGGAGAGGAAGCATAATGTTTGAGCACACGGGTGATTGGGGCAAGGGAAGGCTCCGGGACCGCAGAGACATCCTCGGGAGCCACGGGTGCTCACCTTGGGGACGGAAGAGGTGGAGGCGGGTCGAGAGCTGTGTGCCCCATTATAAGAAGGACGACGAGCCCTCGCTCGTGGGGTGGTCTATTACACCGCTTTTAGTAGCTCAAGACCTGGGCAGGGACATGCACCGTGGCATCTCGGAATGCTAAGACGGAGAGAGCTGCGAGATGATCGAGCGCTCAGAGTCAAGGGACCAAACACAAAGGGCTCCTCATCGAATTCGAGGGGCGCCTCGCGATAGTGGATTGCTACACTGCTCTGTCTTGTGCCGAGTTTTATATGTGGATCCTGGAGGACTTCGACCGGGAGATCTGGAAGAAGAGAGTTTTCGTCTTGCCCGCGTGTTGAAAGGAGATTGTTGGGTACCGTCGAGGTTTTCCGGCAGGTATGGTACGTTCCGGCGAACTACTGTTCTCACCTCAAACCTTATCGAGGCCTGTGTGGGTGTTTTACTACAATCTGAAGACCCACGGCTTTAGGTGGAGTGAAATTTACGGGTTGCGTGAGCATGATTTGTCTGTGTCTCCTGAATATTGTCTTTTGACTTTTTCTGATTAGGTGGAGAGTTTACTGCCGCTAGGAGGCCTTTCGAGTAGAAACTAGCCAGCCGACTATACTATTTCTTATGGCCTGAAATTCAAAGGGTTAATGGATTGGTTATGGAGTGTGCGCTCAAACTGTGTAATGGCAAATTGTTTTGGAGTTGGAAGATGAACTCTTTTAAGAATTCGGCTTGTTGAAATGTTGGCTGCTGCATTTTGCAATTGATTTCATGTTACGCCATAAAGAAATCTTGCTTCGACATGGAAAATGGAGGGGTTTTATTTTCGTGTGTGAGCGCATTTGTGTGACATGTTGCTGTTGCCCCGTATCTGGGTGTTGCATCTCCACTATAGCACTCTCCGAGAAAATACTAAGGGGGTGTTTGGTTGAGCTTTGGGAAGGGGCCTTGAGCCTCGAAAGCCCCTTCCCAAAATGCTAGGGTGTTTGGTTAAACATTTGGCCAATGTTAGCATTTGGCCAATGCTAGCATTCCAAATACTGAAAGCCCAAAGCTGGTCCGGATCAGCCTTGGGCTTTTAGCCTTTGCCAAATGCTACTGTTCATGGGTCACCGCATTCCTCTTCGGCGCGAGGGAGGGCAACTAGCGCCTGGATTGCTCCAAATGGCGGAACTCAGAAGATGAGGAAACGCTCCGACCGGAGGAAATCCTCCGGGATGAGGGAGGACAGCGATGATTCGACGATCGTACCCGAAGAACTGCTAATCGAGATCCTGAAGAGACTCCCCGTGACATCCCTCTGCCATTTCAGTTGCGTCTACACTCGTTGGCGCTCCCTCATCTCCGACCCTGGCTTCATCGACTCCCACTTGGCTCACTCGGCAACTCGCCGGAGCTCCTCGTCAGTTTTCCCGACCCACATGCCGACCACCGAGAAGAAGGCCTATGGCTCTTCTCCGCCGACCAATCTGAGCCTCAGGCAGTCGCCCCGGATCGCTACACGACTTCTTTGCTCGCTGGGTAGCCGCTACGTGTCCCGGTCTCTGACGGCTGATACGCACGGAAGTGCGGTGTCATGTCAACATCTGCAATCCAGCCTTTGGGAAGCATCACGACTTTAAATTCCGGAGCAACCGGCAGTCTGCTCCTTGGTCGTATTATTTTCGTGACGCACTCTTTTAGTGCAGTTACGTAGGAGAGGAAGCACAAGGTTTTGAGCACCCCTTGCGGGTAATTAGCAAGGGAAGGCTCGTCGCGAGGGACATCCTTACGGAGCCCACTGGGTGCCTGCTTAGGGAACCTTGAAGAGGGTGGAGGCGGGTCGGCGGGTATGCGCCCCATTTAAGAAGGATCACGAGTTACCGCCCGGTGGGGTGATCTATTACACCGCTTTGGAGTAGCTCGCGGATCGCAGGGGACATGTACCTGGTGGCGTTCGACGTTAGGACGGAGAGCTTTCGCATGATCACGGTTCCCGCCAGAGCCCGCGAATTCAGACACAAAGGGCTCCTCATCGAATTCGAGGGGTGCCTGGCGATAGTGGATTGCTACACTGCTCTGTCTTGTGCCGAGTTTTATATGTGTATCCTGGAGGACTTCGAACGGGAGATCTGGAAGAAGAGAGTTTTCATCTTGCCCGCGTGTTGGAAGGAGATTGTTGGGGACCGTCGAGTTTTTCCGGCGGGTATGGTACGTTGCGGCGAACTACTGTTCCACCTCAAACCTTATCGAGGCCTGTGTGGGTGTTTTACTACAATCTGAAGACCCACGGCTTTAGGCGGAGTGAAATTTACGGGTTACGTGAGCATGATTTGTCTGTGTCTCCTGGATATTGTCTTTTGACTTTTTCTGATTACGTGGAGAATTTACTGCCGCTGGGAAGCCTTTCGAGTAGAAACTAGCCAGCCGACTATACTATTTCTTATGGCCTGAAGTTCAAATGGTTGATGGATTGGTTCTGGAGTCTGCGCTCAATCTGTGTAATGGCAAATTGTTTTGGAGTTGGAAGATGAACTCTTTTAAGAATTCGGCTTGTTGAAATGTTGGCTGCTGCATTTTGCAATTGATTTCATGTTACGCATAAAGAAATCTTGCTTCGACATGGAAAATGGAGGGGTTTCATTTTCATGTGTGAGCGCGTTTGTGTGACATGTTGCTGTTGCCCCGTATCTGTGTGTTGCATCTCCACTGTGGCACTCTCCGAGAAAATATTAAGGGGGAGTTTGGTTTAGCTTTAGGAAGGGGCTTTGAGCCTCGAAGCCCCTTCCCAAAATGCTAGGGTGTTTGGTTAAACATTTGGCCAATGTTAGGATTTGGCCAATACTAGCATTCCAAATACTGAAAGCCCAAAGCTGGTTCGGATCAGCCTTGGGCTTTCAGACTTTGCCAAATGCTAGTGTTCATGGGTCACTGTTCATCTTCTTCGGCGAGGGAGGGCAACTGGCGCCTGGATCGCGCCAAATGGCGGAACTCAGAAAATGAGGCAGCTCCAGCCCAGAAGGACATCCTGGGACGAGGGGCCAGCGGCGATGATTCGGCAGTGCAGAAGCGTGATCGAGATCTGAAGAGACTCCACAAGTGACATCCCTCGGCCTTTTCGATTGCGTCGCACTGGTTGGCGCTCCTCATCCTCCGACCACGAAGCTGCGCCGACTCCCATTTGGCTCGCTCGGCAACTCACACAAAGCTCCTCGTCACAGTTTCCAGAGCCAGCGTCACAGGCCACTTAAGAAGGAGGCCTATGGCTCTCTCCGTGAGCCAATGCGAGCCTCGGAACGGTCAACCCCAGATCGCTACACCTCACTTCTTGCTCCGCACCTAGACTAGCCCTTACGTTTCGCAGTCTCACGATGGCCTGATCTGCCTAGAAGTCGGCGTTCATGTCAACATCTGCCAATCCCGGCCAGCGGGAAACGTCGGCTTCGAAATTCGGGAACAACGGCAGCGTCTTCTCTCCTTGTACGTATTTTGAGCAAACGCACTCTTTTGGGTACGATTGTGTCGAGAGGAAGCACAAGGTTTTGAGCACATGGGTAATTAGCAAGGGAAGGCTCGATCGCAGGGACATCCTGGAGCCACGGGTGCTCACCTTAGGGACGAAGAGGTGGAGGCGGGTCGAGAGCTGTGTGCCCCATTATAAGAAGGATCATGAGTTCTGCTTCGGTGGGGTGGTCTATTACACCGCTTGGAGTAGCCCGCGTGGATCGCAAGGGGACATGTACACAGTGGCGTTGATGTTAGGACGGAGAGCTGCGTGACGATCACGCCTTCCGCCGAGCCCGCGAATTCGCATACACAAAGGGCTCCTCGCCGAATTCGGAGGGACGCCCGCGACAGTGGATTGCTACACTGCCCTGTCATGTGCCGAGTTTTATATGTGGATCCCGGAGGACTTCGAACGGGAGATATGGAAGAAGAGAGTTTTCGTCTTGCCCGCGTGTTGGAAGGAGATTGTTGGGGACCGTCGAGTTTTTCCGGCGGGTATGGTACGTTGCGGCGAACTACTGTTCGCACCTCAAACCTTATCGAGGCCTGTGTGGGTGTTTTACTACAATCTGAAGACCCACGGCTTTAGGCGGAGTAAAATTTGCGGGTTGACTGAGCATGATTTGTCTGTGTCTCCTGGATATTGTCTTTTGACTTTTTCTGATTACGTGGAGAGTTTACTGCCGCTTGGAGGCCTTTCGAGTAGAAACTAGCCAGCCGACTATACTATTTCTTATGGCCTGAAATTCAAAGGGTTGATGGATTGGTTATGGAGTGTGCGCTCAAACTGTGTAATGGCAAATTGTTTTGGAGTTGGAAGATGAACTATTTTAAGAATTCGGCTTGTTAAAATGTTGGCTGCTGCATTTTGCAATTGATTTCATGTTACGCATCAAGAAATCTTACTTCGACTTGGAAAATGGAGGGGTTTCATTTTCGTGTGTGAGCGCATTTGTGTGACATGTTGCTGTTGCCCCATATCTGTGTGTTGCATCTCCACCTGTGGGCACTCCTCCCCGGAAAATACTAAGGGGAGTTTGTTTAGCTTTTAGGAAGCGGGGCTTTGAGCCCTAAAGCCCTTCCCAAAATGTTAGGTGTTTGGTTAAACATTTGGCCAATGCTAGTATTCCAAATAACGAAAAGCCCAAAGCCGGTCAGATCACCTCGGGCTTTCACCCTTTGCCAAACGCTAGTGTTCATGGTCACCTGCTCATCTTCTTCTCGCAAGGGAGGCAACTGGCTACCGGATCGCGCCTAAATGGCAGAACTCGTAAGATGAGGAACGCCCGATCGGAGGAACCTCCTGACCTGGTGGATGACAGCGATGATTCGACGATCGTGCCGAAGAACTGCTAATCGAGATCTGAAGGACTCCCGTGACATCCCTCTGCCCGTTTCGGTTGCGTCTACACTCGTTGGGCTCCCTCATGCGCCACTGGCGAGGACCCCGCCGAGCCTCGGGTGGCCGGGTGGTGGCCGGATCGCTTGCTTGGGGTCGCCCGAGCCTCGGCGGCTTACTGGTGCTATATCTATCTTGCCGTGTAGAGGGCCATCCGGCGTTCGATTAAGAATGGGTAGGTTAGTTTGTTTTTTAATAAATAAGATAATTCTCAAAGTCCATTTGCAAAAAAAATTCACTAAACATTATATTTTAGCCAAAGTAGCTTTACAAATATTTTTACTAAACATCATTTGCATTTCCCCAATGGGCGTTCACCTAAAGGTATTTGCATTCCCCCAAGTAGCATTTTCAAAGTTGAACCAAACAGGCGCTGAATGGTCCGGAGACCTCCTCGTCAGCGTGGTCTCAGATCACTTATGAAGCATCACGTGGCGCTTGTGGGGCCGGCTCTCCCATAAGGAAATTTTGCACAAAACATAATATTCAATCTCTGTCATTAGGCTGCACGGCTACACGCTGGCCCCCTCTCTCTCTGCTTGGCACGCATTTATTTATTTCTTCTCTCTCTTAAACTTTTTCTTTGTTCTTTCCTTGAAGAAGAAAACCCACCGCATTTTTCGTCTCTCGCTTTCAAATTATTTTGAATCCATGCGATTTCACTCTCAAATTTAACATGAAGTCCGTCAAACAATCTGCTTTTATAGGATCGGAACGTCTTCTTCACCCGTATTCTCGGAGCTTTATGAGGTTGTCTCCATGTCTGAAATGATAACCAAAAGAAACGTGCTGCGTCTGCAGAATGGGAGGACATTAAAATCGGATTATTAAAAGAAAAATCGACAGTTGAGATTGCTTCCCTACCATCATCATCGAGGAGTGTGCATCTCTTTTTTCATTAATCTTTGTGACGTTGAAGGAGGCACTAGCAATGAATAAACTTTCGACTTTCGTCTAAACACGAAATTTCATCGGACACCTTAAGATAATTCTTTCGTAGAATAAAAATTTCTCTGGATAGGCCAATGTAAAGCACCCTTGCAGCGTGACCCAACCAGCTCGCCACTCGCCAGCCGGCCAAAGAGGTAAAAAAAAGTCGAGAAGGAAGAAGAGAGCAAAGCCAAAAAACCCCTTCGGACCAAGAACGATGGGCATCGTCCCCGAGGACCTGCTGGTCGAGATCCTCAAGCGGGTGCCCGTGAAATCGCTGTGCGGGTTCAGGTGCGTCTCCACCCACTGGCTGATCTACCTAGAAGTCGGCGGTCATGTCAACATCTGCAATCCAGCACTGGGAAGCATGCGGCTTTCAGAATTCGCGGAACAACGGCCAGTGCGCTCCCTTGTGATGCATTTTTCAGCGAGCGCACTTTTCAGTGCGATTGTGTCCGAGAGGAAGCACAAGGTTTTGAGCACACGGTGATTAGCAAGGGAAGGCCTCGATGGGCGGTGGACAACCTCGAGCCACGGGTGCTCACTGGGATCAAGAGGCGGAGGGCGGGTCGAGGGTCGCCATACCATTACAAGAAGCGATCACGAGTTCGCCGCTGGGTGGTTCATTACACCGCTGGAGTAGCGTCATGGATCGCACGGGACATGTACCGTGGCGCTCGACGTTAGGACGGAGAGTTGCGATGATCGCGTTCCCGCCGAGCCCGGCGACTCGATAATAAAGGGCCTCATCGACCCGAGGTGCCTCGCGATGGATCGCTACACCGCCTCCGCCTCAGGCCTTTAATAAATAAGATAATTCTCAAAGTCCATTTGCAAAAAAAATTCACTAAACATTATATTTTAGCCAAAGTAGCTTTACAAATATTTTTACTAAACATCAAACATCATTTGCATTTCCCAAGGCGTTCACCCAAGGTATTTCAGATTTATAAAGAAGCGTTTTCAAAGTTGAACCAAACAGGCCCTGAATGGTCCGAGACCTCCTCGTCAGCGTGGTCTCAGATCACTTATGAAGCATCACGTGGCGCTTGTGGGGCCGGCTCTCCCATAAGGAAATTTTGCACAAAAACATAATATTCAATCTCTGTCGTTAGGCTGCACGGCTACACTCTGGCCCCCCTCTCTCTCTCCTTGGCACGCATTTATTTATTTCTTCTCTCTCTTAAACTTTTTCTTTGTTCTTTCCTTGAAGAAGAAAACCCACCGCATTTTTCCTCTCTCGCTTTCAAATTATTTTGAATCCGTGCGATTTCACTCTCAAATTTAACATGAAGTCCGTCAAACAATCCGCTTTTATAGGATCGGAACGTCTTCTTCACCCGTATTCTTAGAGCTTTATGAGGTTGTCTCCATGTCTGAAATGATAACCAAAAGAAACGTGCTGCGTCTGCAGAATGGGAAGACATTAAAATCGGATTATTAAAAGAAAAATCGACAGTTGAGATTGCTTCCCTACCATCATCATCGAGGAGTGTGCATCTCTTTTTTCATTAATCTTTGCGACGTTGAAGGAGGCACTAGCAATGAATAAACTTTCGACTTTCGTCTAAATACGAAATTTCATCGGACACCTTAAGATAATTCTTTCGTAGAATAAAAATTTCTCTGGATAGGCCAATGTAAAGCACCCTTGCAGCGTGACCCAACCAGCTCGCCACTCGCCAGCCGGCCAAAGAGGTAAAAAAAAAGTCGAGAAGGAAGAAGAGAGCAAAGCCAAAAAACCCCTTCGGACCAAGAACGATGGGCATCGTCCCCGAGGACCTGCTGGTCGAGATCCTCAAGCGGGTGCCCGTGAAATCGCTGTGCAGGTTCAGGTGCGTCTCCACCCAGTGGCGCTCCCTCATCTCCGGCCCTCGCTTCGTCGACGCCCACTTGGCCCATTCCGCCGGCCATCCCAAGCTCGTCATCTCTCTGCCCAGCCAACCGGACCCCGGCCCGCCCGGCCGCTGCTTCTTCACGGCCACCCTTTCCGAACCCGGGAATGACCAACCCCGGATCGTCGCTTCGCCTTACTTCTTCGTGCCCGGCACGGCGTATAGTTACGTCTCGCAGTCCCTCAACGGCCTGATCTGCTTCCAAGTCGATGGTCATGTCGGGGTTTGCAATCCCAGCACCGGGCAGCGTATCGCGCTGAGAACGGTCCGGGCGGCGGATGTCGCTGGGGAGTGCGCTTATCTGCACTACTCGTTCGGGTTCGATCCGGTGGGTAAGAGGCACAAGGTCTTGAGCACGTTGGCCACCTGCAGGAGGCCGATGCCTGCCGATCTTCGCCAGGTGATCATGGAGCACCGCGTGCTCGACTTGGGATCCGAGGAGTGGCGCAGGATCGAGGATGGTCCTCCTCATATCAAGAAAGAGAGTGAAATTTGTTTCGACGGGTTGATTTATTATAGGGCTTGGAATGGCAACGTTACCAATCCTAGGCAGGACTACCTGGTCGAATTCAATGTCGGGACGGAGAGGTTTCGAATGGTTAAGTTTCCCGGCGATAATGGTCCCCGCGGAGGTCATCGGAAAGTGTGCCTCATTGAATTCGAGGGTCGCGTTGCCGTGGCCGATTTGCGTAACCTTAAGCGTGATGGCAGCGATGATATTGTTTTGTTGATCGCGGAGGACTTTGAGAGGGAGATCTGGAGGAGGAAAGTCATTGCATTGCCACCTCGTTGGAAGGAGATTCTTGCGGCCGAAGAGGTTTTTCTGGCTGGTACAGTTGGTACTGGTGAATTGTTGTTGCCATCACAGATAATGATGAAGCCGCAGCGTGTGTTCTACTACAATCCGAAGACTAACAGTTTTCGTTGGATCGAAATTAGCGGGTTACCTGAATATAAGAAACTACCGCCTCCCGCAGTTTGGCAAACGTTTACTCATCATGTGGAAAGTCTACTGCCACTGGAAAGTCTTCATGACAGGCAGCTACATCACGCATGATCTGAAGATCAGCTTATACATCAGTAGGTGTTGAAGACTGAGTTACTAACTTCGTCATCCGCACAATTTTGTACTGTTTTCCGAGATGTGAAATTAGTAATCCTCTCTGGCTTCGGCTTAAACGTGAGTTTATCATTTTACTCTCAGAATTTGTGGCTTTATGTGACATACCTAAACGCCATGATTGTGGGAAAGAGGTGTTGCCCCTTCTCTTATTGCATAGTTGTTATTTGAAGAACCAACCAGGTATATTAGCTAATGAAGCCTTGTCATTTCGTTTTTGGCAAGCAGGGATATATACGCTTCACTGTGACATTTCTTGGAATAAAAATTTCAAGACAAGCCGATGCCTTTAAAATGCACAAACTAATTTCTAATCTCAGTTTGTATTTTCTCAGTTTTATTACCTTTTTTTTATGCTATGGTTACAGATGTGTGATATCTAATCAAAATTTGTGTTTCATGAACTGATGTTGTTTTCATGTTGATCATTTAGCTCCTGCTTTAGTATGATTTTATCACTTCCCTATCTGAAGTGGTGGATTTTTATTTCACCAATCTACTTACCCTGGTTAAAGGAGAATGATATTGCCTCGTTGTCGCATTCCGAAAGCTTATGGTAATTCTGAAACTGTTCATTGTGTATAAGCAGGAAGAAAATCTTGCTTACTGCGGCAAGTTCTAAAGAAATAGAAACAAGTTGAAGGATTTAGAATGCATTAACGAGATCAAGGGCATATTGCTCTGGCTGATTGCTGTAATCCTGTGTATGATAATGATAATTATGTTGTCATATGGGTGTTAGAGGACTTAATAGGGAGACTTGGAAGAAGAAATTTTCATTTTGCTGCCATGTTGGAAGGAGTTCATTGCAGACGGAAGTGTTTTCGGCCACTGTCGTTGATGCTAGTGAACTGCTGTTCTCGCCTTTTATCTTACCGGAGTCTATTTGTGTGTTTTACTATAATCTGAAGGCTTACTAGTTTAGGAGGAGTGGAATTAGTAAATTCCCCAACTACGAAGCTTCAGTGTCTCCTGAGTCATGTGGTTTAACGTCGACCACTCATATTGAGAGTTTATTGCCACTGAAAGGTCTTTGCTTGTATAAACTGTCAGGTGTTTCTTAGTCTGATCTTCTTATTCATCAGCGATTCTGAAGTTTCTTCTGAAACTGTCTATATGGCACTTGTTGGCAGCTCAACTCCAGTTATTTGCTTTAGCTAAGTAGAAGTGCTAGCTCCTGCATATACACATTTACGCCCTATGCTCCATGCCAATTAATTATGTAATCATACAAGTTTTTGCTTCAACATGACATATCTACGGGTTATACATTTTCCTACCCGAATTTTGCTTCTTAAATGTGACATGTACCTGTCATGAGTAATTGTGAGCGTGTTGTCATGGTTTTCTTTTCTTTTCTTTTCTTTTTCTTTTTTTGTGTAGGAGTACATGGTAATTTGAGATATCAGGTGCATTGAGTCAGTTTGCTCTTTTTGTTGTTTGAGAAAGCCCGGGATTGATCTTGCATACTTGGGTGAACCATTTAACATAAGCAGTAGCCTTTAGATTGCACAAATTAGCTTCCTTATCTGAACTTTGTTATCGCTATTCATAATGCTAAAAAGTTGTTTGTGTCGTGACAGTTTGGAAGCCACGCTAGAGGGAGGGAGGGAGGGCATTGATTTAGATTGCACAAATTAGCTTCCTTATCCGAACTTTGTTATCGCTATTCATAGTGCTAAAAAGTTGTTTGTGTCGTGACAGTTTGGAAGCCACGTTAGAGGGAGGGAGGGAGGGCATTGATGCTTCTGGAAATTCATGGTAATTCGGAATAGAAAGGTGCTGCATATGCTAAGAGATCTGTTGTTACCGGAAAGATGAGTTTCCGAGTATGATTGGAGTCTTGTTTTGGTGTTATGGCAAATGGCAATGGCACAATAACAGAATTTGCGAGAGGGCTTCCCTATGCCTAAAAATCCCGAAGGGTAATTTGCACTGATGTTAGTTTAAGATGCCTGCAAGTCATTCTTCATGCACACGACTAGAACTCCATCAACGTTCCTTATTGGTTGGTACCGTCCTCTCCGTGGATGTATCAAACTCAACTCTGACGAGTCCTCTAAGGGGCAATCCGAGTTTAGCTGGTGCAGGTGGTCTTTTTTTGTGTTAGCGATGGGAGTTGGTGACGTGTTATCATTGTGTGATTCAGCGAAATGAACTGGTGTTGGTTTAAAAAATTATATCAGCAGCCATTTGACTCTCTATTGGCTTCGTCCTTGTGTTATAACTGATGAGAATTGGAATTCTGGCTTCACATCATGGGGGAAAAAAAAAACAGTTGGAAGTTGAACTTTCCCCCCTCATTCTTGGGCAGATGGTATCATTCCTTAACAAGGGACATCGTTTTTACAAAAGACAAAAACTTCGACTTTACAACCTCAACTGTCAAAAATTTCCACTCAGGTTAGTCAAAGAATGCTCAATACCAACCGCTAGAAAGCTTAACTAGGAAAGACAGGAACAATGTAGAATTTCTCTGAAACAGAAACTTCTCAGCGACCAAGTACTGCTTGAATAGCAGTGCGTTGAGACTGCGTTAGATTCTGCAAATTCAAACAATGATCACACATGGAAATCTATGCGTTAAAGCAGAGAATGGATATCAAAACACATATACAGGTAAAGAGTATGATAGTCGTACCAGGCAGAGATGATCGAACAGATTTCCGTTGCTTGCGCAGAACTTCAAGAGAAAGTCCACCAGGTAGTTGGCCAGATTAACCTGTATTTCACGACAAGACATTTTAGAACATCGGTCATAATATGCATAAACCAGGTAACGAATCTAGGATGTAAGATCCATCAAATACCTCGTTTATAGGGTCATCAATACTTGAAAGGTCGTCGTCATCACCATCTTCCTGTTGAAGCTTGCAAGACAGGCAAGTGTATGACCAAGCGAGTTATGATAGTCCATTATTTTCCTCTTTTTTTTAGCTTATCAATACTTTTCAGGGGAATGATCGGTATTCAATCCCATATATTTGAAGTAAAGGGAAAATAAAAAAGAAGATACAATCGCACCTCGTCTAATACTCTAGCCATCGCCTCAAACTGTGCATACCCTGGTCTGTCGGATGATACAGCAGCAGCTGCGCGTAAAATGTCTTTGTCACCAACCGCTGGTTCCACTTCTTCCCACTCCGAATCATCCTACAAATACGAGTTTAAGGTGAAAAATCCTCAACCCTTCATGATACTGCAAATCCAACTAACTCAGAGAGATGTATCCTACCTCTTCATCACCAACCGGAGCTTGTTCTTGAATTTCAATCAAAGCATCAGCAAGCAAAGCCAGTATCTACAGTGCGGAGGTAGTAAAGCGGATTTGTGAGATTGTTGAACACTATAATTTCTAGCTGGATCATGAAGGATATACTGTAGAACAGTAATAGCCACGAGTCATAAGTGACAATTTAATGACATTATTTGACCAAGGTAATAAATCGATGTATGGCAGCAGAAATGTCAATTCCAAAGATTTGGCAAACATGATTAGAGATTAAGGTAAATAATAGCAAAATTGCTTTCAAGACCATGTTCCACATTCTCCTCGACAATGAATAAATCTTATAAACCGAGGAAATGGTCAAAACAATTACTTTCGCAGGGAGTGGCATCAAAGTCCACTGGTCTGGAGCTGACTTAGCCTTTGAGCGAGTGGTTATCCCTGTGGCAGACTTCACATGAAGTTCGATAAGCTAAGGAGCCAAGATGCTTCCAAATCAAAGTGGGCAGCAGAAATGGGAACCTGAATTAAGTGACCTTGGACATTAATTTTCCCCAATTCACCATGCATTGTGGAAAGTAAAAGAGCCAAAGCAGTGGTCGTCACTTTGATTTGGTATGATCCCTGAATCTCCCCTGCATTTTAAATTGCAGATTTGGGTAATATATCTAACATCCTTAAAAGCAAGAAGCATCCACATAAAAGGTTCGAGTAGATCCAGCTCATGGTCTAAAAGTATCACAAAAGTACAAGTCCATGGAACAATCCCACAGATTGCATAGGAGCAGCAGAGTCACTCTGGAGATGAACAGGACGTGCAGTTCAACTCCTACCTGGATCTCCAGTGCATTTTATTCCTAATAGTACCTCGTGTACTGTATAGGAATCCAAGAATCAGACCGAAAGAAAAAGTAGACAACTATCTCATACTCCTTATACAGGAGTGCAGCACTGCCACTTTAATCATGCTTGGACATCAGAATCTAGCAAGAAGCAGTTACCTTGCAGCTTTGTCCATTCAGACATCACATATGTGAAGGCATTATCATAACCTTCGGCAGGCACTCTCGTCAGCATGTCAATAAATTGTTGCACATTGGGAACACTCATGTGAACCTGCAATATTTTGAAGAATGACAACCAAGGCACTGCCTAAGATTTTCAGAGATGAAAAGGCTAAAGATATTTTAAAGAAGCAAAGTGGCTTGTTTGAGACGACCCTAATTAATGTAAAAGTTGGACTCAAAATATTGCTCTTGAATGGCATATTAGAATTTGCATTGCTTTAAATAGAGGCTTTGGGTGGACAGGTGCTGCTGGCGCACACAAATCACTCACTAGTTAACATACCACCACTGTTACAGATTAATCAATGCTTTCTTGAAATGAATAATATCATACCAGATGAAAAATTTTTAAATAAGGTGGAGGTGGAACCATATAGCACTATCATAGAGTTTTAAAGGATGAAATACCTTACCAATCTAGCAAATATCAGTATCAAGGAAGTTCTCAACCCAGCTATTTCAGCAGACTGCATGCGTCTGACCAGAGCAGCTGCCATGTCCCAGATATGGGGTGCCATTTGCTGTGGCAAGTGCAAAATAAGTGGCAGAATATAGTTCCCAACAAAAAGAGACCCAGAGCTTTCCAACGCAGGATCCAGAAGCCTGCATCATGTTACCAATAATAGATTTGAGACCCACAGTAAATACAAATGCACATGCAAAATCCAATAATCACTGAAACTGTGAAATGAGGTATTGCGACCAGGACATGACTTTCAAGTAGTAGCCACTCATTCCATTATGTAAGTTCAAGATCAAAGCATTTCATTTCAAATTGCAATTTACAGGACAAGTACTGAAGTAGTTAACGGGAGAAAAACCATTGAAGCTTGACCCCCATAGAGTTGGCCCAAATAACTTAAACTTTCATGTAGTTGCCGTAAAATGAGTGCACATTGCAGAGTAAAGACACGTCACTGCAGTAGTGTTGTCACAGCCACATGCTGCTGTTTCACTCTACATTAAAAAAGTGAATAAAATTGATTCTTACAGTCAGCATTGTATCGCTAAATCTCTGAAAACCAGGATAATTGACACTCAACGATAAATTTTTATGAATTAAAGAACTAAACCAAAATACTTCAAAGCTGCATCTAACACGTATGCCGTTGGTTTTCTTCTATTTCTTTCTTTCCTTTTGGGTTGGCGATTTAAACCAAAACAACAAATACAAAAATGAAACATCAAAAAACTTCAACAACTCCAAAGAATTATCTCCACAATGCTCATCAATATAAAGCCAGAAAATTATAAGGGTACAAGAGAAAGGAAGTCTCCACAACCTCGAAGCTACATCTAGCAAAGATCTCATTGTGAACCCAGTATCACCACCCCAAGCAAGCACATCCTGTCTTCCCCCCGAGACAAAAGCAGCCAGGCAGTCCGTTGCGTTCTAATAAATGGCATTTGAATGCGGAAAGTTACTTAGATATAAAGAGAATGCAATCAGGGTCCTAGCAGACAAAGGACACAACCCATGAAACACTTGAGCACCTGCATTTCACCATGGTCTTCACTTTGAAGTGTTATACGTATGACAGCATCAAAACATGCGTCGTATATCAATTTCACTGCATCAATGGGAGAATTCTGTACATTGCAGCACCAACAGTAGCCAGTATATATAACAATTAATAATAATTATCAGCAGAAAATTAAGGTTAACATATCAGTGAGATAGAGAGGAATGAAAAATTAAACCTTAGAAATACCTTTAGTAGCATGGTCAACAGATCCAAGGATCCAGCAACTAAACCATCAGGTTGTTGTTGGGGCTAGTCGTTGCCATCGGGATATATCACAACCAACAAATAATTCAACCACTGAGATCAAGGCATGCTAAGATGCATCATAATAAAATGAAACCTATTAAAGTCCTACCTTATTTAGGACTGGACCTACAAAAGGTAGAACCCGGGAAATCAGTGGGTGGACACAACCGGGAGAATTTTTTATTGCCTGGTCAAACATTTTATAGAAGAGAAAGAACAAGGGAAGTTCCAATCAGCAGAGATATAGACCAATATTAAAAGTATTATTTTGCCGATAAAGTCATCAAGCTTATTGTTTCAGCATAATGACTTGCTATAGAAAAGCACCAGGACTAATAAAAGTCGGATTAAAACCTTTTGACATTTTCAGAAAATTTTCTTTCTCAGCAGTCACTGTAGGAAGTAAAAGCATCTTGGCAAAAAAATATAGACTTTACCTTGGATATTCAAGTTTTTCAACATCGCAAGCACCGATCAGTGATTCTGTATCAATAATTTAAGTATGAAGTGATTGGAAACAGCTAAGTTTGGCAAGGACCACATCCATCAATTTTACAAATTTTTATTTAGATTCAAACCATCATATGGACTACAAATTAATGTACTTCATTAGTTATCAGCACCAATGCCACAGAAGCCACTAACCAAGCCTTACGTGCAGTGCCTAAATGCAGAGAAACTAGAATTTACAAGCATTTTATATGATTTCCTGACATTATCGTCATATTGCGATAGTAATCAAGGATGTAGGGAAAAAGAATCCCACAAGGCCACGACCCTCACAATTCATCTCAGATGTCTGAAATAAAATCATATATTCTTGAGTATGGAGAAGTTGGAAATTTCAATGATTCAAAGCAGGTATTGGCAAATTTTCAGATGGAAAAAGTTGTGGATAAAAGCAACACTCCACATTGATCAGCAGAAAACAAATTAGGTACAGCAGACGATTAATATACAAGGATATTGGAGTAGAATCAACAAGCCATTTTTTATGTAAGGGTTCACTTAATTAATACTCTGTTCCTTACATAGCAACTAACATAATAAACATCATACTCAATAACTGAAGATGATTGAGTGACATAATAAAGAAAATAATTATGAAATAAAGAACAAAAAACTTATCCAGACCAAATATCTAAAGACGACATTTCAAAATGAAGCTACCTCCAAAACCTCAAGTGCCTCGCCACTGACAAATGGATCTGAGATGTGAGATGCCCAAGTGTTCAAGAGGATGGGAGAAACATTAGGCTCCACAGCCGCTATAGCTTCGCAGCCTAAAGTAAAGGGAGGAAGCTAGTTTAATGGCATCCAACATGAAAGTGTAGATTGGAAGCAAAAAACTAAATAAGCAATACCTGCCATAATTGCTGCTCTGATTGTTTCAAGAACCAAGTGCAATGTCTCATCAGATGCCTGTGAAGAAAAAACAAGCAATGTTTGAGCTTGAACATCAGAATAAAATTTACGGAAAGCATACTAGCTAGTCTTACTTGACTAAGGAGATTTGTAAGTGATGAAAGCAATCCTATTATGTGAGGGAGAACATTTCCTTCATTTGCCTTGGTAAGGAGTAGAGAAAGGGCATGGCATGCACCTACTTTGACAGGTGGGGGCCTGTTAAGAGAGTAGTATTACCATTAGACAACTCAAAATTTCTTTCCCAAATCAAATTGTTGAATAAAATCACTTACACATCCATGCTAACTGTTGTAATAGCTGCACACAGAAAATTATCAAGAACTCCACGACTAATCTGAATGGTACGAAAAGTAAGTAAGAAAATACTCATAGCTGACATGACCTAGTAATTTACAAAGGAATTAGAATAATTACCACAGAGGAGAACTTAGCAACTGACACAAAAATACGTGCATATAGAAATGGATATTCATGTACCCCTGTTACCAAAAAAAGAAAAGCTCTGTCTATTCCCTGAATAACAGAAAAGTAGGAAGAGGAGCTAAGGACAGAATGTTCACCAGCCCCAATGTCCTCAGAGATCATCTGCTCAATCAAGCTTCCTATGTTGCCACTTGCCAATCCAGAAACCTGTCACAACACATCAACCGAAAAGACAAAATAACACTGAAAATGAATTACTTTAACATGCACAACAAAGTGATCACTGTGTTCACTGGAATGTAATTAAATGAAAAAGATGGTGCCCACACACACGCATGAGAGAGAGAGAGAGAGAGGAAAAAACCTCAGTTTCAAGCAATTGGTCAGACAGTGACGCCAAGGCAAAAAGAATGGCCTCCCTCATCTGAAAAGAAAAATGAATTACTACAGGAATTAAAGGGTGAATGAAGAAAGCAAAATAGAGATAGTATGTAAGTGAAAGGACATGGACCCTAATTAGAGTTGAGAATATAAGAAAGGTCCTTTCCAAGAAAATACTGTGCAAAGAAAGGATGACCACATGACCAATTAGGAAAAGAACATCACTATAGTATATCATTGCTCATCTCTTCATGTCACAAATTTCTATGATTTTCCTCTCAAGGTTCAGAAAGATAATTTTCCTATCCTATTGGGTTGTATCTATTTTGCTTTTAACTACTATAAAGCAGGTTAAGGAAGATATTTGTAAAAGCTCACATCGTTGTTTGCTGTAAAATGCAATTTGTTACCTACTAACAAAGAGGGTGCAAAGTTGTGATGTAAAACAAAGAGGACGTAAAATGGATTCAGGTACTTATAATGGTTTTTTGAATTTTCCGGACTATAAATTCAGAAAAGAGACAACATACTCTTATCACTCACAAACAATTAAGACCCACCACATTAACAAAGTAAATTACTTCTTTAACAAGAAACAAAGAATAAAAAGAAAAGAGCTTTAATATTACTCTCCACCAATCAGTAGAACCAGCACTTTTGTCATGTACAGATTCAGCAAATCGTCTTTTTGCAGCCTCAATAATGGCATCAACACCTTCTCTGCCACAGGAACTAACCACCTCTTCTAGCAAAAGTGCACCTGCAGACAACAGATCAGGGGATCCATCTGTAAAGTTTATCTAACTACGGTAACAATCGTACATGGAACATCAGATTCAAGTATCCTGCAGTATCAAAAATTTAGTGAAGGCATGAAAGAAACGGCTAGGTCTTTCTTGCAACTGAAAGTAGCTGACACTGTGTAGATGATACAATCTATAACCAAAACGCCAACATTATCCCCACTCATTTAACCACACAATACTAACAATGGCAAATGTAACAGTACTCGAGGGAGAAATATTATATATATAGGCTTCATTATACATCAATTCCATTATTATTATGTTACACGATATATTTTAAACAGAAGTTTAGCATGGAACACAGCCTTGTTTGTCACTTTTTACATTTGCCAAATAGGGGATTCTACAGCGTGTATGCTATGTGCATATAACTACATAAATCATACTTGTTCCAAATAAATAATTTACAGGACTCCACCCTTTCTTTGTCACTTTTTATAATAGTAACATTTTCATGAAGTGATCCATGCTCTAGGGAACTTTGGTTTGACCCATTGATGCAAGAGACACAGATGAGTGTCTACTGTTTCTCCTTTAATTTATCATATTATATCCGAATATAGTTTCTTATGACGAACTGAGGTTATGCAGAATCAATGGAAACGGTAGGAAGATCTTTTTACTCCACTGGGTGGACACTCATGCAATCAACTTTTTCAAGTTCTGTAAACACTGAACGGCACAAATAGAGTGAAAAGATGGATATATGACATTGCTTTCAGTTTGCATAGTTGACAAAAATCTTAACACAACAGCACTTAAGTGACAAAAGTTATGCCAGACCGAAGACCCAGCATGGACAGCCACTTATCCTATAGCTCTAAATCATTGTAGATGACATGATCGTTGTAATATAGAGGAACATTTGCTCAAGCTCAAGTACCATAATATAGTATAATAGTCAATTTACCAGCGTTCTACAATTTTACATTATAAGGTTGGAAAAATATGAACAGCTTACCAGAAACACGACAGCTATAAGTAAGATCGTCCTCATTAGCCACGAATTCATTGGCATCCTCAGACCAAGTATGGACCTAGAGAAACGCAAACACAAAGACAAGTACTTAATTTAATCTGTACTAATAGAGATCATACAAGTGGTACTACTGAGGTATCATGAAGCTGAAGGATCTCTAGAGATTGAAGTTTTCTTTTGAAATCACACCCAAATAGATGATTATATGGAAAAAGTGTATGGCATCTGCCTAGGTTTAAGCAGGAAATGCACAAATTGTATGATACCTGTTGTTCTGTCATTTGCAGGAAAGCCAGAGTGTAATATACCAACTCGTTGATATTATTCATCATAACCTACAGGGACAAATTCTCAAATATACAGCATGGAAAAAATAACAGCAAAAGAAATATCTAACAGCCACGGGGTGTTTGGGTTGGCAAACCTTAACAAACTTCCTGCTGCCCACAATAGTCAATAGAAATTCAAACAACTGTAAAATCAAATGATGAAAATGAGATTTGAAGTCAAATGATAAATATGTACGCAAGACACAAGAGAAAAACACATGAAAATAGAAAATTGGCTCTTGCACAACAGGGGCTTTGATTGACCTACTACATTTTGAATAATTAGGATGTTCGTTGATATTTCTCCATGTGAAGTCAAAGACGAGACACTCCACCAACTTTTTCTCCATTATTCATGTCTCTCACGAGACAGCAAGTTTGGGAATGAGGAAGTCAGGACATTGAAATGTCTTGACATGTAAAAGTTAACAATAACATAGAAAAGATCCATGCATCGCTTGTAGTAGGAGAATTCTCACAATAAACACGAATGTTGTGCTAATACTATAATCCAGAAACTATTCCATACACAAAGACAGTAACCTGAATGATAAAGGAATCAAGGCTCTTTTCTGCACCATCCGAGTCATATCTTCCCTCATAAGGATCTTCTTGACCTTCAATTGATGATTGCGAATACACCATAAGAGTGGATACAAACGTTTGCCACAACGGTCCCATGATAACTGCATGAGAAAAGAACATGTGAGTCAGTCAACAGAGAATCAGAAGAGCTGACAAAGCTAAAAGATACAATCACAAGATAACTTTAAGTAACATACCCACAAATTCACCTACACCAATGCTGGAAAAATTCTGAATTAGCTGATTTAAGCACTTAAGAACCTGGGTGGAGAGATGCAGAATATACACAACAGTTAATTGCTCCTTCAACTCAAGAAGACACACAACCGATCGAACATATGTCATGCCATTTCCAAACTGACCTCCATTCTAATGCTCCAATCATCAGGATCTTCTGATGGCACTGGCTCTCTTAAGATAATATTAAACTCATCCATCCATGGTTTGAGAAAAGAATTTACCATCTCATTGGTCTCACTCTGGAAAAGAATAAACACTCCCCAGATCAGATAACCAACAATAGAGTTAAAACTAGTTCTAGCATATTCCAAATGATGAGAAAACAAATGAGAGGTCCATTATTACCTTATAAACACCACTCATAGCCCCCAGCACAGAGACACAAGAATAAACTATGGAAAGGGCCTTTGCACGCAAATGTTTGTCATAAATCTGTAACAAATCCACAAGAAGCAAAAGACATTATAGAGACAGAAGATGTTTCTTATTTAATCATCTTCTGAGAGCAACATGCCTTTTAATTCCCAAGGAATTAATGAAAGCCCTAAATGAAGTGACGGAAGTCAGAGAACTTTAAACACCTTAAACATAGGAGGGAAGTTTGAAAATCTTTTTGATTTTTGTAAATTACAAGTCCCAGCATTAAATTTAGAGAGAAGATCACATGCTTGCTCATAAGCACTCTTTGGCTTCTTAATATTCGTAAAACACAAGATTCAAAGGTTTATAAGTTATATATTTCGCACGAAGAATTAATACTTGCCTGCAACTAACCATATGCAAATGGAGTCATCAAAAAGTTGACAAGCAAAAGTCGCCCAATGACACTATCACATTTGAACAAGAAAAAACATCATACAGGCATACGCTAACAGTAGAGGCAAGCAACACAACAACAAAAGCCACTGTAATCCATAACCAATTCTAGAAACACTGGTATTTGCTGATCAAATTGAAGATCTACAAGCTATGAAAATGAGTTAAATTAAGGTAAACTCTGAAATGCATGCATCCACAATTGCAACAGGAATTTTGAAAGCTAAGCTCAATGGACAGAGCGTCCCACTGGTCCCTATTTCAAACTCCAAAAAGTCCCTACTAATTAAAAACCAAAAACGGCAAATGTTTAAGAACAACTTGAAGCAGAACATACAACAAAACAAACCTGAGCTGAAGATACAATCTTATGCAAAGTAGGGAACAAGATAGGAACTAATGCGGGCACCATTGTATCATCAAGATCTCCAGACAGAAGCGACAAGCATTTGAGAGCCCCTTGCACTACAACATTCAGCAAACTCCTTTATGTCAATCAAAAGTTCATAAGACTAGGAGTAACAAAATTTACAAAAAGAAAGAACAGCAAATTAGAAACTTTATAGAACTTCCAAAGTAACTATAATTCTTTGTCTAAAGTTGCTATGAGATTGCAATTGGATCAACGTATAACTTCAAAAGTATTATCCAGTAGAAGCTTTTAAAATTCAAAAACATTCACGAAATATGTCTCCTAGTTTGATGGATAATTAACAACTCAGAAGCCCACAGCATACAGGTAAGCGAAAAGGATTCACGTAGAAAAGATGATGGCGAGAAAATGGAACACCCTACCTCGTTTCATGTTAGTTTGATCATTAATCAGCTTCAGAAGTTTAGGCAATAACTCAGGCCAATCCTCTGGCCAATCATAAACTGCGATGGATGCAACTGCCATACTAACTGCCGTGCAAATTTTTCTGTGAGAGTCATCCAGCGTCATCAGAAGATATTTGCGTATAACTACCTGATAATTGATCAATAATGTTATTAGCTTAGACATTCAAAACATGGTGTCTATCGGTTAAATATCATCATCGAACTAACAATTGGTTCATCATCTTAGATCTTCCAAACTGAAACAAGTATTTCATCCATGTCCAACATGCATATCACAGTTATTAGAGACATAGAGGCACCCCACCTCGACCAAGAGGGGGAACAGAGACCATTGTTTGATTAAGTGAGAACTTTGTTCACCTAAAGAAGTGAATAGAGGAGACAGAAGCAATCAATGTGATTGGTAAACCTGAACTTTTATCAAGGACGGCATTGTTCACGCATCCACTCTAAATCTACAACCAACTAAAGACATCATCTCCCAAAAACAGCCCCATCTGCATCCAATCATCTCACCACTTGCAAAGCAACATTGACAATTGAAGAACCCTAACTCATGACTCAACCTATGACATCTACAAGAAATGGATTAACACAGTTTTGCACTATTGCACCAATGACCATGGCATTTCTGTCCCAATCTCTCTGTTACCACCACAGGTATTGCAAGCAAAAAACTTCTGCTCTATTGTTCCTTGAATCTTTGCTCATTGGGTCAGGTGGAAGATTCACCAGACAAGCCAAAAAGATCGAAGTAGACTCACCTGTCCTTGGGCCTAAAACTCAAGAAATCTAGTAACAATACTCTAGCACCTTCTCTAAACAATAATGCCTCTTCAACTCACGCTAGTAGGTTGGTAAAACTAACAAAAAATTCTAGACATGAATGGTTTGGTGGACCTACTCACAGAAAAGAAAATGTTGCACAATCTGGGGAACCTTCTAAATGAGAAGCTAAAAGGACAAAATATGAGTTTATTAAGAAGGGTTATATAGAAAAGAACAAGAAATGAGTCTACACCATTGGATCGACTAAAGATTACCTTTTCGTCACTTGAAACCACAGGATGCTCAAAAGAATCCTCACCTTCCTGCCAGTGTTTCTTGATGAACTGCTTCAGCAGGACAGCAGCTAGGTAGAGGTACGTTAATTGTTCACAACATAACTGCCCAAATAGAAGTTACAATACGTACTGGATAACTAGAAGCAGAGAAGACAAACTATGCTGGAACAGGATGCAAGGTTTAAGGTCTCGTGTTCTTCATACAGAATCACTCTCCTTATGAATAAGTTAAAAGGTAATTTTGCGTTCCTGTCAAAATCTATAATAATATTCAAAATTTCAAATGATCATGAAAAATTCACATGCGAATGTACGTGTCAATGATTGCATGTTATGAAAGTATCAGGTATTTCAGATTCAAAAGAATTCACAATGTGTGAGCCAGAAGACACAAAAAGAAGGCAAAAAAAAAAAATTACAAGACATTCCAAACACACCCGAACTAATTAGCTAATTAACTAAAATGACATGTATTTAGCTAATTCCGAAGTACAGACAAAATGATGATGATAAAATAAACTAGCATGTGATGCAAGTACTAATATAAGGATATCTGGCGCAATCCAAATGGGAGCTCCCAGTTGGCCGCGACTTTTGACAATGCACTTCCAAAACCTGTAAAGTTCAAAAGATAAATGCTACCAATACAGAACCTCAAATGATGAAAGCTACATAAATTACTTAAAAGCTAGAGTGAGGAAATAAACACAGCACGGAAGTTATTTGCTCCTTCTATTAGCTGATAGTAAAAACTTAGGCAGGTCAATCATCTGCGAGATTAAGAAAGATAAAACTACGACATCACCAAAAAGGAATCTTATTTATTTAGCAAAATAGCTAGCATTCTTTTTCTAAAGATGTTTGGCTGCATGAATCCTTTCAGTTGTAAGATCCATAAACCGAATGCTTCATTTGCCTTCTTATGTTATGGCTGCGCCTCTGACATGAGCCACTTACTCTTGTGTCTCTGGACTTACATCTAGGTATACTTCTTACCCACTAAAATTCTAAATTCCCTAGCAGAAGGATTACCAGAATCATTTGCCTTTTCAAGCAATACCTTCCCCATTTGACATAAGCTGCTTACAACTATGTCTCTTGACCTTTAATGAGGTATACATATTTCCACAAAAATACTATCACTTCCCTAGCAGTGACCTACTTACTAGAATTCCTAGCTCTCCACGCCAACGGTGCAGAAGAACATGTGTGTTGAGCAGTGGACCTACAAAGCAAACAAAATCTGCTGTACTTATAACCATGGACACGGCAATGCTGATATCGCTTCCCATATTTCTCCTAGGAGTTTTCACCCCCCTCCCATGATGCCCAGCACAACATCTCGACAATTTGACACATGCTCCATTCAAAATTACACGGATTCTCGACGTCTTCTTGCCACACGACAATTTTAATATCTCTTCCCATGTTTCTCCTAGGAGTTACTAATTCATAACCGCCCCCACGCACGATGCCCAGCACAATAACATCTCGACAATTTGACCCCATCCTCCATTAAAAGATGCACAGATTCTCGATGTCTTCTTGCCACGGCTAGTTCACACTTCTATGGCACATTAAAACGCTAAACTAACGCGGTAAATCATCCCCCGGCAGACTATATCGACACCCACAGAAAACCGATGCTCGAACTCATCCACGCGACCATTCTCGAATGGTGTCAATTCAACGAACACCAGGCAGGCGAAACCCAGCAACGGGGCGAACAACTTCCGTACAACAACAGACGACAAGCAATGAGAGGCAAAATGAGAGTAGCGATCATTCACCAGACTGCAAGGACGCTTGCTGAAGCGAGGCCTCGGCGAAGGCGCGGACGTCGTGGTTGGGGTCGAGAGTAGCGGACAAGCAGCTCAGCAGCCACTGCTGATCCTGATCGACCGCCGATGACGCCATCAACCGGAAGAAAAGGAGGAAGAAAATTCGTACAGGACGGATCGAACTTCGGCTGTTCTTTCCGATTTCGCCTCCTCTTTCGTCGAACGAGGTTGGGGGGGTCTTGTCGCTTCTCCGGCGAAGGAATCGCCGCGGAGGAGGCCGGCCGCGGCTTTGTCGGGGGGATCGTTTTGGCGGGGGTTTTGGAAATGGCGAAGTAGGGTGGGAGCGATGTTTTTACTTAGGGTTAGGATTCAAAAAAAAAAATTGATTTTTTTTTATTTTTTATGAGTACAAATTGTAGTTTATGAATTTATGTTGTCGGAGTGGGGCCCTTGCTTTTGTTTTGCGGTCGGACCGGGACTGGGACCGGGACCGGGACCGGGATCATGATGATGTCCGGCGTCCGGTTTTTGCGGATTTTCATTTAGTTTTTCGAAAAAATTAGGAAAACGGTATGTGTGATTTATGCACATAATTATGAGTGAGTGTGGAGCAACCGCAAAATAAGCATGGAACTTAAAAAGTAGGATTAATATTTGGGTTCGCTGCTGTTATAATAAATATAAAAAACTACTCAACCTCATATCCAAGTCCCTTGCAAATTTATACAAACTTACGTTAGGAAAAGTACCAAAAAATTCATAAACTTTTCAATTGGATTAATTTAGTCATAAACCTTTTTGTATTAGTGTCAATTGAGTCGATCCAGTCAATTTTGTCAAGTAATCACTGACGTATACACCAATAATTTAATATGGCACAACCGATATTGACATTAATAATTTTTAATAAGTTTTTTTTCTTTCATTGGGTTGGCAAGTTGTCGACTGCTAGTGAGGGTCGCGGCCCTTGCCAAATTTGGGCAAGGGCCGCCTCGCCTACGGACCCACGAAGGTCCTAGGCGAGGTGACCCTCGCCAGCACCCGACGAGGGCTTGTTGGGCCTCATTTAGTGGTTGGAGAGGATCACCGACCAAATTGAAAGGAAGAAAAATGAACGAAAAAAACAAAAAATAAAAAATAAAAAAAACCAAAATATTATTAAATTTTCAAAAAAATTATTAAAAATGTCTAGGCTAGTGTCAATACACGATTGCACAATGTAACAAGGCTAGTATTCACGTTAGCGATTTTTAGTTAAATTTAGCCAGATTGACTCGATCTATATAAATGCAAAAGATTTAAAACTAAATTAGTCTAATTAAGTGTATAATTGAATTGGTACCAATGTAATAAGTTCAGAACTTTTTGGTACTTTCCCGAACTTATGTTTTTTAATGATCTCATACAGTACAATTTCATTCACGAGTAGCGTAGGTCATTGCTTGCCTTTTGGCTTACTTGTTCGCTCTCCTAGGGTGCACACCCACTCAAATGTTTGGCCATCGCACCCTCGAAGCTACAGGTCTTCGGTTCAATGCATGGATGGAGAGCATGTACAATAACCCTAAGGTTGGCGACGATTGTTCGGGGCGTTTGAGGATTTTCAACGAAAAATTTAGAGGTCCTCCTTCCGAATCTTATTAATTTTGTGCAAATTGCTCTAGGTTGGAGATACTTGCATAGATCAAAAATCTTGACTTAATTAGTTCATGGTGCTTGTAGGGTATTTCATGGGAAGCCAAATTTTTATGCGCATACCCCCGAACTATTTAAAAAAAGAGTACGCGCAACAATTTCAAGTAAATTGTATATGCGCTTCACATGTAGAAGTAGCCGGACCTCTGGTCTTTAAGAAAGCATACTTCAAATTCAACTAGAGTGTTATCTCGTCTCACCTTGACCTAAAATTCTTATTCTCCTTCATATTTACATGTCTCCATTGACTATTCTTCATGGATGGACATGGACAACATCGAAAACTCAAAGCCAATATAAAAATTCTCCCTTCTTGCTTTATATCAGTAGGAATAGTTACAATAACATATATTTAAGCAAAGATGAAGGAAAATGGACACTAAAAGTGCCATAAATTTTGTATTACGCTCATTTATAGTGTCAAACTTTTCGCCGAATCATTTAAATGTTAAATCCGAAAAAAAAAAATGATAACTTAAATGCCTCCGACGACAAATTCATGCCAAAAGTCCTATGTGATATCTATAATAAAATGCTTATTTGTACATAACTTTTTTACTATAAAAGTAAGTCCAACGGGGACTCTCTCACTCTAAACCGCCGCGCGGTTCTTCCCTCTCAAATGTTGATTTGATTCCTCTTTCTTCATTCCGATGACTTAGACATTCTCCCTCTGAAATTTCGATCGCTCGCTCACAAGCCGTCTCCGTATCTCTCACTCCGTCGACATTGTCATCATCTCTCACTCGCACGCTCAATTGGTGCGGGAAAAAACTTGGGCTTGGTGAATGGAGGAAAAATTAGGACTCGATGGGTTTGGGGGAAAGGTAGGGCTCAGTTCTGGAAGGAACAAATTATGGCTCAATGCCATAGGGAGGAATCTTGCAAAAGAAAATGTGAATATTTTATTGTGGTTCACACTTTAAGCATTCTTTATACTTGGCGCATCTTCTCGGCCTACAATAACAATGATATTCACCTTTGTCTTCTCTTTGTTGAAATAAATTTGAGCTGTTTGCCCTCGTTCTGCTCTTCATTGCAAGATTTGGGTGCTTAATTTTGTGGGAAACCGAATCAAATTAGGTTTTGAGGAGTGTTGTGTCCGAATTAGGGTTTGAGATGCCCCTAGTCCGAATTAGGGTTTTATTTGGGGAAAAATATATAGATGACGTCGTTTGGCCTATTAATGCTGACTGGGCACACCAGCGAGTCATGTCGGTTAGGGAAATTGATTAAATATTGCCAGGTCAAATTTTTGACATCCTCAATTGGAGTCGATACTTAAATGATCGTATTTTTTTTAAAAGTAACATTTAAGTGATTTAACGAAAAGTTTTGATACGAAAATAAGCATCGTATAAAAAGTATTTTTTTTCTCCGTAGACAATAAACAACACTAATGAACAAGTACAAACGCAACATGTCTAGCATAAGAACTTAGATGGGGTTTAATGGACACCAGTTAGATATAGCAAAGATTAAACCCACAAAAAAACAGAACACACATGAGAAAATCTGTCACTCCCATTGGGTCCTCACTTGGTGAGGGTGCTTGAAGTCATAAGCCAACACCAAAGTCCCATCCATTCTCTTCAGCACAAAACTCTCCACCAACACATAAAAACCAAACCTCTTCCAACCCTGGCTCAACCCGCTCTGGATGAACTCCTCCACTCTCTTCACCCTCACTCTCTTCTCTACCTCCTCCACCCAACCCACTCTCTCTTCCTCCCACCTCATCCTTCCCACAATGGCCATGCTCAGTCCTATCACTCCTGTCCTACCGCTAAGCCACATCACTCCATCATTCACATTGCCCTCCCCAGCTTCCTCACCAAACACCCTAACGGCCTCCTTCTGAATCAGCACATCCACTTCCACATCATTGCCTTCATTGGCATAATTGTCACACGCATGGACCTGTTCCCACCTCTGTTGCAGTGTCATCTCGCAGAACGCTGATGCCTTGATCTGGTCCCCGGCCTTCCCATCCTTGACAAACATGAACGGGCAGCACCACTTCCCCACCACCACTGGGTCCAAGCTCTTCTGGTCGATCGGGACGTCGAGGCTTGGGAGCTTTGACCTCGGCGAGTCATTGACTCCCAGCGCATCGTTGTCCAAGGAGAAGTTTTTGGGTGTTTTGCCATGAAGGGCCCAGCCTTTCCTCTTCAAGAATCTCTTAGTGTACCAATGGACCTTGCGTTGAAGCCGCTGGACCTGTTCATAGTCTCGTCCCGGTAGATCACAAACTGCTGGTATATGTCGTCAAGATTCAACGGGCTAGATTTCTTGTCTCGAATGTGGCGGAAGCACAAACAGTTGCCTTCGTCTTTTTCCTTCGAATTAGCGTGCGCTTCCCTACATGGCCATTCAAGATAGAATAATTTAGACTTTTTGAGGAATGAATGATTTAGGCTTTTTGAGGAATGCCATTGAACTAAATCATGCAATAAGCAGCTAAACTTTTACTAAAACCTATTTGCTAAGTGGCGTGGTAAGCTCTGTAACTTCAATTATTGCAACAAAATCTACTTCTTGCATTGTTTATTTCACATCCCCACATTATCCATCAATAATATCCCCTTATCCTATTAGCAGATATCGACATATTCATCACCTAACTCAAGAATAGATAGAGGAAGTGAAACTATTCAAAGTACTTAGAAAGACCATACCCTTTATGCTTCCCGCGACGCTGAATCACGTAGTACTGATTGCAGGACAAGGGCAGATCAACGACTGGGATCAGGAACACCTCATCTTTGTTGACTTTTGTGCTCGGGCCTGTGTACCGGACGGTGAGGTCCTTGTTCTGAGGGAAGGGGAATTTGTTGAGCTGCCTGTCCTTGTACAGCCCGAAGCAGCAGCAGCGGGCTTCCTCGTCCTCCATCACCAGTTATCCAGAGCCCGGCCCCGCTGGTGGAAATTCTGCAAGGGCCTCGGGGTGATTCCGGTACATGGATAGATGCCGCGTCACATACATTTGCGAAAAAACAAACTTCAGTATTTTAGCATGCAGTCTTAAAATGTTGAAGATTGGTTCAATTGTGTGAGAAACATTGGTTTCTTGAATTCATGCTACTATAAGTGAGAAGGTGGTCTGCGACGCGAAGGATCAAAATTTCTCTCTGGATTACGTGGACAATCGTGATCAGCTCGGTTGACCCCACGAAAATGATTGGATGTTTGAGCCAGCCACGCAAGCAATCACAAGCTAGAGTAGATATTTTTATTAGGATGAAATATCATAGCGTCCTGAGCTGGGCTCGTCTTCCTTCCACTTGGCTACTTTTCTTATTCTCGATGGTCCTTGAAAATTCCAAAGTACTTGGTCTTTAGGGTTGCTTATTTTCGATTAGTTTTGTTCATTGCCTTTTTGTATTTGAATGTGAAAGAACGAATAGGATGATGGCGACAGGGATATCTAGGTTTTCTGGTGAATTTCACAGGTCCAGAGTCTTGGACAAGCAGTTCAGCAACCATTACTGATCCTGATCGACTGTTGATGACGCCATTCATTAAAAAAAATTTGCACAAGAAGGATGGAATTCGACTGTACTTTCAATGTCGCTTTCTTTGTTGAGGAGGTTGCGGTTATGCTGCTCTCAGGGGAAGGAATCGCCAAGGAGGCCTTCCTTGGGAGAACATTAGATGGTCTAGGTGTGCCATGTCAATGTGGTTCAGGACCATTAGAATTGTGACACCCAGACAGAAAAAATTGAAAGAAATAATTTAATAAAGAGTCTAGGCTTTGTAATGGGTCCCCAGTTTTCAGTTTTTTCTTCATCCTCTTCTCACGTGGACCTCATGGTCATTGGAGCGGAGAAAATATTGTGTGTAACTGTGATGTCACGTCACATTTACACGAACTAATTCAGTAAGCGACACATGTCGTTTTTGAGCCCACCTGTTAGAAAATTTGAAAGTCTCTCTCTCTCTCTCTCTCTCTCTCTCTGTAATCTCACACCTTGATGCTTTAGGGTGCGAATGGTAACTATTCTATTCCGAAATCAAATTCTTGCAGGTAAATTAATTTCCGGATTTTCTTAGAAATTGATTTCTGGAAGAGAAATCTGTTTGGTAAAACATGACTAATTCTGCTTCTGAAATTGATTTCTGGAATAGAAATCTGTTTTGATTTTTTTATTTTTTTTGCACCTAAAAAAATTTAAATTTTATTCTAAGTGGGTGGCCACAGGCATTATAAGCCATTTTGTCAAGTTTTGAAATTTTTTATTTTTTAAATTTTTTTGGACACCTAAAAAAATTAAATTTCACTTAAAATGGATGGCCACAGGTATTCTAAGCCATTTTGTGAATTTTTTTTTTTTTTTATTTTTTTAATTTTTTTTATTTTTTTTTTTTTTGGCACCTCAAAAAATTTAAATTTTACTTAAAGTGGGTGGCTACAAGTATTCTAAGCCATTCTGTGAAGTTTTGAAATTTTTATTATTTTTTATTTTTTTTGGGCACCTCAAAAAATTTTAATTTCACTCAAAGTGGGTGGTCACATGTATTTTAAGCCATTTTGTGAAGTTTTGAAAATTTTTATTTTTTATTATTTTTTTTTTTTTTTTGCATCTCAAAAAATTTAAATTTCACACAAAAAGTAGGTAGTACACGGGTATTTTAAGTCATTTTGTGAAGTTTTCAAAATTTTTTTTTTTTTTTTTTTTTTTTTTTTTTGGGCACCTCAAAAATTTAAATTCACTTAAAGTAGGTGACCACGGGTATTTAAAGTCATTTTGTGAAATTTTAAATTTTTTATTTTTTGGGCACCTCAAAAAAAATTTAAATTTCACTCAAAGTGGATGGCCACATGTATTTTAAACTATTCTATGAAGTTTTGGAATTTTTGATTTTTTTTTTATTATTTTTTTATAAAAAATCACCAAATTTCATATTTTCCCGAAATCTGACTTTTTTTTATTTTCTGGAAATTTTTATGAATTTTTCTAGAATTTTTCAATTTTTATGCATTTTCTAAAAAAAAAATTGTGAGAAAATAGGGAGAATGCATTCCGGAATCAAGAAGCTACAAAAAGTAGCTTCTCTTTTTCTTGCCAAAAACTCATTCTGGAATCAAAAACGCATTCTGGAATCAAGAATGCATTCTGGAATCAAGTATTTTTAACAAACGCATTTTTATTCCAGAATGCAAAAATTGCTCCAGAATGCATTCCGGAAATTTTTTAACAAACGCCATTCTGTTCCGGAATGCATTCCGGAACAGAATTTTTATTCCGGAATGCATTCCATGCGCACCCTTAATCTCTTTCCTCCTAGCTCTGCTCTCTGTCATCCGATGAACCACGCCGCTGCCTCCGCCTGCTCCCAGGGACCCAACAGCTCCCCTCCAATCGAGGACAACTCCCAGCAATCCCCCCCTGACCGCCCCAATCCCCATGTCTCTCTTCCATCACATCCTTGCTGCGAGACCTCGTCCACTAGCAATCAATGACGGCCATTGTAACATCCTCAATTTCAGTCCTCGAAAAATATCTATGAATCGGTTTGCCAAGGGATCAAGGATCGATCTTGAACGCGACACGTGCCCTACTCGTATCTATGAGTAAGGAGATAAGACTTATTTCTAAACCTTCAAATCTTCTTATACCCTTGATTTTGCTAGAATTGAGTTTTGTTGAATCAAATCTGGTGGTTTTCTCATTTGGACTCAATCTTCGTTCTTGTTCTGGAAATTTTAGATTCGGATCCTTCGCACCTCTTCGTTTTGTTATTTTTGTGGAGATTTTTGTGAACCGAATTTTAAGAAACTCTCTTCATCAAAGTTATTCCCAACATCTTGAAATACAATATACTTTAAATTCAGATTTTTTTTAGATGATTTGGTTTGTACGAAAGACCATTTTCTAAACGGGTTTGATCCGTTCAGTGTTGCTATTTCTGTAACGTTTACACCTTCTTGATTTTCCACGAGTTTTTCTAGAACGATTCTAAACAAATTTCCTTCATAAAAGTTATTGAGAACTTATTTCTATACAACATATATAAATTTGAGAATTTTTGGAGATGATTTAGATTCTGAAAAGAGCTTATTTTGAGAAGCAAGGATACTATTCCAGTGAATTATTTTTAGTCTGTTTTTAAGCTACTAAAAGTTATGTTTAAAGATAGATCCAGATTTCATGTTCTTCATAGTAAATATTTGTTAAGGTCTTGTTTATGATATATTCAAATTTTAGAATTTTCGAAGTCCATTTACTATTTTGTTAAATCTGATTTCTAGAACAGTGGAAAAATTGCCTGGTTTTGCCAAATTGCAAGGATTCATCATTTTTTATATGAGAACGTTGGAATTTCGATTTGATGTCTTCTAAAGACAAAGTCTATATATTTTGAACTTTCTAACGAGGGTAATGATTTCCTTGGCTTAAGCGTCCCTAAACTACTTAAGACGTAATTACTTATTTTTGTGACTTGAGGAACAAGCTGTCTTGAAGACCACCAATAATAATTTGATAGGAGACTTCAATAATTGAGTCTTGAGGACCAAGACTACCTCTCACGTTCACTTGGGAGGTTCACGGCCAGACAAAGAGAGAGAGAGAGAGAGAGAGAGAGAGAGAGAGAGAGAGAGAGAGAGAGAGAGAGAGAGAGAGAGATCGTCATGAATTATTTAGGTCTTAAATGAATTAGTAGGGTACAATTACCCTAAGTCAACAACTTGCAAACCAACTTAGTATTATGTGGTCCTCCAGAGAAGCTTGGAGAGGATGCCTAATAATGGCCATAGACTTTAAGATCAACTTTATCATTAACTTGGACTTTTGGGGCCTAATAAACCTAAGGTAGAAATTTGGAGATCAAGTTAAGAAATGTGTGACCTCAATTAAAGGCTTGCATGAGAAGCTTCATAATGGTCAAAGACTTTCTAGGCCTTGTTGTAATGGAGCTTAGACTTTAGGGCCCTTCATTAATGGATTTTGGCTTTAATTCATCAAGACTATGAGTAGACCATACTATAAATAGGCTTAATCCCCCCTTAGTTTCCACACACCACCTCCTCTTCCTCTCTCATCTCTCGCTCTCATGCCTCCCTCTCTCTCCCTTACCCTCACACTGAGTACCTCTCTCTCTCGCTTGTCCGTTCACCGTCGCCGACTGCCGTTTCCCTATTCAACCCTCGTAGACGTTTTCTTGTGCTTGTAGGCAAGTCAATTTCCTAACACTTGGATAGGGCAGTGTGTTACGTGGTTGGAACGCAGTTTGGGAGGTTGTTGTTACTTGAAATGGTTTTGTTCTTGTGCATGGTTGCATGACACTTACATGTGGTAGTTTGGGTGATATGTTGATGTTCTTAACCATGCTTATTAATTTATGAGCTTATGAGCTTTTCATGTGTACATAGCAACTAGGACCTTATGTGCGTGGGTTAAGATATAGGATAATAAACCGACTTGTGTGACCCATAATGTGACGCCCCCTACCTCAGGGCCATATAACGTGACGTCCCGTTCATTATTATCTTTATTTATATACACACGCGGAAGCATAACTCGGGACAATCACAATAACAACAACAGCGGGATTAAGACAACAGCATCATGAGCAAACCTTATGTTTACAAAGCATGCAAACATGTTTTAACAAGCCCTTCGGGCCATGGCAAACAATACATATTTCTACAAGCCTACTCCAAAGGCTTTTCTAATTACAGGCCGTCGTGGCTTGGGTTTTCCTATCCCCACTATGACTTCTCGCTCCTCGCTTTCCCCGAACTTCAACATGGCTCGAACTCCTGACGCGCGCCCGTCCGTTCGACCATCCTATGAACCCGAGGGTGGGAAAATGGGGGTGAGTCGGGGAGACCCGTAAGTAAACCTACTAATATCAAGCGAGGACTAGGGGATCGCCCTTGCCCTTACCGCACCCGCATCAATGGAGATCAATAGCAAAGTTCATACAAGAGAACATCAAGCATGGCTATAACATGTGCACCTTGCCATTCAAGTCGATTCTATCTCAAAACAACATCAAACACGAAACATGATCAATCAAGAAATGAACCAACCACGATCAACCAAACGACCCGAGAAACGGTCCAAGCAAACCGTGTCACAACGCATCACAACTTTCTTTCCCGATATTAGGAAGTGTACTTACCCATCAACAAACAAGAACTAGAGAGAGAGAAGAATGGATGGTGAGAACAACGGCCTCGAGGTTTGACCCTTTCTTTTCTCTCTCACGGCTTTCTTTCTCTCTTTCTCTTTCTCTCTCTCCCTCACGGCTACTCTCTCTCTCTCTCCCTTGGCCGAATGGCCTTGCTTCTATTTATAGGGTGACAAAACTTGGAGGCCAAGCTTGGATGATGTAAGCGCTTATGTCATCGGGCGGCGTGTGGCGTGAGGTAAGCGCTTACCTCACATGGCTATCATGAATGGCCATCAAAGTCAAGCATCATAATGGCCCATTTAATGCATGTCATCATGAAGGGACTCCAAAGTCAAGACTAATAAATGCAAGCCATAATTAGGCTTCTTGAACAAGCTTCCTTCTTGGCCACTCATTTTCAAATTTCGTTTTCCCCTGGTCCGACCTCCGAAAAATGCATAAAATATCTCATTTGAAAGCTCAGAACATGTAGTTTAAATCACCAGAAGACACCAAGTCCAAATTCCAACGTTTTCATATAGAAAATGCTAAATCTTTGAAATCTGGAGAAACCGGACAGTTTTGCACTGTTCACGAAATTGGACTTGAAAATATAGTAAATGGACTCCGAAAATTCTCAAATTCGGATATGTCATAAAAAAGACCTTAATAAACATTTTTCGTGAAGAACACAAAATCCAAATCTCTTTGTAAATACTGTATTCAGTCACTCATACCCAGACTAAAAACAGCTTACTGGAATAGCATTTTTATTTCTCAAAATAAGCTCTGTCTAGTATCCAAATCATCTCAGAAAATTCCCAAATTTACACATGTTATAGAAAAGGAAGTCCTCAACAACTTTCATGAAGAAAACATTTCCAAACTCGGCCCAGAAAAGCCTGTAGAAAATCAAGACGGTGTAAACATCATCGAAATACCCATTCCGGGCAGTGTCACACAGTAAAAAAATCAGGTCTTTGTACCACTCATATCAATTCCAAAAATTCTGAAATTAAATCATGTAAAACTTCAAAATGTTTGAAACAACTTTCCAGAAGACAGCATTTGGAAATTCGGATCACACAAGTCTCCCCAAAAATAACAAAACAAAAGGGTACAGATGATCCGAAAACTCGGTTTTCCAAAACAAGAGAAAACCATTTTATTCTGATTGGAAAACCACCAAACTTAAACCATAGCCATTTCCCAGGGACTGAAATTGAGGATATTACCATTTACCTGCGGCTTCCCAGGCCCAAAAATCGGGATGTGACACATAATGTGTGATCACTAAATGAAAGAAGACTATTGTCACATAACATTGGCGGCAATGCCTGGGTTGAACCGGGATGCCTTGATTGAGCTAGGATGCTTGGGTTGAGCTTGGATGTCGCGGTAAGCTAGCCTCGGGATGCCTCGGTTGAGTTGGGATGCCTTAGTTGACCTAGGATGCCTAGCATGAAGATGGATACCTCGATTGAGCCGAGATGAAGATAAATGAATCTTATATGTGTGCTAGTTTTGTGTGTTTATTGATAAGTTGAAGGTTTTCGAATGCCTGAAGGATCACGGAGGACTCATCACCCACGTATTGAAAAGGAGATGCCTCGATGGATTTCAATTGTAAAATAAATAAATTCACGTGTGAATATTTTTGGGTATTTTTGCATGCTGATTGATTGTGAGGCTTCACGCGTAAATTTTCTTGTACAATTTTATGTGATCGGATAAAGATGAGCTTTCATGTAAATATAGCAAGGGCAAGATCAAAGTCTTTGCTATTGATTTGGTATTGACATAAGTCGGAGAAAATAATTGTATGTGTTAGTACGATGACGAGGCATCATCCTGCACGAGTATTAGTGAATTTGCTCATTAAGTTTTCAACTCATTCACGTTGTTTTTCATGTTTTTAGGATGAGCTCCGCGCCTCTAATTAGTTTTGGTGTACCCGTCGAGATGGAGGTTGACATAGAGGAGTTAAGATTAATCCCGACCTTCGCTTGTGATGTAACCAGATATAGTTTGTACGCAGAATAGCCCGTAGAAAAAGGCATGTGAAATATGTTTATGTAATATAACAAAAGTGCGTTTTGTCCGTTGTGCTTTCTCTGATTTCCAGCTATTATTTTATTTGGGAGTTTGTTTGTACACGTTTCTGTGTGTGCTTATTAATCGGATAAAAGAAATGGAATGAGGATGAGGTTGGAAAGTTGTGTTAATAACCTCGAGGTAAGGACTTTACGGCCGTTGACCTAAAAAATCCAGTTGTGGCAGCCACCGACCCTGGTCAACGTCAAATCAACCCAAATTTGAGGTCAAGCTGAGCTCTAGATCCTGAATCTAGGGCTCACCCGAGATTAGATCCAAAATCTGAGGCTCAAGTTCACTGGTTGAGCTCGATCTTGACAAAAGCGAGGACGAGCGTAGTTGAGCTAGTGGAGATCGCAGGCGAGAGGCCATCGGCCGAGAGCAGAGGCTTTACTGGTAGAGATATGTGGGGAGGTGTTGGGGAAAACAGGGATC
Source organism: Syzygium grande (assembly GCA_024733475.1). NCBI lineage: Eukaryota > Viridiplantae > Streptophyta > Magnoliopsida > Myrtales > Myrtaceae > Syzygium > Syzygium grande. The sequence goes on from JAMXDD010000007.1 coordinate 35,902,739, forward strand.
TCATTGGTGGTTGAGGGTGGAAGTGAGGATGGTGCTGTGGTGGTGGAAGGCCATGAGGTGGTAATGGATGGAGGACTGAGATGGCGGCGAGGTATTGGTGGAAGGCGATTCACCTGTTGAACGGGCTAGTGCAAATGTGACGAGGCATTACAGTTGTACACAATATTTTCTTATTGGGGAGGGGCTCAACAAAGAAAATGTTGGGTGCTCAGGAGTGACACGTAGGCCTCCAATCAATTAGTCAATCACCATGTATGTAAGTGGAGCTCACTTTTCAAATAATGTCTCCTTTCTGTTATTTTCTCTCCTATGCTTCTCTCTTCTTGGTTACTCTCTCTCTCTTCTCTGACTCTGTTTTGCTTCCATCGGCAGGAATCACCCCGTTCTTCAGATCCTTCATACCAAGAAGTTCAACAAAATTGAGAAGAGATATAGTGAGTTCCTGCTGCATTGTAAGAAGTCATATGACTTCTCCAAACTTTGGAATCTTTTAGTCTAGATCTAGATATGGGAGCATGTTCAACCTATTTTTGGCGTTTTCGTAAAATGATGGTGTTGAGGACACTGAACTAGGCATGCATAGCCCATTGGGCAAGCCGTTGCTATTGGAGAATGATATAGGCATGCATAGCCCATTGGGCAAGCCATCCCGATTGGAGGAGATAACGATGCGTGTCATCATTAATGACGATGCGAGATTCGGTAATTGGCCGCTGCTGTTTGCTCTATTTTGACGTTGAGACATATCCATTTTTGTAAGATGAAAGTGTGCTTATCACAACAGTTTATATTTTGTTGTTCCACTTTACTGTTTGGCATTTGCTTTGTTTCGAACTTCTCGTGTATCATCTTGAAATGTGAATAAAATATTTACTTTTGACCAAAAAAATTAGATTACAAAGAAATAATCAATAATAAGGAAGATTGAACAAATTGATTCACAATCGACAACTAACAAAAAAAAAAACCATTTTGCACCCTCAATTATGAATTCCAACATACCATGCTATAATTTGCATGTATAAATCAACGAATACATAAAAAAGAACGAGGAGGACCATCACTATATCGAGGGACACTATCTAGGCTACCAAGTGGAGTCGGGTCTTCCCCGTCGGCCTTGTAGGGTTATTAATGCCGGCAGCCCCGAGCTCAAGTAGTGACTTGACCACCACCCGGCTGCAGTTCTCCACGGCGTAGTGAAGGGCCAGCGCAATGTGGAAGTTTAGCCCCTCCTCCATCACCATGAGCTTCACTAGCATGAGGAAGAAGAAAAATGAAAGTGAGAAAAGAGAAAGCAAGGCAGCATAGGTGAGAGAAGAAACTGAAAAGTGCGGGACCCACTTTAAATCCCGACTCTTATCTTTTTTAAATTACTTTTTTTTCCTATTTAGGTGTCACAATTTTAATGGTATCGGAGCACATTGACATGGCAATCCTAGATCGTCTAATATTTTCTCATCTTACTTTTGTTTTGCGGTTGGACGGGGATCGTGATGTCCGATTGCTCATCTACGCAGAATTTCATTTAGCTTTTTGCAAAATTTGTGAAAACATTATATATATATATATATATATATATATATTAGTGTGCGGAAATATCTATAATTTCCAAATACTTTTGCACAATAAAAGATAAAGTCGAATAGCCGCATATTAAGTAACTAAAAGTATTGTTAATGTTGGGTCCACTGCTAATGTAACAATAGATTGCTCCAAACGGGTCTGTTCTTTTTGCACACTCGCTTCAAACTTGTTATTGGTTTTTTCAACATAATTATGTCAATATTAATTTTAATGTCTATGCAATCACACTTGACACATGCATCGGCTACCTGTAATTTCTTGAATTTTTCAAATATATTACATCCAAATATAACCACTTGGTACTTAATATATGCCCACCAGTTCTTTGTTATATTCTTTAAGAATGGCCAGCTTCGAGAAAACACTAACAATAAAGATTAAAAGTTTTACTCGAGTGCCATATAATTATTAGTATATTAACGATGAAATTAGGTAATCAGACAGATCATGCAAATCAAATTATTCAATTGCATAAATTAAAAGTTTGGGGATTTAATTACGTAGCTAACATAAGATTAAGACAAAACTTGAAATGATATGCCAAAAAAATGTGTTTCTTCAGATTTTTCTTGAGAATGATTTTTTTTCTCGCTAGAAAAACGATATGCTCTTCGCTCAATTTCGGGGAAGGGCTTTGTGTTTTTTAGCTAAAGATTGTCATAATAATCAATCAACATGCCTGTAAAGAGGCAGAGCGGAATTTGCATTTCTCGTCTCTATCTAACTGTAATTGAGAATAGCTCCATGTCATTTCCATGCTACGAGCAAAGGGTCAAGACCCCAAGCTTATCCAAGGCATGTCGATGGTCGCTTGGCTGAAGCACACGTGTAGCTAGTCCAAGGGCACTTTTATATATACATATTTGGCGGTCCTCGGCATGGTTAAGTCTCGAGTATTAAAGGGGGAGGGAAAAGTCTTCAAGGGCACAATTGCTCAACCTCCATGTCCATGTCCCTTGCAAACTTGTCGGGAAAATTCTCCAAAAAATCTTAAACCTATTGTACGGTGATCAATTCAGTCCTAAATTTTTCAATTGTGCCAATTTTTTTAGTCGAACAATTCTGCCAATTTAGTCCTAAACCTTTTGACAATTTGTTAATTAAGTTTTAAACCGTTTGAAAATTTGCTAATTTAGTTTTTCAAGCCAATTTTGGCCGGAAATCATTGACGTACACAACAACCATTTTATGTGGCACAGCCGATGCAGTTGGTTGGAGAGCTGAAGGATTTTTACTTATAAACTAGAAATCCCCCTTTGAATCTTGTCAACTGCGTGCAAACTGCTCAGTGTTAGGGTTATCTGCATGGGTCAAGCATCCGAACCTAATCGGTTCATGCTGGTTGCACGATGTTGCAAAGGCCCCCATATAGCCAGGTTCCATGCCTGTGCTCCTGGAATATAAATAAACAACAACAACGAGAAGTATGTGCAACAATTTCAAGTAGATTGCATATGATCTTCAGAAGCAATGCCCGGACCTTTTGCCTTCCAAGAAAACGGACTTGAAATTCAACTAACCCCTTATCTTGTCTCGGTCTAACCTAAAATTCTTACATTTACTTCTTCTTACTTAAATTTCTTCATTGACTATTCTTCATGGATGGATATGGACAGCATCGAAGACTCAAAGCCAATACAAAAAATCTCCCTTCTTGCTTTATATCCGTAGGAATAGTTACAACAACGTATTTTACAGCACAGACGAATGAACAACACTAAGGAACAAGTACAAATCAAACATGACTAGCAAAAGAATTTAGCTGGGCTCTAATGGACACCAGTCAGAAATAGAAAGATTAAACCCACAAAAAACAGAACATAGATGAGAAAATCTGTCACTCCCATTTGCTCCTCACTTGGTGAGTGTGCTTGAAGTCATAAGCCAACACCAAAGTCCCATCCATTCTTTTCAGCACAAAACTCTCCACCAACACATAACAACCAAACCTCTTCCAACCCTCGCTCAACTCGCTCTTGATGAACTCCTCCGCTTTCTTCACCCTTACACTCTTCTCTCGCTCCTTCACCCAACCGACTCTCTCTTCCTCCCACCTCATCCTCTCCACAATCAACATGCTCAGTCCTATCACTCTAGTCCTACTCCTAAACCACGTCACTCCATCACTCACGTTGCCCTCCCCAGCTTCCTCACCGAACACTGCGATGGCCTCCTTCTGAACAAGCACATCCACTTCCACAGCATTGCCTTCACTGGCATAATTCTCACAGGCATGGACCTGTTCCCACCTCTGTTGCAGCGTCATCTCGTAGAACGCCGACGTCTTGATCTGGTCCCCGACCTCTCCATCCTTGATGAACATGAACGGGCAGTACCACTTCCCCACCACCACCGGGTCTGAGCTCTTCCTGTCGATCGAGAAGTCAAGGCTCGGGAGCTTTGACCTCTGAGAGTCGTTGACTCCTGGCGCGTCGTCATCCAAGAGGAAGTTCCTGGGCGTTTTGCCATGGAGGGTCCAGCCTTTCCTCCTCAGGAAACTCGGAGGGTACCCATCCGGGGCAACGGATTTCGCGTGGAAGCCACGAAACCCCCATATCTCACGCCGGTAGATCACAAACTGCTGGTATATGTCGTCGGGATCCAAAGGGCTTGGTTTCTTGTCTCGAACGTATCGGAAGCACAAGCAGGTGCCTTTGTCTTCTTCGGTCGAATTAGCATGCGCTTCCCTACACGGCCATTCAAGATAGAACGATTTAGACTTTCTGAGAAATGCCATGAATATAAATCAGGCAATAAGCAGCTAAACTTTTACAAAAACCTATTTGTTAAGTGACGTGATAAGATGTAACTTCAAGTATTGCAACAAAAGCGAGTTCTTGCATAGATTTTTCACACCCCCTCATCATCCATACAATATTCCACTGTCCTATTTATAAATATCAACATATTCATTACCTAATTCAAGAACAGACAGGAAGTGAAACCATTCAAAGTACTTAGGACGATCGTACCCTTTATGCTTCCCGCGACGCCGAATTGCATAGTACTGATTGGAGGACAAGGGCTGGCCGACGACTGGGATCATGAACACCTCATCGTGGGAGGACGTCGTGCTAGTGCCGCCCTGGCCGTTGCTGTGGCTCTCCGTGTGCCGGACGGTGAGGTCCTTGTTCTGAGGGAAGGGGAAGTCGTAGAGCTCGCTGTCCTTGCACAGCCCGAAGAAGCGGAAGTTCTGGGCTTCCTCGTCCTGGATCACCAGGTATCCAGAGCCCACCCCTGCCGGTGGAGCCTCCGAGAGGGCCTCGGGATGCTTCCGGTACATGGACAGAGGCCGCGTCACGTACATCTTCCCTAAAAGAGAGAGAAAGAACTTCAGTATTTCAGTACGTAGTCTTGAAATATCAAAGATTTGTTCATTTGTGTTAGAAACATTAGTTTCTTGAAGTAATGCCGCCCATTTATGAGAAGGTGGGGTTGCAATGTCAATGATCAAACCGGTTGTCTTTTATCACGACGGAAAGTGGGCAGAAATTTCTTTCTCGGTTACGTAATTGACTGGATGGTTTGGTCAGCAAGTAAGCGAGCAAGAAAGCCATGAGACAAGGGTAGATATTTTTATTAGGATGTAATATCATATCGTCTTCTTCGACTTGGCTTCTGTTCTTATCCCTTGGTGGTCCTTGAAACTTCCGCGGTACGTTTCCGTGGTTCCTCATTTTCGATGGAATTGCTCATGGCCCTTTTTGTCTTTGCATGTGAAGGAACGACTGCCACGATAGCCCGGAGGAAAAATCTCTGGTTCTCTACTGAATTTCACCGGTCCAAAGTCTTGGACAAGCAGTTCAGAAACCATTGCTGATCCTGATCGACAGTTGAAGACGCCATTAATTTAAAAAGAAGAAAATTCGCACAAGAAGAAGTAAAATTCAACTATTCTATCAATTTCGCTTTCTTCCAATATTTTTCATCGAAATATTAACAAATATGGGCCTACCGATTCTGTGTTATATTCCTTAAGAGTGCTAATTTTTGAGAAAATACTGACAACGAGGATTATAAATTTTCATGTGAGTAGCCAAATTAGTGTGACTAAGTATATAAATGATGAAATAACGTAACCACATAAATAATGCAAGTTAATATATTCAATTGCGTAAATTCAATGTTTGAGAATTAATTACACATCTGGCATAACATTAAGGCAAAACTTGAAATGATTCCCTTTCTTTCATTTTACGGAGATGCTGAGATCCTTGTAACAAAAAAAAAGGAGATGTTTCTTCATATTTTTGCTTAAGAATAATTTTTTTTCCGCTAAAAAAAACTATATACTCTTATGCTTTTCTTTTTAATGATCTAACAGGAATAGAATTTCATCTACCAGTAACGTCGGCCATTGCTTGCTTTTTGGCTTACTTAGCAATGCTTCTACGGTACACACTCACTCAATTGTTTGGCCGCTGCGTCCTAGAAACTATAGGTCTTTGTTTCGAGGCATCGATAAAGACTGTGTACAACAATTCCAAAGTTGGCGCGATTGGTTTGGGTGTTAGCTTCTAACTCAAAAACGGGAGGTTTTGCTTTTGAACCCATCAATTTCTTGCAAATTGCTCTAAATTAAAACGATTTGCAGACGCTAAATATCCGAATTTAATCGATTTATGAAGTTTCTTAAAATATATCTCAAATTTGAACTCGTATATCAATAAGCACGCTTTGCATGCTCATTAAATCTTCGGTGTAGCGAAAGCGTGATCGAGCTGAAAGACTTGTTTCTTTCTCTTGATGCATTGAAAAATGCTTATGATGGCCATCTTCGTGGATGAATGGAGGACGGCGGCTCACTCTGCATTAAGGCTCCGTTCGTTTCCGGAAAAATATTTTTTCGGAAAACATTTTTCGCGTTTTCCGGTGTTCGGTGGCGGAAAATGTTTTCCATGGGAAAACATTTTCCTTCTCCACCCCCAAATCCTTCATTGTTTTAAGGAGATTGATTTTTTCTTTTCATAAAGAGGAAATCATTTTCCCCTAAAGTCAAGGTAAAATTGCCCATGAGAGGGAAAATGTTTCCTGTGAGAGAGGAAGTTGATCGCTGGTCACCGTCATCGTCCGTCGGTTGCCGGCTGCCGTTGTCCACCGCCGACTGCCGCCGGTCGCCGATCGCCGCCGACCGCTGCCGGTCGCCCATCGCCGCTGCCGGTCGCCGGACGCCGTCGGATCGGCGGTCGCCAAACACCAAAAAATATTTTTCAAAACTTTTTTAAATTTTAGTTGAACACTAGAAAATTATGTTTTAGAAAAATATTTTTTTAAAAAAATAACTTTTGAAAAATATTTTTCAGAAGGAGAATATTTTTCGGCAAACGAACAGAACCTAAACGTCTTCCCTTCTGGCCTTTTGTCTTCTTCGACAAAGGCCATGTGAACGTGTAGAAGAAAGAAGATAATGAGCAGCTTCTTTGACTTTGTTCTCTGGAGAGAGGAGAAGCCATCATTGTTGACTTTGACCGAGAAGGAGGAGAAATGAAGAGCACGTTGCTCTTCTTCGGCCACCATGAACCAGACAAAAGAAAGAATAATGATGGCTTATCATGCCTCTTATTCTTGTCTTCTTTTGTCATCTCTCTCCGCGTTAGCTTCTCTTTTAATAAAGAAGATGAAGCCACCGAGCAAGGTGGAGAGAGGCCACAATGTGAGGCCAAAAGGTGGAGGCAGAGAGAAGCCCTCATCAGAAGGAGGTAAGAGCTGCAGCTCGCGTGGGAAGAGAGAGCAAGAAGCTGCTCCCTTGAAGATCCCTGTGTTCGTGCATATGTTTACATCCATTTTGAATGTCTACGTGAGGTGAAACATCATGAATTTCGGGTATAATTATAGGACTGGAAACACTTGACCGCCAGTTATTGTGAACTCTGTAATTCTCCTTCGATTTGATAATGGATTATTTGTTGGCTCTCCCCATGAATGTAGGTTTCAAGACTCAGATCGAATCATGTAAATTTCTCGTGTTGATTCTCTTCTTCCACTCTATTCCGCGTCTTGATTCTATCACCCTCCATGCTTCCGCGCACAACATAGTTTGTAGGTTGTCGCATGGGCTTCCAGATGGCGGCAGCTCTATGCTTATGTCCTTGGAATATCAAAAAAATAAAAGAAAAAAAAGAATGCTCAACAACTTCAAATGGCTTGTATATGTTCTGCGGTGGCAGAACCTACAGCTTAAAATTCAAGTAAATGTAATTTCGTATCGCCTTAAAATCAGAAATTCTTACCTTACTTCTTAGTTCTTACTTGTTTAAACTACAGAAAAGGAACAAGCAGTGGAAAGCCGAAGCTCAAGCAAGAAGTGGAAAGCTGAAGCTCAAGTCGTCTATACGTATCAACAATGTTCTGCATAGCTGATTTCTATTCTTAGAACTATGAGAAGAAATTGAGAAATGGAAGAAAGGAGAAGGAAATCTGTAGTTGAAGATACGTGAACATCTATTCATCAGATTATGCAGAGAATCTCCATACAGAACTTCATCTGAGAGCATAATCTCTCTCTTATGTATCTCGTTGTTTATATAGTTCATACAGCTACAAATAATGCTCAAGTTTACAGCTGATATACCAGAAAATACAACTGAACAACTAAACTAATGGAAGAAACAAATCTAACTAAACTAACAGAATAAACTAATCTGTACAACCGAACTAACAGAACTGAACAAACAAAATGTCAACTACTCTGTTTTTCCTTACTTCTAAGAATAGAAATCAGCTATGCAGAACATTGTTGATACGTATAGAAGACTTGAGCTTCAGCTTTCAACTTCTTACTTGAGCTTCAGCTTTCAACTTCTTACTTGAGCTTCAGCTTTCCACTGCTTGTTCCTTTTCTGTAGTCTCAACGTCCCCCCGCAAACTGGGTGCAGGTTTGAACCCCAAGCCCAGTTTGGTTGTGAGAGTGGAATGATCAAGGCGTGACAATGCCTTAGTGAAAATGTCAACAAGTTGGCGATGACTAGGAACATACTGAACTCGTAAAGATCCCAAGGAAACCTTTTCTTTGACGAAATGAAAGTCAATTTCAATATGTTTAGTTAGAACATGCAAGACAGGATTGGCAGTAAGGGAGATGGCAGATTGCTTATCAACCCACTTGAATACAGAAGCTTAGAACAAGCAGTGGAAAGCTGAAGCTCAAGTCTTCTATACGTATCAACAATGTTCTGCATAGCTGATTTCTATTCTTAGAACTAAGGAAAAATAGAGTAGTTGACATTCTGTTTGTTCAGTTCTGTTAGTTCAGTTGTACATTATTTCTTTTGTTAGTTTAGTTGTTCAGTTGTATTTTCTGGTATATGAGCTATAAACTTGAGCGTTATTTGTAGCCATATGAACTATATAGAACTTCACTCGACTACAATATTGGGTTGATTCTTTTTTGACTGCCAATTACATCATTAACTTACTTCCAACTCCCAAGTTGTAGATGGACTCACCTCACATTAGGTTGTTTAAACAAGTACCGAGCTATGATCATCCTAGGGTCTTTGGCTGTGCTTGTTATCCCTACCTCAGACCCTATACACAACACAAGTTTGATCCTCGATCTCTTACATGTGTTTTCCTAGGATATAGTGAGCGTCATAAGGGGTATCGGCGGCCAGCGCATTGTGGAAGTTTAGCCCTTCCCCCATCACCATGAGCTTCACTAGCAAAACGAAGAAGAAAAATGAGAGTGAGAAAAGAGAAAGCAAGGCAGCATAGGTGAGAGAAGAAACTGAAAAGTGCGGGACCGACTTTAAATCCTGATTCTTATATTTTTTCAATTACCTTTTTTTTTATATCTAGGTGTCACAATTTTAATGGTATCGAAGCACATTAATTGATATGGCAATCCTAGAGTGTCTAATATTTTCTTGCCTTACTTTTGTTTTGCGGTCGGACGGGGATCGTGATGTCCGATTGCTCATCTACGCAGAATCTCATTTAGCTTATTGCAAAAATTGTGAAAACATTATATATATAAAAAATTATATATATATATATTAGTGTGTGAAAATATTTATAATTTCCAAATACTTTTTGTACAATAAAAGATAAAGTCGAATGGCCGCATATTAAGTAACTAAAAGTATTGTTAATGTTGGGTCCACTGCTAATGTAACAAAAGATTGTTCCAAACAGGTCTGTCCTTTTTGCACACTCGCTTCAAAACTTGTTATTGGTTTTTTCAACATAATTATGTCAATATTAATTTTAATGTCTATGCAATCACACTTGACACATGCGTCGATTACCTGTAATTTCTTGAATGATTCAAGTATATTACATCCAAATATAACCACTTGGTACTTAATTTGTGCCCACCGGTTCTTTGTTATATTCTTTAAGAGTGGCCAGTTTCGAGAAAACACTTACAATGAAGATTAAAATTTTTTACTCGAGTGCCCTATAATTATTAGTATATTAATGATGAAATTAGGTAATGAGACAGATCATGCAAATCAAATTATTCAATTGCATAAATTAAAATTTTGGGGATTTAATTTCGCGGCTAACATAAGATTAAGACAAAACTTGAAATGATATACCAAAAAAATGTCTTTCTTTAGAATTTTCTTGAGAATGATTTTTTTTCTCGCTAGAAAAACGATATGCTCTTTGCTCAATTTCGGGGAAGGGCTTCGTGTTTTTTAGCTAAAGATTGTCATAATAATCAATCAACATGCCTGTAAAGAGGCAGAGCGGAATTTGCATTTCTCGTCTCTGTCTAACTGTAATTGAGAATAGCTCCATATCATTCCCATGCTACGAGCAAAGGATTAAGACCCAGGCTTATCCAAGGCATGTCCATGGTCGCTTGGCTCAAGCACGCGTGTAGCTAGTCCAAGGGCACTTTTATATATACATATTTGGCGGTCCCAGGCATGGTTAAGTCTCGAATATTAAACGGGGGATTATTAGAAAGGTATTCAAGGGCACAATTAGTCAACCTCCATGTCCAAGTCCCTTGCAAACTCGCATGGAAAATTTGTAAAAACAATTTGTCAATTAAGTCTTAAACAGTTTGAAAATTTGCCAATTTAGTTTTTCAAGCCAATTTTGGCCAATTTAGTCATAATCGTTTTGACAATTTGTCAATTAAGTCTTAAACGCCAATTTAGTTTTTCAAACCATTTTATGTGGTACAACCAATACAGTTGGTTGGAGAGTTGAAGGATTTTTACTTATAAACTAGAAGTCCCCCCTTTGAATCCTACTAACTGTATGCAAACTGCTCTGTGTTGGGATTATTGGCATAGGTCAAGCATCCGAACTTAATCAGTTCATGCCGGTTGCATAATGTTGCAAGGGCCTATATAGCCAGGTTCCGTGCTTGTGCTCCTAGAATATAGATAAACAACAACAACAACAAGAAGTATGTGCAATAATTTCAAGTGGATTGCATATGATCTTCAGACGCAACGCCCGGACCTTTAGCCTTCCAAGAAAGCGGACTTGAAATACAACTAACTCCTTATCTTGTCTCGCTCTAACCTAACATTCTTACATTTACTTCTTCTTACTTAAATTTCTCCATTGACTAGTCTTCATGGATGGATATGGACAACATCGAAGACTCAAAGCCAATACAAAAATTCTCCCTTCTTGCTTTATATACGTAGGAATAGTTACAACAACGTATTTTACAGCACAGACGAATGAACAACACTAAGGAACAAATACAAATCAAACATGAATAGCATAAGAACTTAGCCGGGCTTTAATGGACACCAGTCAGAAATAGAAAGATTAAACCCACAAAAAACAGAACATAGATGAGAAAATCTGTCACTCCCATTTGGTCCTCACTTGGTGAGTGTGCTTGAAGTCATAAGCCAACACCAAAGTCCCATCCATTCTCTTCAGCACAAAACTCTCCACCAACACATACAAACCAAACCTCTTCCAACCCTGGCTCAACTCGCTCTTGATGAACTCCTCCACTCTCTTCACCCTTACTCTCTTCTCTCCCTCTTTCACCCAACCCAACTCTCTCTTCCTCCCACCTCATCGTCTCCACAATCAACATGCTCAGTCCTATCACTCTAGTCCTACTCCTAAACCACATCACTCTATCACTCACATTGCCCTCCCCAGCTTCCTCACCGAACACTGCGATGGCCTCCTTCTGAACAAGCACATCCACTTCCACAGCATTGCCTTCACTGGCATAATTCTCACAGGCATGGACCTGTTCCCACCTCTGTTGCAGCGTCATCTCGTAGAACGCCGACGTCTTGATCTGGTCCCCGACCTCTCCATCCTTGATGAACATGAACGGGCAGTACCACTTCCCCACCACCACCGGGTCTGAGCTCTTCCTGTCGATCGAGAAGTCAAGGCTCGGGAGCTTTGACCTCTGAGAGTCGTTGACTCCTGGCGCATCGTCATCCAGGAAGAAATTCCTGGGCGTTTTGCCATGGAGGGTCCAGCCTTTCCTCTTCAGGAATTTCGGAGGATACCCATCCGAGGCAACAGATTTTGCGTGGAAGCCACCAAACCCGCACATAGTCTCACGCCGGTGGATCACAAACTGCTGGCATATGTCGTCGGGATCCAAAGGGCTCGGTTTCTTGTCTCGAACGTATCGGAAGCACAAGCAGGTGCCTTTGTCTTCTTCGGTCGAATTAGCATGCGCTTCCCTACACGGCCATTCAAGATAGAATGATTTAGACTTTCTGAGAAATGCCATGAATATAAATCAGGCAATTAGCAGCTAAACCTTTACAAAAACCTATTTGCTAAGTGACGTGATAAGATGTAACTTCAACTATTGCAACAAGAGCGAGTTCTTGCATAGAGTTTTCACACCCCCTCATCATCCATCCAATGTTCCACTGTCCTATTTATAAATACCAACATATTCATTACCTAGTTCAAGAACAGACAGGAAGTGAAACCATTCAAAGTACTTAGGACGATCGTACCCTTTATGCTTCCCGCGACGCCGAATCGCATAGTACTGATTGGTGGACAAGGGCTGGCCGACGACTGGGATCATGAACACCTCATCGTTGTAGGACACCGTTGTAGTGCCGCCCTGGCCGTTGCTGTGGCTCTCCGTGTACCGGACGGTGAGATCCTTGTTCTGAGGGAAGGGGAAGTCGTAGAGCTCGCTGTCCTTGCACAACCCAAAGCAGCAGAAGTTCTGGGCTTCCTCGTCCTGGATCACCAGGTATCCATAGCCCGCCCCTGCCGGTGGAGCCTCCGAGAGGGCCTCGGGATGCTTCCGGTACATGGACAGAGGCCGCGTCACGTACATCTTCCCTAAAAGAGAGAGAAAGAACTTCAGTATTTCAGTACGTAGTCTTGAAATATCGAAGATTTGTTCATTTGTGTTAGAAACATTAGTTTCTTGAAGTAATGCCCCCCATTTATGAGAACGCGGGGTTGCAATGTCAATGATCAAAACGGTTGTGTTTTATCACGACGGAAAGTGGGCAGAAATTTCTTTCTCGGTTACGTGTACGGTCGACTGGGCCCGCGAAATTGACTGGATGTTTTGGTCAGCAAGCAAGCAAACCATGAGACAAGGGTAGATATTTTAATTAGGATGTAATATCACATCGTCTTCTTCGACTTGGCTTCTGTTCTTATCCCTTGGTGGTCCTTGAAACTTCCGCGGTACGTTTGCGTGGTTTCTCATTTTCGATGGATTTGCTTATGGCCTTTTTTGTCTTTGCATGTGAAGGAACGAATACCACTATAGCCCATAGGAAAAATCTCAGGTTCTCTACTGAATTTCACCGGCCCAAGGTCTTGGACAAGCAGTTCAGTAACAATTGCTGATCCTGATCGACAGTTGAAGACGCCATTAATTTAAAAAGAAAAAGCAAATTCGCACAAGAAGAAGTAAAATTCAACTATTCTATCAATTTCGATTTCTTCCAATATTTTTCGTCGAAATATTAACAAATATGGGCCTACCGATTCTGTGTTATATTCCTTAAGAGTGCTCATTTTTTGAGAAAATACTGACAATGAGGATTATAAGTTTTCATGTGAGTAGCCAAATTAGTGTGACTAAGTATATTAATGATGAAATAACGTAATCACATAAATAATGCAAGTTAATATATTCAATTGCGTAAGTTCCATGTTTGAGATTTAATTACACATCTGACATAACATTAAGGCAAAACTTGAAATGATTCCCTTTCATTCATTTTTCGTAGATGCTGAGATCCTCGTAACACAAAAAAAAGAAGATGTTTCTTCAGATTTTTGCTTAAGAATGATTTTTTTTTGGGCTAAAAAAAACTGAATACCCTTATGCTTTTCTTTTTAATGATCTAACAGGAATAGAATTTCATCCACCAGTAACGTAGGCCATTGCTTGCTTTTTGGCTTACTTAGCAATGCTTCTTCGGTACACACTCACTCAATTGTTTGGCCACTGCGCCCTAGAAACTATAGGTCTTTGTTTCGAGGCATCGATAAAGATTGTGTACAACAATTCCAAAGCTGGCGCGATTGATTTGGGTGTTAGCTTCTTACTCAAAAAAGGAAGGTTTTACTTTCGAACCCATCAATTTTTTATAAATTGCTCTAAATTAAAATGATTTACATATGCTAAATGTTTAAATTTAATCGATTCATGAAATTTATTAAAATATATTTCGAATTTAATCTCGCATCCTCATTAAATCTTTCGGCGTAGCGAAAGCCGATCGAGCCGAAGGACTTGTTTCTTTCTCTTGATGCATTGAAAAATGCATGTGATGGCCATCTTCATGGATGAACAAAGGAAAGTGGACGGCGGCCCACTTTGATTAAATATGTCCCCTTCTTGCCCTTTGTCTTCTTCTACAAAGGCCATGTGAACGCGAAGAAGAAAGAAGAAAATGAGCAGCTTCTTTGGCTTTGTTCTCTGAAGAGAGGAGAAGCCATCATTGTTGACTTTGACCGATAAGAAGGAGAAATGAAGAGCATGTAGCTCTTCTTCGGCCATCATGAACCAGACAAAAGAAAGAGTAATGGTGGCTCATCATGCCGCTTATTCTTGTCTTCTTTTGTCATCTCTCTCCACGTTAGCTTCTCTTTTAATAAAGAAGAGGAAGCTAGTCATGGCCACGACGCAGTTAAACCCGAGCTTGCGGTTCGAAATCGGAACCAGCCTATGGCCTACAGGTCCGGTTTCGGTTCCAACAATTTTGGAATCGGCCCGAAACCACTGGTTCCAGTTTCAAATTATTTTTTTAAAAAAATAATGATGAAATTTTAAAAAAAATTCATTATTTAATTTTTTTTATAAAACAATTTGAACTCTAATTGCCATGTATTGTAAGTGCATTGATCTCTAATTATAATGCTTGGCTTGGGTGTATTGAACTCTAATTACATGACTTGGCTTGAGTTTTATATACAATGATTTTAATGCCTCTTTATTCCCATTCGATGTGGGACTCTCAGATTGTCTTGAACATCTTCAATGTGAGACTCTTGACTTGTCTTCATGCAAATGCCAAGAGTCCCACATCGAATGGGAATGAAGAAACCATCAAAAGGGTTGTGTATAAAACCCAAGCTAAGCCATGAACATGTAGAGTTGTATGCTTTTTGTGGCTACGATCCTTTGCTAGTTAAGAGCAAATGGTTTTATTGGATCACCTAGAACCGAACCGGGCCAATGGTCTGGTTCTCGATTCTATGATTTACTGGTCTGGTTCTTAGTTCTAAAATTAAGGGACCGGTTGTTCTCGGTTCCGAGCGGAACCAGACCGAACCAGGAATCAATCACCCCTACAATTTACATTTTGATTATAATTTATATTGAATAATTCATTATTTTATAATTTTATAATTCATAATTTTTATATTTCATAATTTATTTTTAAAATTTTTAAATTATGAATCGGAACCGGAACCGCTAGGGGCGGCTCCGGTTCCAGTTCACACATGGCCGCGAACCAGAACCGGCCGGTTCCGAACCGTGACCATGACTAGAGGAAGCTAGTGAGCAAGGTGGAGAGAGGCCACAATGAGAGGTCGTGGCGACAAAGAGAAGCCCTCATCGGAAGGAGGTGAGAGTTGTAGCTCGCGTGGGAAGAGAGGGCAAGAAGGTGCTCTCTTGAAGATCCTTGTGTTTGTGCATATATTTACATCCATTTTGAATATCCACGTGAGGCTAAACATCATGAGTTTTGGGTATAATTATAGGGATGAAAAACACTTGATAGCGAATGATTGTGAATACTATAATACTCCTTCGATTTGATAGTGAACTATTTGTTAGCTCTCCCTATGGATGTAGATTTCGAGACTCAGACTGAACCATGTAAATTTCTCGTGTTGATTCTCTTCTTCCACTTTGTTCCGAGTCCTGATTTTGTCGCCTTCCACGCTTCTGCGCACAACAGAGTTTGTAGGGTGTCGCATGGGCTTCCAGATGGCAGCATCTCTATGCTTGCGTCCTTGGAAAATTAAAAAAAAAAAAAAGAATGCTCAACAACTTCAAATGGTATATGATCTCTGGTGGCAGAACTTACAGCTTGAAATTCAAGTAAATGTAATTTCGTATAGCCTTAAAATCAGAAATTCTTACCTTACTTCTTAGTTCTTACTTACATTTCTCCATCGACTTTTCTTCATGGATGCATGGATAACAACAAAAGCTGTAAGCCAATACAAAAATTCTCACTCCCTGCTTTATATAGGTGGGAATAATTACGATAATATATATATTACAGCATAGACGGAGGACCAAAACTTGAAGGAACAAGCACAAGCCTAGCACGTCTAGCATAAGAACTTAGCTGGGCTTTAATGGACACCGTCAGAAAGCAAGATGAAACCCACAAAGAACAGTACATTGATGAGAAAATCTGTCACTTCCGTTCGCTTCACAAAAAACAGTACATTCATTCACTAGTTACGCAAGACATTGCTTGCTTTTTGGCTTACTTAATGATGCTTCTAGCGTACGCACTCACTCAAATGTTTGGCCATTGCGCCCTAGAACTATAGGTCTTTGTTTCAAGGCATGGATGAAGAGTGTGTAGAACAATTCCAGAGTTGGCGCGATTAGTTGTGATGTTAACTTCTAACTCAAAAATGAAAGGTTCTTCCTTTGAATCCCACCAATTATTTGCAAACTACTTTGAGTGAGGGCGAGCTGCATGAGTCAAATATCCAAATTTAAGAGGTTCATGGTACTTGCAAAGTGTTGCATAGGCTTCCAGATAGCTGTGCTCCTAAAATATCAAAGAAAAAATGCATAACATAATTGAGATACAGCTAAATGTAATCTCGTATCACCTTAAAACCTGAAATTCTTACCTCTACTTCTTACTTACATTTCTCCATCCACTATTCTTCCGGACGGACCTAGATAACAAGAAAAACTGAAAGCCAATACAAAAATTCTCACTTCTTGCTTTATATCGGTGGGAATAATTGCAATAATATATTTTACAGCATAGACGGATGAACAACACTTAAAGGAACAAGCACAAACCAAACAATGTCTAGCATAAGAACTTACCTAGGCTTTAATGGACACTAGTCAGAAACAGCAAGATTAAACCCACAAAATATACACTGATGAGAAAATCTTTCACTCCCATTTGCATCTAACTTGGTGAGTGTGCTTGATGTCGTAAGCAAACACCATAGTCCCATTCATTCTCTTCAGCACAAAACTCTCCACCAACACATAACAACCAAACCAATTCCAACCCTGGCTCAAACCGCTCTTGATGAACTCCTCCGCTCTCTTCGCCCTCACCCTCTTCTCTCCCTCCTTCACCCAACCCCACTCTCTTCCTCCCACCTCGTCCTCTTCACAATCGCTATGCTCTGTCCTATCACTCCTGTCCTACTCCTAAACCACATCGATCACATTGCCCTCCCCAGCTTCCTCACCAAACACTGTGATGGCCTCCTTCTGAACAAGCACATCCACTTCCGCAGCGTTGCCTTCACTGGCTGGATTGTCACACACACGGACTTGGTCCCACCTCTGTTGCGGTGTCATCTCATAGAACGCCGACGTCTTGATCTGGTCCCTGACCTCCCTGTCCTTGACGAACATGAATGGGCAGTGCTACTTTCCCACCACCACCAGGCTTGAGCTCTTCCTACCGATCGGAAAGTCAAGGCTTGGGAGCTTTGACCTCTTTGCGTCGTCGACTCCCAGCACGTCATCGTCCAAGAAGAAGTTCCTTTCGCCATGGAGGCCCCAGCCTTTCCTCCTCAGGAAACTCGGAGGGCCGGGAACTAGTCCAGGGCAATGGAATTTGCCTGGAAGCGGCCAAACCCTTGCCGGTAGATCACGAACTGCTGGTGCATGTCGTCGGGATCCAACGGGCTTGGTTTCTTGTCATTAACGTAGTGGAAGCACAAACAGGTGTCTTCGTCTTCTTTTGTCGAATTAGCGTGAGCTTCCCTATATAGCCATTCATGATAGAATGATTTAGACTTTTTGACAGGAAAAGTAACAGAAAAGTCATAAATCTTTTGCATCAGTGCCTATTTAGTCATAACCTTTTTTTTGTATCAATTCAGCTCTAAACCTTTGATTTTTGTGCCAATTTAGTTCTTTCGATTAATTTTAATTGGATTTTGTTGACGTGGACGTAGGCTGATCTACATGGCACCGTCGGCGATGACGTTGATAACTTTTAATTATATTTTAATATTTTTCGATTTTTGATTTTTCTCTTTTTTTTCCTTTCTTCTTCCCGTAGTCGGTCGCCAGTCCAGAGACCGGTTGAAGGCCAGGGGGCCTCAGGCGAGCCCCGCCTACCACTAGCGAGGGCCCCGCCGACCATTGGCGAGGGTCAAGCCTCGTTGGCCAATGCGAGGGTCAAGCCTCGTTGGCCAACGCGAGGGTCGAGCCCTCGCCATGGCCAACGAGACTCGATCCTTGCCAGATCCGACGAGGGGCTCACCTTAATGTAGGTGGGGGTCGGTCTCGCCCAAGCCAGATTTGGTGAGGCCAACCCTCGCTCGGGCTCACCTAGCTTAGCCGAGGCTCGCCCAGGCCACGCTGGGCCTAGCCGGGTGATGGCAACTCTCGCCTAGGCAAAGGCAGCTCGCCCGGCCATGGTGGATGGCCGGTCCCTGGCAAAGGGAGGAAGGGAGGAAGAAAGAAAAAAAGAAAAAAGATAATTAATAAAATAAAATATTATTAAAAATTATCTACATCAGCGTTGGCGGTGCCCCGTAGGCCAAACGGCATCCACATTAGCAAAATCCAGTAAAAATTGGCCGGAAGGATTGAATTGACACTTGTTCAAAAGATTTAGGACTAAAAGGGCGCAAAAAAATATTTAGAACTAAATTGGTATCAATGCAATAAGCTTAAGACTTTTCCAACACTTTTCCCCTTCTTGACATATGCCATGAAATTAAGTAGTGCAATAAGCAGCTAAACTTTACTAATTCTTATTTGCGAAGCAATGTGATAAAGTGTTACTTGAATTATCGCAACAAAAGCGAGCTCTTACATAGATCTTTTCAACCCCCCTCCAATTATCCACCCAACAATATTCCCTGGCCGAATTGCATATTACTGATTAGAGGACAATATATTCATCACCTAATTGAATAACAGACAAAGGAAGTGAAAAATATTCAATGTACTTAGAAAGATCATACCCTATATGTTTCCCGAGACGCCGAATTGCATAATACTGATTAGAGGACAAGGGCTTGCCAATGACTGGGATCGTATACACCTCATTGTGGTAGGTTATGCCCTGGCTGCATGGGTAGGGGTGAGCGGTTCTCAGTCCGGTCCGGTTCCAAGGTGAAATTGGGAACCGGACCAAGAGAACCGGTTCCCAATTTTGGGAACTGCGGACCGGACCGGTTAGTTTTAGGACCGGGAACCGGTTATTTAGAGTTTAGGATTTTTTTTTATCAAACACTTACGGTTTGGTTCACATTTTACTAATTTTTTTCAATAAATTTATATCAATGAAGTTCACTTAGGGTTTAATTCACATTTTACTAATTTTTATCAATGAATTTATGATAATGAAGTTCACTTAGAGTTTAGTTCACATTTTATTAATTTTTTTAAAGAAAAAAAATAAAAATATATATATCAAATAGTCGGTTCGGTTCCCATTCCCCTTGAACCGGAACCGGATCGCCCGAAACCGGTTCTTTTATGAACCGGGGAACCGGACCGATAGTCTCGAGAACCGGACCAAACTCATCGGTTCGGTCCGGTCCGGTTCGGTCCGGTCTCAATTTGGGCGGTCCAAGTTGCTCACCCCTACGCGTGGGTGGATCTTCGTGTATGTGATGGTGAGGTCCTTGTTCTGTGGGAAAGGGAGGTCGTAGAGTTTGGTGTCCTCGCACAGCCCGAAGCAGCAGAAGTTCTGGGCTTCCTCGTCCTGGATCACCAGGTATCCAGAGCCCGGCCCCGCCGGCGGAGCCTCTGAGAGGGCCTTGGGGTGCTTCTGGTACATGGAAAGAGGCCGCGTAACATACATCTTCAAAACAAGAAAAAAAAACTTCAGTATTTTAGTACGTAGTCTTGAAATGTCAAAGATTTGTTCGTTTGTGTGAGAACATAAGTTTCTTGAAGTAATGCCCCGATTCATAAGAAGGTGGGGTTGCAATGTCAGAAATTGATCGGAAGTTCATGAACTAAGAGTAGATATTTTCGATAGGATGTATACCATATCTGGGTCCTTTTCTTATCATCGCTTGTCCTCGAAAATTCCAAGCACAGTTTCGATTAGTTTTGTTCATGGCCTTTTTGTCTTTGCATGTGAAGGAACGAATTTCACCGGCCTTTTGTCTTGGACGATAGCCCATAGTTTTCACCGATTCCAAGTACATTTTCGATCAGATATTTTCTATTTTCTCTAGGGAATGTCACCGGTCCAAAGTCTCCTGGACAAGCAGTTCAGCAACCATTGCGGACCGTGATTGACTGTCGATGATGCCATTCATTGAAAAAGAAAACGAAAATTCATACAAGAAGAAGGAAAATTCAACTATTCTAATTAATTTCGCTTTCTTCCAATATATTTTTTCCAAATATTACCAGTTGTTACAAATATGGGCGTACCAATTCTGTGTTATATTCTTTAAGATCGGTCATTTTTCGAGAAAACACTAACAATGGAGATTATAAGTTTTCACTTGAATAGCCAGATTAGTGCAATTAAGTATATTAATGATGAAATAAGGAAATCACATAAATCATGCAAGTTATACTCAATTGCATAAATCAAAAGTTTGAGATTTTAATTACACATCTGTCGTAAGATTAACACAAAACTTGAAATGATTCTCTTTCTTTCATTTTATAGAGACGCTAGGATCCTCGTAACAACAATAAAAGATGTTTTCTTTTTATTTGTCCTTGAGAATGATTTTTTTTGGCTGATAAAAAAACGATATGATTTTTGCTCAATTTTAGGGAACTGTTAGAAAGCTATTTGAGGGTACAACTACTCAACCTCCATGTCCAAGTCCCTTAAAAACTTGCACTAGCATATGCATCTCTCTTTAATGATCTAACACGAGTAGAATTTCGTTCATTAGTATCATAGGTCGTTGCTTGCCTTTTGGTTTACTTAACAATGCTTCTGGCATACGCACTCACTCAAATGTTTGGCCACTGCACCCTAGAAACTGTAGGTCCTTGGTTCAAGGCATGGATGAAGAGTGTTGTTTAGGGGTGATCGGTTCCAGAATGGGTTGGGTCCGGATCTAGAACCTGAAACCAACTCTGTTATAACCGGTTCCCAATTTTTGGAACCTGAAACCAACCCTATTTTTCCTAGACCCTATTTTGGAACCGACCTTATTTTTCCGATCCGGTTTCAGGGTCTACCAGAGAATCTATTTTTTTTTTGTTCCTTTTTTCGGTTTCATTTTTTTCTAGCAAAATAATATAGGTAGCAATGAAATGATTTAAAATAAAAGATGAATAACAAAAACCACTATTTGTCAAAAGTAACAATCTCCAAAATGAGCAATTGAAATTACAATCTATCAAAATCAACAATTTAAAAGCACTATGTGGCAAGACATAGTCTAATAGCATAAATCTTTAAGAGTCACATTTCCAGGGAATTTATTCAACATGTTTAGCTCTTTATTTTGCACTATGATGAGATGACTCCTCACTTCTATTTTTTAATGAAATATCTTGAAAGAAAAATCAAAAGACTTAGCGGTAAGGCATCTTCTCTCACTAGAAAAATATCTATATATCTCATCTGAATCATACAACATTTAGATGACTTTAAAGGCGGTGCTGTTTCGCTCGTAGTTGTGAAACATATTCCAATATTAAACCGAAAATCGATTCTAAAACCGGTGAAGTAGGGTAACATGATATAAGCTTTTTACTTTTTTGTACATTATCTCAAAACCGATTTTAAAATCAGTTCTAAAATAGGTTTGGGTTAGTTTTTACTTGGAATCGGAAACCGAACCGGTTCTAACCGATTTCCAAAAAATGGAATCGGTACCCAAACCGATTCTTGTTAGAATCGGTTCCTAGACTTGTTTTTCGGGTGGGTTGGTCGGTTTCCGGGTAAACCCGGTCCGGTTGCACACCCCTAGTGTTGTCACGCCTCGAATCAAGACCATGGTGCTCGGTCCTAGGCTGGATTGTGATTATCTTTGTTGTTCCTGGGACTTTATATCAACATCCCTTTCAGATTTTCTTTGGTTACGAACAAGCGGAAGCTATTATACTTAATAAACATCAACAAGGGCAACAACATGAGTAGGAAGCATGTACCATACAAGCACACCCTAATTTACATGATAGACGTTTATGTTACAAGCCCATCTTCCCTACGGGCCTTCTCGGTTATTCATTTACATCCGAGTTACAGCAAGTTTTTTTTCACATACTATCCGCATGGTCGAGGTAGTCCTAGCTTCGCTACCACGGGTCCCTTCACAAAAAGCAAAAGTTAGCTTCTCTCCACGCTTAGTTGATTAGCTATGGTTCTCTTGTGTTCCTGCTGGGCACATCATTACTGGCGGCCTCGGGTGGCCCGTCGAAATCGGCAAAGGGTCCTAGTAGGTCTATATCAAACCAGACAAACCACGCTTCGTAGTGATTAGGAACCAACTCGTCAGTAATTTCTTGAACCCCAAACCATGGTACTACATTTACGGTATATAATCTAGGACTCGACATCGACTATGTTAATAATAGAAACATGCATCTCAATTGGAAGACTGTGGCGAATAGGGGGGTGGCAAGACCATACCTACAAAGCTAAAAATAATAAAGAGTGAGTCATACAACTCAGTAAGTTAAATTCGCTATGCTTCAACTAAGAGATAGCCTCTCTGTTGAACGAGAGAATAACTGTTACTGTTCCGTTTGTCAATGGTAGATCAATAGCAAATGCTTCTTACCTTGTCTATTTGCAAAACATGTCATGAGCACCAAACAAGAGAACATCAAGCATGGTATTTATAGATTGCATGCAAAGATCGACACATGGGATTCATTATTTCTCAACTGAAATCCATCGGTTCCTCTGGTATTCACCGGGCATCCGAACTCCATTGGCCATCGCCTCGAAATCCATCAATGGCAGCATCGCTCCAAAATCCATCGGTAGCAGCAACGTCTCGAAATCTATCGATGACGGCATTAGTTCCTCGTGTGATTATGCAACAAGCATACAACAATCCGATTTCTTATCTTGATAACATTATCCCATGCATTCAAGCCCGAAGGCGTGCCATGCTTGTGTATCTCATGGTTTCTACGACAATTGCCTAACATACCGAGCATAGTCTAGGGCTCGTGGCTTGGTCCATCATGCCGAACGCTGACTTGGAGCCAAACTTGGCCTAGGTCTACATGCCTCAATATAAACCCACACCAAGCCGAGCTCGGCCTATGACGTCACAACATGAATATGAGATAAGACGACGACCGGTTTTGCACCTCGGTTGTGCCTTGACTCACGACTATGATGTAGAACACAATCATACATGCAAGCTTCAAGGACTATAAAAAAGGTTCAATACTCGAGCTCAAATGCGCGACACCACATCCTAACCAGAGGATATGAAATTCACTTACACTAGGGTCATGAGTGGTCCTAGAAAAAGGTATTCTGTGATGGTGAGACGAGCGAGAGGGAGTGACCGAGGGAGAAGCCAAGAGAATGGCCAAGAAAGAGAGAGATCGAGAGAGTGTGGCCGAGAGAGTGATGGGGAGAGATTGGCTTGCACAGTTGAGGGAAAGAAAAAATGGGCTGGTGTCTCTCCTATTTATAACCAAGGGCTCCAATAATGGTCTTGCCAAATGGACCAATAATCTTCATGGGAGTGGCGCCTACTTATAGATGGATATCTTATGAGAATCTTAGGCTTAATTATTAATGATCTAATTGGCTAACAAGTGTCCTATTAGGGTCATTATATTCTTTGTTTAGGGTATATGAATCACCCTATGCGTTAATTACCAAGAGGACACATGAGCCTCTAATGATGGTTTTTCAAATAATTGCCTTGTCTTGGTCTCCATTTTTCTTGTTATCTAATCTTCTTGGGCGTGTGGCTCTCTAGAACACTCAAAGACTCTCAATTATTGGAGATCTTATAAGATAAGAACCTCTCTAATGATTAACCCTCAATTATTGGTTAAATATTGACTTGGTCTATTTGACTATTTGTTCTCCAAGCTTGGGCATGTAAGACACGTTCTTGTCCATCGAGGGCACCTAATAATTTACTAAGGACAACCGGCTCATGGCATTTAAGCATAACTTTCGAAATTCCATTATGTTACTAGCAAAGATTAACTAAGTAAATGGAAACTTATGTAATCTAAAAAAAGATTGACTTATCTCATCCAAACTAAGATTTGGTGTAGAATTATGTCCAAGCATGCCCAAATACAACTAAGCCAAAGTCCGAGTTAAATGGTGCAAGTTTGAACCAGTCGGACTGACCAGGTGTATGGCCTGTTTGGTCGAGCTTGACTGGGTGTAAGGCCTGGCACAGGGCCGGGTCACACAGGCATAGGGCCGGGCACACGGCTGGGCACGGAGCCGAGTGCACGGGTGCAGTGTTGGGTTGCACGAGCGGTGTGCCGAGCGCAATACTAGGCCACACGAGCAAGGGACCGGTTTATGAATCAAATACACGCATTGGCTCACGGATGGGTACAATGCATGGTTTGTGGCCAAGTTTGGTTGGCATAGTACTAGGTTAGAACCGAATCAAATGGGCATAATGCTTGGTACAAGGGTTAGGCACAATGACTGGCATAGGGCTGGTTCGTGGCCTAGCTGATGGGCATAAGAGCCGATCCATGACTAGGCACAAGGTTTGGCTAGTGTGGCTGTCACAAAGCTTGGTCTGCGACCAAGCCACAAGGCTCTTGGCCTAGCACATGGCTCGTCCATGGCCTACCCAACTCAACGCGTCGATCTATGGCCGATTCACTACTGGTCCACGTTTGAGTATCAATGATCCATGGTCGACCCTCGGTTATCATGTAACCGCGTGGAATTAAGTACTATGGAATCAATCCATGGTCATCCACGATTGATGCATGGCTGAGCGAAATCACCCGCGACAGACACATGCTCGGAAGGTACCAATTTATGATCATCCCGGATTGTTCCACCAACGACCCTTATGGTCAAAAAGTCGATCCATGGTCAGATCACTCTAATCAACTTGCATGATTGGGGAGTCATTCCATTGTCGATCCCTTGGCTAATTTATGGACAATCTTTTGATCGAACCATGACCAACACTCAGTATACTTATTTCAACCAGATTATTTGTTCCATTACCGACCCTCGGATCATACCGCTAGCCAATTCCATTACCATTCACCTTTGGTCATCTAGGTCCAATTTGGGGATGTCACAAGTGTATACAATAGTTCTAGAGTTGGCGCGATTGGTTGGGGTGTTAGCTTCCAATTAAAAAATTGGAGTTTCTCCTTTTGAATCCCACCAACTATCTGCAAACTACTCTACATTAAGGAGACCTACATATGCCAAGTGTTCGAACTTAATCGGTTCATGGTGCTTATAGGGTGTTGCATGAACCTAAAAAGTAGCCTCATCTCCACTCGTATGTCCTTGAAATATCAAAAAATAAAAAATATAAAGATTGTATTACAATTTCAAGTTGATTGTATATGGTCTACAGTGGCTGAACCTTTAGGTTTTTAAGAAAGCATTCTTGAAATTCAACTCAATGTAATCTCGTATTGCTTTAAAACTTGAAATTCTTACCCATACTTCTTACTTACATTTCTCCATTGAATATGGACATGGATAATGTTAATAGATAATGTTATGACCAATGTGAAAATTACAACCAAATTAACACTGAGAAGAATAAAGAATAGAAAAATTTACGTGGAAAACCTTTGCCAAAAAAATCACATGGAGAGGAAAAGCAAAATCCACTTTATAAATTCAAGGATTACAACATGTGACTAAAAAACCTTAAAAACTCTTTCTGTATCTACTTCTAAACTTAATAACTTAAAAAAAAATTATACAACTTCAATATTGAGCTTGCCCAAGCCTAACATCCCAAGCCCTATGTTACCGACACTAAACCTCCAATTATTTTTCTCAAGTCAGGTCTCTACAAAATTTTCAGTACGGGTATTGAAACTCAATTTGGGTTGAATGGCCGAAATAGAATTTAAGACATACTCAACATATAACAATAAAAGCTATACAAAAATTCTTACGTGTTGCTTTTTATTGGTTGGAATAATTACGATAATATATTTTACAGCATAGACGAATGAACAACACTTGAAGGAACAAGTACAAACCTTAAGGTCTTAGGTGGGCTTTCATGCACACCCGTCAGCAATAGCAAATATTAAACTCACAAAAAACAAAGCATTAATGAAGAAATTTTGTCACTCCCATTTGCCCTCACATGGTGAGTGTGCATGAAGTCATAAGCCAACACCGAAGTCCCATCCATTCTCTTCAGCACAGACCTCTCCATCAAGACATAACAACCAAAGCTCTTCCAATCCTCGCTCAACCCGTTCTTGATGAACTCCCCCACTCTCAACACCATCACCCTCTTCTCTCCCTCCTTCACCCAACCCACTCTCTCTTCCTCCCACCTCATCCTCTCCAGTCTCCACAATGGCCATCTTCAATCCTATCGCTCCTCTCTTACTCCTAAGCCACATCCCTCCATCACTCACGTTGCCCTCCCCAGCTTCCTCACCAAACACTGTGATGCCTCCTTCTGAACAAGCACATTCACTTCCACAACATTGCCTTCACTGGCATGATTCTCACACGAAAGGACCTGTTCCCATCGTTGTTGCAGTGTCATTTCGTAGAATGCCAATGTCTTTTCTTTTCCGTTATTCTCTCTCCTCCACTCCTCTCTACTCCGATACTTTCTCTCTCTCTCTTCTCTCACTCTATTCTGCTTCCATCGATAGTAATCAACCCGTTGCTTCAGATCCTTCAAACCAAGAAGTCCAACAAAATTGAGGAGAAATACAGTGAGTTCTTGTTGCAGTGGAAGCAATTATATGACTTCTTGAACTTTTGAATCTCCTGATCTAGATTTGAGAGTTCTTTAGAGGTATTTATGAGCTCGTCTAATCTGCCTCGATCTTGATTTAGATCTGGGAGCATGTTCAACCTATTTTTGGTGTCTCCGTACGGTGATAGTATTGAGGACGCTGAACTAGGCATGCATATCGTATTGGGCAAGTCGTTACAATTGGAGAAGGAGATACTAGGCAAGCATAGCCCATTGAGCAAGCCATTTCTATTGGAGAAGGAGATAACGATGTGTGCAAGATACGAGATTTAGTAATTGATCTTTGCCATTTGTTATGTTTTAATGTTGAGACAAATCCATTCCATTCTTGTAAGATGAAAGTGCGCTCATCATAGTAGTTTGTGTTTTGTTATTCTACTTTGTTGTTTGGGATTTGCTTTGTTTTGAACTTCTAATGTATCACCTTGAGATATGAATGCAATATATACTTTCTACCAAAGAAAGTAGGTTACAGAGAAATAATCATTAAAAGGAAGATCGAACAAATTGATTCAACAAAAAAACAAGGGAAAAAACCACCAAAAACCCCAAACTTTGCTCCGTGTGACACATTTACTCCGAACTTTTTTTGTGACACTAAAAACCCCAAACTTTCTTATTTGTGACACATTTACCCCAATGTACATTATCCATGGGCATTTTCGTCTTTTCCGCTTTTTCTTTTTCTTTTTTACTTTTTTTTTCCTTTCTTTTGGCGGGTCTCCGCAACCCTCGGCCGGGCGAGGACCCTCACCCGCCGGCGGGGCGCGACCTCTCCGCCCCGAATCAAGCCCGCCCGGGGCGAGGAGGCCGGCCAGGCGGGCAGCCCGGGCTCAAAAAAAAAAAAAAAAAAAAAGAAAAAGCGGAAAAGACGAAAATGCCCATGGATAATGTACATTGGGGTAAATGTGTCACAAATAAGAAAGTTTGAGGTTTTTGGTGTCACAAAAAAAAGTTCGAGGTAAATGTGTCACACGAGGAAAAGTTTGGGGTTTTTGGTGGTTTTTTCCCAAAAAACAAAAACAAACTTTTTCCCCCTCAATTATGAATTCCAACTTACTGTGTTGTGATTTTGCACGTATTAATCAACGAATACAGAAAAAAGACGAGGAGGACCACCACCCTATCAAGGGTCACTTTCTAGACTACAACATGGAGTTAGGTCTTCCCCGTTGGCCTCGCAAGGCATTTCACGTTGGCAGCCTCGAGCTCAAGCAGCGCCTTGACCATCTCCTGGCTGAAATTCTCCATGGCGTAGTGAAGGGCTCGCACGTTGTCGAAGTTGAGCTTCTCCACCATGACCATGAGCTTCACTAGCAAGAGGAAGAAGAAGATTGAAAGTGGAAAAAGAGAAAGTAAGGCAGCATAGGTAAGAGAAGAAACGGAAAAGCGCGGAACCCACTTTAAATCCTGACTTTCTGTTCTATTACTTCTTTTTTGTTTTTCCTATTTAGGTGTCACAATTTTAATGATACTGGAGCATTGACATAGCACTCCTAAAGTAACTAATATTTTCTCGGCTTACTTTTGTTTTGCGATACGACCGGGAGAGTGACGTGCGATTGTCCATCTACGTAGAATTTCATTTAGCTTATGCAAAAATTGTGAAAATGTTATGTATAATTATGCATATAAATATCAATATGCGAAAGCTATAAATTTTCAAGTACTTTTTGTACAATAAAAGATAAAGTTGAATAGCCACAACTTAAGTAACTAAAAGTAGTTTTAATGTTGGGTCCACTGCTAAAGTAACAAAAGATTGTTCTAAAGAGGCCTGTCCTTTTTGCACACACTCGCTTGAAACTTGTTATTGGTTTTTTCAAGATAATTATGCCAATTTTACTTTTAATGTCAATGCAATCACACTTGATACATGCGTTGGGTACCTGTAATTTCTTGAATGTTTCACATGTATGACAGCCAAATATAACCATTGGTACTAATATGTGCCCACCAGTTCTATGTTATATTCTTTAAGAGTGGTCATATTCGAAAAAGCACTACTAATGAGGATTAAAAGTTTTTACTCGAGTAGCCATATTATTAGTGTGGTTAAGTATATTAGCGATGAAATTAGGTAATCACACAAATCATGCAAATCAAAGTATTCAATTGCATAAAATAAAAGTTTGAAAATTTAATTACGCAGCTAACATAAGATTAAGACAAAGCTTGAAATGATTGTCTTTCTTTCATTTTTTACGGGGCTGCTAAGATACTCATAACAACCAAAAAAGGTGTTTCTTTGCTCAATTGCAGGGAAGGGCTTTGTGTTTTCTCGGTGAAGATTTTCATAATGTGCCCCAAGCGCTAAGTTGCACACACGGTAGCTTAAATTCGACATTTCAAAAATTTATTAATAACATTGAACGATCTTAATAAGACTACTAGATTTTTATTGCAACACCAAACAAATTGATAATTTTCATATCTCATTCTACGATTTTGAGCTGCACCTGTGACCCCGGTATTTTGCGGGCGCCGAACTATGACCTCGTCTACGCGGCCCTCTTGTACTCCATCCTCTCCTCGTACAGCGCACCATCGCCCTACATCTGGGTCGTTCAAGCAATTAGAGCAAACTCGTTTCCTGCGAGCAAGAGCAAGCCACGATCTGTGGAAGGTTCTTTGAGCCCTAAATGGAAGACGAACTAGAAAGATCGTTCCTTCAACCGTTCCAGGTCATTCGAGCGAGAGAATGTGCCGATCTAAGGAAGCGCAGGTCGTTCTCTCTCAATCTCTAACTACGAGCAAGTGTGATGTGGATGCTGGCCGTCCTACATGGTATGATCGGCGCTAACATAAATAATTTTTTACATTTTTTATGAATTTTGTATGAAAGGTTGGCCTCACCAAATTTGGTGATTATTGAGCCTTGTCGGCCTCGGGCCTTGCCAATCCTTACCTTTGGCTTATCACCAGTCATCGCCGAGGCACGCCGACCAACCAAAGGAAGAAGGAACGAAAATGACAAAATTCATTGCAAAAAATTTATAAAAATATCGGAAAAATGTAAAAAAATTGTCCATGTTAGCAACAGACAGCACTGACTAGACCACTATGTCAATGAATTCCAGTCAAAATTGACCGAATTGACTAAATTTGTAAATTATAAAAATATTTAGGGCTAAATTGACAAATTGTCAAATGGTATAGGATTAAATTGGTATAATTGAAAGATTTAGGATTAAATTGGACGCCATGCAATAGGTCTATGGCTTTTTGGACAATTTTTCCTCAAGCTTGCACTAGCTTATGCTTTTCTTTTTTATGATCTAACACGAGCACAATTTCATTCACAAGTAGCGTAGGTCGTTACGTTGTTTGCTTTTTGGCTTTCTTATTCATGCCTTCTAGCGTGCGCACTCACTTAAATGTTTGGCCATCCAGCCCCAGAAACTATAGGTCATTGATTCAGGGCATGGATGAAGAGGACAAGCAATAATTTCAGGGATGGCGCACTTGGTTTGAGAGTTGAAAGATTTTTACCATGTAAACTAGAGGTCTCTAACCCAAAAAAAAAACTACAAGTCCCCCTTTGAATTTTCTCAACTTTGTGCAAACCGCTCTATGTTAGGATAATCTACATAGGTCAAATATCTGAACTTAATCAGTTCATGGTGGTTGCACGATGTTGCAAGGGCCTCTAGATAAACGGATCTCCATGCCTGTGCTCTTAGAATATAATTAAAAAACAAGAAAAAGAAGTAATGCTGATACAAAAATTCTCACACCTTGCTTGAATATCCGCGGGAAATAATGACGATAATATATGTTACTGAACACACGACTGGACAACATTTGAAGGACAATTACAAACCCAGTATGTCTTGCATAGGAACTTAGCTGGGCTTATGGACCCCAGTCAGAAAGAGCAAGCATAAAGCGCTAACAAATCAGACAAAACATCAGACCATGTAAGAGGATGAGGATCCCATTTGCTCCTCACTTGGTGAGTGTGCATGAAGTCATAAGCCAACACCAAAGTACCATCCGTTCTCTTCAGCACAAACCTCTCCACCAACGCATAACAACCAAACCTCTTCCAACCCTCGCTTGACTCCCTCTTGATGAACTCCTCCACTCTCTTCACCCTCACTCTCCTCTCCCTCCTTCACCCAACCCACTCTCTCTTCCTCCCACCTCATCCTCTCCACAATCACCATGCTCAGTCCTATCGCTCCTCTCTTATTCCTAAACCACATCACTCCATCACTCACATTGCCCTCTGCAGCTTCCTCACCAAAGACAGTGATGGCCTCCTCCCGAACAAGCACATCCACTATAATTGTCACACTCATGGACCTGTTCCCATCTCTGTTGCAGCGTCACCTCGTAAAATGCCGACGTCTTGATCTGGTCCCCAACCTCCCCGTCCTTGACAAACATGAGTGGGCAGTACCACTTTCCCACCACCATCACTACAAAAAAACTGTAATTTAGCTACAATATATTTGCGACGACAACAGTATCGTCGCTAATTAGCGACAACAAAAGGCAAATAGTCGCTAAGTGGCGACGAAATTAGCGACCAAGTTAATTTCGTCGCCAATTACCGAAAATAGCGACGGCAACAGACAATTAGTCGCTAATTCGTCGCTAAATAGCCACGAGATAAAGATGTCGTCGCCAATTTGCGACGATCACGCTTTTCTGTCGCTAAATAGCGACTACATTCAGCGACGGCATTTTTATCATAGCTAAGTAGCTACGAAAATACTTGGTAGTCGCAAAAACACAGTTTAGCGACGCATCGTAATTACTTCGTCGCTAATGTGATCTAATGTTACATTTTACGTTTCTTGGTCTCTGGACAGTTTAGCGACTAAGTTGTCGCAATCTCGTCTCAAATTAGCTTATTTATATTAGTACCGTCACTAAATAGCTACTATATTTACCTACGACTTGTGTTTAGTCGCTGAATAGCGACTATCTTTAGCGACGATTTAGTTTATTAGTCGCTATTTAGCGATGAAGTAAACATATTTCGTCGCTAAATATAGCTTATATCAGCAACAAAACAGGCGATTCATTCACTTTTCGATCTCTTCTTCCTCTCTGTCTAAACGAGAGCCCGACGCCTACTTGGAGTAAGTACAAGTTACCGGAGGTGGAGATGCGTATGCTTTTAGCGAAGAAAGAAAAGCTTAAGGGAGTGAGAAATTCGCGATTGAAGAAACCGCAAAAAAATACACCATTGTCCCAACTTGTTTAATTTCAAGGTAAGTTATTTCTTCTTTCAATTTGACTGATATTTCTGTCTATTACGCGTTGTTGTGTTGCCGTTATACGTTGTTGTTTACACGAGATTGATTTCAAGCCTAATATGGGGTTAAACGACTCGGATACATGTGACACCCCCCATATGTTTGTTAAAATACCGTAATGAATCTTGACATTTGTTGAGTCGGGTTTTCATCGTGAGGCATCATGGAAGGAGATAGGTCTTGGATGTATAATAAGAACTTACCTAGGCGTGGAGGATTAACCGATGAGTTTCGTCTTTGGGTTGGAAAAATTCATGGCGTTTGCTAGTTCACAAGTTGAATACATGAACGGAAGTAAGTTAAGGTGTCCGTGCAAAAAATGCAAAAACAGTAAATTCCAAGAATATGATATCGTTCAAGAGCATCTTTATAGAAACGGTTTCACTCCGAATTACTACAATTGGACTTGCCATGGTGAACCATTTATGTCTCCCGAGGAATATCGCAATACTCACCAATTGCCTTGTGTACGGGAAGAATGTAGTAGTGCTAGAGATGAATTAAATCCATATCAGAGAATGGTGCTTGATGCAGCTGCTCATAATTTTGGATGGGAAACGAACCAAACTAGCACCCATGAGCATGGAAGCTCCAGTCATACATCACAGTTTGACAATTCTGGTGACACAACATTTGAAGAAAGTGTGTGCCATAAATTTCGTGACGTGTTGAGTTCAGCGGATGAACCTTTATGGGGAGGTTGTGACAACCACTCAACGCTATCGGTCACGGCAAGAATGCTAAGTATTAAAGCCGAGCATAACGTGTCAGAGAACTGCTTCAATTCTTTTGTGGAAATAATGCGTGAAGCATTACCCCGTGATAACAACATGCCGAGTTCCTTTTACGATATGAAGAAGTTAGTGCATGACCTGGGTCTTCCGGTTGAGCGGATTGACGTCTGCATCGCAGGGTGTATGTTGTATTGGAAAGAATATCAATATGCTGAATCTTGCAAGTTTTGCGGTGAGCCTAGATACAAGGTTCAAAGGAGGCATGGTGGTAACCATGCACGTAGACCAGTGAAGCAATTGTTTCATCTGCCGTTAATTCCTAGATTGCAAAGGTTGTTTTGCGCCTCGAGCCATCTGCTGAACACATGAGTTGGCACGCAAAACCATGAAATCAAGAAGAGGATACGATGTGTCATCCTTCCGATGCATACTGAAACATTTCGATAGAACATACCCAGATTTCGCAATGGAGCGACGGAACATCAGGCTAGGTCTATGTAGTGATGGGTTTGCCCCATTTGGTAAAACCGAAAAACTATTCATGCTGGCCAGTCATATTAACGCCGCACAATCTCCTCCCGGCATGTGCATGAAGACACCTTATATGTTTTCGACATTGATCGTGCCCGGTCCGCATAACCCAAGAAGATGATAGACATTTACATGCAACCATTGATTGAAGAGTTGCAACAACTATGGAATGTTGGTGTTCCAACCTATGATGTTTGCACCGATAAAACATTTCTATTGAGGGTTGCGCTTCTTTGGACGATAAATGACTTCCCAGCTTATGGAATGTTGTCTGCGGGTGGAGCATACCGGCCTGTTAGGATGTCCGATTTGTATGGAGAAATCAAAGTCGTCCGATTAAAACATGGTAAGAAGGCGTGTTACTTTGATTGCCATGCATAATTCTTACCGATGAATCATCCATTTAGAATGAATAAGAAAGAGTTCGTCAAAAAAGGATTGAAAGGACACCTCTACCAATGAGGTTGACCGGTTATGAACTTTGGGAACGAGTCCAAACCTTCCCGACCGTTGTTGAAGCCCCGCAATGCATACCTCATTCGTATGGTTCTACGCATAAATGGACAAAGCGCAGTATATTTTGGCATTTACCATATTGAAAGACCCACTTTGTTCATCATAACCTTGACGTCATGCACATAGAGAAGAATGTTTTTGAGAATGTCATCAACACGGTGATGGACGTCCCTTGCAAAACAAAGGACAACCTAAATGCAAGAAAAGACTTGCGAGACATTTGTGATCGGCCGACTCTAGACGTGGAGCAAGCAAAGATTGGTCCAAAGCCAAAAGCAGTGTACACATTGACCAAGGAGCAGCGACGTGCAGTCTTAACATGGTTGAAATCTGTCCGATTTCCTGATGGGTATGCTTCAAACATCGGGAGATGTGTTGATTTGAATGCATGTAAGTTGTCGTATGAAAAGTCATGACCGTATCACGTCTTTATGGAGCGACTACTTCCAATAGCGTTGAAGGAATTTCTGCCAAACTTCGCCCTGGGGCGCTCTTACTGAATTGACGACTTTCTTTCATGATATTTGCTCGACAATGTTACGTACATCACACATGGAGAAGCTGGAGAAAGATATTCCAATCATCATGTGTAACTTGGAGCGGATATTCCCCCCATCGTTCTTTGATTCAATGGAGCATCTACTAGTTCATTTGCCATACGAAGCAAAACTTGCAGGTCCCGTCCAATTTCGATGGATGTACCCATTTGAGAGGTAACAATGTTTTTCATTTTGTATAGATATGAAACTACCTATCAACGATGTTGAACTAAAATGTCGTTTTCCATATAGGTTTTTGTATCATTTGAAGAAAAAAATTAAGAATAAGGCATGTGTGGAGGCTTCAATTTGTAATGCATACATTGTTGAAGAAGTGACTACATTTGCATCATACTACTTTGAGTCGCACGTGCAATGCAAGAGGCGGAGACCAGGACGAAAACGACGAGGGACCGCTTAGATTCGGATTGTAACTCATTCTCCATTTTCAATTATCTTGGTCGACCAAGCGGGCGTATGTAAGTTACGTTATATAACGGGGAAGAAATGCATGCAGCCCACACATACATTTTATTGAATTGTCCAGAAGTGGAGCCATACTTTCAGTAAGCATTTCATATTAGACCTCACAATGTGAATGTATATACACATATATTGTGTCTAACCATTCGCTAATAAATTATTCTTTCTTGGCTCAAATCGAACAGAATGTTTCGGCATCCATGTCGTGGGAGTATCGCCTGATGAGCTCGATCGCTTGTGCAATGTCCATTTTGCAGCATGGTTTAAAAATTATGTAAGATCGACGTGCAGTGTTAACTTGTAGTTTTCATCAAATTTTGATATTAAGCAATACTCTATGTATACGTACATATATGAATAACTTATTCATATGTGTCATTAGGTTCACAATATTCCAGCCATGATCGAGAATGAAGGGTTGTTATATCATCTGTCATTGGGTCCAAAAGCAATAGCAAGAACTTGGCCAGCATATTTTGTCAACGGTTATAATTTTCACACGCAAGAATATGGCAAGGGAAAGGCCACGATGAATAGTGGCGTCTGTGTTCGATCTGGTTATACGTTGATGGAGGCCTTTTACGGCTTGTTGGATGCTATCATACAGGTAGAGTACCCTGGTCCACCATTGGCCGTTACGTTATTTAAATGCACGTGGTTCGACCCTATCAAAGGAATGAGGGTGCATCCGAAGTTTAATTTGGTTGAAGTTAATCACAAGAGAAAATATATGAAATACGAACCATTTGTACTGGCACAACAAGCAATTCAAGTCTATTACGCATCATATCCGAGCTTGAAACAGGACAAAGTTGAGTGGTTGGCAGCATGTACAATCAAAGCGCGAAAAAAGATCGAACAACACTTTGGAAAGATACAGCATATCAGCAAGAGGTCGCTCGCACACAGCTGAACCTTATGAATATAATATTCCATCTTTACAAGACCCACATGGAGCATTGATCGATGTTGATGCAAGTGAAGTACGTCAATCGAACTTGCATCATAGTGTTGAAGAAGATGAATTTATCACCGATGATGACGAGGACACGATGAGGAAAACGAGGACACCAAGACGAAGACGAAGTTTTATGGTCATAGTGAAGATGCAGAAAGACGGCGATTATCATGACAACGATTTAAGATGACAATGACAACGACTTTGGGTTTTGAAACTTTTACTATTCTTCTTTATGACATGTATAACGTATTTTATGGTTTATTGTGTTATAATTAATATTCAGTATATACGGTATATATGATAATATTATTTTATGAATCGGTGTATTTATATACAAATATATAACAAGGTAATTAGGTGTATTCTGTAAAAATTAGCGACAATTTTGTCGATGTAAACGCCAAAAAGGCCGAGAGCTATAAAATTTGCAATGGGGTACATCTTTAGCGACAAACCATAATCAATAGTCACTAATTAGCGACGGACACTGTTCTTGTCGCTAAGTAGTGACGGAGACGTGGTCGGTCGTGGCCAAAAGTTACCGAGAGCTATACAATTTGCATTCGGGGACATCATTAGCGACGGATCACATATCTTCGTCGCTACTTGGTGACGGGGAGCTCATATCGTCGCTAAAAGTGAAATTTTAGCGACGGAGACGTGGTCGGTCGTGGCCAAAAGTTACCGAGAGCTATACAATTTGCATTCGGGGACATCATTAGCGACGGATCACATATATTCGTCGCTGATTGGTGACGGAGATCATATAAATCGCTAAAAGTTAAATGTTAGCGACGGAGGCGTGGTCGGTCGTAAAACCGAGAGATATACAATTTGGAGTCGGGGACTTTCTGTTCGGATATTACTTTTTTTTGTTTTCCTATTTAGGTGTCACAATTTTAATGATACTGGAGCATTGTCGCCGCCTAAAGTTACTTATATTTTCTTCAAGGCGATACGACTGGGAGGTGACGTACGATTGTCCATCTACGTAGAATTTCATTTAGCTTATGCAAAATTGGAAAATGTTATGTATAATTATGCATATAAATATCAATATTGAAAGCTATAAAATTTTCAAGTACTTTTGTACAATAAAAGAGTTGAATAGCCACAACTAAGTAACTAAAAAGTAGTTTTAATGTTGGGTCCACTACTAAAGTAAAAAAGATTGTTCTAAAGAGGCCTGTCCTTTTGCACACACTCCGCTTGCCGCCCCCGCTCCTCCGCCCGCCACCGTTTTGCTCAAGAGTCGCCACCTCCAATTTTACTTTCAATGGGTCAATGCAATCGCACTTGACAAGCCATGCGTTCTCTCTCTCTCTCGAATTAATCTTGAATGTTTTTGAGGTTATGACATGTCTCCGTGAAATATAACTATTGTTACTAATATGCTTTCACTAGAACTTGGGACTATGCGGGAACATTCGGATCATAGGAAATACTCGGAAAACCTGTGTTTAAAACCTTATATTAAAAGTTTGTTTAAAAGCGGATATTAATGTTGGGAGGCTGATGTACCAACATGTTGAATCAAGCTCTTTTCATTCTTGCACGGAGAATTCAGGCAATGGATCATTCTTATTCTAGTAAATCAATGTGAATTATAGTAATTGTTTCTTTCTTCGGCTTTCATTTACCAACATAGAAGGCGTGTGTCATTCATTTCACCAAGTGGTGTACCAACCTCGGAGTAAGATACCCCTCGATGTGCACCTTAGAAAATCCTACGCTTGAAGCTTCCACATCGCATTTCAAGGGTTTTCTTGGTGTGTGTATAAGGTGAGTCTTGAGAGTAAAAATTGTAATTTTGAAAATTCTATTTTCTTGATAATTGGCACAATACTCGCCAAAGCTATGAACAACCAAGAAATCACTATAGATTGCCAAATTATTCACATTTCAACAAGACATGGGCTTACCTTTGGTTGTTAAGGCGATTGATTGAAGCAAGCTGGTTGTTACCTTTTTGTAATGTTGTTTTCCTTATGCGGGAAGAAGAACAATATTTACACTTCGCAAGAAAAATGGTAAGTTTTTAATTGGGTTATAAATCATTTCTAGTTAGTAAATAAATTGTTCTAACTAGTTTGTTTTTCCAATGTGCACCAGCGTCCAAATCAGAAAAATAACAACAAGGGTAAGGGTAAGGGCGATGATCAACCGGACGGTCTATACACGTGGACGGGCCGGAGGAGGGCGTTCAATGGCGATCGTGATCGGGCGGTCGGCGAGGCTAGTCCCCTCGACGGACCTTCGTGCCCACGCCCACTTGGGTTCGCCCGCACGTAACCGCAGCCTCAGCGGTTGGAAGACGAAGGAACGGAGGAGACTCAACTGAGGGCGAGCCTTTGATCACGGCACGATCATCGGTAGGCTAAACGTCGACAAAGCCAAGATGCGGATGATAATTGGGTCATCGATGATGAAAGGAGGAGGCGGATAGAACCGTTAGGAGACTCGTAAGTACAATATGATGAAAGGGCATAATTTTTGTTATTAATGTATAGGCTAGATTTTCTTTGGAATTTGAGATGTTTTATGTATTTTTATGTTTAACAAATGCAGCTTCTACAGAGCGACGGTAGTCCAAGGACCTGTATCGTATGATCAACAATTTTTTGGCGTGGGCCATATACATGCATTATACAAGCGCCGGAGGAACATAGGAGAGTATGGTGGCAAGAGTTCGAGGTAAGTGTAAGATCGGTTTGTTAGTGACATTTCTAAAATGTATTGGTAAATTGAGTTAAGCGTTTTTTTTTTTTGCAGGCGCAAGTACTATTGGGACAGATCTATGGATAGCGAGGTTAGAAGAATTTTAAACAAGAAGGCCGGCGATCACATGCGAAATGTGATGAACAAGGCGAAAACCACTTTCGAGGCAGCCGGGCTTGGATGGACGATCGGTCATGGGGGAAATCCATAGAAAGTGGGCGTTGAGGAGCATAAGCGCCCAATGAGAGGAATAAAGTTAATCGAACTTCGGTTCCCAGAATGCAGGATTGGGACGTGTCGCGGCTCCATCACGAGCTATGGAGCACAAAAGGAAGATGGTAAGTATTGTCGATTGTCAATTTATTCCGTTAATAGATTGTATGACTAGTTGGAAGTCCGTTTTGTATATTAGGCGAAGGTGTTGGGAACGCCCACTTCTCACAAACGTATGAGCGGACCTTCATGAGAAAGGACAAATCATTCGTCGGTGGTACGGCGAAGGTCGTTAAGGTATGTTTGAACTTGATGATTTTATCTTATTAGTTGATTGTGATGCATGCCTAGTAAATTTTAAAGTCCAGCTTAGGGAAAATTTGATGAAATGCTTGCATCTACGGGCGGGGTGCGGGGGTAGTGGCAAGGCGAGGGATAGAGGGACCTCGATTGAAATGTCGCAGGCCGAGCAAGAGAAGTGTGGTGGTTTGGCATCCGCAGCAGTGAAGAAAGGGAAGGTGTACGGGTTTTACCGGGATGCATGAAACTCGGTAGGCACATCTTCTGGAACGAGTTCAAAAAAAAGAGAGTGAAAAAAACTGGAAAAGTCCCCCGAGAATCTACTTAAGAAAGGTAAAAAAAATGAAGAAGATGGAGGAGAGACTAGATGCCATAGATAGGAGATGAGGCAATATCATGCAACAACAATTGAGTATGCTATTGAGACAACAAAGAAGGTCAGCATTCGCAGCAGAAGACGATGAGGAGGATGAAGCGATGAAAGCAGATCTGGACTTCCACCGCACCCCCACCCGATGAAGACCATGAAGAGTAGATACATTTGCTGAACATTTTTTATATGTACGAATGATAATTGTTTAGATACATTTCTGAACCTTTTTGATATGGGTACTTTTCTTAGATATTTACTTTTGCTTCTATATTTCGTTATCGTTGAATGTTATGACTTATCGTGTAGAACTGAACAAAAACAAAAATAAATATTAATCGTTCAAACAGCTTTAGCGGGCTTTGGACGATCTACTATCGCCGCTATTCGGACGATTTAGCAAATCGAACATTAGCCTTTGTCGCTAAATGGGCATTTAATCGGCGACTACCTTGTCGCTAAAGTGGCCGAGTGATACCATTTTGCATTCGGGACAACGTTAGCGACGGACAATCTAATCGTTCTGTTTAGCGACGACCATTAGCTTTGTCGCTAAATGGCATAAATCCAAACCTTGTCGCTAAAGTGGCCGAGTGATACTATATTGCATTCCGGGACAACGTTAGCGACGGACAATCTAATCTCGCTGTTTCCTTATTTAACACCAGCCTTTGTCGCTAAATGGTGACGAACCTCGACTACCTTGTCGCTAAAGTGGCCGATGATACAATATTGCATTCGGGACAAAGTTAGCGACGGACAATCTAATCCTATCGCTGTTTCGATCATTAGCCTTTGTCGCCACATGGCGGCGAATCGGCACTACCTTTGTCGCTAAAATGGTATACCATTTTGCATTGGGGGGACAACGTTAGCGACGGACAATCTAATCGTCGCTAATTAGTAACGGAAGAACACATTGTCGCCGCCGGTAGATGAACAAGCACATGTCGCTAAAAGTGGCGAGAGCTATAATATGCATTCGGACGTCATTAGCGACGGGGATAGAGTTATCGCTAATTGGTGACGGGATGAGACATTGTTGTCGCTAAATATGCGATCATCGTAAAGTTCCATGCATGCTGGACATTTTTGCGACTACAAGAAAAAATATCGTCGCAAAATTTTGCGACGATCATACTCTTGTAGTCGCTAAAATATTAGCGACGCCAGTGTAGTTCGTCGCGAAATGGCGACTAATGGTTTGTCTGTGTTAGCGGCGAGACAATTTGTCGCTAATTAGCGATTTAATTGCCATTTGTTTCGTCGCTAATTTTAGCGACATGGTTTTTCATAACGAAATTTGGTTCGCCGTAAAAGTCGTCGCTAAAAATTATAGCGACGGCGCTTTTTGACGCTAATTGTCTTCGCTAAAATGCAGTTTTTTTGTAGTGCATCGGGTCCGATCTCTTCCTATGGATCGGGACGTCAAGGCTCGGGAGCTTTGACCTCTTCACATCGTTGACTCCCCGCGCGTCATCTTCCAAGTAGAAATTCTTGGGCGTTTTGCCATGGAGGATCCAGCCTTTCCTCTTCAGGAATCTCGGAGGGTACCCATCTGGGGCAACGGACTGCGTGGAAGCCGCCGAACAAGCACATAATCTCACGCCGGTAGATCACGAACTGCTGGTGTATGTCGTCGGGATCCAAAGGGCTCGGTTTCTTGTCTCGAACGTATCGGAAGCAAGAGTAGGTGCCTTTGTCTTCTTCTGTCGAATTAGCATGCGCTTCCCTACGCGACCATTCAAGAAAGAATGATTTAGACTTCCGGAGAAATGCCATAAATATAAATCATGCAATAAGCAGCTAAACTTCTAGTGGAACCAATTTGCTAAGCGACGTGATAAGACGTAACTTCAACTATTGCAACAAAAGCGAGTTCTAGCATAGATTTTTTCTCACCCCACATCATCCATCCAATGATATTCCCGTCCTATTTATAAATATCAACATAATCGTCACTTAATTCAAGAACAGACAGGAGGTGAAACTATTCAAAATAGTCAGAAAGATCATACCCTTTATGCTTCCCGCGACGCCGAATCACATAGTACTGATTGGAGGATAAGGGCTGGCCAACGACTGGGATCATGAACACCTCATCATTGGAGAGTACCGTGCTCATGCCGCCCTCGCTGTCACTTTGGAAATCCGTGTACCGGACAGTGAGGTCCTTGTTCTGAGGGAAGGGAAGTCGTAGAGCTCACGGTCCTTGCACAGCCCGAAGCAAGAGAAGTTCTGGGCTTCCTCATCCTGGATCGCCAGGTATCCAGAGCCCGGACCCGCCGGTGGAGCCTTGGAGAGGGCCTCGGGGCGCTTCCGGTACATAGATAGAGGGCGCGTCACATACATCTTCAAAAAAAGAAAAATAAGAACTTTAGCATTTCGTTACGTAGTATTGAGATGTCGAAGATTTGTTCATTTGTGTGAGAAACAAGAGTTTCTTAAAAGTAATGCCCCCATTTCTAAGAAGGTTGGGTCGCAATTCAGATATCATATTTGTATTAGGATGTATATCATATCGTCATCTGCTGACTCGTCTTCTTTGTCTCGGCTCATTTTCTTATCCTCGCTGGTCCTCGAAAATTCCAAGCACATTTTCGATTAGTTTTGTTCATGACCTTTTTGTCTTTGCATGTGTGTGAAGGAACGAATACGACAATAGCCCATAGTTTTCATGCACTTTAAGTGCTGTTTCAATTAGATATTATCTATGTTCTCTAGTGAATTTCACCGGTCCAAAGTCTTCGACAAGCAGTTCAGCAATCATTGCTGATCGTGATCGAAATGTCGATGACGCAATTCATTGAAAAAGCTAGATAATGCATCCCATGTCTTTGAGTTGCAATAGGAGAGCTTGCTCATACTAAGCAATCGCCTAATCAATTAAGTTTCGCCTTAATTGATAACATCAGTGATCGTGCTCTTTCTCTAGAGCAAGTGGATGAAATTGTTGACATAAAAGAGCCTATACTTCTGCCGCTCTCGCTCCTATTCGTAGGACCACTGAATTTGGCAGTCATCTACTAGACTTTGTGACTTCACCACTTATCATTCTGCTTGATTTTCTAGACCTGATTATATTTGCTATGATAAAGTTTCATTTGCCTTCCATGCTTTTTTATCAGTTGTCAATACTCAGAAACAACCTGCTACCTTTCTTGAAGCCCGAAGTTCTCAAGTATGGTGAGATGCTATGAAAAAAGAGCTAGAAGCACTCGATAAAAACCGAACTTGGGATATCGTTACCTTATCTAAAGGAAAGCATGCCAGTGGCTGCAGATGGGTGTATAAAATTAAATACAAGAGTGATGATTCCATTCAGCGTCACAAGGCAAGACTTGTTGTCAAGAGCTACACTCAAACATATGGTGACGACTACCAATGAAACGTTTGCCCCAGTAGCAAAAATGAATTCAGTGAGAGTACTGATGTTTATAGCAGTAAATTGTGATTGGCCACTCTTTCAAATAGATATTAAAAAGCACGTTTGTACAAGGTGAATTGGAAGAAGAATTTCATATGAACATTCGTCCTGGACATCCTTCATAAATCAATCAAATGCAATTTGCAAGCTTAATAAAACCATCTACGATCTCAAACACTCATCACGCGCTTGGTATGGAAAATTAGGTTCTGCTCTTGAAAGTGTAGGTTTCAAAAAGTGTGATTCGAATTCCTCCTTGTTTGTGAAGTGAAGTGCCAAAGGAACGGTGGCCGTCCTTATCTGCATGGATGATATAATTATTACTGGTGATAATTTTCATGAAATCGAGGCTCTCAAGCGGCACTTGAATGTGAAATTCGACATCAAGGATTTAGGAAATCTACGCTATTTTCTTGGTATAGAGGTGGCATACTCTAGTAAGGGATTATGCATCTCTCAAAGGAAATATACTCTTGACTTATTAAAAGAAACTGGGAAACTTGGAGTTGCTCCTGCAGAGTCTCCCATTAAGTATAACAATAAGTTTGTGGACAACGTCACCCCATTACCCGATAATGGTCGGTTTCAAAGGTTGGTTGGACGGATGATCTACTTAACTATTACCTATCCAAATATTACTTACGTTGTCGGTTATGTAAGCTAATTCATGCATGCTTCTAGTGAAGGACATATGGCGCTTGTGGATTGCATACTTCGGCACCTAAAGTCTAGTCCAAGTCAGGGTATTTTGATGAAGAAATATGGTCATACTGGTATCATAGGTTACACTGATGTTGATTCAGCTAGAAGTCCTATAGACAGAAAATCAACTAAAGGCTTTTGCACCTTTGTAGGTGGCAACTTAGTGACTTGAAAAAGTCAAAAATAGATTGTTGTGGCAAGGTCCGGTGCAAAGGCTACATACAAAACCATGGCCTCAACTACAAGTGAAATGGTTTTGCTTCGATTGCTTGCTCAAGAATTGGGATTTGGAACTCCTAAGTTTTCCATGCAGTTATTTTGTGATCCATATTGCTTCAAATCCAATTTTCTATGAACAGACGAAGCATATAGAAGTTAACTGTCACTTTGTTCGTGAGAAGGTTCAAGACAAGACAATTGAAACTCCCTATGTCCATAGTGATGAGCAACTTGTAAACGTATTCACCAAGGCTCTCTCTAAAGGTGTTTTCTTGAATATGATATCCAAGCTAATCACTGAGGACATCGTTGCTCCAGATTTGGAGGGGCAATGTTGGAATGATAAGGATGCCATATCATCCTAACCTCAATATAGTAGGAGATCATGCTAAGTTGTACGATGGGTATAGTTACCAAATTAATGACTGTAACCCATTGTATTACTCTCTATCAAAGGATAATGAATCCTCCCCCAAACAAATAAGATGAATTAGGGATTTAACACCGTGGATGTAA
The DNA here is from genome assembly GCA_024733475.1 of Syzygium grande. Classification (NCBI taxonomy): domain Eukaryota; kingdom Viridiplantae; phylum Streptophyta; class Magnoliopsida; order Myrtales; family Myrtaceae; genus Syzygium; species Syzygium grande. Next base: position 35,947,322 of record JAMXDD010000007.1, read on the forward strand.
GCTTCTAAGCGATTATACTCTTGGTCGTCTAAACTGTGTTAACGATTGTGTGTCCCTCTTCTCTTCGTTTCTCTCTTCTATACATAATTATGTTTTAAACATTGCTAAACTTTTACCAAAACCTATTTGCTAAGTGACGTGATAAGCTGAAATTTCAACTATTGCAACCAAAGCTAGTTCTTGCAAAAGGTTTGTCACATCCCCACATTATCCATCCAATAATATCACCTTGTCCTATTTGCAGATATCAGCATATTCATCACCTAACTCAAGAACAGACACAGGATGTGAAATTATTTAAAGTACTTAGAAAGATCATACCCTTTATGCTTCCCGTGACGCCCGAATCACGTAGTACTGATTGGAGGACAAGGGTTGGCTGACGACTGGGATCATGAATACCCCATCGTTGTAGAACCTCGTGTGCTCGCCGTGGTTCTCAGTGCACCGGACGGTGACTTCCTTGTTCTCAGTGCCTGTCCTTGCACAGCCCGAAGCAGCAGCAGTGGGCTTCCTCATCCTGGATCACCAGGTATCCGGAGCCCGGCCCCGCGGGTGGAAACTCCGCAAGGGCCTTGTGGGTGCTTCCGATTCATGGACAGAGGCCGCGTCACGTACATTTTCTAAAAAAAGAAACTTCAGTATTTTAGTACGTAGTCTTAAAGTGTTGAAGATTGGTTCATTTTTGTGTGAAACATTAGTTTCTTGAATTGTTGCTACTATTAATAAGAAGGTGGGTTTGCAACGTGAAGGATCAAAATTTCTCTCTCGGTTACGTGGACTGTCGTGATCAGCTCAGTTGACCCCGCAAAAATGATTGGATGTTTAGCCAGCACGAAAGCAATCACAAGCTAGAGCAGGTACTTTTATTGGGACAAATATCATATCGTTGCGATGAGAATAATTATGATAATATATTTTACAGCGTAAACGGACGAACAACACTTGAAGAAACAAGCACAAACCCAGTATGTCTAGCATAAGAACTTAGCTGGGCTTTAATGTACACCAATCAGAAATAGCACGATCAAACCAACAAAAAACAGAACACTGATAGAGAAAATCTGTCACTCCCATTTGCTCCTCACTCGGTGAGTGTGCTTGAAGTCATAAGCCAACACCAAAGTCCCATCCATTCTCTTCAGCACAAAACTCTCCACCAACACATAACAACCAAACCTCTTCCAACCCTCGCTCAACCCGCTCTGGATGAACTCCTCCACTCCCTTCACCCCCACTCTCTTCTCTCCCTCCTTCACCCAACCCACCCTCTCTTCCTCCCATCTCATCCTCTCCACAATCGCCATGCTTACTCCTATCACTCCTGTCCTACTCCTAAACCACATCACTCCATCGCTCACATTGCCCTCCCCAGCTTCCTCACCAAACACTGTGATGGCCTCCTTCTGAACAAGCACATCCACTTCCATGGCATTGCCTTCATTGGCATAATTGTCACAGGCATGGACCTGTTCCCACCTCTGTTGCAGCGTCATCTCGTAGAACGCAGATGTCTTGATCTGGTCCCGGACCTTTCCGTCCTTGATGAACATGAACGGGCAGTACCACTTCCCCACCACCACCGGGTCTGAGCTCTTCCTGTCAATCGAGAAGTCAAGGCTCGGGAGCTTTGACCTCTGAGAGTCGTTGACTCCTGGCGCGTCGTCATCCAAGAAGAAGTTCCTGGGCGTTTTGCCATGGAGGGTCCAGCCTTTCCTCCTCAGGAAACTCGGAGGGTACCCATCCGGGGCAACGGATTTCGCGTGGAAGCCAACAAACCCGCATATAGTCTCGCGCGGGTAGATCACAAACTGCTGGTACATGTCGTCAGGATCCAACGGCCTAGGTTTCTTGTCTTTAACGTAGTGGAAGCACAAGCAGGTGCCTTTGTCTTCTTCTGTCGAATTAGCGTGCGCTTCCCTACATGGCCATTCAAGATAGAATGATTTAGACTTCTTGAGATACACTTAAATAAATCATGCAAGAAGCAGCTAAACTTCAATAAACTTATTTGTGAAGCGACGTGATAAGGTGCAACTTCAACTATTGGAACAAAAGCGAGTTCTTCCATAGATTTTTTTCAAACCATCCCAATATCCATCCAATAATATTCACTTGTCCTATGTGCAGTTATCAACATATTCATCACCTAATTAAAGAACAGACAGAGGAAGTGAAAGTATTCAAAGTACTTAAAAAAAGATCATACCCTTTATGCTTCCCGCGACGCCTAATCGCATAGTACTGATTGGAGGACAAGGGCAGGCCAACAACCGGGATCATGAATACCCCATCGTTGTAGACCCTCGTGTGCTCGCCGTGGTTCTCCGTGTACCTGACTGTGAGGTCCTTGTTCTGAGGGAAGGGGAAGTCGTAGAGCTGGCTGTCCTTGCACAGCCCGAAGCAGCAGAAGTTCTGGGCTTCTTCATCCTTAATCACCAGGTATCCAGAGCCTGGCCCCACCGGCGGAGCCTCCGAGAGGGCCTCAGGGTGCTTCCAGTACATGGACAGAGGCCGCGTCACATACATCTTCCAAACAAAAATAAAACTTTAGTATTTCTATACGCAGTCTTGAAATGTTGAAGATATGTTCATTTATGCGAGAAACATTAGTTTCTTGAATTAATGCCCCTGTTTATAAGGTCAGATTGCAATGTCCAAGATCAAACCGGTTGACTTGGTCGCGATGAGCTCAGCTGACCCCGCTAAATTGATCGGATGTTGTGGCGAGCAGGCAAGAACTAGAGTAGATAATATTTGTTAGAGAGAGCGACTTAGTCTTCTTCCACCTGGCTCCTCTTCTTATTCATCGCTGCTCCTTGAAAACCTCATGGTATGTTTGCTTGGTCAAAACGGCTTTTCATTTTCTATTAGTTCTGTTCGTTGACTATTTGCCTTTACATGTGAAGGAACGAATACGACGATAGCCCACAAAGAATTTTATGTTTTCTAGTGAATTATCACCGGCGCAAAGTCTTGGACAAGCAGTTCAGCGTACATTGCTGATCCTGACAGTCGATGACTCCATTCATTAAAAAAAAACAGAAGAAGAAAATTTGTACTAGAAGAATGAAATTCAACTGTTCTTTCCATTTGACTTTCTATGCTGACGAGGTTGTGGTTTTGTTGCTCTTGGCGGAAGGAATCGCTGTGGTGGCTGACAACGGTTTTGGAGATTTTTGTGGGGGTGGTTTTGGAATTGGCAAAGAAAGGGGAGCGATGATTTTCTTAGAATTCAGAACAGCAAAAAAATGAATTTTTTTCCTTTTCTAAGCACAGAATTTTATGAATTATTGTCCGAGGGGACCCTTACTTTGTTTTGCGGTCGGACCGGGACAGTTATGTCCGTTTGCGCAGACTTTCGTTTAGTTTTTGCGAAACTTTGGCTGATCTGCTCGCTTTCCACTAACTTGGCCATCCTTTGGTTTGATGTAACAGTTGATTTTTTCCTGGGAGCAACCGAGGTTGGAGAACCTTGAGCGTAGTTGAGATGCTAGTCATTGTGATATGATATAGCATGTTGGATGGTGATTATGGAAGGTAATTCGTGCTCTTAATTGTTATTAGAGTTCTTATAAGAGTCACTTTTGTTGAATTGGGATTTTAATGTGTCTCGTCCTTTGTCATGCCTAGAATAGAAACCTGAAACAGAGCTACATGAAGAAACCAGAACTGCAGAGCAGAACACAGAATTTTGCTACTTGACTGATACAATGAGTAAAAAGCTTTGACAAATCAATCAATCCTTCTCATCATTCCCATTTATTCCTAAGTTGATGAGTGTGCTTGAAATCATAAGTGAGCACTAGACTCCCATCCATTCTCCTCAACACAAACCTCTCCACCAACACACACCCGAACCTCTTCAATTCACCAACACCACCAAATTCCTCCACTCTGTTCACCTTCACGTGTTGCTCATCTCCATCAACCCAACCCACCCTTTTCTCTTCCCACTTCATCCTCTCAACAATGGCCAAGCTCAACCCAACTCTGTTCTCTCCTCTCATATCACCAACACTCCGACACCACAACACCCCATCAGCCACATTCGCATCCACGGCTTCCTTCCCAGCCACAGAGATGACCTCATTTTGCATAACCACATCCAGAGTCACCCTATCGCCTTCTGTACCATTGCTTTCGAGAGTGTATATCCGTTCCCATCTTTGCTCGAGTGACATCCCATAGTACATGGACTTCTTTATTTGGTCTCCTACCGTCCCATCCATGACAAACATGAATGGACAGTACCACTTCCCCACAACCACCATGTCGGATCTCACTCTTGCAATTGGGAAGTCAAAGCTTGGAAGGAGTTCACGCTGAGGGCCGTCGATCCCTGGTGCATCGTCCAGGTAGAAGCTCTGTGGGGTTTTCCAATAAATCTTCCAGCCCTTTCTCTCCAAGAATCTTGGAGGGTATCCATCTTGCGCAACGGATCTGGCATAGAACCGGCCTGAGTCAAACATGGTTTCATAGGGATAAATCACGAATTGTTGATATGGGTCGTAGGGATGAAGCGGCGCTGGATCTGCATCTCTAACGAAGTGGAAACATAAGAAGGAGGGCATGTCCTCTTGCTTTGAATTTGCATATGCTTCCCTACAAAAGGCAATTCGCAATACAAGTCAATGGAAATAACTTCACCATACACTGCACTAAAAATTGTACCTTTGTTTTCCTTTTTCTATGGTAAATTTTATCTTTGCTTCATCACATCATGACATGATCCACAAGATGACAGATCAAAACTACGTAATGAAATGAAGAAGAGGACAACTTTTTCTTTCTCTTCCCAGTAAGTTGAGGAAAATTCTTTCTTTGAAGTCAGTGTTGGAACATTTCTATCGTTATATGCTGTCCATAACTAAACGTGAACAGCACGGGACAGAGGAAATGTTTTCAGGTAGTGATTTTGATTCGAACCCTTTATGCCTCCCATGTGGCTGAATTGCGTAATAACGGTTGGATGACAGAGGTTGATTCAGAACCGGAATCAAGACTACATCATCCCTGTAAGTCGTCGAGCTCGAGTGGTTGTGGCCAGCTCCTCCGCTGGTCCTGTATTCGATAGTGAGGTGCTTGTCCTGAGGGAAGGGCAGTTCATAGATCCAGGTATCTTCGCACCGCCCAAAACAGCAAGTATTCACGGCTTCTTCGTCTACGATCACCAAATAGCCCGAGTTCGGGCCTTCCGGAGGAGACGACAGGGCATTCGGGAATTTCCTGAGCAGAGAGAGAGGCCTTGTGACGTACATCTTCTTCGCTTAATCCCCAGCAGTAAACAAATGTAAACATTATTACTTTAGTACGCAAACGCCCGGTATTTATATTGCAGAAGACGATTAAATTCAAATGCCGTAGACATCACATACAAGCTAAACATATCCATTGTTGACTAGTCACCCCTTTGACCATCTCTTCTCTTGTTGTTCACAGACTATTCCTATGCAGAAACAGAGAGACAGATGGCTCTTCCGAATCCACCCTGACATTTGGAAAAGTCTTTCTACTCCCATCAGGAGAAGTAATCATCAATTCCGCTTCCTCGTTTCCTTTTTGCTTTTCTTTTGATGCTTTTTATTTATCATTTGAGCGACAAAGCTGGTTACAAACAAATGACTAATGACGTATGCCTCCAATTAAATTCCAGCACCCGGATCGATCGTTGAATTGTACTAATTAGTCTAATTCAAAACCTATCCTTATCAGCATTCAGACTGTACGTACCAATAATTTTAAGACAAATGTGATAGATTGTGGACAGCTAAGGAAAGTGGAATCCTTTTTTCTTTGGAGGGCAACAAAATGAGGAACCCTTCTTCCTTCAAAAAATGACATATACAAATGAAATAGCATGATCAAACAAACTATGTCAGATTGAGATAACTTTCATAAAATTTAAAAAAGTAAAGTCCTAGAAAATCTTATAAGACTGTTCATTGTGATATCAGTCGATCCTTGACCTTCCCATTTAGTCCTTGGTTGACGAGGGTGGCTTGAAATCATTAGCAAGCATCACAGTCCCATCCATCCTTGTCAACACAAGCCTCTCCACCAATACATTACATGCAATCCTCTTCCATTCACCCACAACACCATACTCTTCCACTCTCTTCACTCGCTTATCGTCTCCACTAGCCCAACCCACCCTCTTCTCCTTCCACTTCATCCTCTCAACAATGGCCAAGCTCAACCTTCCTTTGTTTTCTCTTCCCCTATCACCAACACGCCAAAACCATATCACACCATCCACCGCACTAGCATCATCCACAGCTTCCTTCCCGGCCACCAAAACGACCATGTTTTGCACGACAAGTTCTGCAGCCACTCTTCCATTTGCTACCGGTGTTCTCGCAAGCGTAAATCTATTCCCGGCTTCGCTTGAGTGCCATCTTGTAGTACAATGACCTACTCACCCAATCTCCTAATGATCCATCCTTTCACCAACATGAATGGACGGTACCATTTCCCTACGACCACTGCCTCGGAGCTCATGGCTCCGTGGTTGGGAAGTTAAAGTTTGGAAGGCGCCTGCTCCGCTGACAATCGCCACGCTTTTTCCAACTAAAATTTCATAGGGGGTTTTTCTTTAACTGACCAGCCTTTTCAATCCAAGAATATTGGTGGACACCCATATCACTGGATAGATTGTGCACTAAACCAACCCGGGCTGGAGCCAATGTCACAAGGATAGATCATGAATTGTTGATATGGGTTGTTGGGACGAAGGGGTAATGGATCTACATCTGCGCGGTATCGGAACCATAAGAAGGAGGCCACATCCTCTTTCCTCGAATTGGCATGCGCTTTCCTATGGAAAGAAACCTCAAAATGCAAGTGAATTGGAATGCATACCAGCAAATCTTTATGTTCCTTCCAGCGGTTCAAGACTATGGTTTTTAATGTCAAACGGCTGAATAGTCGTCTTCCTCATTTCCTCGACTTCAAAATTAGAATATTATAGTCATTCTAATTACTACTTCGAAATGCCATTAATAGTAAGTTTTCATGAGTCCATTTGATAGGCACAGTTCAACAGATTTGAATCATGCACCATTTGTGTCTTAAATTTAATCCCTGCACAAAACCCTGAAACCTGAGCTCTACAACCCTAACAATTCATTTAAAACCATGCACAAGAAGAGTACTCTGCATCTCCCATTCATCTTAATTTCAAAGACGAATGGCTCCGCACTGATAAAGTTTTTTTTTTCTTTTGGTTAGACACTGATAAAGTTGACTAGGTACTCGTTATTCCAGAACAGAGGCTATAAGTTACTAAACAACCATAAGTAATGCATTATCGGGCATCCTAATTTACAGACCAAATGAAGAAGATGTCGAGTTTTATTCTTTAAGCGAGTTAAAGCGAGGAAATTGCTTTCCACACAACCAGGTGCCTATCATTTACAGATCATATGAACTGACCAAATTAATGAGTGAACAGAAACAATTGCAATGCAACAACATGTACTTTTTCTTTTGACACAGGGTTTCGATTCATTGTGCCCAATATACGCGGCATACCAAGCATATTCATCCTTTCATATTTAGTAAAACTGATTCAGTAAAGATTATTAAAACTTATTCAATACTTAGATTTTCAGTACTCGGTTTTCAGCTTTACCAAACAGGCCATTTATCAATAAGCTATTATTAATTCACATTATAATCTATTTTATTTATATAATTTGATTCGACGCATCGAAAAATTAAAGTGAATGAATGAATGCATTAAATTTAATATTTCAAAAACAGGATTAAGGACAAAGCTGAAAAAGTTTAAGTTTTGTAACACGACTTGTCTTTTTTATCTACAATTCAATAAAATTGAGTCCAAACTTGAAAAAATAGATAAAGGAATATCTTCAAAAATATTTTAAAATGATATGACCCATTTACAAATAAATTTCAATAGTAAATCCAATAAGATATATTTAATCTTAAATATTATGCCCTTTTATATATACCCATAAATGGGACCATACCTTTGTTATATAGCTCCACAATCCCCGGAGCCAAGGGAACAGGGTGGTGGCCGAGATTCTTGTTGCAATGACTGTCAGTTGTTTATGCAAGCAGTTGGAGTGTCTTGAGGGTCATGGATCGAAGCTATGTTGGGTATGCATGACCAGCCAACAAGTACTTAGACAGGGCCCATTCTAGCATGGGTGAGCCAAAGCATTTGGGACCCATCATTGACCCATCGTCCTTTGGAAGCTGGTATCTGCTCTGTGAGGGAGCGAGCTGCAGATAAATCTTGTAATCCTAACCTCAATATCATCCTAACCCCAATATAGTAAGAGATCATGTTAAGTTGTGCGATGGCTATAGTTACCAAATTAATGACTATAACCCATTGTATTACTCTCTATCAAAGGATAATGAATCCTCTCCCAAACAAATAAGATGAATTAGGGATTTAACACCGTGGATGTAAGCTTCTAAGTGATTATACTCTTGGTCGTCTGAACCGCATTAACGATTGAGTGTCCCTCTTCTCTTCGTTTATCTCTCTTCTATACATAATTATCTTTTAAACATTGCTAAACTTTTACCAAAACCTATTTGCTAAGTGACGTGATAAGCTGGAATTTCAACTATTGCAACCAAAACTAGTTCTTGCAAAAGGTTTTTTACATCCCCGCATTATCCATCCAATAATATCTCCTTGTCCTATTTGCAGATATCAGCATATTCATCATCTAACTCAAGAACAGACACAGGATGTGAAACTATTTAAAGTACTTAGAAAGATCATACCCTTTATGCTTCCCGCGACACTGAATCACGTAGTACTGATTGGAGGACAAGGGTTGGCTAACGACTGGGATCATGAATACCCCATCGTTGTAGAACCTCGTGTGCTCGCCGTGGTTCTTAGTGCACCGGACGTTGAGTTCCTCGTTCTCAGGGAAGGGGAATTGGTAGAGCTGCCTGTCCTTGCACAGCCCGAAGCAGCAGCAGTGGGCTTCCTCGTCCTGGATCACCAGGTATCCAGAGCCCGGCCCCGCTGGTGGAAACTTCGCAAGGGCCTTGTGGGTGCTTCCGATTCATGGACAGAGGCCGCGTCGGGTACATTTTCTAAAAAATAAACTTCAGTATTTTAGTACGTAGTCTTAAAGTTTTGAAGATTGGTTAATTTGTGTGAGAAACATTAGTTTCTTGAATTAATGCTACTACTAATAAGAAGGTGGGTTTGCAACGTGAAGGATCAAAATTTCTCTCTCGGTCATGTGGACAGTCGTGATTAGCTCAGTTGACCTTGCGAAAATGATTGGATGTTTAGCCAGCACGGAAGCAATCACAAGCCTAGGGCAGATACTTTTATTAGGATAAATATCACATCGTTGCAATGAGAATAATTACAATAATATATTTTACAACATAAACGGATGAACAACACTTGAAGAAACAAGCACAAACCCAGTATGTCTAGCAGAAGAACTTAGCTGGGCTTTAATGTACACCAATCAGAAATAGCACGATCAAACCAACAAAAAACAGAACACTGATAGAGAAAATCTGTCACTCCCATTTGCTCCTCACTCGGTGAGTGTGCTTGAAGTCATAAGCCAACACCAAAGTCCCATCCATTCTCTTCAGCACAAAACTCTCCACCAACACATAACAACCAAACCTCTTCCAACCCTCGCTCAACCCGCTCTGGATGAACTCCTCCACTCTCTTCACCCTCACTCTCTTCTCTCCCTCCTTCACCCAACCCACCCTCTCTTCCTCCCATCTCATCCTCTCCACAATCGCCATGCTTACTCCTATCACTCCTGTCCTACTCCTAAACCACATCACCCCATCGCTCACATTGCCCTCCTCAGCTTCCTCACCAAACACTGTGATGGCCTCCTTCTGAACAAGCACATCCACTTCCACGGCATTGCCTTCATTGGCATAATTGTCACAGGCATGGACCTGTTCCCACCTCTGTTGCAGCGTCATCTCGTAGAACGCAGACGTCTTGATCTGGTCCCCAACCTGTCCGTCCTTGATGAACATGAACGGGCAGTACCACTTCCCCACCACCACCGGGTCTGAGCTCTTCCTGTCGATCGAGAAGTCAAGGCTCGGGAGCTTTGACCTCTGAGAGTCGTTGACTCCTGGCGCGTCATCATCCAGGAAGAAGTTCCTGGGCGTTTTGCCATGGAGGGTCCATCCTTTCCTCCTCAGGAAACTCGGAGGGTACCCATCCGGGGCAACAGATTTCGCGTGGAAGCCACCAAACCCGCATATAGTCTCACGCCGGTAGATCACAAACTGCTGGTGTATGTCGTCGGGATCCAAAGGGCTCGGTTTCTTGTCTCGAACGTATCGGAAGCACAAGCAGGTGCCTTTGTCTTCTTCGGTCGAATTAGCATGCGCTTCCCTACACGGCCATTCAAGATAGAATGATTTAGACTTTCTGAGAAATGCCATGAATATAAATCAGGCAATAAGCAGCTAAACTTTTACAAAAACCTATTTGCTAAGTGACGTGATAAGACGTAACTTCAACTATTGCAACAAAAGCGAGTTCTTGCAAAAATTTTTCACACCCCCTCATCATCTATCCAATATTCCACTGTCCTATTTATAAATATCAACATATTCATTACCTAATTCAAGAACAGACAGGAAGTGAAACTATACAAAGTACTTAGGACGATTGTACCCTTTATGCTTCCCGCGACGCCGAATCGCATAGTACTGATTTGAGGACAAGGGCTGGCCGACGACTGGGATCATGAACACCTCATCGTTGTAGACCGTGCTCGTGCTGCCATCGTCGCTCTCCGTGTCCTGGACGGTGAGGTCCTTGTTCTGAGGGAAGGGGAAGTCGTAGAGCTGGCTGTCCTTGCACAGCCCGAAGCAGCAGAAGTTCTGGGCTTCCTCGTCCTGGATCACCAGGTATCCAGAGCCCGCCCCTGCCGGTGGAGCCTCCGAGAGGGCCTCGGGATGCTTCCGGTACATGGACAGAGGCCGCGTCACATACATCTTCCAAAAAAAAAAAACTTTAGTATTTCTATACGCAGTCTTGAAATGTTGAAGATATGCTCATTTATGTGAGAAACATTAATTAGTTTCTTGAATTAATGCCCCTGTTTATAAGGAGGTCAGGTTGCAATGTCCAGGATCAAACCGGTTGACTTTTATTACGAGGATATATGCGCAGAAATTTCTCTCTCAGTCCCGTGCACGGTCGTCATGAGCTCGGCTGACCCCGCCAAATTGATTGGATGTTGTGGCGAGCAAGCAAGAACTCGAGTAGATAATATTAATTAGAGAGAGCGACTCAGTCTTCTTCCAACTGGCTCCTCTTCATATTCCTCGCTGCTCCTTGAAAACCTCATGGTATGTTTGCTTGGTCAATAAGGTTTTTCATTTTCTATTAGTTCTGTTCATTGACTTTTTGCCTTTACATGTGAAGGAACGAATACGACGATAGCCCACAAAGAATTTTATGTTTTCTAATGAATTATCACCGGCCCAAGGTCCTGGACAAGCAGTTCAGCAGACGTTGCTGATCCTGACCGTCGATGACTCCATTCATTAAAAAAAAAAAAGAAGAAGAAAATTTGTACTAGAAGAATGAAATTCAACTGTTCGTTCCATTTGACTTTCTTTGTTGACGAGGTTGTGGTTTTGTTGCTCTCGGCGGAAGGAATCGCTGTGGTGGCTGACAACGGTTATGGAGATTTTTGTGGGGGGTGGTTATGGAATTGGCAAAGGAAGGGGAGCGATGTTTTTCTTAGAATTCAGAACTGAAAAGAATGATTTTTTTTCCTTTTCTAAGTACAGAATTTTATGAATTATTGTCCGAGGGGGCCCTTACTTTGTTTTGCGGTCGGACCGGGACGGTTATGTCCGTTTGCGCAGATACTCGTTTAGTTTTTGCAAAAATTTCGCTGATCTGCTCGCTTTCCACTAACTTGGCCATCCTTTGGTTCGATGTAACTGTTGATTTTTTCCTGGGAGCAACCGATGTTGGAGAACCTTGAGCGTAGTTGAGATGCTAGTCCTTGTGATATGATATAGCATGTTAGATGGTGATTATGGAAGGTAATTCGTGCTCTTAATTGTTATTAGAGTTCTTACAAGAGTCACTTTTGTTGAATTGGAATTTTAATGTGTCTTGTCTTTTGTCATGCCTAGAACAGAAACCTGAAACAGAGCTAGCACATGAAGAAACCAGAACTGCAGAGTAGAGCACATAGAATTTTGCTACTTGACTGATACAATGTGTACAAAGCTTTGACAAATCAATCAATCCTTCTCATCGTTCCCATTTATTCCTCAGTTGATGAGTGTGCTTGAAATCATAAGTGAGCACTAGACTCCCATCCATTCTCCTCAACACAAACCTCTCCACCAACACATAACACCCGAACCTCTTCCATTCACCAACACCACCAAATTCCTCCACTCTGTTCACCTTCACGTGTTTCTCATCTCCATCAACCCAACCCACCCTTTTCTCTTCCCACTTCATCCTCTCAACAATGGCCAAGCTCAGCCCAACTCTGTTCTCTCCTCTCATATCACCAACACTCCGACACCACAATACCCCGTCAGCCACATTCGCATCCACGGCTTCCTTCCCGGCCACCGAGATGACCTCATTTTGCATAACCACATCCAGAGTCACCCTATCGCCTTCTTTACCATTGCTTTCGAGAGTGTATATCCGTTCCCATCTTTGCTCGAGTGACATCCCATAGTACATGGACTTCTTTATTTGGTCTCCTACCGTCCCATCCATGACAAACATGAATGGACAGTACCACTTCCCCACAACCACCATGTCGGATCTCACTCGTGCAATTGGGAAGTCAAAGCTTGGAAGGAGTTCACGCTGAGGGCCGTCGATCCCTGGTGCATCGTCCAGGTAGAAGCTCTTTGGGGTTTTCCAATAAATCTTCCAGCCCTTTCTCTCCAAGAATCTTGGAGGGTATCCATCTGCATGCAACGGATCTGGCATAGAACCAGCCTGAGTCAAACATGGTTTCATAGGGACAAATAACAAATTGTTGATATGGGTCGTAGGGATGAAGCGGTGCTGGATCTGCATCTCTAACGAAGTGGAAACATAAGAAGGAGGGCATGTCCTCTTGCTTTGAATTTGCATATGCTTCCCTACAAAAGGCAATTTGCAATACAAGTCAATGGAAATAACTTCACCATACACTGCACTAAAAATTATACCTTTGTTTTCCTTTTCTATGGTAAATTTTATCTTTGCTTCATTACATCATGACATGATCCACAAGATGATAGATCAAAACTATGTAATGAAATGAAAAAGAGGACAACTTTTCTTTCTCTTCCCAGTAAGTTGAGGAAAATTCTTTCTTTGAAGTCAGTGTTGGAACATTTCTATCATTATATGCTGTCCATAACAAAACGTGAACAGCACTGGACAGAGGAAATGGTTTCAGATAGTGATTTTGATTCGAACCCTTTATGCCTCCCATGTGGCTGAATTGCGTAATAACGGTTGGATGACAGAGGCTGATTCAGAACCGGAATCAAGACTACATCATCCCTGTAAGTTGTCGAGCTCGAGTGGTTGTGGCCAGCTCCTCCGCTGGTCCTGTATTCTATAGTGAGGTGCTTGTCTTGAGGGAAGGGCAGTTCATAGATCCAGGTATCTTCGCACCGACCAAAACAGCAAGTATTCACGGCTTCTTCATCTAGGATCACCAAATAGCCCAAGTTCGGGCCTTCCGGAGGAGACGACAGGGCATTCGGGAATTTCCTGAGCAGAGAGAGAGGCCTTGTGACGTACATCTTCTTCGCTTAATCCCCAGCAGTAAACAAATGTAAACATTATTACTTTAGTACGCAAACGCCCGGTATTTATATTGAAGAAGATGATTAAATTCAAATGCCGTAGACATCACATACAAACTAAACATATCCATTGTTGACCAGTCACCCCTTTGACCATCTCTTTCTGTTGTTGTTGACAGACTATTCCTATGCAGAAACAGAGAGACAGATGGCTCTTCTGAATCCACCCTGACATTGGAAAAGTCTTTCAACTCCCATCAGGAGAAGTAATCATTCATTCCGCTTCCTCATTTCCTTTTTGCTTTTCTTTTGATGCTTTTTATTTATCATTTGAGCGACAAAGCTGGTTACAAACAAATGACTAATGAGCGTATGCCTCCAATCAAATTCCAGCACCCGGATCGATCGTTGAATCGTACTAATTAGTCTAATTCAAAACCTACCCTTATCAGCATTCAGACTGTACGTACCAATAATTTTAAGACAAATGTGATAGATTGTGGACAGCTAAGGAAAGTGGAATCCTTTTTTCTTTGGAGGGTAACAAAATGAGGAACCCTTCTTCCTTCAAAAAATGACATATACAAATGAAATAGCATGATCAAACAAACTATGTCAGATTGAGATAACTTTCATAAAATTTAAAAAAGTAAAGTCCTAGAAAATCTTATAAAACTGTTCATTGTGAAATCAGTCGATCCTTGTCCTTCCCATTTAGTCCTTGGTTGACGAGGGTGGATTGAAATCATAAGTAAGCATCACAGTCCCATCCATCCTTGTCAACACAAGCCCTCCACCAATACATTACATGCAATCCTCTTCCATTCACCCACAACACCATACTCTTCCACTCTCTTCACTCACTTATCTCATCTCCACTAGCCCAACCCACCCTCTTCTCCTTCCACTTCATCCTCTCAACAATGGCCAAGCTCAACCTTCCTTTGTTTTCTTCCCCTATCACCAACACTCCAAAACCATATCACACCATCCACCACGCTAGCATCATCCACAGCTTCCTTCCCAGCCACCAAAACGACCTTGTTTTGCACGACAAGTTCTGCAGCCACTCTTCCATTTGCTACCAGTGTTCTCGCAAGCGTAAATCTATTCCGTCTTCGCTTGAGTGCCATCTTGTAGTACAATGACCTACTCACCCTGATCTCCTAATGATCCATCCTTTCACCAACATGAATGGACGGTACCATTTCCCATACGACCACTGCCTCAGAGCTCATGGCTCCGTGGTTGGGAAGCTAAAGTTTGAAGGCGCCTGCTCCGCTGACAATCGCCACGCTTTTTCCAACTAAAATTTCATAGGGGTTTTTCTTTAACTGACCAGCCTTTTCAATCCAAGAATATTGGTGGACACCCATATCACTGGATAGATTGTGCACTAAACCAACCAGGGCTGGAGCCAATGTCACAAGGATAGATCATGAATTGTTGATATGGGTTGTTGGGACAAAAGGGTAATGGATCTACATCTATGCGGTATTGGAACCATAAGAAGGAGGCCACATCCTCTTTCCTCGAATTGGCATGCGCTTTCCTATGGAAAGAAACCTCAAAATGCAAGTGAATTGGAATGCATACCAGCAAATCTTTATGTTCCTTCCAGCAGTTCAAGACTATGCTTTTTAATGTCAAACGGCTGAATAGTTGTCTTCCTCATTTCCTCGACTTCAAAATTAGAATATTATAGTCATTCTAATTACTACTTCAAAATGCCATTAATAGTAAGTTTTCATGAGTCCATTTGATAGGCACAGCTCAACAGATTTGAATCATGCACCATTTGTGTCTTAAATTTAATCCCTGAACCACAAAACCCTGAAACCTGAGCTCTGCAACCATAACAATTCATTTAAAACCATGCACAAGAAGAGTACTCTGCATCTCCCATTCATCTTAATTTATCCTAATAAAGTTTTTTTTTTTTTTTTTTGGTTAGACACTGATAAAGTTGACTAGGTACTCGTTATTCCAGAACAGAGGCTATAAGTTACTAAACAACCATAAGATAATGCATTATCGGGCATCCTAATTTACAGACAAAATGAAGAAGATGTCGAGTTTTATTTTTTAAGCGAGTTAAAGCAAGGAAATTACTTTCCACACAACCAGGTGCCTATCATTTACAGATCATATGAACTGACCAAATTAATGAGTGAACAGAAACAATTGCAATGCAACAACATGTACTTTTTCTTTTTGACACAGGATTCAATTCATTGTGCCCAATATACGCAGTATACCAAGCATATTCATCCTTTCATATTTAGTAAAATTGATTCAGTAAAGATTATTAAAACTTATTCAATACTTAGATTTTCAGTACTCGGTTTTCAGCTTTACCAAACAGGCCATTTATCAATAAGCTATTATTAATTCACATTATAATCTATTTTATTTATATAATTTGATTCGACGCATCGAAAAATTAAAGTGAATGAATGAATGCATTAAATTTAATATTTCAAAAACAGGATTAAGGACAAAGCTGAAAAAGTTTAAGTTTTGTAACACGACTTGTCTTTTTATCTACAATTCAATAAAATTGATTCTAAACTTGAAAAAATAGATAAAGGAATATCTTCAAAATATTTTAAAATGATATGACCCATTTATAAATAAATTTCAATAGTAAATCCAATAAGATATATTTAATCTTAAATATTATGCCCTTTTATATATACCCATAAATGGGACCATACCTTTGTTATATAGCTCCACAATCCCCGGAGCCAAGGGAACAGGGTGGTGGCCGAGATTCTTGTTGCAACGACTGTCAGTTGTTTATGCAAGCAGTTGGAGTGTCTTGAGGGTCATGGATCGAAGCTATGTTGGGTATGCATGACCAGCCAACAAGTACTTAGACAGGGCCCATTCTAGCATGGGTGAGCCAAAGCATTTGGGACCCATCACGTTACCATCATTGACCCATCGTCCTTTGGAAGCTGGTATCTGCTCTGTGAGGGAGCGAGCTGCATATAAATCTTTACACAGATGAAACAATTAGCGATGCCCCACATGCAATCAAGCGAAGTAAGGGTCCTACGACAGAAGCAGTACATCATTCTCTGAACTTCTTAAGAAACAAGTGAAATAAGAATTTGCACCTTTCAAGTAGGATGTCAGGAAATAGCATCACGAGCAAACAGAATGTCACATATTCTTTCCTCTGTGGAGACACTATCTTCTGCATGAACATCGTTTAACCAACTCTTCCTTTCCTTCTTGAATAACTCCACTTCGAAATCTCTTCCACTTTTTCTTAGGCCAGCTAACAGTAAATCATAAGTTCCTGATGCTGGACGGATTCCTTTCTTTCTCATGCTTTTGTACACTTTAAGTGCTTTATCAGCAGCCCCAGCACAGAAGTATACACCCACCAGAGCAGTATAAGAAGCAACGGTTTTAAGATCCTGTGGCAATAGATTGAAGACCTTCACAGCATACGTAGGTCTTCTAGCACGGCCTAGTCGATAGATTAGAAGTGAAGCTAGATAGGAACCTGGAGAATGTCCAGCTCTTATCATTTCCTCAATGGCATCTACTAATGCCATCCTCCCCCACTCATTCGATCTAATTAAGCAACCTACAAGTGAAAGAAATGCACCTTTCTCAATACCAATCCCCAGCTTCTTACTGTATTGAAATGCCAACAAAGCACCATCTACTCTACATCGCCTACAGTTTTCTTCAATTATGGCGGAGGTAATTGCCGCATCCAAGTGCATATTCTTACCCTCCATCAAAGCAAGTAGATAATCAATAGCAATGAGACTTTGCTTCTTCAACAAAAGCAGCAGAATCCCATTTTCAGAAGAAACAGGAGCATCTGCCAAGGATTCAGCTGGCCCTTCTTTTATCACAAATTCATCAGAGAAATGACGATTGACTTGCCATAGAAGTTCATCACTCTCACCAGCACTATTCAAGAATTCCACTGCTTCCTGAAAAACAGGACGACGAAGGACGAGACAGTTTTCTTTCATGAAGAGCAGAATTTTCGTAATCATAGTTACTTCCCCTGCTCTGCAACATTTCTTGATCAATATATTGCACATCGCTTTATCAGGCGAAACACCAGCTTCTTGCATGCTGTTAAATATCTCAAGAGCTTCTTCATGTTTTCCTGAAATGATCAAAATGAGATGATTTTTTTCTTATAAAGCCATAAATCCCAGCAAACAAAGCTCAAACCTTCACGAGAATGCACAGGGAGAAGCTCCCAAGGGAGAAGTTAGACAGAAACTCAAAATGTGCCATAGCACAGCAATAATGATAGCAGAAGCAGTCAAAATTAATTACATGGTATTTCCTAGGCATTGAACTCCAATATGACGCTCTTAACTAATGACAGGAAAAATTCAAAGAAGTTTTCACCTGTAAGACGATAGGATACAAGAATTTAGTGAATCAGAAAACAGGAAATTGTACGCAACAACGCAACATCATTGGGTCAAGCTACCAAAAGTATGGTTGTTGATCAGATTTCTGCGAGGAAATTCTAGACAAGTCAGCTCACGATGCACATACGTTCTCCGTCGCCACAAACATGAATGACTGACTTAAAAGAATGCACAGAGGCAATGAAGCAAACATGACGAGGGCATCATAAACACAGTCCAATCGCACGTACCACAACCCACAAGATACTCCATCAAAACAGTGTAAGTGTGACAAGTCGGAGAACAACCGCGCTCGACCATCTCCTTATAAACATCAGTAGCCTCCTTCACCCTATCGTTATCGAACAAAATCTTCATATAAGCAGTGTACGACACAACAGTAGGACGACACCCCTTCTCCTTCATCTCCCCCCAAATCTCCATCGCCCTACCGACGTCCCCGGCCCTCGAATGCCAATGCATCCGCGACGTGTGCGTAACCGCATCGACCTTGATCCCCTTGCCCACCATCTGCTCGAACACGTGCTCCATTGACGCCACCCTCCCCGCCTCCCCGAAGATGTCGAGCATCGTCGTGTGGGTGTACTGGTCGTGCTTGAAGCCCCTCAACTGGGATGCCCAGTTGAAGAATAGCCAGGCCTTCTCCATGGGCGGGTGGGCCTTCAGCACCCGGTTGACCGTGTACGAGTCCCACTTCATGGGCAGCCTCCGAAGCTGGTCCCGTGCAGAGTCCCAGGTGGAGTACTTGAGGATCCTGTAGATGCGGGCGATCTTGTCCCTCATGTACGCCTCCGGGTCCACATTCCGGCGGGCGGCGATGGGCTCGGCGGCGGGCTCCTCCGCCGCCACGCGGGGACGCCTGGCGCGACCCGGTCTCGCGGGCCGATGCGAGGAGCGGAGGCATTTGGCCGACGCTGTGGAGCGAAGGAGGGAGCGACCGGCGCCGGGGATCGGACGAGGAAGAGCTGTTCTTGAGATGGTGGCAAGAGATTTCAAGAAACTGCGCATCGCAGTGAATGCGGTACCCAACGATTAAGCTGGCCAAAAAGCGTTAAGCGGGCGAGCGGAGGACGATGATGGGACACGGACACGAACATGAGCGACAGGGATTTTGAAGGAAATCATAAGACCCACAAGGACCATGGAATTGATCAACCTTGATTCAATATATAATATAATTTTTAAATATTTTATTTATTTAATATAATTTTTAATATTTAATTTAATATTTAATATGATTTTTGAATTTTTAATTTATTCAATATCGTCTTTAAATTTTTTATACATATTTAACATAGTCCATGAACTATATAAAAATATTCGATATAATTTTCTTATAAATTCAAGTTCGGGGACTACATTCAACACTTTCAATATAATTCGGGGATTATATCGAACGTTATATCGAAAATTCATAGATCACATTGAATAAATTAAAAGTTCAGGGATCACATTACTTATTATGTCATAGTTTATAAATCATCTGTGTCATTATTTCTATTTATTATAGCATTTTTATGTGATCGTGGAATATTATGTATATTTGTTACGGTTATCATAGATATCTTGGGTGTGCATACGTTAATGATAAGTTAGTTAATCGAGAGAATTAAATATAAACGGAAAGTGGGTCTGCGTAATCACGAAATTGGCTTACATATAAACTATTTTGTTCTCGATATATATACTTCTACGTGTCCATCCGATGTTTTTGAGATGATGTCACGGATGGTGTACTTATCCTTTCTCAAAAAACTTTTCCTTTTTCCACAATAATCCTTCCCCTAACTTTTTTATTTTGCCGGCCAATATTTGCTGATATGGATTACCGGATCATCGGATCGCACGATCTTGAACTACACGCGAGATGTTATGACTAGTTCAAAAGTTATAATGCGAAGCCAAAGAGGTGCAACATCAACCGGCATAAAAACTTGAGAAACGGTTAATCGAGAGAGAGGCCGCATGAAGAAGCCATTTTGTAGCACTCGACACGAGATTAGTGGCTGTGGAGAATTGTCGATGATGGGTGGGTGAATTTATTAAGTTATAAATGTTTTCATAGCGGTTGCCAGGCCGCTCGAGCTAGAGCTCACGGCCGCTGCCATAATTGCTCAAGCTCAAGCTCAAATCTTGTGAGCATGGCCCATTGTACACAAAGCTTGCAATTGCTATGGCTAGATTTGATTTCGAAATTCACTGCCTTTGTGACTTCTCAAGCTCAAAGCTCACGATCTTGACCGCTCAAGCTCAAGACTTAGGCTCGCAACCATGAAAGAGCTCGTGTGGTCACGACTGGCGCGAGCTCAAGATCCATGGGGGGGGGCTTGAACTCGCGGCCATGGCTGCTTGGGCTTATGAGTTGCGGCCATGGCTGGCCGCGAAGGGTGGTTACAAGCAGGGCATATTTATGAATTACATTGATTTGGGCTTCTTCTTGGGTTTTGTAGGGTTGGAGTACAAATACACTTAAAATGGTAAGTGTGTAAAATCAGTTTCCATTTTTACATTGGATTTTTAATGGTGCATTTCAACGTTATTTGTCTATTACTCTGTCTCGATGCTTCCTAATTTACACTGTACTTTTAAGCCAAAGGGTTAATACTACAAGAAAAACTCTAAATTGGTACATCTGTCATAATTTTATCAAAAGTAATTTTTTTATCACAAAAAACCCCTAAATCGATATACCTATGATAAATTTACTTAAAACTAATATTTTGACCATAAAAGATCTCAAACTGGTACATTTATGATAAATTTACCTTCCGTTAATTTATGTTAAATTAAATTAATATCACAAAAAATCACAAACCGGTACACCTGTGATAAATGGAGGGTAAAACATAAAATCGGTATATCAGTTAATCGCCGCGTATCATTTAACAAAGTAATTTAATAATAAAATTTAACACAAATAAAATAAGGATAAATTTATCATAAATATATCGATTTGAGATTTTTATAGTCAAAATATTAATTTGAAATAAAATTATCGTAAATAAATTAATTTAGAGTTTTTCGTGATTTTTAACCGAAAAAGGGGACCAGAGATCAAGAATTTCTCCGACCGGGGGAACCCTTTTAAGGCGACAGGGGTGGCGGACCCACCCATCCTCGTCACTCCCACGTAAACGCTCTCATCCTAGGAAAGGAAACTATACAAAGAAAAAGAAAACGAAGAAACGCATCCTTCGACCCAACGCGACCAACCTCCTCGCCTCTTCCCACACACATCCCCAGAATCAGATTCGGCCATCTGTCCCTACCCTTCATCGCCCGCCCGCCCGGTCGCTCGCTCTTTGCTCTCGCCGCCGCCCAGAACTTCCAATCCGTGCGCCTTCCTCTCTCCTGCGTCGATCTGTCGTGGTGAGGTCGCGTTAAACCCAGCGTCCTCGCGTTTGCGACGTTTCTTGCTCTGTGGAATTCGCGCTCTTCGCGGTCCTTGGGTTTGCTGGGGGCAGTCCTGTTTGATCGATCGCTACTGGGGGTTTCGATTTGATGCTGGGCGATTGTCGATGTTCGTTCTGTTTTGCTTTTGTTTTGTTTGTTGGCTTTGTTGTTATGTCGTCTGGGGGAGTCGCTGTGTGTTTTGAGCTTCGTCTCTCTGCCCTTGCGTTGTTTGAGATCTATGATGACGTGGGTGTATTTGGGAGGCTCTGGGGAAATCTTTATGCGTGTCCAGTGGCTTTGGGGATTTGTCGGGGGCTTGGAAAGGATTGGCCTTGAAGAGCGTCGTTGGTTCTTTGTTGGTTGGTACCGAAAATTCGAAATCTTCTGTTGTAATTATATGCATTTGCTTCCAACTAATCCAACCTCGACTCAGCGGGGATTAGTTTACGAGATGTTGATCGAATCTGCAGTTATTAAGTGTTCCGTTCTTCGTGGTAATCGGGGCGATTTCATACAAATGTACCCTTTCTTTTCTTTTTCCATGTTATGTTTCCTTGGGAGTGGGGTTCTAATATTTTCATTCTACTGCCTGCTCTTTTCGTGTGCTTTCATTTCCATTACGTCTTCCATTCAGCTGGTATCTTGTCTTGCGCATACTTTATCCTTGCTTTGTTTATTTGACTGCCGTGCGGTCTCTGAAGCTATTTAGACAGAGTTTGCGAATGATTATTCGAAAATACTTTCTTCTGTGTGTCGTGGGTAAATATCTTGTATGCATATAGGCTCTGTCATGGCTTGTCTGTTGAAACCGAAAACTTCACTAGATTTGTTGATTTTCGTTTCACGCTGTTTTTGCTTAAATTAAGAAAACTTGGAGATACTTTACGGGAATTATTTGAGGTCTTTCTTTTTTGGCAACTGAAAATTAATTGAGGTCGATTGATAAGATTTTGAGGGTTTTAATATCTTGCCCTTGTAGTAAAAAATTAGCTGTGGCTGAAATTAAGAACTGTATTCTGTTTTTAAGTTCTCTGCGTTCTTTGAAAGTTTGAAGTTCCCATGATCCATTCTTTTGATTGTGCCTTTATAACTACAGTGTCCAGTACTTGAATAATGCTTCATTTCTTTGATCAGAAAAGACTCGATGATCTAATGGAGTCGAAAGGTGGCAAGAAGATGTCTAGTAGTAAATCTTCATTCTATGAAGCTCCTCTTGGTTACAGCATTGAAGACGTCAGACCCAACGGCGGCATCAGGAAGTTCCGATCAGCTGCTTACTCCAACGTATGTTCTAATTCAATTGCAAATACATTGGTCAGAAGTATTTACAATTGTGGAGAGCCTTACATTAATTTCAACATTTGCTGGGGCTTTGTTCATCATTAATATTTTGTTAATTGATACTGAACGTTGACAGACACGTCATTTTCTTCTCCATGCAGTGCGTGCGCAGACCATCCTGACATCCCCCATTTGGCATCTCGACCACTTGAGGTGGTCAATTTTCTGATCTCAAAATAATTTAAATTTTTCTTCTCCTCCAAGAAGAAGTCTTTCTGCTGCTCTCTTCCTCCTCTCTGCAACTTCAATCTCTCTGCAAGCTGGGGCGTCCTTGTTACAGCAATGGATCTGGAAGTTTCTGCAATTGGCTTTGAAGGTTATGAAAAGAGGCTAGAAATATCTTTCTACAAGCCTGGACTTTTTGTTGATCCAGATGGGAGAGGGCTCCGGTCGCTCTCTAGGGCTCAGTTGGACGAGATTCTAAAACCAGCCGAATGTACCATAGTCTCGTCACTCTCTAGTGACTATGTCGATTCCTACGTGCTTTCAGAGTCTAGCCTCTTCGTCTTCCCCTATAAGATTATCATTAAAACCTGTGGGACGACAAAGCTACTTCAGTCCATTCCACCCATCTTGAATTTGGCGAGCTCTCTTTCCCTCACTGTAAGATCTGCAAAGTACACTCGCGGTTGTTTTCTATGCCCTGGAGCTCAGCCATATCCTCACCGTAACTTCAGCGAAGAAGTTTATGTCCTTGACCGTTATTTTGGAAAGCTTGGCTCAGGAAGCAAGGCCTATCTGTTGGGCGGATTTGACAAAACCAAAAGATGGCACGTGTATTCTGCTTCGGCAGATGAAGTCGAGTCTGTTTCCCCTGTTTACACCATGGAGATGTGCATGACCAGGTTGAACAAGGAGTCGTCTTCTGTGTTCTTCAAATTCCAAACAGGCACTGCAGCTGCTATGACCATCGAATCTGGAATCAGAAAGATTCTTCCCAATTCCAAGATTTGTGCTTTCGAATTCGAACCTTGTGGTTATTCCATGAATGCTGTTGAAGGCTCTGCAACGTCCACCATTCATGTCACCCCGGGAAGACGGGTTTAGCTATGCCAGCTTTGAGGCAGTGGGCTATGACCCAAACGATATCGATTTCAATCAGTTGATTGGGAGGGTACTGGCTTGTTTCCGACCAAAGGAGTTCTCCGTGGCGGTGCATGCTGATGTTGCGGCTAAGTCACTCGAGCAAAACTGTTCTCTGAATGTTAAGGGGTACCGCAGTGGAGAGCGGTGCCTTGAAGAGCTGGGAGCAGGCGGTTCCATCATGTACCAGCGGTTTGCGATGGCCGGTCGCTTCGCACGGCCTATTTCATTGATGTCTAAAATCTGAACACTGCTGGAGGGAGGAACGGGGATGGTTCCTGTTCTACTTTATGTTTGCATTTCTTAGTCAAACAAAGTCACTTCATACTTGTTAAGCCTACTGGATATTTTGGCGTTACTGTGTTGCTCATCATGCTGCTCTTTCATTGTTGGAATATTATGGACAAAATTTACCAATTAGGTATATGTTGGTGTGGCAGGAAACTGAGATGCTATGTGTACTGTTGTCTCTGGTCTGACTTTTGAAACGTGCATTACTCTAAGCAGCTTATTGACATGACCTTCTCGATAGTGTACAGGAGTTCGTTGTGCTGAAGTTGGTGCTTCGCCTATTGGTGTTTTTCTTTTCTCCCAACCAAAGAGGTCATATCCATAATCGAGCAAAGATGAGTGTATGCAGTAAATAGCCACAGGACAGAGCGCTTAACCACACTAGCCTAGTTAAGCCGAAGCTAAGCCTGTATGTCTTGAGCGTCAAACCAAAGGCCAAAGGACCCAAAAATGTCCTGATAATGCCTTTTCGTTCTGTCACGCCTACCGCAGTAGAGAGAGTGCTTCAGAAAAAGTACCAATCTTCTTTATTGAGGTGATGCATACATGCTGAATGATGATGGCTCTACAACATAGGAACATACCATGAGGATATTGTGGTTTCTGACAATTGATTCTGTGAAATCGAAGTCTGTAGCTAGGTCCAATGACAATTTTATTGCTAGTCTCGGGGATTGACCTCGGGTCTCACCCCTTCTCTTGATCTCTTTAGCCTTTACCATCGATCCCGCCCAAACGCCAATGTCATTGACGCCCAACATCATGAAAGTATCGCGTGACCGTCTCAGAACATTATCATTTCCTACATAACTTCAATTTTAGCGGCCTGGCATTGCATCATCACAAGCTAATGAATATATGCTGGAAAGCAAACTTTCTGCTGAGTGACAACGTTACATCCGGGTATTTCAACAAATGAAAGCTTTTCAGAGCCCTAACATCAACTTGTGGCTGTAGTTTAGTGGTAAGAATTCTACGTTGTGGCCGTAGAGACCTGGGCTCGAATCCCAGCAGCCACAAACAAAATGTATTTTTCCTCTTTTCCCGCTTTTAACGTTTTTAACTGCCCTCTCCTTGTTTATTTTTTTCCTTAACTTGTGCTGAACACACAAATCGCTGGAAGAAGACACAGCATGGTCAACACGCAAGCGGCGCAAAAGTAGTGATGCAAGTAGAGAGGGCTTTGGTCAACCCCAATTCGACCCACTTCTACTTTTGACCTGACTTTTTGAGTGCTCCAACACTGATTGGCAATCAGAGCACAATCTAAAAGTTGCAATGGGAAGGAAGGGTTGGGACATGTTGTAATGGAATCGAACCAGAAATGGTTGGTTATCGACAAGTGTGATGGGCTGAAAAGAGGCGCATCGCCCAACCCCACATCCCCCTTTGCTTGATTTCTAAGGGGAATAAAGAATCCACCTAATTGATGATGATGATGATGATCCTGATCTTATCGGCTTTGGCCGTCGAAGAAATATATTCTGTGTCTCTTCATTTATATAGTAATTTCAATCACTATCTACGTTTAATAAACTACTTGCATGGCCCCAATTGCAGCACTAGTGAGTGCTTCTGAGCTAAGGGAAAAGAAGTTTGCCCTCCACTTCCCCATCTCTTTGTTGCTTCTTTTCACTATAATAATGTTGGGCACTAGCAAAAGAGACTGACTTATGAGATCAACCCGATTCATTTGTTAGTTTAATCGCAAAAGAGACGTGTGTTGTTCACATTGACAAACAGTAATTCGCCTCCTATTATGCATATGGACTACATTTCGTCGAAATTCAGCACCTAAAAAGAAGAAATTCTCTAGACCTTCTTTGGTCCACAAGCATGCCCTGATTGAAGTCCATCGCCATGAGCGGACAAGATCTACTCGAGTGGCTTGATTAAAAGGGATGACTTGTATGCACAATAAGAAATGCTTCTTGAGCACAATCACATACTTCCAATATAGAATCTCAGGTTAAAACAAAAAGTTAGGGCCACTAGAAGTTCTCTCTGGAACGATGATTCTCTTTGGGTCTACCCACAAATGATAATCCTTTGTACGTATCGGACCACTTCAGTTTGACCTAATGATGATTATCTATGTGGTCCAAGGAAGGGCATTACCCTATGGCGTCAACGGGGCCATAGAGTGCACGACGATGATGATGGTGGTGGGGGCGATGCATGAGATCTGCATTGCACTTGCATGCACTTACACTAAGCCCGTCAAGATTGTTGCCCCTTTGAAGGGAGAGGGTCCCTTGCGATTGCTTCCATGATGATATATCGTTGTCCCATTGAACCCATTGCAGGGTTCAGCACAGTGATTAAGCCACTCGACCATTCTCCGGTAGTGAGAGGATTCGAATTTGACCCCCACCGTCGCCGATTCCTTTAGAGCCATCCTCGTAGAGAGTCATGGACCCATATGATTCCATAGACACACCATTTCCTTTAAAACCACGGTTTCAAGTTCGATTGCCACCGCCATTTTAGTTGGTTATCAAAATGGTGCCCCGATACTTATCCGTATACATGCGCACATAATGCAATTATCCCTAGCTAGAATGTGTTCATTTGTTTTCTTTGAGGGAAATCTACCTATGCCTCATCAAACATTGTTAACATGGAATCTTGTAGGAACCATTTTTTTCATGATGTGCGGTTCCTTCCAATGTAATGACACGATGAAGTCAGTCAATTACAGACTTTTTTGGTTTCTCAACTTTTGTCAGCACACTAAAATTCAAATCAAAACTAACGAGCTTGTTCAATCACGCCATCAACAACTACGGCGGTCAACGCAATTGTTCCGTTATGTACTTTGTTCCCGTGGGGAGTCACCTACCTGAAGAATTGACCCACTTTTTAAGGATACTATATTGCACGAGAGAAGCTTTAAGAAAGCTCTCTTGCTTTTTTGAAATTTCCGCCTCCTTTGCTTTTGAATAAGTTAATGCATTGTTGGTTGGACAATCTCACGGTCGGATCGTCTGAGGGGACGTTCGATATGTGTTAGGATAGAATCCATAATGCCGTCCAACTAAGATTAATCTCAGTGGGTGGGGAGGGCGAGAGAAAGAGGAAAGCTTTGAAATAATTGAGGAGGCAAAGATATCACGAGAGGCCGTTGCTTCACCAATCTCGAGCTCCCATGTCTCGGGATTCTCACCCTTTTCACCTAATGATTTTTGCACTATAGTTTCATGACCCGAGAATTTTGGATTCCTTTTAGTCACAGTACAAGTCTTTTATCATTTGACCGTACAATCGCCGGGTTACGTGGATGCTCTCGATCCATATGAACTCTAGATCATGTTAGTTCCACATGTAGTTCACACGATGCGATGGCTGAGATCGGTGGTCTAAACTATTTGTAATATGAATCATTCGCTTTAAGCCTCTAACTTTTACTTCGGTTAATCATTCAATTGGCCCTCTCAATGGCTATGTTAAGATTAGTCTTCACTAAAGAGTCCTCATAAAGACAAGTAGAGCAAAGAAAGCAACACGACAGAGATAGGAAAATTCTGGGGTTTCCTCTTGAGGTATTCGGATCGATCATTTGTTGGCTCTCCATTTCACTAAACCTTGTTGAAAGGTTGGGGAATAAGATTTTATTGTTTGTGTTGAATTAGTGGGTTTGTCCCCACCTGGAGTGCTTTTGTTAACTGGTTGATGTCATTGTACATTTTGAAGTGGCTCGGGAATCTAATTTAATTAATTGAAAGCTTTATGGATGACGTTATATGTAGGACAAAAGTTCGGAAATCAAATTAAATCAATTGAAGGCACATGCAAGACATCGCACATCAAAAGTTTGGGGACTAACAATATTATTATGACCAATAAAAAACCTTTTTTGTTCTCTGAGGAAAAAAATCAAAGCGACTTAAAATAGCTTGATACTTTCATGTAGACCTCTTAAAATGGGTCAAAAGCCAATTTTTTAACCCATATTCGATAGGTTGAATTAATAAATGAGTTACAAATGAATTTAAAATAGTAAAACCCAAAATAATATAGGTATTAGATGGATTCACAACTTACTTAGACTCAACACACATTTATGATTCTCTCTTCAGTCTCTCATTTTGTGCTCTCATTTCAATTTGGGTGTGAGTTTTCTTAGATTTAGGTTATATATGGAATGTTTTGGCAATATGAATCGGTTCGGGTACGAGTCACTAGATTTATATTACATTTAAAAGGATCAAAACGGGTTAAATTGATCAATTTGGGTCAAACCATTTTCGATTTGACTGAAGGGTCTACTTCAGCTTTCCACCTGCTTTATTACACTGTATGGTCTGATGGAACAGCGCCTTTTCTAAACATATGCATGATTGAAGGAATTTTTTCCTGTATCCATCTTTTGAGAGATTATCTAGATTTTGTTTAATTGTAGTGTAGCTTTGCTTTATTAATATTCTCTCTCTTTTGCTTTTTTGAACTAGTGGCAGGCACGGTGGTGCCCTTCAAGTCATTCACTGCCAAGCACATCTGATTCTTTCCTGGCTCTTGAGTCCCAACAAGAGCTGAACAAGTGGATTCATTTTTTTGCTTTCCTGATGATATGATCACATACGCAAGAGGAGCAGAGGCAAGAATTGTTTGTCCTAAGGAGACCTCTCCCATTTTCGTAAGTAGTACCAGATCAAGACAATAACCTGAAGCTGTGTTTCTAGCTTCTTGGCTTCTGTTATTTCCTTTGGACTCTGCACGGATGGGAGTGGAGAGAGCGAATTCCTCTCTGTGCTGCGCAGTTTTGCTCGGCTTGTGGGCTAGTGTGCATGGGTTGATCTCTCCTAAAGGTGTCAATAATGAAGGTAAATCAGGACACATGCTCCAATAAGTCCTGCATCATGTTCGTCTTTTCTTAACCTGTGGCTCTAGAAATGATCTCTTCCTGTTGCCGCGTAGTTCAAGCTTTGATGGACATAAAGCGTTCGCTAGTGGATCCTCATGACCTTCTGAACAATTGGGACGAGAACGCGGTCGATGCTTGTACCTGGAATATGATCGTATGTGATGCTAATTTCGTCACTTCTCTGTAAGTAGCGCTATCTAAAGAGCCAAACTTATTTACCGAAAAAAGAACCGAACTTGTCCAAGTTCGTGACATCAGATATTTGCACTAGGAAAAAAGTTTCGAGTTTTGCTGAAGAAAAAGGATGGTCTTATGATGCAGAGAAATTCCGAGCCAGAACTTATCTGGAACGCTTTCGCCTAGCATTGGGAACTTGATTAATCTTAAGAATTTGTGAGTTATCAACCGTTGCTCGGGACGAGAATCTCATTTGCAAGCTTCCTGCTGGAAATATAATGTTCTGATAAGGGTGTTGGTGCAATTCTTTTTTCTGCAGGCGCCTTCAGAGCAACGACATTTCAGGATATATTCCTTCCGAGCTTGGGAAGCTCCAGAAACTTGAAATGCTCGACGTTTCCAACAACTCCTTCTCTGGTGAAATTCCTAGCGAGCTGTCCCATCTCAAGAACCTCCTACAACTGTGAGTAGATTTCAGATCAAACCGCAAAAAAACAATGAAAGAGATGGAGAAGAGAGAGATTAGAGAGACTAGCACTGTTATGGAGTCATTAAGACATGTTTTCTGAATTGTGTCTGAACTTTGTGTTGTTGACTAGGAGAATGAACCATAATAACCTGTCAGGGGCAATTCCAGCATCCTTCACTAACATGACCCAGCTTGCTCTTTTGTAAGTTTCCGAAACACCGATCAGTCCTTCTAATTTAGAATCCGGATCTTTCATTCTGCTAGAATTACGAAAACAGAAGCAGCTTATGGTAATTTAATCTCTGGAATTCTAGGGATCTATCTTACAACAATTTGAGCGGTCCGATGCTTAAATTGCACGCGAAAACATTCAAGTAAGCCGCTTATGTCTTCGACTGTGTAAAGAGCTCATAAGAGACATGTTTGCATTACTAATACTCCTTTTCTTTTACTGGAAAAAGTCTTCTGGGGAATCCAATGTGCGGAGGCAGACAGGAGGAGTGTTTCCGGACTCCACCGACACCAATTATGTTTAGTGGGAACAATTCGCTAAGTAAGGATTTTATACCCTGTTTTAGCAAGATTATTTAGCTTTTTATATCTGCCGTTAAGATTTTATTTCATCTTCCATGATAACCTTCTCCTGTTGAACTATGCTTGCTTCAACTGTCATTAGATTACATCCGTTTGTCATAAAACTCAGAAAATTATTGAACATTAGATTTCGCATAGTACTAACATATATTTTTCTTCTTTCACATGTTAAGATTCTCAGCCTTCTGGGAGACCCAAAAGCCACAAAGTAGCCTTGGCCGTTGGTTCAACCCTTAGTTGCATCTCCCTACTCATCTTCGGATTCGGCTTCCTTTTCTGGTGGAGGCGAAGGCACAACCAGCAGATCTTCTTCGACGTAAATGGTTCGTAATGCATCTAATGATTAGGAACAATAACTTGCCAATGTCATCGACCAACTGATGTCAACATGATCACCAATCCTGAACTTTCGTTCTCTCTGAATTACAGATCAACATCACGAAGTAAACAACTTGGGAAACTTGAAGAAGTTTCACTTCAGGGAACTTGCGAACGCGACAAACAATTTCAGCAGCAAGAACTTGATTGGAAAGGGTGGTTCAGGGAACGTGTACAAAGGGTGCCTCAGGGATGGGATGGTGGTTGCGATCAAGAGACTGAGAAATGTCGATGCCATCGGAGGGGAGATCCAGTTCCAGACAGAACTCAAGATGATCAGCCTAGCGGTGCACCGCAACCTTCTCCGGCTCTACGGGTTTTGTATGGCCACAACAGAGAGGCTTCTCGTATACCCTTACATGTCCAACGGCAGTGTTGCTTCTCGTCTCAAAGGTATCACACTCGCACTCATTAGCCTGTTAAATATTCTTCGACGAATGTATGTGAAAAAATAAATTGTGGAGATCAACCAAACCCTAGAATCTCGCATGTATGACGCTTCTGTTGTCTTGCAGCCAAACCAACCTTGGATTGGAGCACAAGGAAAAGAATTGCACTTGGTGCAGCAAGGGGGCTTTTGTACCTGCATGAGCAATGTGACCCCAAAATTATACATAGGGATGTTAAGGCCGCGAATATATTGCTAGACGAGTACTGCGAAGCTGTGGTAGGAGACTTTGGATTGGCAAAGATCTTGGATCATCGGGATTCACATGTGACCACCGCTGTGAGGGGCACCGCAGGGCACATTGCTCCAGAGTACCTGTTAAGCGGGCAGTCCTCTGAGAAAACTGATGTTTTCGGGTTTGGAATCCTTCTGCTCGAACTGATTACTGGCCTGAGAGCTCTTGAGTTTGGTAAAGCAGCGAACCAGAGAGGGGCCATGCTTGATTGGGTGAGTAAAATTTTAAAGCACCCCTGGTAACTGTATGCTCTATACTGTTAGATCTCCTCGTGATTTCGGAAGGTAAGAAATGCTGACAAGCAAGTCTGACAATTGCACGAGCTTGGCGTTATGATGGTTAGGCTCAAAAGGCCGTCTTTGGCTCTTAATCTGGTCGCGTAGCCAATGAATTTCTGTCTCACCTCTTTCCTATGCTAATCCAGAGGCTCTAACTGCAGGTTAGGAAGATTCACCAGGAAAAGAAGATAGAGATGCTAGTAGACAAGGACCTCAAGGACAATTATGATCGGATCGAGCTTGAAGAAATGGTCCAAGTGACTCTTTTGTGTACCCAATACCTTCCAACTCATCGGCCCAAAATGTCCGAAGTCGTCAGGATGTTGGAAGGCGATGGTCTCGTGGAGAAGTGGGAAGCTTCTCAGAGAGCTGATTCAACGAGGTGCAGAGCAGCAAACGAGTTTTCCTCCTCCGAGCGTTACTCCGATCTCACCGATGACTCCTCTTTGCTCATACAGGCGATGGAGCTTTCAGGACCAAGGTGAAGGAGTAACTCAAGATGGCGAAGAGCTATGGAAGAATGGAGGGAACATGAATAACATGATCATAACTAAGTCATGTATAGCGACTTTTAAATCAATGCTAAGAGTGTAATAATGTTTCGCTGTATAGATTCTGATCCGTGGACTGCATGATCAGATTAAGCATCACAGATCGATTCTCAATTGTTTCTAGCAAAGGGAAAAAATTTCTCCAGCCCGTGCCACCTTGACTCCCCGACCCCGCCAAAACAGAAGGGCTATAGAGGTGAAAGACATCATAACCTGTGCATAGATTTTGACTTAGGATGCAACATATCAGAAGAAACTCTCTGAAAAGAATAAAAAAATTGATTCCAAGTCATGTAATTAGAAAGGTTGAAGTGCTTATTCACTTTATACAAGGAATGCTAAGAATATCTAATGATCAGACAAGAATGGATCCGAGCAGAAACCCAATCTTCTCAGAGAAAAAACAAACCAATATTAAGTAACTGTATCAAATGTACAAGACATAGTTTAAAGCTCATTCTTGAATAAATATGATTTCCGCTTGAGATGAAGCCCGGCGAAACCTCAACAGCTGAATAAGCATATCCATTCTATCACGCTTAAAATATGTAGAAGGGCTTATAGTCATTGTCTTGAGCGCTGTAGAGTTGCAAAGCAAGAATTTTATGAGGTCCATCTCATGTGGTACGCCATTTACATCAGTCATCTTTACTACTTTCAATTGTTTGAATGTCCAATCCGCAGGGCATTCCCTCTCCCATATATCTGACGAATCAGGCGCTTCTGCAGGTGATGTGCTCGCAACTACCTAAAAAGAACAAAAAAGGAGATAGGATACACAGGTGCTGCATGCTGTGCAAAGACTAGCAAATAGAAAGAACTCAATCACTCACCGAAATGAGAAATTCTTCTAAATTAGGAGAACCCGTTATCAACCGCAGAAGCACAAGAACCTCTGTCATGTCTTCAAAAGCTCACCTCAAACAACTCAATGATTTTTAGATGATCAAATGTGATGGGGAGTGATCCAGGATCACCACCTATACTCAAATACTTTGAGACATGCAAAAAACAAATACAAGTAAGAATGCAAAGTCACTTACAGAGAAAAACAAGAAAGTGATCATTCCCGTGTATACATAAAAAAACTCGCTTCAATCTGCAAGCTAGAGCTGGAATAGACATGACACAAAAACAAAATTAGTAGAGTAGGT
The DNA here is from genome assembly GCA_024733475.1 of Syzygium grande. NCBI lineage: Eukaryota > Viridiplantae > Streptophyta > Magnoliopsida > Myrtales > Myrtaceae > Syzygium > Syzygium grande. The sequence continues at coordinate 35,980,787 of JAMXDD010000007.1, forward strand.
AGTACCTTTGCAAAATAAGCACATCCTGTGAGACTTTCAAGACGAGGTGCACGACCAAGACACTTCACAAAGTTGCAATTCAAACTTTGCTCAAGCTCAAACTGCTCAGCCACATCATCAGCCATGTACATAACTACTGACAGGCTAAGGAGGAGAGGAGTATTTTCAAGGAAGATGTCTGTAAAATCGCCCTCCAGATACAAGTACTTAAGATTTGGAGCACGGATGGTAATAGCAAGACCGTCATCAAAGTATGATAATGCCAAATTTTCAAGAAGAGGACAATTCCAAATGAGGTTCTCAATAGCATCGGCAGCAACCATGACCCGATGAAGACTGAGGCTCCTCAAATACAAGAATCCCTTAAAATGAGGGGGTGGATCCAACTCACAACAAGATAGCTCCAAATGAGTCAACTTCTTACAACAAAAAAGACACGAGGGTATCCGTACCCATTCATCCTCCCCTAACTTAAGAATCAATTCTCTGACATCACTAATGCGCGAAAGGAAAAGTATCCATTGATCAATATCGGGGCAGCTCTGCAAGTAGCGCGTGGAGACCTGAAACTTATGGATCGGCCCTTGATGGAGAAACAAAGCCCGTGTAATGAATTTCACGAGACTCCCCTCAACTACGTTCTCGTCATGTGACGAGCTCACGCATTCGTCGTCAAATACAAGTTCAGTAATCGAAGCCCATTTGTACCTCCATTTCCTAGACAAAATGCTAGTCTTCACAGCATCCCTAATCGGCAGTCGAGTGAGGATGCTTTCCAGAATACTCTGCGGCAGATCGCTTATGAGATCATCCATGTGTCATACCCAGCAAGATTTCAACAAGAACCCTATACCCAAAAATTTCAAAAAAAAAAAAAAAAAACATCAACTAAAGACCTGAAAAGATATACTTCAACATCAAAGACAGATCCTCTCAGCTTCATTTAACAACATCAAAGGAAACTTAAGCAACATAATCAGCAGAAAAGTACCACCAGAACGAACATCAACACTGTAAATCCTATGACTCCACATTCAAGTAGATCGACCAGACTCCCTACTTTCACGAGAGCATCCAAGAAAACCACTAAACAAAGGAGGATCAGGAAACCCCATTCATACTTCTCCGGAAAACCGTACACCCAGAATCCAAATGTTCAAACTTTCGGTGCCCGGAAAGCATTGGAAAAACAAACACTACCCGGCCAAAGAAGAAGACCAATGATCAGCGATTACGACGGGCAATCCATTTCTCGGAACTCGCAGGGACCCATGGAAGGGCAACGATCACTCGCGAGGTGCACGAAAATTCCCGCGATCTCTGCCGTGATCAGAGCCGAAACGACACGCGCCCACCCGCAACATCCACCACGGACCGGCCCAGAAAACGGAGCGAGAAAAAAGAAACAGAAATCGAAAAGACGAAAGGACCAAATCGAGCGGAAATGCAGAGCACGAAAGGAATACCGAAAGCGGTACGGTACCTGACTGACTCTACCCACGTCGGTCTCCGGTAACGGAACGTCGCTCTCGGAAGTCCGTCGCCGAAAGGAACAGAGCGCAGCTTCCTCGCCTGACACGTTTTCAGTTTTGGGTTTCGTCATGTTATTATGTTAATGCCTCGGGCAAGAAGGTCCCCATCCGGTGCAGGCCAGACCGGACTTCGTTTCTGTTCGGACAGAAACTGATGGCCATGATGTCCAAGCCCAGAACAGCAAAGGTTAGTTCTCCAGTGTGACAAGCCTGGCCCACAAAACCTCTTAATTAACTTGAGGATTAACTTAAAGAGAAAATGATACAAACGGTCTCTGAACTTCCATTAACTTTCGATTTATTCAATGTGATCCCTGAACTGTAGCATAATGTGCACTGTCATTCATGAACTTTTAATTTGTTCGAAATGAGCTATGAATTTTTGGTATATGATCAATTTAGTCTTTAGACTTTTATGAAAATGTTCGGCATTGTCCATGAACTTGAATTAATAGAAAGACAATATTGAATATTTACATATAGTTCGGGAACTAAATTGAAGATGTATAAAACATTCATGAACCACATTAAATAAATTAAAAATTCAAAAATCATATTATACATTGGGTTAAAGTTCAATGCCATATTGCACATTAGATCAAAGTTCAAGAATTATTTGTGTCGTTATCCCTTAAGTTGATCCCCGAATCAGGACCTTCTTTTACAAAGCATAATGCGATTAACTCTCCTTTTGATCCTCAAAGTTTCTTTGGCGTGGCGCTTACTTGGCACACTCCCGACACAGCCAAATTGCTAGGTGGAGCTGACGTGGCATGCGCATAAGAGAGAGAGAGAGAGAGGGACAAATAGTAGAGACAAGTAAAGGAAGAGGACGGGGCCGACGCTCCACCAATGACATGGGTCACCAAACCAACCCTTGGACTTGGAGGTTCTGCTTATCCGGTTCAGGTGAGTTTCTTATTTGCTGCTAATGTTGTTGGAAGCGTGCAGTAGAAATTTATTGTCTTTACTCAAAAATTAAACCGATAAATTATGGGACAACTAAAATATTTACTAACTACTCCACACCACACCGGTTCTTGAATTGACTTTTGCAACACAACTCGTGCGTGTGTCTCAACAATCTTTTTATCATGTGCGAACTCCGTGTTAGGTCTACCTCCCCCCTCCCAATTAATTTAGATATTCTTATGAGACATCAAACTTGGTCCTCTTTCCATAAGTCTCCTTCACTAGATTGAACTGCTCGAAAATTGGTCATGAGACTCCTTAAATATTCATGCCAATCAACTATCGGCATTAGTTGAGAGCGTGTTGTAGAAGTCCAATAACAAAAGCAAGCCCAAATTTAAACACTTTAACATATCCAATTGAACTCACCTTCATATAAAATTAAAATACCGAGTTATGAGACAACTATAATATATTAGTTGTTCTACACCATCATACCAATTCTTTGATGTCGGACTTCTTGAATGTAACTCACACGTGCACCATAACTGATATAATATGACACCTCTCGTACCAATAACCCCTTAAGTGTTTTCCCACATTGGCAAGATCATGTCCGAAGTTAATAAAATGTTGAAAGTGGGGAAAGGTTTTTGATCAATAGTCATACAAGAGGGGTTGCCTGAAAGCGGTTATATAAGCTGTTCCTAAAACACTCTATTTCATAAATCAAGTAAATTAGAAATGTTGATTGTAGAGAAAAGGTTGGAAGATTCACTTGCAATTTTGTCATGAGTTATGAGACCAAAAGAGTTCTTAACTCGTTATTATTTTGAAAACGAAGAAAAGAAAAGAGAAGAGAAGAGAGAGATGGTTTTCCCGTCTGTCTCATTTTTTTGTTGAATTTCATCTTGATATTCTATGTTTTCTTAGCTTTTAGTCAAGATTATCACTTAGTTGTTTGCCTTTAGTAATTGGATATTATCAACCAACTGTATTACAATTTCACGACTTTGATCAATTATATTGTTACAATTTCACGACTTTGATATTGTTAACAGGTTGAATACACACCTCAAATTACGTGTGAAAAAAATATGGATAAAATAATATGTTGAATATGAGAATAACGGCTAAGTAGTTGTATATTTCATTATTTTAATTAGGAATAAGTGCACTAAAAGTTTTAAAACTTCTTATGAAAGTATAATTGATTTCTAAAATTTTTCAAAAAAAATACAATCAAGTTTTAAAATTTATCATGAACGTGCAACCAAATCCTAAAAATTTCAAAAAGTGTAATCAAGTCCTAAAATATTCAAAAATGTAATCAACGGAATGACTTGATTAGATTAATTTAATAAATTTTAGGACTTGATTGCACTTTTCGAAAGATTTAGAATTCAATTACATTTTTGTGATGAGTTTTACGACTTCCAATACACTTATTTCTTTTAACGATTGATGGACGAGCCTAATGGAAAAAACAGTCCCTAAAAACAAACCGAAGTCCAAAATCATAATTATTGGAATTGATCAATTTTTGATTCGTACGATCGATTTGAGGTCTAAACAATATGTGCTTATTAAGTGAATCACTAATCTCTAACATTTTTAGGGGAATATATCAATTCATTAACAAATCTGCCATTTAAAATGTATTGATCAACTTAATCACTTTTTTTATATTTATCTATCAGATGATGCATTTTGGAGTTCTTTGAATAGATACGCTATATTTTGATTGTTTCAAAATGATCGAAAGTACAGTTTGCACATCACATTGCAATATTATATGAAATGGCATATGAAGATTTATGGCTTACATTTGAACGTGATTCTTATCTCTATAAAACAATGGAAAATTATAGTTTCTTCTATCACGTGCGATCCTCATGCCCCTCCTTGCCCTCTTTCAGCTTTATAACATGGAGGCAAAAAAGATCTAAAAGTCACCATGAATGAAAAGCTTTCACTGTTTAGAAATTCACTCTTGAACTAACAGCAATTCATGATAGCAAAATTGGAGCCTTCACATTATGAAAGATGATATAGCTCAATCGGTCAGGCATGAGATTGCACAATGGACTCCCTGTATATTCCAGCTATCATCTCATAGAACAATTCAAGGAATTTATGGACTATCACTTGTTGTATTGATCGCTTTCAGAATGTCAACGTAAATGGCAAGTAAACTATCGCTACTTCTCCTGAAAGGGGGAAGAAGAGAGAGAGAATGAAAAACTCCCGCCACATGGACACAAAAATTTGCCAGACCAACCTTCTCTTTTTGCAACAAGGAACTTCAAGATCAGGACACCCTCCGTTCCCAGAGCGACCGCTTTCCAGGACAGAACAGAAGGATGGGCTGCATGGCCTCTTGAACTCTATGTTAGAACCGGACTTTGAAATTTTCTATAGGAAAGAATCAATTAGAGAAGCAAAAATGAAGATCAAATTCTATTTGTAAGACCCTTGAACAGGAGGATTCCTAAACCGCCGAAAGCCATGGTGCAAATAAGAGGAATTTTCACCCGGTCTGTGTCAAGCACACTTTTCCTGCTCGTGGTTGGACGGCCGGATCTCTCCCCTAAGGTCTCGCGGAGAAGATTACTGAGGTTGTCGAGCTGACGCATGATTTGTCTCTGCCCACGTGCAACTGTTGATACCTAATCAAGGCATAACAGGGGCATAATCAGAAAACATGATGAAGAAGAAGAAGATTAACTAACTCTCCATCTCAAATTCCAGGATATAGTGGATGGCAGAAAACTTGCACATGTTTGTTCATTCAGTAATATAGTAACGGTCAAAATACCAACAAAGAAAGAGACAGTACACTATAGCAGAAGACACATAGACAAGATAAAGTTTACCTCTTCCATCAAAGGAGACTCCTTAGCAAGTTGGGAGGATGACGAGGAATTGGGCATTATGGATCCAGTCAAAGAACCGTTTCCCAAACCAGAAATAAAATAAGAAGTTGGAGCTGATCCATTACAAGCCTCAGGATTGAGGGCCATATTTTGTTGGCTCAAGGAATTCTTCTTTATTGTCAACTTGGAATTCAATTCTTCAATTCGGGTGGTAAAATCATCCATTCTGTCATTTAGGCAGGAAATTTGATCTGAAAGCTGAGTAATGATACCCTATAAGGAGAAAAGGCAAATCAACGAGATCAGTATAAATTAAGGCTTGACAACAATCAAAAGAGAACAACGTTTCCAGACAAGTCACCTGGTTAGGAAGTGTTGTGGATGCACCCGAGATTCTATCATCATATCTTGGATTGCTGATAGCAAAGCCAGCAAGCTTCGACAAATTCTTGTCCCTTTGGGTTGAATATGAGTGTGACATACCACTGCCCATGGAATTTTACGTCATTCCAATATTTACAAAGGATAACGGACGGGCAATTTTGTGAATGTCTACTTTATCCATGCCACATAAATTCAACCACGTTTCTGCTCCTTGAAAAGAGATCTCCGCTGATCTAACCAATTTGTGCAGAATGTATGGGAATGTCATGTAAATCATTGCATCTGATTCCGGAGCACTTCATGTAAATATGATGTCCAAAAAGATAATTAGGCAAACACTGTCACACCACGCTATTACTTAAGTCTCTTCGTTTGGAAAAGAAAGCTCAAAGATGTTACTTAATTTAAATACAGCAGCAACACCCACTTAACATGGAACATATGTACTAATTCACTAATCTAAGATGGACGATCAATGAAATTAGTCAATGAAAGAAACTACATCTATCGCGCACATCCTATAGTATCACATTGCGATCTGCAATCTTTCCCTCTTTCTCTGTTACACGTTTCCTGATAATCAATCCAAAAATTCGGGAAATGTTATACTGTCCTATCCAACTGGAGCCCTGAGCATGCACATGAAATCATTCCATAACTCCTAAACTTGTGATACTCATTGGACAACAATCAGAAAAGCATCGATTCAGCTATCAGTCAGATAGATATGTGATATTTGGATAAAGAGTTTACTATCAACGGGGGTTATCCAGGATGCCTCTTTACGAAGCACTACCCAGATCTTTAATCATGTGGAAATGCATACAAGGAGAATTTGTCAAGCACGAGTTTACTCAGAAGATTATATGACTTTAAAATGCAACCATTTCTGAGGATGCAAGGAGCTTATACTGGAGAAGATTAAAAGATTAAAAATTAAAAATTAAAGGATCAGACTATTGCACCTCTTCAGATGCTTACTTCTCATAGCTACCCTATCAGCAGATGCTCGAGAAAGGGCTTCTTTCGGACTTGCAACAAGATCCTCATCTAGGCTAAGTTTTGTCTTCAAGTCTTCTGGCAGTGCCTATAAATCCCTAGGTCAGCAGACATTTACACCTAACGAATATTGTGAACTTGGGAAGCTGCCATACCATGACCTCATTAACAAGCTTTTCCAGCTGTATTTGTTCAATATACGTGCGGGCAACATATGAGCCTTCCAACCCAAGCTGCTCGGCAACACTTTGAACAACTTGGCGATCTCTTCCATGCACCTTTTACAAATGCCTACAGTATCAGTCCAAATATCAAAAGGAAAAAAAAATTCGACAGATGCAGACAATCCAATGAATATGAACACTCCACATGACCCCATCTCTTAAATTCGCCAGATCCGCATAGAGCCCCAGAACATTCTACTTGTCTTGAAAATTTCACTAGAAGATATCTAAGTTCTTGGCGGGTATAGTGATCTAGAGATACTGTTAAATCAGATTGAATACTTCAGTTTCATTCCAAGGAAAATCTCAAGTAACTTTTTTGGTACAACTTTTCAATTTTAATGGGTTCGTCTGTGAGTACTCATAATTACAATTCTGGAAAAGAATACACAATCGCATCAAACAAACTGCCGCAAGTGGACATTTAAACCAAGGACTCTCCAAAAAAGATACCATAACTCAGTTGGAAAAAAAAAAGATATTGAAACTCTCATCCAATAATCAACATTGTGAGAAAGGACAAAGGACAAGACAAACAATTAGAGCACATACAAGCTTGCACAATGTTGTACATGTGAAAGCACTCGAAGAGAACAATGGCTCGTGTCAGGATATACAAAGTTACCTGAATATACCGACAGTTCAATTGTTCTAGCCAATCAATCTTCACAGTCACCCTATCATCAGAGAACACATGGCTGCTTCTCTTGAGAATTGTTGTTATTGTGTATCCCAAGGCCATCAACCCACCTAGGAGGCGGACACTCACTTCAAATGTTATTCTAGGTGATATCACAAAAGGGTAGTCAGTCACCCATTCCTGAAAAAAAAAATTATCAGATAAAGTACCATGTCAATACAGCTGCCAATGAGGAGTGAACTTTTAATTAGTACATATCTCAAAGAAAAATTAATATCAAAGAGATAGAAGCAGTCATGTTTTGAAAGCTCAATGCCTGAAATCACAAGCCCCAGAGCTCAAAGCAGATGCCCCAAATGACACTGGAGTCATCCAATGACTCAACTGAAACTTTCTATTTCATATTAAGTAAACAAATAGTCACAAAACATATTCTCTTGCTGATGGTGCCAGTAGCTGAAGCTCAATAATATAATAATGAAAGTAGAGCTCTCAACCTTAAATACAAACCTCAAACATGAGGCTGTACTTTCCATCTTTATTCCGCATCCTCAAATATGATTGGCAAGATTCTGGATCTTCACCTGGGGGTAGAAGATAGATATCGTATGTCTGCTCGGAAGTTTCAGCATGTTCTTCAGACATCACAGCCTTGATTTGATCGACCGCTACATTCCTCGATGACTATAACAGCAGCATATACATGATATGGTATCTCAAATTTGAAAATTACCAGTAGTGACCACCTCCAGAACAAGGTGAAGCGAAGAAGTAGCCAACAAACCTGTCGTAAAATAACAAACAAATAAGTAAGATGCCATACCTTCAATATGTAAGTAGGATTCTGCAATCCCATGAATGGGTTGAACTTGTTGATTATTTTAATGTGTGCTGTTTGAAGGTCAGGCTCAATGAAGGCTTTGTACATTGGATATACCTGTCAATCACAAATATCATCAAGAAGTGTTGCAGACGTGTATGTGGTTAAATACCCAAGTCTATAACAACATGGAAAAAGCGAACCGTTTCAGATATTTGGTGGATTATCTCTTCTGGTTCTTGACCAGCCCGCTGTATATCCCTCAAAACCCGCTTGACAAGGTCAAAATGAACTCCACCAGTGACTGATATACGAAGATCCAGTAAAGGTCTCAATTTTTCATTCAGTGCATAGATTCCCTCAATAATAACAATTCTGGAACTTGGAACTTCAAGAGTCCTGTCAAAATTACTCCATATGAGATAGACTTATAAAGTGGGTGTAGGTTGTGTTCAAGAAGGTTTGCATAGAAGAGGAAGAAATGACTAAGGGAAACGCAAACAATAAAAAGTTATGAAATAAAGCACTAAAACAAGATGCCACAGCTGAAAGAAAGCAGAACTACAGAAACGACATTTTATCATGATCAGACCATGACGACAGCAAGGGATATCTATTTTTTCACCTAGAAGGCAATGAATCAAGAGAGAAAATGCATTGTGGACTACAGGTGAAAGCATCAATACGAAGACATAACCATGTGATGCACCAAAAATTCAGAGCTCATTCAGTCATTGGCTAGGTTAAGCACTTGCACAAAACATGAAACTGATTCCCCAAAGTTTCTTCTATGGAATGGCATATATAAACTCAGAAGCCATCTTAATAAGTAGTGAGGATCACTCCACCTGTATCCCGTGCGGGAGCTACTCTTGAAGTCATAAATAGGTACTTGGATTGGTTTCCCTGCTTTTAACTCCTCGACATTCCTGAGCAGAGTCTCATAGTCTGTTATGCGTGGATCTGTACAAAAAGAATGCACTATTCATCTTTAGAAAGGGAGCTATAATGAACAGACTAGTGTGTTACAATTTCAAGTCACAATAGAGATGTTTGGGTTGTTCACAGCTTCAAGAAAACTAAAAAAACTCCAATAACAATTGACAGCTTATACAAGCAAGCAGCACCCCCTTTGATCAGCCTTACCATTACCCTTCTTCTTAGTCTCCTCATTATAGTAAAATGTCCTGTACACCAAAAGCTAGTAATCACTCAATTCAAATCATGAGTTTATTGAAGTCAATGATCAAAGAAATTTGTGCACGTAGATTCCTTTCTTCTTTTGATTTTTCTGCTTTTGTCTTGTTTTTTTTTTTTTTGGGGGGTGTTGGTGTTGTTTAAGTGATAGGTCATAATAGATGACCCTCCCCAGCCCTCACAGAGCAAGAAGCCTCATGCACCGGGGGTTCCCCTTTTTATCTCTAAGAATGCTCAAACATAGTGCTTCAAAATGATTGCTATCAGTTTTCCCAAACAATATTGCCCAGTCGTCGGTTTGAAAACATACTAGGAATAACTAAATAATCCTGGGTAAACTAATGTGCTTCTTCAAAACTATTGTCTTTTAAATGCTTAGTTTGTTCTCAGATTTCTCCACTGAGGGACAGATATTGTCAAAATAATCTCCTTAACTGCATAAATAAACTAATTCACCAAAACTCTTCAAGCATAATGTATGGTGACTGTAATTTCCTTTCGCACAAATCTCAAGATGATGAGCAATATGAAGCAACATAAAGCATGATGCTGAGGTACATTTACCAGTCAACAATTTCAAAAACTGTGCGTGACTCCCATCTTCTATATCAATTTGAGGAATTACTTAAAAACCATTAATGTAAGCCAATAGGGAGTAGAATTTCACACACTGTAGTATAAGTGTCAAAGACGTTGTAGTGACTGAGATCACTGGTCATAATATTGGCCATGCCCAGAGTGAAAACATGCCCTACTCAAAAGCTGCAGAAGAAGGAAAAAAGAAGGGAAAATTTTTATTTACCATCGAAGTTGCCATCAACAATTCGACTAGAGTCATTGTAGTTGTCCAATGATATAACAGATATGCTAGGCATAAAGTTCAGAATCTTTTCTGTAAATACAGTCTTTCCAGCACCAGAGGGACCAGCCAAGCCCACCAATATAATTCCTTCATTCTTCTGAGCTAGTAATTGGCATGCACGAATTACTATGAAGAAACCTTTCTCAAATGACAGAGTATCTTGGATTGGAACTATCTCGTGGCGGTCACAGTCCTTCCTCTTAACTAATCTGACCTGATCTTTCAATAGTCCTTGCTTTCGTTGGTGTGATTCAACACTAGAACCATCTTGAGTCATTTTGCAATTATCCCAACTCCACAACTGCAAAAAAAGCCATTAATAAGTACAGTGAAAATATTTATAGTTGTGGAATGGCACAAAAATTATGCTTCTCAACAAGAATCTACAAGAGAATGCTTATCAAACGCCATATGCTCAATCGAAGAAAAAGCTGATGGAATGAAAGTTATGACGAGAGGGAAAACAAATCATCTGAAAGGCAGGTCAGAGCAACATAAATTTCCTACAAAATTTCAGCCAAGGTTGCAGTTGCGTAGCACAAATCTTAAAGTGCAACAGATGAAATTGGAGGAAAGAATATCGGTTGCAGAGACCATTACATACGGTACAAAGATGTGATCACCAAGCACTTTATTAACTACAAAAAAAAAAAAAAATCGGCAGACTACCACAAAAATCTTGATTTAAGTCAGATTCTGTTAAATTAGATTGAGTTGTACTAAAAAAAAGTCATCTTGCAAGCACCAACCGCAAAAGACGCCTATGTTTCACCTTTAGCAGTGGTAGTCCGCAGACCAAACAAGTCAATGGAGACATTGGGGACATAAGCGAACACCGATATAAGGAAAAGAGAGGTTCAGAGACTTGACGAGACGGCACAAACACTTAATGCAACTTGTCCAAAGCGTTAATTTTCAACTTTCTCAAGAGAATCAAACAACAAAAGAGGTCTAAGAAAACAGAGCACAATCCGAACATCTAACACGGTCTAACAAAAAAAAAAAAAGAGAAAAAAAACACGATCAGCTCCTCCGAGACTCCGAGTGGCTAAAAGCGCTCGACACCAGCTGACGATCAGTGCCGCGAGAACCACTCCAAACCGAAAGAAACCTCAGCAGGGCAACATTCACACACGCACGCACGGAATCCACCGAAACCGAGGCCGCAACCTCCGACGCAACCACTCGGTCCGATCCGCCGCCCAACGAGACGCGGGCAACCGACTCGGCAGATGTCGAATCGGATCGCCACAACATACGAAAAAAGAGCTCGCTCCAACATCGATCACCGAACGGAAACAAAACCGATCGCAAAAACGACCCCAATGCGCCGCGCGATTCCGGATAAAGCAGGGGGCAGCCCGGTTACCGAGTCGCCGGGGGGGGGAAGCTCGCGGGAACGCCGGCCACTCACCGAGCGAGCCGAGCCGAGCCAAGCCAGGGAGGACGAGGAACGAGTCGATGGCAATTCCCCGCGAACCGACCTCCGACTCGGACCACAATGGCGGCGACGGCGGCGGCGGCGGCGGCGGCGGCTGTGACGATTTCCGCCCTCGCTTTGGGAAGGAGAAGGGAGATTTTTTTGTGGGGGATTTGATTTCGCAAGCTCACGCGGACACACACTCTCTCTCTCTCTCGCTCTCTCTAGAGAGAGCCTGTGGAGAGAGGGAGGAGAGAAGGCAAGAGGAGGTCGGTTTTTAAAGAAAAACAAATTCCGCATAACCATATATATATATATATATATATTATTTTATTTCATTTATTTGAAGCTCATTTATTTTTATTTAGCGAGTGCCTCGGAGCGGTGGGTCGTGGGAATAATCCTCTCATTGGGGAATTAAAATTACGGGGTTAGGCCGCATTAAATTTCCTTGCTATATATAAAAGTTCGTGTAATAAATTACCGAGAAGGTAAAGCGTCAATTTACCCAAATCAACTTTTTTATCACAAAAAATCCTCATCTGTGACAAATTTATCAATTTAATGTAAATGAACGAAAGGTAAATTTATCATAAATGTACCAGTTTGAAAGTTTTTGATATTTATTATAGGTGTACCGATTTAAAATTTCTAGTAATAAAATAATTAATTAATGATAAATTTATCATAAATACATTAAATTTGAAATTTGTCATAATATTAACTCAAAATTGAACGCGAGATGTTCTTGATAAATGTGAAGTGGCAATGGTTAGTGCGATTTTTTCAAAAAAAAATTTCTTGGGATATTCAAGTGGGACTATCAGTAAGAGGTCGCACAGGTCCACGGCGTACTTGTCCCGCACGGATCGCAGGTACCAAAATAATTATTAAAAAATCGTTGTTAATGTCATTCCTAGAAGGAGCACACTCCGCAGGACGAGGATTTGGCCCAGGTAAATCTTTTGTGTCCCCGCCGCATCGTGCCTGAGTTCGAATCCCACTGCCATTAATTATTTTTAGTAGGCAATCTGTAAATCCACCATAAGATCTTTGAGACCCGTGGTATTCACTGACCTTGGTACCGGGGGGAAATTTTTTTTGGTTTTTTAATGTGTCCCGATATTTGTCCCATTCTCTATCACAAAGCATCCTCCCTCGGCCGTACTTTCTTCTTCTGATCTAGTGTTTTGAATCCTGAATTAGTGTTCGGATCGATCTTTTCCGAAGGGATATGGCATCGTTTTGATAGCAAAACATGTCCCGTGATTTGACCTTGCCACATACCCCGGGATCGACATGCACGGCGACATGAAATGATGATCAAGTTTGCTGTTCGAATTTCGATATGAAAGATCGCATCGCGATCTATCCGAGAGCGTTCGTGTGCATCTCACGTGACGTGGCCCATGCACATGGATATGTGGTTTCAATCACGCGATGCGTGTGTATATATATATGTGTAAAGGAGCCGATCCTATAGCATCGCATGGATGGCAAAGCATTCCCAATGAATGCATAAGACGTCTACTTATGCTAGATAGTCACTTTAGAGCCGTTTCCTCGCATTAAACGCATGTAATGCAAACATGTCATATATGTATCGCGAATTCAATGATCGGTCGCGCATGACCGACAACTGTAACGATACACTATGATCACATCGAGACTATCTGCGTGCATCCTCACATGCATCCCAAACCCTTACATGCACTAATCTTATCCGATCTTTACCGGACAAAGAAGATTGTGTGGTTTTGACATGGGCATCGCACTGAGATGTTAGGATTAGGTACACAAACACAACCAAATAGAGATTAAATGCAAGAAAGAGAAATCGAGATATGAGGTTTTATCCTGATTCACTCTTAAATTAGAGGTACATTCAATAGATGATTCCACAATAATTAACGGGAATCCATGTGCCTTCTTTTCAATGGAAAGTATGAACTACATCGCAACAAAACGACGGTGCTCGAGAAACGCATTGACATAGGCTTACAAATGCATCAACCACGTGAAAAAAGAATGAAGTGAGGCCAATTGCGTGCATATGCATCATCATGCTTTCTTCATTCAATCCCATATTCGTGGACGGGCAAGGCAAACGAACGCCCGAATGCACCAAAACGTACAGATCCAAAAGAGAATTGTCTGTTGTGTATCATGTTAAACCTGTCCTCTCCTTCACAAGCTCGAGACACAAGTTTGATTCCTCACGACACCCTCAAGTTCGAATAGCTCCATGTGTGAGCCACTCATCAAGAGAGTTTTGATTCGCATCTTAATCTGCTTCGTAAAATTATCAGGATATCTCGTGCAACCAAAACGATTCTATCTATCCGTAAAACTTCTTAATTAGCAAATAAATCCCATGAACGAGGTATAGAGAGATTTGCCTTGAAAAGTATCACGAGTTGGGTCCACTTGGTTAGTGCAATTTGAAAGATCTACATGTGCATTAAATTATCTTAAAGGTTTATTGCACTTGAACGCTACCGGATGTCCTCAATGCTCGTATCCACGATGCTATGTCGGAAAAGAGCCTGTCAAAAGAGTCGGACATTAATTCGTGCGCTTTTCCTCAAATTTAGTATCGACGACAGTCATTTGTATATATTTGGCCAAACCCACAATAAAGGCCAGTGCCCGGACAAGGAGAACACCGCCAATTAATGGTGATTGGTTATAAAGTTAATAGATTCTAGACCTTGAACTTATAACCTATCCTAATAGGATCGATTTTCAGTTTTTGGAACAATGGAACCTACCTTGTTAGTCCTAAAACCGACCATGTCGGTTCGGTCCAGTTCCAATTTTTTTAAGTTCCATGTTTTTTTACAACCGAGACAAATAGCGGCCACAGCTAAATAGCATAAGCAATAAAACTCTTCAAATTAAAAACCGAACAACATAAATCCCTATACATTAAAAGCAACAATTAATAAAAGATGAACATGCACAATTAAGAAAAAAACAATAAAAATTTCAAAACACGTAATATAAAACATGAATTATAAAATTTCATTCCTCATTCATCCATAAAAAAAAATTGCTCTAAATTCTAGCCACTTGAAAGCAAAACAAATAACATAGTTAATCACTTGACGATAATTTAAATAAAAATTTAAGGGGAATCTTCCTACGGTGGAGTATTTCAAAAAAATGATGCCGAATGTCACTTCATATATTTTTTGAAAGAATGATGTGCTATATATATCTGCTCTATTTGATGTTAGAGAGTAGAGTGCGAGGGTGAGAAATGAGAAAAGAGAGGCTCGGATCTGACAAATAAGAAAGTAATAGGGTTTTTGGTTTTTAAACAGGTTCTAAACGGCCGGTTCTTGGATGGGTGAGTGGCTTCAACACCCATAATCGAAAACCCACCTGCACAGTACCAATTCCATTGGAACAAGGGACCGATGGAATTGGATCAGAACCTACCGGGACGGTTCAGTTCTGTTCCCAAGTAGACCCTGAACCGGTGCTCATCCGTAATCTTTGAGAGACAAAGTTGCACACCAAGTGGGAAGCCAAAAGCAAATGAGAAGTTTGCAACCGCTAGTCATGAGGATGCTGCTGCTATCTGAAAGGGTGATTCGTACCAAAAAAGCTACTCATGTAATGTAAAGATCAGCATCTAAGCGACGTACATAATTCATTGTCATATTCTATTTCCTCGTGGGCAATTCACTTTAAAGCCGATGCCAATTAACCTTAGTTTACAATATGGGCTTCGATGTTAAATGTTCTCCACTCAAATCAACTATGGCGAGATCCACTTGCATTGACCAAAAACGAAAAGGACACAATTAAAGAAGCAATAAATCAGTGATTGGTGAAGATGATTAAAATCAACATAGGTGCATTATTAATGAAGAGATTCGTTTGTTGGAGCAAGAAGATAGTCACTTACAGAGAGGAGTGAGACAAAGGGCCTGTTTGGTTCAACTTTAGGGGAATGCATTTGGAGGAATGTAAATACGTTTGGGCTAAAGGGATTTTTCGAAATGCAAGTAGTATTTGGTAAGTGTTTTTAAAAATCAACTTGGGCTAAATGACTTTTGTTAATAATTTTTTTTAAAAACAGCTCTGGTGAAGCTAAACCAATGAGAATCGCCATCGCCGATCTGGTCATCGCCGACGCCACCATTGCTTGGGGTCGCCAACCACCATTGCCTGGGGTCGCCGGACCTCGGGCGTCACCTGAGTTGCAAGGGCTAAGACAACCATGGTGACCGGCCGCCTATAAGGGCTAGCCCGACCCCAGGCGGCGGTCGCTGGGGTCAGGCTAGCCCTCAGGCAACGGTCACCGTGGTCGGGCTAGCCCATCAGGCGGCGGTCGCCGGTTGCCGGACCTCAGTCTGGGGAAGATGAACAGTGTCGATAAATAGTGCAAGTTGCATTTCAAAAATGCAACTTCTCAAAACATCTCTGGTGGAGCATTGGCCAAAGGTCCCTTGGGGAGCATTCTAATACAATTGCATCTCTCCAAAGTAAGGAAAAAAAATTGCCAAACACCATTTACATTTGGCCAAGGGACTTTAGAGCCTAAATGAGTATTCCAAATGTTGAACCAAACGGGCCAAAGAAGGAAGCAGAAATTTATACATTATTTAAGAAATTTAACGTTGAAAGTAATAAATTGCGGATGAAGTGTGCTTCGTGTGTTGTGTGGCATCATGAGTGGCACAATATATGAACAAAGTATCAAAATTCAATTGATGGATACCTTTTGATTCGGCCACTTAATTGGCATGCGACAAAAGCCATGAGACGATAATAGAAAATCCATCCCTTTAGTAGAGCTATAGAATAGAATATCATGAATGAAACTCTATAGATTTTAGCTTTAGTTGATGGTTGGAATTAAAAAAAATTACAAATTATTTATAGAGGCTCACATTAGCCAATTCCCACTTTTCGGGACCGAGAACCGGACCGTTTCTCAAGGAAACTAGGCCCCACATTGCCGGTCTAGGGTCGGTCTAGGATTTACCACCAACAAGATATTGAGAGCATTATCTTTTCATTAGGAAAATTATCAAGAACCATTCAATATGCATGGAATTTGTTAACAATTGCTTAAAGACACTTGATAAGTAGCTAATTAAAAAAGTATATCTAATAACTGTCCTATTTAATATGGTTAATGAGAAAATATTTGATTTTCAAAGTGATAATAGTCCATAGCACGAGGGCAGTCAATAGATCGGGAAATTGCAATATTTCCTTCTTTAATTGCTTAACAAGTGTTCCGACAACATTTTTTGAAGAAATCCTTTTCATAATTTTGTAAACCTCAATAACTTTTTTTCTTTTTACTATGATGAAAAAGCGAAAACTAGTTTCTTGGTTTTAAAACAGACATATCGGATAGGCTCTGAGTATATGAATAAGTGTGATCCATATGTACAAATACATCTGCTTAGATGTCTCCTATCTCGTTGCCTTATAAATAGGTTTCAATAATAAAGTGAAATGTTAAAAAAAAAATGCCCCTTGGATATTTGTTAATCAATTGATTAAGGAAAGTTTGTAGTTTCTAATGCAATATGATTATGTTATGTGTAATCAAGGATCGATTTTTGTTGCTTATATATTTGAAATACATACTATGAAATCAAAATATTACTTATTAATCCAAAAAGTCCTAAACCTATTTATTTTTGTCAATTCAGTCTTAAACCTTTCAATTTTGCCAATTGAGTCTTAAACATATTCCCATTTTGTCAATTGAATTTATCTAGCTAATTTTGGTCGGAAATTGCTGATGGGGACATCAACCGTGTCACGTAGGACGGTCAGCAATAATGTAGACAATTTTTAATAATATTTTAATATTTTTGAATTTATTATTATTTCCCTTTTTTTCTTTTTCTTTTCTCTCTTTTTTTGTTTCTTTCATCTTCCTCCTCTAGCTGGTTGCCAACCGTTGTTGATGGTTGACGATCGGCCAGAGGCGAAGGCCGATGAGGTTGCCTTCGCCCATCGCTGGCGGGGGTGAGTTTCGCCAAAGGCCAGTGACTTTGCCGGCCCTAGCCTCTGGTTGGTCACCGAGTAATTGGATAGAGGAGGAAGAAGGAAGGAAAAAAAAGAAAGAGAAAAACTCGAAAAAAATATTTTAAAATATTATTAAAAATTATTTACGTAAAGCGTTAGCGATTAATATTAACGTAAGGACGATCGGCGTCCACATCAGCGATTTCTGACTAAAATTGACCGGATGGATTCAATCGATAAAAGGTGAAAAGGTTTATAACTCAATTAAAAAAAATTAAAAAATTTAGAACTGAGTTGATAAAAATATAATAAATTTAATACATTTTCTCGATTTAACAATTATCCAGAAAAAGCAACAGTTAACTGACAATCGATCTGTCAACGAAATTTCCCAGGAAACTGTTTCTGCCCTTTCCGGTGAAGTTATCATGTTTGGACAACCCTATCATCACCAACCAATCACCGACCGAGCAATGACATTCCGCCACGAAATCATCCGTGAAGAATCTTAGTCAACACATTCACGACCTTTTTCCAAGCAGCCCCACATACAAAAAAAAAAAAATGTTCTTGTCATGGACCCTTTTCTATAATTGATGTCGAAAGGTCAAGCCACAATCAACAACTTTCCAAAGCATCAAGTCGGCAAATCCAAAAGAAGATAGGAAAGAAATCCAAAAAGGTGCGATTCCCATGATTTCCCACATTGACACGAGGCCTCCCATTTGCCTGTCCTTTTCATTATTTGCATGACCATTGTTGTGATTGATTGGAATAGAATAGAGGGAGAACAAGTAACGATCGATTCCTCAAATCTCCGGTGCCCATGTATTGATGAATCTACAGTTCTTCCTCACTTCCCCATTGGCGAAGCTCTTGGGTTCGTGATGTTCCCCATCCTCACCATCGACTCCGAGAACTGCACAAAGAAGGCAATTGGGTCGACCGCATACTTCCTCACGATTTCCCTCGTCTGCACCGCCAGGATGCTCGAGTAAATCTCCTGGTCCGAGTTGAGCAGGCCCTCCCCTTGCAGGAGCAAGTGGTAGATGGAATTGTCGAACAGGTTGGGGGTGACGTAATCCAGGGGCGCGACGGTGTTATTCCCTCCCCCTATCGGGGGGCAAATCGACTTCAAGTGGCGAGCTACGCCTCCAAGGCCGGACTCTTCTTGGATGTGGCTTCAAAGTCCCTGTAGATCTGCGCTTGGAAATTCTCGCATTTCGCCATCCCGACCGTGTGAGCCCCTATCGATTATACACATCCATCAATTTGGGAAAGTGGCTGAAATTTTTCATTTGTACGTGATTGGTGTGGTGTGTTAAATTAGGTTAGAGCATGTCAAAGAAGTTGCGTGATAATTCATCTTTCTTTTCGTCTATCCAAAAACATGAACAGGAGAAATAACCTCATATCGCCTTTTAGCTTCCCCTTTTGGATAATGATACAATTTTAGATAATAAAATGAAAATTTAATTTTGAATAGATCCACACACTACCTAAGGCAAGCTTGTTATGGGTGTGCAAAACGAATCGCCCAAACTCAAAATCGCCCGGACCGGACCGGACCGAACTTGTCAATTTGGTTTGGTTCCTAAAAGTGAAACCGGTGTCCGGGTGGTCCGCTTCCTAGATTTGTACCAAACTCGACTGACTACATATTTTTTTCTTCAAAAAAATTAGTAAAATGTGAACTAAACCCTAAGTGAACTTCATTGACAATAAATTCATTAACAAAAATTAATAAGATGTGAACTAAATTCTACGTGAACTTCATTAACAAAAATTAGTAAAATGTAAACTAAATCCTAAATGATCGGTTCCATTGGACCGGACTGGAACTGGACCGGATCGGTAATCCGGCCGTAGGACCAACCAACCGGGGACCGATCACCACTAAAGCTTATCCTCAAGCTTCCACTTGTCGTGATTCTTTTTAATATTTTATTACCCGGAGGAAGCTAGAATTCAATTAGGACCAAACAAATTCAACAGTTTATGTACAATTGATATTTCTGTTCTTTCGTGGGCGTGGCTAAATGAAAATGTTAAAATTACATCATAATTATAAGGGGACATTATTCTTTTTCAGAATTTGATTTTGACAAGAGAATAAGACGTTCTAGGCAATTTTAGCTTGCACGATAGTCGCATTCAATAACAACATCGCTCTGCAGTTTGGAGGTGGAATCTATTATTTAGATGTCAGCATATTCATCCAAAACATGAGAAGTTACCAATATCATGGTACATTAAAATTGTTAAAAGAGCATGTAATTTTAATGGAAACTAACGTAGGGTAATTTTATCATGATAATTTACCCTATGTTAGTGCAATTTGAAAGATCTACATGTGCATTAAATCCCATGAACGAGGTATAGAGAGATTTTCCTTGAAAAGTATCACGAGTTGGGTCCACTTGGTTAGTGCAATTTGAAAGATCTACATGTGCATCAAATCCCATGAACGAGGTATAGAGAGATTTTCCTTGAAAAGTATCACGAGTTGGGTCCACTTGGTTAGTGCAATTTGAAAGATCTACATGTGCATTAAATCCCATGAACAAGGTATAGAGAGATTTTCCTTGAAAAGTATCACATGAGTTGGGTCCACTTGGTTAGTACAATTTGAAAGATCTACATGTGCATTAAATTATCTTGAAGGTTTAATGCACTTGAACGCTACCAGATGTCCATGACGCTATATCGGACAAGAGCCAGTCAAAAGAGTCAGACATTAATTCATGCACTTTTCCTCAAATTCAGTATCGACGACAGTCATTTGTATATTTTTGGTCAGACCCACAATAAAGGCCATTGCCCGGAACAAGGAGGACACCGCCAATTAAGGGTGATCAGTTCTAAAGTTGATAGATTCTGGACCTTGAACTTATAACCTATTCTATTAGGATTGATTCTCAGTTTTTGGAACAATGGAACCTACCTTGTTAGTCCTAAAACCGACCATGTCGGTTCGGTCCAGTTCCAACTTTTTTAAGTTCCATTTTTTTTGCAATCGAGACAAATAGCAGTCACAGCTAAATAATATAGGTAATAAAACTGTTCAAATTAAAAAAATAACAACAAAAATCCCTATACATTAAAAGCAACAATCCATAAAAGATGAACATGCACAATTAAAAAAAAAATAAAAATTTCAAAACATATAATATAAAACATGAATTATAAAACTTCATTCCTCATTCATCCATAAAAATTGCTCTAAATTCTAGCCACTTGAAAGCAAAACAAATAACATAGTTAATCACTTGACGATAGTTTAAATAAAAATTTAAGGGTAATCTTCCTACAATGGAGTATTTTAAAAAAAAATGATGCCAAATGTTACTTCATATATTTTTTAAAAGAATGATGTGCCATATCTTCTCTATTTGATGTTAGAGAGTAGAGTGCGAGGGTGATAAATGAGAAAAGAGACGCTCGGATCTGACAAATAAGAAAGTAATAGGGTTTGGTTTTTAAACAGGTTCTAAACTGTCGATTCTCGAATGGGTGAGTGGCTTCAACACCCATAGTCGAAAACCCACCCGCAAAGTACCAATTCCATTGGAACAAGGGACCGATGGAATTGTACCAGAACCTACCAGGACGGTTCAGTTCCGTTCTCGAGTAGACGCTGAACCGGTGCTCATCCGTAATCTTTGAGAGACAAAGTTACACACCAAGTGCAGTGGGAAGCCAAAAGCAAATGAGAAATTTGCAATCGCGAGTCATGGGATGCTGCTGCTATCTGGAAGGGTGATTCGTGCCAAAAAAGCTACTCGTGTAATGTAAAGATAAGCATCTAAGCGACGTACATAATTCATTGTCATATTCTATTTCCTCGTAAGCAATTCACTTTAAAGCTGATGCCAATTAACCTTTGTCGACAAGATGGGCTTCGATGTTAAATGTTCTGCACTCAAATCAATTATGGCGAGATCCCCTTGCATTGACCAAAAACGAAGAGAACACAATTAAAGAAGCAATAAATTAGTGATTGGTGCAGATGATTAAAATCAATATAGATGCATTATTAATGAAGAGATTCGTTTGTTGGAGCAAGAAGATAGGACTTATAGAGAGGAGTGAGACAAAGAGGAAGCAGAAATTTATACATTATCTAAGAAATTTATTGCGGATGAAGTGTCCTTCGTGTGTTGTGTGGCATCATGAGTGGCACAATATATGAACAAAGTATCAAAATTCAATTGATGGATACCTTTTGATTCGGCCACTTAATTGGCATGCGACAAAAGCCATGAGATGATAATAGCAAATCCGTCCCTTTAGTAGAGCTATAGAATAGAATATCATGAATGAAACTCTATAGTTTTTAGCTTTAGTTGATGGTTGGAATTAAAACAAATTACAAATTATTTATAGAGGCTCACATTAGCCGGTTCCCACTTTTCGGGACCAAGGACCGGACCGTTTCTCACGGGAACTAGGCCCCACATTGCCGATCTAGGGTCGGTCTAGGATCTACCACCAACCAAACATTGAGAACATTGTCTTTTCATTAGGAAAATTATCAAGAACCATTCGGTATGCACGGAATTTGTTAACAATTGCTTAAAGACACTTGATAAGTAGCTAATTAAAAAAGTATATCTAATAACTGTCCTATTTAATATGGTTAATGAGAAAATATTCGATTTTCAAAGTAATAATAGTCCATAGCATGAGGGCAGTCAATACATCGGGAAATTGCAATATTTCCTTCTTTAATTGCTTAACAAGTGTTCCGACAGCATTTTTTGAAGAAATCCTTTTCATAATTTTGTAAACCTCAATAACTTTTTTTCCTTTTTACTATGATGAAAAAGCGAAAACTAGTTTCTTGGTTTTAAAACAGACATAATGGATAGGCTCTGAGTATATAAATAAGTGTGATCCATATGTATAATTATATCTGCTTAGATGTCTCTTATCTCGTTGCCCTATAAATAGGTTTCAATAATAAAGTGAAATGTTAAAAAAAAAAATGCCCCTTGGATATTTGTTAATCAATTGATTAAGGAAAGTTTGCAGTTTCTAATGCAATATGATTATGTTATGTGTAATCAAGGATTGATTTTTGTTGCTTATATATTTGAAACACATACTATGAAATCAAAATACTTATTAATCCAAAAAGTCATAAACCTATTCACTTTTGTTGTATTTAAAAATTTGGCCCACCGCTAATTGAGTCTTAAACATCTTCATTTGCCAAAAGGTTTAGAATTAAATTGACACAATTGATAAGTTTAAAATCAAATTAATTTACATGTAATAGGTTCAGGACTTTTTGGAGAATTTTCCTGTCTCTATGGCTGGTTACATCATAGATCGAATCAATGGTATTTGGAAGGTCATGATAGATCCAAGCTAGCAGAAAATGTGCATATAAGTACTTTGGTCTCTGTCGTAAGTTTTAACACCACGACCAGGGATAGCACAAGGACATGAAAGAAGAAAACGAGTAGTCTATGCTTTTATGCTTGAAAAGAGACGAAGTTCGTGGACATACCAGAAGGGTTGCGTCTCTCGCGGCAACAGTGAGTATGTCGGCACAGGAGACAACTCCGGGGCACTCGGATTCGAGCATGTTCTTGATGCGGTCGATGATCCTGAACCCTCCTAGAGAGTGTACGTTGGTGGGAGCTTTCTTCTCTCCTTGGAGCGTGATAGTGTCGTCCAGCAAAACCGACCCGTCGCATCCCTACGCTCATCATCTTAATCGTTAGGGAAAAAGAAGGATCGATTGCGAGTTTACAGGTTCTAATCCACTAGTTTAAATTTTGTTTAGCTTCATGTTATTCTAATTGTTGTTCCAAGCTCGAGTTCTAGACTAATTGATCGTGTGTCACCGATTCAAATCTTTCTTCTCGGTGCACAATTAGTACTAACAAATTTTTGCACGTGCATGGTGAATTTGATTTGTGAAAATGAAATTAGTAGCAGCCCTTCTTGAAAATTAACCATTCATGGGGCAGAATCAGAGATATATTTACGAAGATATATAGACACATCGGTCCCCACGAAATCTGAATTAGATATCCCAATTGGGTCTTCAAAATTCAAATCTTAGCAAGCTTGCAAAGATGGCTACTGGCTAGTACAGCATACGTGAAGGTACCATACAAAATGAAAATGAACCTGAACGAAGCAGTCATGGAAATGCAACAGAATGATGAACGCCGTTGCGAGGATTGGAGAGCACGGCGCATTCCATCTCCTTCCTCACGATCTCAAGCACCGACGGACATGACGACTTGTAGTAGTCCAGCGTCAATGGAGGGTCACCGGCGCAAGATGTTTTGCTGAAGCCAAGTAAGAGAAAGAGGGCCACGAACTGGGGAAATCGGGGTATCGGATGACGCGATGAAGTTGCCATCGTCTGTAATGGTCTGGTACTTCGCGGTGGGGACTTTTAGTAGAGAGGGTGGAGGACGATGGGTGTGGCTATGAGAGATATATAAGCGAAAAGCATGTTGGACTCCGCGTTTGTGCGTTGAGAAACCATTGGAGAAAATGTTTCGAGTCAAGAGAGGATGCAACTAATATTTGGCCCGGTTGGTTGTGACCCAAAAACCATGCAGAGAGAGAGAGAAAGAGAGAGTGGTCTCTGCATACATGTTACTTGAAAAGATAAATGTAGGCAAGCCACCAAAGAACATAAGCAAATGCTTGTAAGAATCTGCTCGTAGGAGCGAGCTTTACACACGTTCATCGAACACCATTCGATTTGGAGCACATTGGATTTAGGGTTATTTCCATAATTCGACCAATAGGTATCGAGATAATTCAATGTGATCGTCAATATAAAACATATAAGAGATGAATAGCAATATGTAAATAATTTGTGTTTGATGGATTCAAGTGCGCAATGGTGGTTGTTCTTTTCGACCCTGCCTATTAAAATAAATCAACATGACAACTTCTCAAACTAATGCAGGCCGGAGGGACGAGGACAACCAACGAATCCATCCCTCTAAATGCTAACCAAAAAGACACTCACATCCGACGTTCCATCTGATGTTGGCCAGCCCACCCCTACAGCCCCATCTGCACGATGCTAAATACCTGCACCACACCCGCAAGCTGTTTCGACTTCATGATTCAAAGTATCCATTTGAAAAAAAGAGAGTAGATTATTGTCTTAACCGATTCTAGTTCTTTTCAAGCGCGAAAGTCGTTGCTGAGGGGAAAATGGGAATCAGATGGTCTCAAAAGCGTACCAAGTTACGATGCCCTAAGAAGTAATATCACCTGTCAACATTTTCCGCGACACATAGCAGGATTCAGGTGTGCAGTTGAGAAACTTGAAGCTGGTAGAATTCACATATGTTTGTGTTCTCCAAGCAATATCAACAGGGGTGCAGTTAAGAAGTAATATCACCTGTCAACATTTTCCGCGACACATAGCAGGATTCAGGTGTGCAGTTGAGAAACTTGAAGCTGGTAGAATTCACATATGTTTGTGTTCTCCAAGCAATATCAACAGGGGATATTGTTTGACCGACTGATTAAACAATGGTGGATGAAAAACTCTTGTTCATTTTGGCTTGACATAAAGCAAGGCCATCACACAAATATGGAAGAAACAAGAAACCAAGTAGGAATGACTCATATCCAGATGAATGACCATTTTGACCATGAAGATTAACATTAACACAACAACAGCACACAAAATTCACGAGATGAGGGTAAAACATGGGGGCTAAGTAACACAAGAGGTAGAGATGATCAGACCCCTACCCATCCTCCGCATAGTCAAAGGGTATTAAGTCGTCTATATCTTTTATCGCAGAAAACTGGAGTGAATGGGCATCAAAGCGATGCTTAAGAATCTCACAAAATAAAGTTCAATCATCTAATTTCCACCCTTTCCTTTGAGAGCAAAGTTCTTCTTCTCCTTTTTTTTTGGACATGAACCAATACTCACATTGACATGAACCTAAAGCAGGTACAAAAAAAAAAAAAAATCCAAATGCTTTGGTTGAAATAAAAAAGAGAAGTACACTCCGCAGCACCCTCAAATCTAATTTACAGTCGCCTCCCGCAAAGCCTAGCTTTACATTTCAAAGGCCATGTGCAAGACAAGTAGATATAATCTAACCCATTCTAATGAACTAATAGCAATTTTAAGAAACATGAAACCTAAACACTGCATTGGGCTGCACTTGAAAGACATGGACTTTGCATATTTTTGTATTGGGGTTGATTCTGTCTACCATGTCAGTAATAGAATAATTATGAACCCACACGATATGTTCCCAAGAAATGAAAATTATGAACTCCAAATGATCGAGAATAGATTACATGAGACAGCTATCCTTTACCAAGCGATATCGCATCAGAAACCTCATCCTTCTGAAATAAAAGAACCAAAACCAATTCCAACAGATGCAAAAGTTAACAGATTCAACTTTGATATATCTGTTGAAGGAAAGAGAACACATTCAAGTTATAAAAGTGTAGGAAGAGTTTCCTGCTAAGAGGCATCCTCTAGCATAAAGTCTAACCCCATAATATTACCCCTTCTAACTTCTGTAGGCCATACAACAAAGAAACACAACTTGACACATTGGTCAAATATTAAAGCACTTGACACAACAGTCCAATGCCAAAGACAATTAACATTAAAACTGTACTTTTTTGGAAGTAAAGAGAGAGGAACCATCCTACCATAGTAGCCTTTTTTGTAGTTTTCATTGCTCGTGTTTGGCTGTCACTTGGATTTTCCTTTCCTCCTTTTTTGATCTCTACTTCAATTTTATAGTGAGAAGGTGTCAGGTATACAATTCAGGATCACATGGCTGGTCTTTGTAAAGAGTAGACCTTGATAACTGCTCCACTCCATCACAATTTAAGCGGAATCTAAAGTGAGGCAACACACTCCTGTGCAGGATAGATTTTATCATGGCCACGACAGAGCCATCAAATTCAGGCCATGAAACACAGAGCGCCCCTCTGATATTCATCATCTCACATCGTCCCAACAGAGCAGCAGCCAAGCCATCTATCATACTTCCTGATGGAAAGTAGTCTAAGCCCTTTAGCAAAGATGAATCTCCAGAACCAGGATCTGCACTACTTCTTTCAGGTGATGTCTCCAGCTTGAATGCAAAGGTTTCATCCAATGAGAGCTTCCCTCTGAAGTTCTGGCTTTGAATTGAAGCAAAAATTAGAACCCTCTCAGCAATAATAGATTGACCGATCAACATCTTTGCAACGAGGTGACATCGTTCTGCAGCTACAGGACACTGAACAGTGACCAGTAGTATTGAATTATCAGCATCATCACTGATAGCATAGATGTTGCAGGACTTATCTCCACGAGAAGGTTCAACTGAGATTCCAGACAAGGCAATCTCGGGGATGATAAGAGTTCCAATTAGATTTTTCGAAGGTATTTGGTCAAAGATGAAGAGAGATGGAGAAGATAAGGCAACAATCAGGAGAGATGGGCGAAGAGGTCCATCAAGTTTAGGATTTGAGAACACGAAGAAAGGAGTAGGAAGGGGTGGCGATGGAGATATAAAGTTGCTGAGGTCTTCCTGGAAAAACCTTGATGGTGGAGGTATCTCAGTAAGGACATCTTCCATGGTTATACCTGCCCAAGTTGCACAACCTGAACAATTACCACATAATCACATTCTCAAGTCTTACCCCAATTTGTGGGTTCTCTATAGTAAAGAGAAGAAGACCACAACAAAATGTCAGGCCATAGTCACCATACCAAACACCAAATTTACCAAATTAGAGTTCCTACACCTATAGCCTGAGTCTATATGTTTGATTATGCTTGACTTAAACATTCTTCTTAACCTGGGGACCATATAATGTCAATGTCATCAATCAATCAATTCAATGCTCACCAATGCCCTTGATTGCAGTGTCATAAACCACAAAAAATCACAAACTTCAAAGAACATCACCTATTATTGTGCGCGAATCATGCAATATCCATCCATGGTCGCAACTCACAAGTCATTTAGGCAACGAAAGGAAGTACTTATCCCAACATAACAGAGTAGGAGACAGCAGCACCTATTCCTACATGAAAGAGAGCAAAATACGAGGGACTTCTAAAGCAATTCAAGTTTTACGGCACTTGCTAGAATCGTCGGCGAGCAACATCATTTTTGGGCAAAGAATGTATCATACCGTGGGAGCAAAACCGTGCGGTGCATCATGCATACAAGAAAAGCTATAACCTCTCTTCTTCTTCTTTTTCTCATTTTCGCCTACTTAACTATGGGCAAAAGAAAGAAATACACATTATAAATGACATCTGCTCTTGAACAGATAATAACCACAGAAGACGAATTACAGAGAATGAGAGGAACATCCAAGAGACCGATTAATTCGAAGATTCCTCGTTCATTCACACATCCATAACAACATCAAGGCAGACCAGAAGAACCAGACCCATTAACGAAAGCCGCCACAGTCAACAGCTTCAGCGAAAACCGGCAGCAAATGCAGGGTCGACCCAAATGAAATTACAGTATGGGGAGACAAATTTGCGATGCTCGAGCTAAACCAAACCAAATTCGTACAAACCCGCCACCAGCCGCAACTAGTTCTACCATGGAAGCACCGCCCAAGCTAAGCAATTTCGCAGGAAACGAAGAACAACCCAGAACAGAAGTCGAACACGAGAGAGGGGTTGAAGGTACCTCCGACCGTTGAAGAAAGCGAGCAAAGTCAGTGAGCGAGAGAGGAATTTGCTTAAGCTTGGAGTGTCGTCCCCAGAAGCTCTCAGATGGCGACTAGGATGCAAATCGCAAAAGTTAAAGTTGTCTTCTTGGTCACGAAAAACTCAACTTTCTTTTCGGTCTAATTCAATAAAAAAAAACCCAAATTTTTGGTTAAGTCCTAAATTTATTTTAAATTTTTTTATTTAAAAAAAATCTCAAATTTTAAATCTAGTATCAAATTTACCGGAACTTTTTTTTGCCTAAAAAAAATCCCAAACTTTAAGTTTAATCTCAAATCTGTCCCAAAATTTGTTTTGTGTAAAAAAAATCACCAAAATTCAATTTATTTTCAAAACTATACCCCTATAACACAGTTCCAATTTAACGTGGTACTTCCATGTTAATAACAAATCTACATCAACAAAGTAATGTGGCTTTTTTTAAACAAAGAAAAGTTCGGGGCAAATTTGGACTGAACCTAAAAATTGAGTTTTTCTTTAAATTAAAAAAATTGGGATGGATTTATTATCTTCCCTAACTTTCATATCCTAAAACGGTTTTATCAATTTTTATTGTGTTTGATTTATTATTGAAGTGGAAATGGGATGTTGGTGTGTACCTATCGCTCTATTACTTTGCTGATGTGGATTTGTTATCGACGTAAAAGTGCCACGTCAAGTTGGGATTGGATCAATGAGATATATTTTTGAAAATAAATTGAAATTTGTTGATTTTTGTTACACAAAACAAAATTTGAGATAGATTTGGGATTGAACTTAAAGTTTAGGATATTTTCCGAGACAAAAAAAATGTTCATGGTAGATTTGGGACTGGATCTAAAGTTTGAGATTTTTTTTAGATAAAAAAAATTCACAGCAGATTTGGGACTTGACGTAAAGTTCAAGGTTTTTTTAGGGAATTCACCTTTTCTTTTCTCTACGGTTATCGTACAATCATGGGCTGGGTTAAAGCCCAGTCCATAGTTGAAAGTAAAAAGCCCCCAATTTGGTACTCGATCGACCTGGACCCAACCCGATCCGACTTGCCCCCCGATTTAACCGTTCTTGCTCTACTCTAGTCCCGATATACATTGATCTTCCAGCTAATTCATGTCTCCGTGTCGTGTCATAGTCGTGTCACCTCATAATCAAGTCGTCTCAGGCTTAGGCTTGGCACGGACATGACACCTTCGTTAATGGTGTCAACACAACAGGTTTATCGTTAACGTGAGAAAATGTATTTGCGGAGCATCGACACAAATGGCATATTATTCTATATAAAAATTCATTTGAATGTGTCGTGAACGAATCAAAAGCGTGGATCCGCGCACGATGTATCTATTACTCGTTTATGAAGGCATATAATTAGGCTTGACAAGAACATGCTTAAGTCGCGTGCGATGTGTCGGATGTATAATCATGCGGATAGGTCATGCTAAAAAAATTGCCAGTTCTAATTGGAGAGGGCTAGAGCGCGACATAAGTTGGGGGAAATAATAGAGTTCGGATTCATTGAGCGAAAGATTTCACATGGATGGTTTTGGAGAAATTTGCGACCCTCCTTTGGCATACTTAACCGGGGTCATGCGCGGTCGCAAATGCACATTCATTTCAGTTTCAAGGGAATTAGAGTCAACCAAAACTTTCAATGGAAAAAAGCGCGCTGCATGATCGTGCTGCTCCAGGCTCGACCCGAGTCGAGTCGTACAGGCGCAAGGGCTTTTTGAGCGGGCATGGACAAGGGCATTTTAGCGAAAACTCATGATCCGAAGATCCGAATGTAGAAATTTTTACGAGCAGCCTTGCGCAAATATTTAGATCTATCCCGAGACCGTCCAATGATCATCTCTAAAAGAGACTACTCAATAAGTTCAAAACCAAAAGCTCAGAGAGAGAGAGGAGATTCTTCAGGGAACATCTCAGCCTAGATTCCTTACAAGGTTTCAAAGCAATGAACAGCTAGACAAATTGTATCAACAAGTAATTCTTCCTTTTTCTATTGCTGGAATTGCATCAACAAGAATTCACTTCCTCAAGAATCCACTTCATTCAATGATACAGATGAGAGAGTTGTATCCAAGTCAAGAATCAAGTTTTGGTTAAAAGAGAGAAATGGCCAAGAATCAAGCTCTCTGGTGGACAATTCAAATAAATTCTCTGAAAAAATGCTTCTGTGTCGGGCCTAAATGAATTCATGCATCCCTTCGGGTTGCAGAAATCAACTTTACGCAGAGGCGCTTGGTATCAGCAAATGAACATATCAAGTACCTAAACTAGGCTGCTGTTTCCCATCTGTGAAACAAGAAAATCATTAGCCACCATTCCTGAATGACTGGTAAACACAATGCCCTGAAACAATTCACATTCTAGAAACAGACCGAGCCATTATCGTACAAGGGCTTACCCCAGAAAGAAAACTATACATTTCAAGAACAAATTGTCCCATTTGATGTTACATAGAATTTCAAAAGGAAATCCTATGAGCTCATTATGTGCCTGTATTTAGCAGCAACTTAACATGTAGAGACACTTTCATAAATCTGAAATCTGAGACCAATATGTTCTGCTGAATATTTCTTTGGGGAATTTTGTTTTTACAAGTTATATTATGTCAATTTCTTTTATTTTAAACTCAGTCATATCTAACCAACCAAACATAACATAGGATAGTAAATACTGATATCCTGTCTCTTATCCAAGATTTCTCAATCAGTGCACGTGACATAAGAAACATGGAGATTTCTTCACCTATTTTATCCTATTCTCCAGTCGTCATATCCTATAACCACATGCAGCTAATGTCTATAGCATTCAGTGGCCAAAATAAGAAAAGAGGGTCTACAGCATTCCCACTCACATTAGAGCTTAATGCTTCTAGAAAGAAAATCCAGTCGTCCCAAACGTCAAACCAAGTTGTTGTAGTCCACAAATTTGACATTTATGACCATTCCAATTCATATACAAGTTCATAATTTTTATGTGATTTTAACTTGCACACTAAGCATACAAATGGTTTTTGCAGTGATCTTTGGATGCTGCGGCAGCTTACCATTACTTAATCAATCTTCATGTCCATCTTCATCTTCAGAATCTGCAAAGAATGAAAACTTTTGAGAGAGGCAGCATAAGCACATAAGCATTTTGCAAGAGCCACAAAAATAAGAAGCATAGGCTTTGCAAATAATGGTTCCTTAAACTTCATATCATACTAAAACACTCTGCAGTGAAATTAAGGAAGATGACCCCCCGTTGTGTCTACAGCATTTCCACAACTTGTAATGGTGTCAAGTTACAAGTTCCAAATCAGCTAACATTAACCAAAGACAAGGAGAAAGAAAAGGAAATCTAATGAAAGTTCTGTTTGATTGCATCAAGAAGGGAGTGGCAATGTGTCGTGATACCACCTAAGTAGATCTCTGCAAAAGTTTTCCTGATAAACAAGACCCTTACAGTGTATAAATCAATTATGACAACTGGTGCAAAGATGGAAATCCACTCAGTGTGCCATAAGGATGTTATGGGTCTGTAGCTGCCCCAAAATTTTGCTTGGACTAATGAATATTCAATTAATGCAATCTTTTGAGAAGATAAAACTTTTCCCATGGAATAAGTAATTTTGGCTTGAGAATTTTCTAGATATGCTTTATGTGCCTTTTACCCTGAGAAAACTTAGATTTACTTTTCGCCAAAAGAAAATTTTTAGCATAGAAAACACAAACTTATGATGTTTTTTGAAGATCAAAACTGAAATAGAAAAGCCCATCGTTTTTTGTCCTCCAATTCCCCAATGCGCTCTTATCATTTCATGCACTCTAATATCTTAATTATGAATCTCATGCATTGAATTATGACAATGTTTTCCATAAAATTGCCTTTGAAGATCATGGCTTCCATTTCAAACTCTATCAATACATACTGATTATTAGTTTTTCATCAGATTGGTAATTTTGTCATAATGAAACAGAAAATGAAACAAGGGGTAGTGTGGAGATATTTCTCCAGAAAAAGACTTTGGGATAATATTCTTGAAAGTTCATGGAGGAGATGATACGGTAAAGCAGGTTATTCTCTTTCTTCCATCAGTGGCATTTTTAATATTAGACCAAGGAAGACTAAAACAGAAGGCAAAAATCAGGAGTTCCACTGAGGAAATGATTATAAAGCATATTCACTATTGAAATCGTTAAAAAGGCCCACACTTCCGACTCACCAGATCTGACATCATCAGTGACCTGCCCTCTGGCTTGAATTTGCTTCACAAGCATCCGGAATATCAATACCCACCAATAGACATGAAGAACAAGCAAGCAAATTAGAAGACTATTGAACACATAATAATAAATTGGGCCATCCACCGGGTGTTTCTCTTTATCCAATGTCAAGAGAACCTCGTAGCTGTCATTTACAAAAGAAAACAAAAAGTCAGATATTAGCTCCTGTACAGGAGGTAGCAGCATATCAAAAGGCAGTCTCGTGAATGGCTAAAAGCTTATAATTGATTATACCTAGGAAAGCTAAATTCTACGCTAAGAAGTGATGGTTTTCCACTACGATGTATGTCGGTCACCATCTAAGAATGCCAAAGATTCACTGAGATTAGCACGATTACCATGAAGCAGCCTTCATTTTCTTCTACGTTAGACAGAAAAAAGGACATCAGAACCATTGTTCCGCTTTGATAAGATGCACACAGATTTTGAAGTTTGGACCATGCAGCATTGGAGTGTAGCCATCTTCTAAAGAAAGATGGCAAATGGTGGGAGTCAAGACCATGAGAATTTTCAAGAAGGAAGTCACTGAAAGCTTTGCACTTTAAGAATATAAAAAGTTGGTACCTTTTAGAAGAAACTAGGAATAGCATAACAAACAACATCAGCGGGGATCAAAGTTGGGTAGTTGAGTAATCATGTGCAATAAGTTTCATTGTCAGCACGTCCCATTGTGTGCCTTCCCCCCTTATCCTGTAGTCTCTGAAAGATTTTGAACTATGAAATATTCTTGCGATAGAATAGCTCATTGCCCCAAGTAATTGGACATAGCTCTTAGCTTGTCATTCTAGTAGTACAAGTTAGGAATTTAGTCAGTGAATTAGAGTTGCTGAGTATTCTATTGAGTCAAATGACCAGTGTGTGTTTCTTTCTAGCAAGTGTGAGTGCAACTTTACAGCAGGACTTACATCCGCACTCACTAATTATTTCTATTTGGCTTATAAAATTTTCACAACAGCGAAGGATATGTATCAATTAATCTACAGAACTTCAAAATCAAACCTGAAAACAATCAACCATACATATAAACATGATCACTCTATAGGTGAATAATCCAATTTGTTACTTATGCCTCAGATTCAAAAGACTCATGAATTGTGGATATGGAAAATGATGGAACACGCTAAGATCTTGCAAAAGATAAAGCAAACCACAAGCACGCTAGGTGATAAATGTTTACCTTGTACTCCAAATGATCCAAAATGGGTAATAAATAAGACGTAAAATGATCCAAGACAAAACAAAGAGTATAAATGCGCCACTGGCAATCATCTCTGCCCCACTGTACTTGGACATCTTCCCTACTTCCAGAAAAATATCACTGGTATCGTGAAGAGCTAATACAACCGAACCCACTCGGGCAAACCTGCATGGGATAAATATGGAGAAAGAGAGAACTGTCACATGAGAGCTTAATTTCAATAAAGCGTATAAATAGCTTTCTTATAGAATGAACCAAGAAGCATGCTCACCGTAACAGGTGCCTAATGCATCTAAAGAACTAAGAAAGCAAAATTTTAGAATAAAACTATGAAGTGTTCTCCTGAAGCAAGAACCTCGCCTTGCTATGCACGGGTACCCAATGCATCTAAATTACCAAATAAGACAAGCCTTCTACTACTCTCTTTCTGCCAGTTTACACAAAATAAAGAGTGAACTCTGCAGCAAATCTTAAGACATACCTAAATATGTAAGATAGCACAATTAGAATCACAGTCGCGACATGATGACTCATTGACACTCCAAAGTCGGATCTTCGTGTTTCCCAGAAAACCAAAGCAAATATGGAGTATGTGTAAAATCCAGCAGCATACATGTACACCCCCTTCAATTTCAATCTGAAATTTCAAAAAGAAAGGTCATTAAACCAATAAGCGTACTTTCTGGAGGAAGACAAGATTAAACCCATTAGCATTTCAGTATGACACACATGGAACTCACTTAATCTTCTGGTCAGGCCAAACCTGATCTCCTGGCCCTACCCAAAAGTATCTAGTATTAGTGAACCAAGGTTCATCATAGGTTACGTATAGAGCCAGAATCTCGGCTGAAAGAAAGTAAACACATTTCCATGCCGACTCCTTGAATTTTCGTATCTTCTTTCTGCCATCCGACTCTACATCCTTCATTTGCTGCCCCTTCGACAAAATCAACCGTCTACCAACTGTCTGCAACATCATCAATTTTTCAGATGAAGCACAGAGGTTTAGAAAGCAGGCCAACTTATCAAAGCGCAGAAAAGAAGGCTATAATACCATTGAGAGCATCAGTTAATAGCATTTTCAGCATGTAAAATGCTAAAAAAACCCAATTTAGTAGAGAGACTGATATACTCATTATTCATTTAACCAACTTATGCTGGATTCCTCCAACCCCCCAAACCCCTCTCTACAGACCACAAAAAAAAAAAAAGAGCGAACTCGAGTCAAATGGTGTCCAAAGAATGGTTCAGTTTGCACAACCAAAGCGATTATCAGCAATCACATAAATCCAATTCCCACCCAGAAGCCACAAAACAGCAATGCCAGGGCAAGTGTACGTCAGTTGCAAGAGGAAAACAACACAGCAGCCTCCGAGAACTGCTACAAACTTTCAGGTACAACCCAGCATCCCAACAAAAAGTCGACTCATGAAAACCAGCCTCTTGAGCGAGTCAACGCCCAAGTCGGAACACAGCAAGGACAACAACAAGCAGCAGCAATCAAACATTACAAGCAGCCATCTCTGCCCCCGCACAAGTGCACGCGACACATCCGTTGATGTTATCTAACGCTCTTCCGGTCGAGGCCTAGTCGAGGCATGATTAACGGATCGCACAGAGGAGCTGGAGCCATGATTAACGGATCGCACAGAGGAGCTGGAGCCCCCCCGTGATGCCCCCGACCACACGAACCATCCACAACACACGCTACTACTCCGTACTCCAACCCCAAAAACAAGCCACTCCCCAGCTCGACTCGAAGTCACGGGGCTCGCGATCACGCGAGGCCGGCCGGAGAACGGAATTAATCCAGCAGAGCCGAATCAATCGAACCGTACGCAAAAGAGAGGAGAGGGAGAGGAGGAGAACCTCACCTCGAAGACGAACCGGTCGAGGAAGAACCTGACGAAGGGGAAGAAGAGAGCGAAGAAGGGGAGGACGGCGAAATCGCCGTACTCGGGATACGACTCTCCCTCCCAATCACCCCGCCTCAGCTGCTCCACGTACTCCATGCCTACCCCCGCGCCCCCACCCGATTCAATTCCGGCAAGGAAAAAAAAGAAAGGCAAAAAAAAAACTTCCGGCCAGCCGTGCCACTGAGTCAACTCCGACAACGACGAATCACGACGCAGAGGCAATGCGTTTCGGAGACGGTGATGGTGGTGGTGGTGGCGGTGGCGATGGCGGCGATGGCGGCGATGGCTTCCCCTTGCGTGCGTGCGTGCCGCGTTGAAATCTGAGAACTCTTTTCCGGTCAAAGGATCAGAGAAAGAGAAAGAGAAAGAGAAAGAGAAAGAGCGTGGGGGCGGATCAAGAAGTGGAAGTTGGAATTCCCCTATTTATTTTTTATTCGGGTTCGGAGAAATTGCCCCCGAATCGCCGCGCTTATCTCGAAACTGCCACTGCTTTGGAGTCTCAAGTTAATTTTTTATATTCTCCAAAATAAATAAATATAAAAAAATTGGCCGGGAAATAGATTACGGAAATAAGAGGAAATAGATTACGGTCCTTGCCTCTAGCCGGTCGTTGGGCCTTGGCGATGTGGTGAGGTCAAGCCTCGCTGTGGCTGGGGGAGGTCGAGCCTTGCCCATCTCGTCCTCACCAGGAGGTGACGTCGACCTCATCAGCCAGTGATCGACCAGAGGAGGAAGAAAAAGGAAGGAAAAAATAAAAGAAAAAAAATAAAAATTCAAAAAACCTTAGAAAATTATTAAAAAAACTAAAAAAAAGTTTCACGTCACAATTTTTAGGGTTGTATATTAATAAAGAATACATCATCCTTTTTTGTAGACTTTATCAGATAACTATTCTAATATGATATCTCAATTAAGATATGCATAATCAAAAGGGGATATATGCACAATTTTGAAAGGAAAATTATCAAAAAAGTCATACACATATTGTAATTGTGTCAATTCATACGCTAATCAGACTGAGCATCAAACCTCATATATGATCTCGAATCCCCTTGAGTCTTTCCTCAAGAGACAAGCTAATCCTGCCATCCTCATGACTAGTGAACAAAAGCCACAAACTGGAGAATCTTCTGGATTTGAACTAAAGAGGACATAGCATCTTCTGGAGAAGTTGTTCGTAAGAATGTTCCTATGATACGAGAAACTCCAATCAACTTCATGATGCAACCAGAAGATGATGATGTCCCTACGGCTACTTTCCCGGATGTAGCCCCGAAAAACAAGACTACTGCTGGCCTTACCGTTACACTTGCTGATATTCCTTATCACAAGTGGCATGTAGATTATAGGAGTTTTATGCATGGATGAATGCAAAAGCAACCGATCCAAATAATGATCGGTTCCATAAAAGCGACCGATTCAAATAATGATCGGTTACACATACTTTTAGAGTTTACTGCCAGATTTATAGGCAGTTTACTATATTGGTGGCTAAATCTTCCTCCAGCAAATCAAAACACTTTTCTAGCTCAAGACTTTAATCAAGTCATCCGCATAATGCACATCTTTTTCATAGGAAGTCCCAAAGATCTCCTAGAACAAAAGTGAAAGGAGTTCTTTGAGCACAAATGCTGCTCTTACTAGAGAAATGATCCCGATCGACACTTCCAAGAGATGATGAAGCTGTATTGTGCACTTGGTGGAGATCCAGTCCTTAAGCCGGTATTCTTAGCATCTATCTCTTCATAGATCTCTAACATGGTGGACAAATACTTCCAAAATTGTAATCGACGCACTTTAGATACCTTCCTCGGTGAAATTCAACAGATTATCCATATTGCCTTAGATGAACTGTGCTTCCATAGAAAGGCATTCAATGAATTCATTGAAAACAATCAGACGCTCGATAAGGCCCACAAGAAATCAGGACTCCAAATCAAATGCAGTCATAAGGACTCTTATGACTGCTCAACCAAGAAAAAGAAACATTTCAAAAAATATTCCATCCATTAGAAAAGGAAGGGCAAATGGAAATTCCTCCGTACACAAAGGCAGCAGACGAGATGGAAAAAGAAAGAAGAAAGATAGATGCTTTATATGTGGAGATAAATGACACTTTGCAAACAATTGTCCTTAGACAAAGAAGAGAAGCATAAATCTTGTGGATTCCATCTACCACAAGATTGGAATCTCCATTGAAGAAGATGATCCCAAATCTCTCTTCTCCCTTGAAGATGAACATTTAGAAAAAAACAATTTGTGTCATCCAAACTTTTTCAAACACTAGTAGCGATGACGAATCAGACTTCGGACGGCATGTTTTTCTTTGAAGATTCATCTCCATCCTAATCACCAACAACTCTATTAATCCAGATGTCCAAGAAAAGTCCCATTTCTTTCAAATCATATGTTCCTCTTTAGATCTTTTTGTCTAAATATGCTAAGCCTATTTCCCTAATAGCACTCATGGATACCGGTGCAGATTCACCCATCCTTGATCCCAAGCTTCTCCCCGATAAATATTGGGAAACCCACAGCCAGTATTTTACCTTTACATTAGGAAACACATTTGCCACCAAGGTTAGGAGCAAACCTATGAAAATGCAATTCTTCCCACATTGCTCCATTGTTTATAGGGTCCTCGGTTCTCCATCTCTTGACCAAGACCTCATCATTGGTTGGGACATTCTGAGCCGACTTCCTAGTCTTAAAATCATGCCATATGGGTTAAATTTCACTCTTAATTTCGAGAGTTTGTGGAAACTATGAGACTCTATCTCATCTAGTTAGAACATTTAGACCCTATCCTTCAGCTTCTCTCGGAATCATGTGCTGAAACTCACACAAAGTTTCTCACCAAATGTTAGCATCCATTGTGAAAAAATGAAGACTTCTTCATTAAGTTGCCTTTTTAGAAGAATGAAGTTATTAATCTTACTAAAGTGAGCCACAAAGGGATGAACCCTGCAAATCTCCAGCTTGCTTGGACGAAATGCGCAAGCAAGGTCTAATTGAGCCCACAAATTCCCAATGGGCATGCAAAGCCTTTTATGTGGAAAAACGTGCTCAACAAGTTTGTGGGAAAAAGATGACAAGTTTAGCCTTTAAAACCGTTCCTTCTAGATGACAAGTTCTCTTTGCCTAACAGGAAAACCTTATTATTCAGTTTGTCCAATGCAAAGATCTACTCCAAGTTCGACTTAAAGGCAGGATTTTGGCAACTAGGGATTCATCCGGAAGATAGACATAAAATAGTTTTTTGCATCCGAAGATAACACTTCGAGTGAAAAGTCCTTTCATTTGGATTAAAGACAACCCCTTCGATCTTCCGAAAGGTTGTGCTGAATTTTCCATTCTATTAGTTCGAATTCTCTAATTTACATTGATGACACCCTACTTTACAGTGAGAATGAGATATCTCACTGCTACCTTCTCTCTTAGTTTGCCGACATAGTTAAGCAACATGACATCATGCTCTCTCGAAAAAAGATGAAGGTTGCCCAAATAGAAATAGAATTCTTAGGCATGCAACTCAAAGATGGTGCTTTTCAACCAAGTGACCATATTGCCAAGAAACTACTCAAATTTCCAGATGAGAATCTTTCTCACAAACAAGTCCAGCAATTCCTTGGAATCGTCAATTATTTGAGAGATTTTGTTCAAAAAATTACTAGGTATATGCATCCTTTATAGAAAATGTTACAGAAAGATCCACCTCCTTGGGGATCCTCACAAACCAAGGCAATTCAGTCACTTAAATAGAAGTTACAATTTCTACCCCCGCTACATATTCCCTTTGATGGCAAGAGTTCTTCAAACTGATGCGGGCAGTAGTTCTCTTTGAAGAATAGGCAGATGGCAAAACAAGAATCTATGGACACAATAGTGAAAAGATTTTCTCAAGAAAAAATTTATTATCACTCAATGTTCAAAGAAATTTTGGTTGTTAAGTGTGGAATTAAGAAATTCGAATTCCATCTCATTATTTCCTTGTGGAAATGGACATCCTCAAATGTTAAAATTCAAGCAGAAGATAGTTTCACATCCTCAACTTCTCATATGGGCGAAATGATTTTCTAAATATTCTTTTGAAACAAAGCACATTACAGGAAAAAAGAACGTGCTCGCTAATTTTTTATCCAGACCAAATCTTGCACTAGCTTCCATCAATATGTATGCCTCCAGGATAGCTAGTGGACGCATCAAGGCCCAATCAATGTTGCATATATGGCCAAGTTGAGAATACCCCCCCTGGAATTCCAGAGTTGATTCACGGAAATGTTTTTGTTGAAAGCATAATCGATATTTTGAGGGTATATCAACGCAAGGTTTTCAAAAGGTATAAAGGATTATGTTTAAGACATTTAGCATTGCATCCAAAGTACCTATTTATATATCTTCTTACTGTTTCCTTAGATGATCCATTTCTTGAGGAACTCAAATGGTTTTTCTGATATTTGTTAAATCTGCATACTACAGCCTTTGAATTTCCTACAACAAAGATGCCCCTCATTATTGGCAACATCATTCAAGGGGACTCCCCTTTTCAACATCTAGGCGAATTGCTTGCATGGTTCAAACCTTTGGGAGCCTAGAAAGCATTTTTTCAAGGACAACTCAGGGCTTCCAGACCCAATCTAGAATTATATACCATTGTTTTATTTCATAGACCATAAATGTTTTTAAGGCCCAATAGAGACCTACACAAAACACCAGCGCAAGTAGGTGTTTTGACATTTAAACCACAACCAGCTCTAAATGAAGCGTACAAAACTCTCCATGCTCGTGTTCGCCAACTTCCACAAGAATATCAGGAGCTTTAGAGAATTCTATGCCAACACAACAGGATAATCCCTCCAGAGATATGGCCCCGTGGTAATACCATATGGCACCACTCAAACCCACAATTCCCTGAACAAAGTTTACAAATCTGACAAGCCTTCAAAGAATATTATAAAGATGATCTCGTTGATGATGAAGATGACGAATGTGCCACATATTCCAATATATTCCCTCTTCCTCCCAAGACCCATGAGGTGGACCACTAGCTCAGGACCCATATTCCTTATTCCTCCCGTACAGTTATAGCTTATGTAGCACCGACATTGATATGCGACACGCAACACGATACGATACGACACGACACGTGACACGTCATTTAAAAAAAAATAGAGAATTTTGATAGGTCGGGACACATTATATATTAAATATATATTTTTATATATACATGCTAAATTATCATTTTTATGATTATTTCAATCAAATTAATTTGATTCAAATCTACAAATAAATAAATAATACAAAAAGAGCCTACAATGAATTTATACTAAAAACATTAATCCGCCATTGTTAATATCATTCATTGTTTCAATTTAACAAATTCAACTACATTCCATTCCAATAATCCATAAAACTTGGAGAGAGAAAAAACAAGTAATCCACATTCCACTATTAAATTTAACATTTAGCAATAAGCCAAAAAATAAAAAAACAATCCATATTTCATCATCAAATATAACAAGTCATTTATTTACATTATCCACTTCTTCTGAAAAAACAACAGACTCCATCTTTAGCTCATTAAATGAAAGACTCGCAACTTCAAGCACTCCAACATCTTCAAATGGGTCAAATGCATCTCCAACAATATCCCACATCTTGGTCTCTCATTCTGCATATTGTGGGCTTTTTCTTGATAGAAGACGTAGGTTGCTATGAATGAAAACCAAATCTTCTGCACATTTTGGAGCCATTTTATTTCTCCTCATCAAGTGCACAAAGGAGTAAGTACTCCAATCCCGCTTGGCACATGATGAAGAAGAAAGTTGTGTAAGAAGTTTTAAGGTAATGCTTTGAAGCATAGGTGCACTTCGATCATGAAGAACCCATCAAGCCTTAGGATCCATAGAATACCGATTTTGAATGTAATCAAATTCTCTAAACTTTCCATTTTTGCATGCAAAGTCTACATACTCCAAATTCACCTTGTTGCATTCATCCAAGTTAGGAAAGTATTTCCTAATGCATTTTTTCTTTTTTGGATGATCTCGTTATCCATGTATGGAGAAACTCGAGAAGGATCTTCATCGAGCCATTGATCACTATATTACCTTATTTAATAAAATAAAATAAAAATAGAAAACCATAATAAGTAAGATGAGTATTATATTATCATGTTAAAGAAAAAACAACTAATAAAGTAATAATGTCATACAATTTTAGAACTTACCTAGGATTCAAGACATGTGCCAAGCAATAAAGTGGAGTGTTGTTTCTAGTCCAACGATCCACAAAAACTGTATAAACCGCCTTATAAATTGTAGACTCCTCGTCGAGCCTTTTCACTTCATGCTCATATATAACTCTCTTCACTTTTTCAATCATCGAATCCCACATGTCATAAACTAAGTGAAGATAAGGCTTGTCGATGTCAAAAATTCTAAGCATGTCATAAATATGAGCTGTGAAGGAAAGTATATAATCAATTGAATCCATAAAAAATCATCCAACATCTTCTCCTTAACAAACTTAGCCCTCTCTTGATTATCATATCGATAGATATTCCATTTGTCACAAATAACCATGCTTTGAATACCACTTTTTATTAACTTAAACCTCCTAAGAATCACAATCATCAAAGCAAAATGTGTACCCGCTATAGAAAGCAACTTCAAGTTAACAAACTCATTGTATATTGCTAACCTCATGGAATGGTTCATGATGAAATGTTTGATTTGCATAACTTTCGAAACAATCTCGAAAATCTAACTACATTC
The DNA here is from genome assembly GCA_024733475.1 of Syzygium grande. Lineage (NCBI taxonomy): Eukaryota > Viridiplantae > Streptophyta > Magnoliopsida > Myrtales > Myrtaceae > Syzygium > Syzygium grande. The sequence goes on from JAMXDD010000007.1 coordinate 36,023,510, forward strand.
CTTATAAACTTCATGATTGGTCTATGTATTCTTTGCGGCACAAATGTTCTTCAAAATTAGATTAAGAGTGTGCACCACACAAGGCGTCCAAATAATGGATGGAAATTCTTGCTCAATGAGTTGTCCTATGACCTTACAATTCGAAGCATTTTACGTAATTACTTGGACCACATTTTCATGCCAAATTTCATTGATTACTTTTTTCAATAAGTTAAAAATGAAATGCATATCTTTTGTTTCTCCTGAACAATCAATTGACTTTATAAACATAGGTTTTTCATCCGACATCGCCATAAAATTAATAAGTGATCTCTTTTGTGAGTCACTCCATCCATCACTTATAATACTTACACCCTTCTCCCTCCACATGTCTATAATATGTGCACACAACCTATCAATATTTGTCTTCTCTTTTTGCAACAAAGTGGTCCTCAACAAATTGTATTTTAGTGGTACATACCCTGCAGTATTATGATTAGCAGCATAAGTAAAAGTGAATTGAAAGTAAGGGTTCATTACTAGGTTAAACGGCAAGCCCGCCGAGTAAAACATCATAGCAATCTTATAATCTAAATGTTCTCATTAAGTCATGTTGAATGCCTTCTCAAGAGATCCTCCACCCCCACTTCCAATCTTCCTTTTTTTGGAGTATGAATCAATCCCACCATTACCACCACCACTAATTGAAAAACTAGAAGAGGGCAAAGCTACATTTTTAGGCGCAAGACTCGCTAATCTAGTATTAACCTCTTCATCTAATTTTTCAATCTCCAAAAAATCCTTTTTTTCTACTTTTCCGCATTTTCCAATTCCTTTTTTCACTTATCATCAATAAATGGGTCCTCACTCTCGTATATGAACTCCTAAAATCTTTTTTGCAAAAATTGCATTTCCAATACAAATTTCCCCCCGCATCGCTATGAGTAGCTAGCTTAGTAATATACCTCTATAGTGGTTTATTCAAATCTTCATTAGTAGATGTGCTTGTGTACAAGAAGTGCTACTACCCATGCTTGAAGTCATTCTACAAAAAAATACAATCACAAGACCTATAAATTTAATATGTACACCACATAAAGATGAAATATTTCTACCATGTTCCACTTTTTCTCAACAGCAGGCATGAACACAAACAAAGCAAGTTGAGATAAGCAGGCTAGGTCTCTAAAAACAGCCGATATAATTAAGTTAAAAACTTCATGCCATATAAATTTCTCCACAAGGGAACACCACCCATCCTTTCTCATTCAAAGCCATCCACATTTAGTATCCCATACCTCCACTATTTATAGAAGTTTGGTGATATCCAGCCTAATTGCATATTACACAATCAACCGCAATGTAATGTGTTTCATGTACCATCCAAGGATCATAATGTGCATTTAAGCTTGTATAATCGTGAAAAGATTTGTGTTGCTTGCCCAAAACACAATCTAATTGACCGAAACTTGAGGAGGGAAAAGCAAAGCACAGACCAACTCCGTAAGCAAGTTGATGATTTATGCTAGGACGCGTTTGCCAACACCGATAACAATGGGAATAGCATTAATGGGAATATGAGACAATACAAACACATATTTCCAGTTAGCTGACAAGATGACATTTACCTTCTCTCGATCAGGAATAATTCAACAATGATAACAATCTAGTCGCCGGTTTAACAAAAAAATATAAAGGAAGGACCTTAGCGATAGAGCTCTCAGTGATTCTTAACCTCTTAGCCAACATAACAATCGCATCCCCGTGCACATGTGACATGACACAAAGAATTCAATTTTCGCTAGCTAAGCTGAGACGATCAAATCTCATAGGGCCATAAGGGTTTTGATGAAACATGGCCAAGAGAAGCCACACAATCTTAGGGAAGCCAGCAAAAATTACCAACAAAATTTCCAACAGATCTCACCGAGGCAACCCAACATCAAGCAGAACGAGTCATAGAGCCCTAGGGCACACAGTGAAGAACTAGAGGTTGAGCGAAGAAGAGTAGTACGATTAGGGGAAGAACAGAGAGAGGTGCACCTGGCTGTGGCGGTGAGCGGTGCGGAGAGAGCCTCGCGGTGGTCGTTGGTCAATGGAAAGAAATAGAAATAAAAGAATTTAAGAGGGGGAGGTTGTCGGGTCAAGCGAAGAAGTCGTAAATAGAATAGAAAGACCTGTGCATGTTTGACCCATTTTTCTTCCACTTTTTTCTTTCTTTCTTTCTTTTATTTTTTAAAAATAAATTTACATTTTGATCCCTAATTTTTTAAAAATTTATAAAATTGACCTCATACATGTCGAAATCGCGTGTCGAGATTCGGATTCACATGTCGGAGGCATTGACTGTGTGTCGGAGCGTGTCAGTTGCTACATAGGTTACAGCTAGCCTCTACTATTTTCCAAGACTGGCCTTCTTGGCCACAGCCACAAATGACCTACCCTTCACCACCCAAGGGAAAGAATCGTTGGCCCGTCTATATCCATGTTAGGAATCCCTGATGATCTAATTGTTGACCAATTCCTATCCTAGTGGGAAATTGACAGCCTTATTCAAGCTTATCAGAAGCAAAATGATGGAGATAGCTCAAACAACTTTGCTAACAACACGGAAGAGAGATTCCGTAATTAAGCAGACATGTGAAAAGTGTGGATGCAATGTATGTGGCGTGAATTATATGTGTGTACTATGTAAGTGGCATTCATTATATATGTGTCAATGCATTTACTTTAAAAGATGCTCGTACTATGTAAGTGGGAATCCAATGCTTTGGTGACCACTGTTACGAGTTATTACGAGTTATTTTATTATTATTTACTATCATGTATGGGAATGTTTACCATATTACTATGTACTCTCACTATTAGTATAAATAAGAGAGCATGCTAACCTAGAGGGTTAGACAATTCATTCATCCCCTTTCTTCTTTTCTTCTTCTTCAAACATGGTATCAGAGCCAACCCTAGCCGCCGCCCCAACCTAAATCCTAACCCTTGCCAGAACCACCATCACCGTCACCACCATCTGCTCTCTCTCTCTCTCTCTCTCTCTCTCTCTCTCTCTCTCTCTCTCTGATCTAATCTCCCGGCCTGCTTCTCTTTTTGTCGGTCATTCTCTTCTTCGGATCGATCTAGTTCTGATCAAGGATCTATGAAACGGTGGAGCTTGTGATCTCTTTCTTTAATCTAATTTTCTGATTAATTTGGTGTGACTAGATTAAGTACGCATCATTATGTCAAGTGGTTTAGAGACTTGATAGATCTTCTTTATTGAATCCGTGAGATTGGATTAGCCATGAATAGATGCGGTGCGATTGGATCGATGTGATGCGGTCACAAGCTCCGACCTTTATATATCCGCTTCGCCTAAGCTCGTTGAGCGTGTTTTGACGGGACATACATACACACTTTGGAAGAAGAATGTTTTCAAGAATTTGCACGGACAGCGGTTATCTCATCATCTTACTCAGCCTCCCCCGAGCAGGGATGACCCGACTTATGATGAATGGTACACTGTTGATTGTCGTATTTATAGTCAACTATTGAATGCTATGGATATTTCTGTTTAGACCGTTGTTAGCAATACTGATATTGTTAAGGAGTTATGGGATGCTTTGGCAGATTTATACTCCTCTCTGAATGATTTCTCGCGACTCTATGATGTTGTGTGTGGGTTGTTGAAGCCGGACACGCCGGTCACCTCTGCGAGGGGATATTATGAGGATTTTAAATCTTTTTTGATGAATTTGATTGGTTAGTCTCGTTTACGTCTAGTCGGACTACTTTTGAAGAACAACGAAATCAGTTTCTGGTCACTTGCTATCTTAACGGGCTGGGTGCTGAGTTTGACATCGCTCGCTTACAAATCTTTTCAGATGCTCGAGTTCCTTCTCTTGGAGAAGTTTATCGTCGTGTTCTTCGTACTGCAAGTAGTGAGGAGGTTAAAGCTGCCCCCTCAGAGGTTGGTGAACATGTTGTTGCTTTATATACGAACAAAGGAGGTGGCCGTGGCAGTGGAGGCTGTGACCGAGGGGGAGGTCGTGGTGGTACTGCCGGTCATGGTCGGGAGACTCAGACTTGCAATTATTGTGGTATTGTTGGACATCTTTGCAGCTATTACCAAAAATTACAAGTCAATGGGCAACTTTCCGGTTCACGAACCACATCTGCTCATGTTGCGCCTAAGAGCGTGCCTATGGACCAAAAGGTGATCACAATGAGTCCTAAGGAGTATACTCGCTACTTGGAGTTTCAGACCTCAGGGAGTAGGACTGCGTCTGCCTCTATTGCACAACTACAACAATCATCTAATTATTCCTCTACCTCAAAGATGTGCAACTCTTCCTTCGCGCTACTTGGATTATTGATTCTAGTGCGGTGCTCACATGACGGGTAATAGAGGTATTCTTACTGCATATCAGTCCTCAGCTCCGTTACGCCATATTACTATTGCGAACGGGTCATCCTTGATGGTTCAGGGACACGGAGTTGCACGACCTTCCGATGAGATCTCCTTATCTTCTGTTTTATATACTCCCGGCATGCCATTTAATTTGTTATTTGTTGGTCGTATCACATGGGATTTGAATTGCTCCGTGACTTTTTACCCTGATTATTGTGTTTTGCAGGATCTCTCGACGCGGAAGACTATCAGTAAGGGAAGTGTCAATGGTGGGATCTACCAGCTAGATAGTGCGTCTATTCCGACTACGCTAGTGAAAGAGACAAATGTTTTAGACGTTCACTATCGTCTGGGACATCCCTCTCTATCTATGTTGCAGTCATTGTTTCCTCGTTTTCGTTCAGTGTCTACAATAAATTGTGAGTCCTATCAGCTTGCAAAACATAGTCGTGTTTCTTTACCACCAAGTGTATCTCAACGAGCAACTGCTCCGTTTGCCTTGGTCCATTCTGATGTGTGGGGACCTAGTCCTGTTATGTTAGTCTTTGGTTATCGTTATTATGTTCTCTTTGTCGATGATTTCACAAGAATGTCATTTGTTTACTTAATAAAAGAACGTTCTGAGTTATTTTCCGTGTTCCGTGAGTTTTATTTTTCTATCCACACTCAATTCCATCATAACATTCAGGCTTTACAATCTGATCGTGGGGGGGAATATATGTCGGATCATTTCCATCAATTTCTCCGTTCTCATGGTATTCACCATCGTCTTTCATGTGCTCACACACCCCAAATGAATGGTGTTCTTTGAGTGGAAGAATTGCCATCTTATGGATACTGCTCGTGCTCTTCTTATACATATGCATGTTCCACAAGAATTTTGGGGGGAAGCTGTTCTTACAAACATGCTATCTCATTAATCGTATGCCTCTTTCTTTTCTTGGGGGTAATACTCCACATGGGCTCCTCTTTCCTAATCGCAATCTTTTTTCTCTTTCCCCTAAACTTTTTGGGTGTACTTGTTTTGTCCATGATGATCGTCCGGGTGTCTCAAAACTAGATCCTCGTGCACTCAAATGTGTTTTTCTTGGTTACTCACGGGTGTCAAAGGGTTATCGTTGCTATTCTCTTACCTTAAGAAAAATGCTCACCTCCTGTCATGTCACATTCATAGAGTCTCAAATTTTACTTTTTTGCAACTAGCTCTAGTTCATCTAATTTAGTCCCGCAATTATCCGAGTCCACATCTTCTGACCCTGTACTTGTCTATTCTCCGCCAATGGTCTCTCATCCAGTTATCTCTCCAGCGTCTTCACTAGACATTGCCCCCATTGTCAATTCTCCCTAAAACCGTCTCTCCCGTGGAGGATTCTCCTATTAAGCAAGTCCCTCTTGTGGGCTGATCCACTTATCGAGACTAATACAGCCAAGCAACCTATTGCTCTTCGTGAAGAGCTACCGTGCTTCATGGGATCGCCCCTCTTTATACACATTCCTACAAGGGTTTATCGGTGAGTTTGTTGGTTTTGTGGCTAATATTGATGCTACCTCCTACCTATTTACATTCTGTGGCTCTTGAAGATGCAGGTTGGCGTTTGGGCATGGAGGAGGAAATGAGTGCCCTCCAATGCAATCAGACTTGGTCCTTGGTTGATCTTCCTCCCGGTGCTCGGGTTATTGGTTGTCGTTGGGTGTTTCTTTGTGAAGGTCAATCTTGATGGAACTGTTGCTCGTCTGAAAGTCTGGTTGGTTGCTAAGGGTTATGCTCAAACTCATGGTCTTGATTACTTTGAGACCTTCTCCCCGGTTACAAAAATGGCATCTATTCGGCTTTTCTTATCCCTTTCAGCTGTGCATTCTTGGTCGCTCCATCGGTTGGATATCAAGAATGCTTTCGTTCATGATGATCTTCTTTGAGGATGTTTATATGGAGTAGCCTCCAGGGTTTGCTGCTCAGGTAGGGAAAGTTTGTAAGCTTCGTCGCTCTTTGTATGGTTTGAAGCAGTCTCCTCGAGCATGGTTTGACCGATTTAGCTCAGTGGTTCAGACTTTTGGTTTGCTTCGGTCTCAAAAGGATCATGCAATGTTCTATCGTCGTGTTACTACTGGGTGTATCTTTCTGGTTTTATATGTGGATGACATTGTCTTGACAGGGGATGATGAGCAGGGTATTGTTGAGCTGAAGAGATATTTACATACTCACTTTGAGACGAAAGACCTGGGTGATTTGAGATATTTTCTTGGCATAGAGGTGGCTCGAAAGAAAGGAAGTATTTCTTTGTCACAACGTAAGTATATTCTAGATATTTTGGCTGAATTTAACATGCAGCACTCTCGATTTGCAAAGTCGCCTATGGAACAGGGATTAAAGCTTCTTCCTCATCAGGGCGAGTTATTTGAACACCCTGAAAGATACCGGCATGTTATTGGTAAACTAACTATCTCACCACGATGACTAGACTTGATCTTGCATATTTGGTTAGTGTAGTTAGTCGGGTTTATGGCAGCACCTAGACAACCACATTGGGATGCTGTTTTGAGGATTACGAGATATCTTGAGGTAGTCCTAGCAAAGGGAATTGTTTTTGCCGCTCATGGTCATGTTCTCATGGAGTGTTATATCGATGTTGATTGGGCTGGTTGCCCCCTAGATAGGCGGTCTACCTCTAGATATGCTTTGTATGTTGGTGGTAATTTGGTTTCATGGAAGAGTAAGAAACAGAACATTGTTGCGGGAGTAGTCTTTGAAGGCAGAGTATCGGGCCATTGCTGCAGCCACTACAGAGATTGTGTGGACTAGACATCTTTTGAATGAGGTTGGATATGGGTTGAGTGGTCCTACTTCACTATGGTGTGATAGTAGTTCAGCAATTAACATTGCTTCAAATCCCGTCTTTCACGAGAGAACAAAATACATGGAGATTGTTGTCATTTCGTTCGACGAGGAGCTTACACATGGGAGTATCACTCTCTCACATGTTCGTACTGGTGATCAGCTAGCAGATATGTTTACTAAATCTTTAGCTAGGCAACAGGCTCGCTTTATATGTAACAAGCTAGGCATGGTCGATATCTATGCCTCAGCTTGGGGGAGGCTGTTACGAGTTATTACGAGTTATTTTATTATTATTTACTATCATGTGTAGGAATGTCTACCACATTACTATGTACCCTCACTATTAGTATAAATAAGAAAGCATGCTAACCTAGAGGGTTAGACAATTCATTCATTTCCTTCTCATTCTTTTCTTCTTCTTCAAACAACCATATCAGTCTGGGCCTATATAAGGTAATGTATTGTGTAATGAGAGGGCAAACCTAGACCCATAAATAAAATCGGGTTGTGTTCTAAAGCCATGACTTTCTAAATTCTCCTCATCTTCTCCTAAAATGATCTCCTCTTATTAGGATCTTGTTGTTGGTTTGATAAGGTGATATGGTTAACCATGCTCTTCACTTGCTACAATTTAGAACCTGTGGATTAGAAAATCTGAAACTTAAATGTTTAGTTTGAGAAGCAAGTTTGGAGACTAAAGGGCAATCCCCCTGAATGGCAAAGCAAGTTGATAGTTTAGGGATAACATACTTATCTCACTTGTTCTTCTCAGCCAGTCCATTTTGGTATTAGAGCCATTTGTCACTGAGATTGGACCAAGATCATCATTCCATGATGGGTTATCAGTTCTAGGAGAAGATTTAAATTTCAACCAGGACTGAACACCAGCCTATTGTTGTTAATGCCCCTCTTTTACTAGATCTTCCTGCCTGCTTTCCTCAAGGCTAATGCTTCTCAGCTTGATTATCTTTATGAGGTTACCTACCTTAGTGAAGATGACAAGATTTCAAGTACTCAGCTTCATTTGATAAATCCATAATTTGCTTTTGCCAAACCACTTTCCTTTTCACCTATCCATTCTATTAAGAAGCTTATTCAGCATACTCTCAAGGATGTTGTCGCGACCTACCCTCGAGTGCACCACCTTGGGATTCGGCTAGTGGATTATTAAGCTCGAACCTAACTCGGGCTCTCCCAAACCCATATCAATTCGCAACTTTAAGTTCAAGTTCTTAACATGCAAATGATTTTTATCTAAGAATCGCCACTAATCTATTTTTGGTGGGTCGATTAGAAGCCCAAGTAAAATGCGGGAGAATTACTCTACTTTTACGAGCTAGAGATTAAATGAGTTCGGGACCTGATTACACTATATTACTCTAACGCTTTTTCGATACCATTTCATTTTCTTAAAAACATTTATGCAGGTAACTTGGATTAATTTTAAGCTAGATTACTAACATACAGGGAGTGATCATGCAAGTGCATAATCATTAAAAGAACAATCAATCAACAAAGCAACGAAATCAACACATCAAGTTAATCAGGTATTTTTGGGGTTTTACTTTTATCTTAAAACTAACCTACGTGACATGTCATTTTTTTTTTTAAATTTTCTACCAATAACGTAAGCAATCAAAGATATACAAAACATCACCCACCAAAGATAACAACACTTACAAACGTTATCCCATCAACTTGATATTTCCGTAAAAATAGAATCAATATCCTAATCTTAAGGCTTAAAGATCAAGATAGATTTTCTAACCGCCCAATCTAAAAATTCCATCTAAAGGCTTATAGACAGAATCAAAAGATCATGTCGCATTGCGGATTAGGAGATAAATCCTAATTGAAATTATGCCTATCGCTCAAATATGCAAAGTTAGGTGAAGATAAGCACAGAATAAGCAATAAAATATCCAAATTGACTTGGATAACATATTTACCTAAATGCGCAAATAACTTTCCAAATTTGAACTTCAAAGGAATAGCTCGTGTGGCCAGTCAAGTGATACTCGGTTAATCGGACAATAACTGTGGTGGCTCGCCAAAGGAGATCCTAGTAAATTAATTCTTGGTCTTTTAGCTTGACCAAATAATCTCCACCAAGAATCACAACCTTTTTGCTTCTTTCTCAATACTTCGCAAGTAATTCACCATGTAATAGGAGACAAGTTCCACCGCTTTGACCAAAAGCCAAAACAAGTCATGATCTTTGCTTTGCCGACCAGCCTTGGGACAACCTCGGGTTTTCTTCTATCACGGTGGGAACTAGCGATTAGGGACTGAGAGGAGGCCGAGGAGATTCAGACTCGCTGAGAACCTACTAGAATTCACCTTTGTTTGCTAGTTTGGTGCCAAGATTGTAGGGACAAGCTGGAGCGGTCATCTGTTCAATGCAAAAACGGTAGGACGTCATCATATCAGAAACTCAGCGCAGAACAATGACTAATGCCACGACACAATGACGGAGCTCGTCGGGACAGCAGGCTCAACAGACTGCGTAGTAGTAAGTCTTCGGAGGCGTGGCCACGGGTGTGGCCGCCAGGGAAGGGAGTTCTGCCACAAAGGACTTGCCAAGCTTGCTCTATTTTTCTCTCAATTTTCTCTCTGTGTTTTGTTTTTTTGTACGTGTCAAAAGAAAGTCCCCTTTTCTTGTCCGGAGGAGGTCCTTTTATAGGTGAGAGGGCTTAGGCTTTTCAGAGAAGGGGACCGTCTTGAGAATATTTAAAATATATTATGCTTTGGCCTGAAGATAGTCTCAAATATATGCCTTCCCGATGACCGATTCCACTTTCCTCTTCTTGTATGTTTTTTAGGTATAAAGATATGAAAGAGATAGAACTTGCGGATCTTTCTTCCTTTTATTGCTTTGCAAATCTCACTCACTTTTATTTATTTCCTCAAACAACCGAAAAGTAATGCCAAGGAATTATGAGTATCTCCAGCAGATCAGGGAGGATATTTTCAGACACGTGCCCTAACGCCTATCTCGGTCAAGAATGAATTGTGGGTACTTTGTTATTCTATTATTGACAAAGTGCACCGAATTAGAAATATAGGCTTTCTTAAAGTTCGTTCCTTCATATCACGCCTATCGCGATTTCCTTTTTGCTCATTCCAAAGATAAAGATCCGCACGTTTTATATTTTTCCCTATCGTGAACTTCTGTGTATATATATATATTTTGAAATCTCCCCCATGTGCAAAAAAATTCAGCCATAATAATGAATGGGCTTGGCCAAGTTCCCAATTCACGTGAGCTCAATTAAGTTTAGAACTATCTGCCACCGGTCCACTATAAATGTATCTACTTAATAAATGTTCTTAAAACTAAATGTTATGTAATTTAACTTTAAAATTTTTGTCATGGGCTAAAGTTTAGTCCTTAATTTTTGTGTAATTATTTCTAAATGATAAGCTAAAATTTAGGTGTCAATAGATGTCAATGAATGTGTTCAATCTACCGCTTTGATTAGCATCCAATTCCTGCTACCCAACAAGAGCATTTTGTAAATTGCCATATACCTCCTAATTTTGTGCAATAGTGGCATTCTCGAGGTTATACACATCTTCATTTTGGAGCAGTTCATCTTGCTCTACCTATTCATGGCAGGAAGGGTCTTCTCGTAACAGCCCATATGGCCTTCCTTAATACCAAATTTGTCGAGTATCAGCATGCCTGCATTGGAATAGTGGAAATCACCCCCGCTGACGGCACAATGTTTGCGACTCTTTTCCTCAATTTCAACATGGCGCTATCTGACCTCCATCTATTGAACGCCCTCAAAGTCCAATTGCAAATAACTTGCGCTCCTTAAACTCCTGATTTTATCGCAGCTACTCTCCATTGCTAGATGGTTTATCATATCTAAAGCCATACTTTGGACCTAAAGTTGTCCTCCACAGAAAATGCTCTGTGGATAGCAACCATACACCATCTTACATTCATTTTCCCAAACTTAAAGTCGTCCTCGCGTAGCCAGGGCCTCGCCAGCCACAGGCGAAGTGGGCCGTGCCTACTAAGGCCATGGTAAAGCTTGCCTCGCACCCAGATCGCGAGGCATGGCCGCGGGCAAGGCCGACCTCGCTTGTGGCCCTCGGTGCCGCCCACCGCCGTGGGAAAAAAAAAAAAAAAAAAAATAAAAAAAAAAAAAAAAAATATTATTAAAAATTATCCACATCAGTACGAGCCGGCTAAAATTAGCCGGATAGACTGAATTAGCACAAGTGCAAAAAGGTTTCAAATTGAATTGAAAAAAAAGTTTATGAATGAATTAGCACAATTACAATGGGTTTATGACGTTTTTAGTAATTTTCCCCAATTTTAAAAGATATGGATAATTAACAGAATTATCAAAATATCTCTAACAAAAGAAATTATCTTACAGAAATCCTAATTATCTCTAACATTCCCTAAACTCAAGGTGACCGGCTTGAGTTTCAAAATCAAGTCAAACAGCGTCCAGTAGCTTACACATGGCGAATGAAGCTGAGACGTGGTGGATGAGGAGGCATTCGATGGCTGTTCGTGGCAAAACTTTCGAATCTAGTTGATTTGAGGACGACGAGTTTGGTGGTAATGTTGGCTTCTCGAAATGACGAGTTAAAGGTTGAGAATCGGAGGCAAAATATGTCACCTTCGGGATTTTCATAATAATATTAAGGATATAAAGTTAAGCATTATTTAGCTTGGAATTTCGAATGGCATACAGGTTGTTAATTTTGTGAGATACGGAAGGTGCGAAGGATGATTTTCTACGATTGAAATCACTCTCCGATGTGTTAGAATTAAATTGATAGATGTTGACATGTGCTGACGATAATTAATTCATTGCCATAATAATTGTAGAAAAGGGCTGTATGCTCCAAATTACTTATTTGATGATTTTCAAGTTTCAAATTTACTGAATTGAGATTTTTCTACTCTTCAATGTTATTCCCTAATAATTTTAGTGGGTTCAAAATATTTTTTGGATTTATTGGTATTTAGAACGGACACCGGTTTCCATGTTTACGTACCAATTTTCTAGATTTTTTGGTAATTTAACAAAAAAACTACTTTGGAATGAACCTTTGGTCTCTCTTCAAGTTTGGTACCTGCCTTTTTTCAATTTCTACCAAGTATTTTAAACCACAAGCCTTCAATTTGTGACGTTGAACTTGGCTAACCATAAACCTGTCAAATGGGTGAAGGTCAGGTTTGGATCAAGTCATAAATGATCCGGCCCAAATTAACCCATTAACCTGTTTATGATCATTTTATTTGTACTATAATTTCTCAACTCATACCAAACTCGACTCATATTACTAAAACACTTCCGTATTTAATCAAATCTAGGAAAACTTGTTACTTATGATCTTTTTTAAAAAAAATATATTACTAAAACATTTCCATGCAATACTAAATTTAGTGGACAATTTTTATAATTTTTATAAAAAATTGAAGCTCCATTTATTTCTCGAAAAATGTGACATTGCTAGAAAATGTTTTCCATGAAGTCATTTTCTTGGAAAATAATTATATTTTCCGATGTTCGATTGAAACTTGAAAATGAACAAGAAAATATTTCCGCCATTTGGTATAGAAAATCTGATTTGATTTTTCTCCTTACAATCCTTTTAATAATTTTTATTTTTTTTTCAAAAAATCAAAATTTTAATTATTTTAATTTTATTATTTTATTTTTCCTTTCCTTCTTTTTCGGCCATTGCTAGCCACAGTTATGGCTAGCAACCGGCCATAGGCGAGGCTGGCGAGCTCGTTCCTTGCCTGTGGCCGGTTGTCGGCTAAAATGAAGAAAAAAGAAGAAAAAATAAACAAATAAAAAGAATTATAATTTCGATTTTTTTAAAAAATTATTATTATAAGGCTAAAGAGGGAGAGAGTGTGTGTGGGCCAAGTGGGTTGGAAGTGGGTTCTAAACTCAACCCATTTAGATCGATTCATTTTAAGGTTAAAATTTTAAAACCCATTTAATGTAGGCTCTTAAAAATTGAAGTGATCCATAAATGACCAATTTATTTTTTAAATTGGTCATATATGGATTTAATACCCATTTTGACAAGTTTAGTTAACAATGATATCATATATTGCATCATCTCTTTTAACTTTTGCCAATTAATACTTCGATGACTCATTCATTTTACTTGGCCGAAAGTCTCTCTTTCATTTCGTCAAAATATCTCCTTTTTAGTTGTTCTTATTTGGCTACTTATATCCTAACTACTCTTATTAGAGCCACTTGTAACATAACGGTTGGAACACCTATATCTCTCCTTGACACCTATTGTTTTTAACCTAATGTGATTTATTACTTTAACCTTGGTTATTTTTTCAAGCAAATTAAATATGGCCATGTGTGATATTTTTGTCATATCCCCCTCCGATCTTCACCATGTGTCTTTTAAACTCAAAGTCATCATTATTTTAACCTTGGTTAATCAATATTATCTCTTGGTAACTCTTGTGTGGTTTACTAAATACATTTCCCTTTCTCTTGGCTGAATAACTGATCTTTGAAAGCCTTCAAGCTTCAAAGTGGTAGTTCTTACTTTATTAACTTCCGATTTCCAACTTTTTTTTCTTCTACCTTCGTTTTCAAATCTTATGAGCCAAAGCGTGGGTCCCATCTCCTTGTTATTAAAACTTCTATCTCAATCTTTCAAGCGTCGACAACATACCTGTCAATGGTGGCCCTTGGCCAAGTCTAGGCGAGGGCCGACCCTGGGCTTGCAGGACCATGTCGGCCCTTTTGGCGATGGTGGGGCGGCAGCGGCAAAGGCTTGTAGCCCTCCTCGCCTGGTCTTGCCCCTTTCTTTTTTTTTTTTTTTGTTATTTGAAATCTAGCTTATTTTTTAAATTGAATTTAGATAAATCTTTTATTAAAACTATATTTGGATCAAAACAACATCGTTTTAGCCACATCATTGCCACATAGGATATAGAAAATTATAATAAAAAAGCCACATCAACATTTTCCGTCAGCCAAATTGGACAGAATTAATGAAAGGACTCAATCGAACCAATTTAACAAGTTTTAAGACTTGATTGCACTTTTTATAAGTTGTAGGACTTAATTACACTTTCATAACAAGTTTTAGGATTTCAAATGCACATATCCCTATATATATTAATGAAAGATACTTCAACTTATTTGTAGGCTTTATTAAATAACTATTCTAAGTTAATATCTCAATCAAGATATGTACAATCAAAAGAGAGATATACGTGCAATACGTGCAATCTTGAGAGATATAAATAATCAATTGAATTATCAAAATATCTCTAACAAAGAAAATTATCCTAGAGAAATCCCCAAATATCTCTAACAAAGAAGTTCAATTGAGCAATATATTAAATTTTTATTCCACGCCTTGCTATGCACGGGTACCCAATGCATCTAAATTACCAAATAAGATAAGCCTTCAACTACTCTCGTTTTGCTAATTTACACAAATTAAAGAGTGAACTCTGCAGCAAAGCTTAAAACATACCTAAATATGTAAGATAGCACAATTAGAATCACAATCGCGACACGATGACTCATTGACCCTCCAAAGTTGGATCTTCGTGTTTCCCAAAAAACCAAAGCAAAATATGGAGTATGTGTAAAATCCAGCAGCATACATGTACACCCCCTTCAATTTCAATCTGAAATTTCAAAAAGAAAGGTCATTAAACCGATTAAACCCATTAGCATTTCAGTATGACGCACATGGAACTCGCGTAATCTTCTGGTCAGGCCAAACCTAATCTCCTGGTCCTACCCAAAAGCATCTAGTATTAGTAAACCAAGGTTCATCATAGGTTATCATAGGTTACGTATAGAGCCAGAATCTCACCTGAAAGAAAGTAGACACATTTCCATGCCGACTCCTTGATTTTTCGTATCTTCTTTCTGCCATCCGACTTTGCTGTTGGAGCCGAAGAGCATGCATCCTTTGTGGTCGATTTTGCTATCGGAACTGTAACTGAACAAATGCGATCGACATAGCTGGCATGGCTACGACAAGTGAAATAAGCTAGGCTTTGCTAAACGAAAGTTACTATGCGAAGATACGTCTTCAAGGCGTCGAAAAATACCTCCATGAAAAAGAAAAAAACTCAACTTGTGACACATTGCGAAAGTCGTAACACGACCACCATAGCGATTTGTGAGACGCGAATGAGGCACTCAGGCGAGCAATGTCCAACAGTGGTGCATGGGCTGCACCAAGTGCGAAGTACACCCTGTTGCGCTAGGTTTGCCTCAATTAAGGTGGCTCTAATACCAAGTTAAGAATAATAAAGCGAGAAAGTGAATTGTGGAATTTTCTGTATATTTCAAAATGTATTAATGAAAAATACATCAACATATTTATAGGCTTTATTAGATAACTATTATAAGATAATATCTCAATCAAGAAATTGCATAATCAAAGAGAGATATACGTGCAATATATGTGCAATATACGTGTAATCTTGAGAAATCGGATAATTAACAAAATTATTAAAATATCTCTAACAAATGAAACTATCCTAGAGAAATCCCTAATTATCTTTAACAAAGAAGTTCAATTGAGCAATTAAGGGCACGAATGATAACCATTATCTTTATATATTTTTCTATTTTTCTGTTTCCGGAACAGATTCTAAACACAAATCCGTTTGACAACGCAATTTCATTTTTTTTATTTTCGAGACAAATTTTTAGCCTTGAAATAGGTTTGGACTAGAAATGAGAAGTAAATTTTTTTTTTTCTATTTGTGGAATAGAAATAAAAATAACAACTCTCTTATTGCTCGCCCTCGCCGCCTGCCCTCGCCTAACGCCGCTCGCCCTCACTTGCCACTGCCCACGGGTCGTTCATCTTTGCCCGACCAAAATTTAAGAAATTTAAGAAATTTAAGAAATTTGAGAATAACTTATCAAACGAATTTCTATTCAAGAATAGGAATTTTGTGTCGTTATCAAGCGTTATTTCTTGCTCAAAAACTCGTTGAGGGAATAGAAATAGATTTTACCAGAAATAGGGGCGAGGAAGAGAATGGTTATTATTTGCGCTCTAAATATTTGTTCCACTTTGGGATTTAAAAAGGTATCATTGGAGTTTCTAATATTTATTTTTACAAAAAATGTAAGGCCCATTTGGCATGCATATAGTTTTTGTAATTTTCATCCAAGTGAAAAGGAAAATAAAAAATCTTCTGTTTTCAATTTCCTTTTTATTTATGACAAAAAAAAGAGATTTTTTAAACGTCTTTGATTGGTGAAAGCAAGAATATTTTCAATAGAAAGTAAAATTTGGAAAGGTGTTTGGTTGGATTGTTTTCAAAATAAAGAAATCTTCGAAAATGATTTAAAAAACATATTTCGTTTTATATTTTTCTTTCCAATTTAGTATTTGACAGTATATTCGCTGAAATTAACTTTACCATTTAGTTATGTGAACTTTATGAAGAAATTAACATGAGTGTTTTGGACTTGATGGATCAACTAGTACATATCATTTAAGTCAAAATTGGTACATGTTCCGAATCTCTCGTATCTTGAAAGCGTCTTAGATTTGTGGGGCAAAAACTTATTAAAAATGAATATCATGAAAACACTGTTTGATCTCATTGGTTTTTAGATAAATATCCAGATTGAATGTCTTATATCAATTTAAAAAAATAATGAATCAGTGTGAATAACATGAGTAAAGTAAGAAAATTACGAAATAATGGATCTTTCTTAATCTGGAATATTATTTGTCAAATTTATGGAGTGGGCTATTGTCACACCCCGAACCTCATGGCGCGCCACATCCCTCGCAAAGTTCGATTCATGTGCGACGTCCGGGGACGTGTCGCCGATCCAACGCCCAAACAGAGAACAAGGCACATGCGGAAGCAATACGACACCCATACAATTTAAAACCACATAATCAAGGATAGCCACACAACAAACAACATGAATAAATATACACTTGCATTGATATTAGGAAAACATATACACTATCCATATACGGCATTAGCCCAAAAATCAAAAAGCGAGTCAATGGCCACTACTAGCAAAAAGGGGTAAGTGGCTTGGGTGGTTAGGGTCACTACAAACTAGAAGGGCTCCGGTCAAAAGGTAATTGATCCTCTCTATCTAGGATTAAGGCTAAACCCTACGAAACCCGGTCCGAGTCGGATCCCAATGACTCAGAAGAGCTATCGAGACATCTCAACCTCGAATTTAGGGAATCTTGCTCGGACTCGGCCTCTCGGCTAACTCCTCCTCGGAATCCATCAGCTCGACTTCGTCTTCCCGCACCATGTCCTACTCCATGGGCTCGGTTCCTCATCCTCCGAATCCATTGGCTCTAGACCTAAATCCCTATCCTCCGGTACACGATCGGGACTCAGCAACTCTTCATCGGGGCACCGAGGTTGACATCCCCGAATCGGTATGTGGAACCTCAAAAGATCGGAGAGGCCCGTAGGTCCCCTCATAGTCTCCGATACACCACGCTATATATCTATGGACCTGGTCAACATCTTTGCCCGCATCAATCCGAATGTAGACAGGTATCTAACCCAAAAATCCCGTTTCTTGTGGGGTACACCGACTCCTCCCGGTCTATCCGGTAAGGGATCCCAAAACGAAGCGGGTGTCAGAGACATCTCAAGACCAAGGGTCTGAAAAATTGGGTTTCAACAACAGTGAGAATAAATCTCAGCGAGTAGGTTCCCTAAACCTAAGTTAGGCTAACATGCACCTCCTGACGAGCACCAATCAACACACTAATCAACTCATAATTGACTTAGGCCCTCGAGCCCAAGTCCAATACTTACCTTGCCCTGCAGGTTAGGCACTTACAATTCAAGATAATAACATATAACCCATTCGCGGCACATGCACACATCACTTGGTCACAGCGCATGTCATGCTTATGCTCGTGCTCATACACGTGCTCACGCCTCAACAATGCATTTTTCGCACGCTTGCACTCTTGCACACTTGCAATTATCAATTCTCCTCCGACACGCGTAAAACGCATAAGGTCTATCACTTCGAGATCGATCTCTAACCCGCATAAAATGCATCGGGCTCATGGCACAACACCCACGTAAAACGCATCAGGTTTGGCCATCTTCCGGTAGTCGGGCATTTCCCGCCGTAACACGCCTCGGGATGGGTTCAATACCCGCTTAAAACGCATTAGGGCTTTATGTGATCACACATTCATATACACCGGTTATTATCCGAACCCCGCGTTAAATGCATCGGGGCATCTTAGGTGATCACATGCTCATGTCACTCGGGCACACTCGTATATGCACATGCCGTGCCAATTCTTGAGATGCATACTCATGGCTGTAATATTCGCACTTGGGCATTCATGAATTTCACAATGAGCATTCAATTGTACCACAACACTTGTTCAATTCACCACGCAATAAGCTTAGCTCAATGTATCACAGCCCAACTAATAAAATCACTCAATACAGCCATGGCACAAACTTGACACACAAAAATCACGAAACTAGATTAATAAAAAAACACAAGTCCATGACCCCTAAGTTTCCCCAAGTCACGGCATATAAGTACTGCAAAGCATCGAAACACTATGTCAATTCACGCTCAATTCAACCTCCTCATGGTCCGTTCACGAAACACTTGCCGATTTCCACTAAGGCCATAATTAATCAAATATGGCCCGAATTCTCACCATACTAAATCAGCCATGAATAGTCTACTTTAGGCCTTTAATTTCTTCCAAATTGCCACATTAAGCCACAAAATTCACCACGAAAACAGCCACCTCTCGGTCTTCAATTTACACCCGCCAAATTCACATTTTGCCCAAATCATGACATCCATGCTTTGCCACATCACATCACCCTATAGTCCACTAAACCTCGATTAAATCATCACTCTCGGTCACCAAACACGCCACAAACTCAGCCTCTAACAGCCACCATATGGTCCCTAAGTTACGTTCGCCAAATCCACAATTTCGTCCAAATCAATGCGTCTAAGCTCGGTCACCACACAGCTCATTATGAACTACTAAACCTCAATTAAATCATCAGGCTACGCCATTTAAATCAACCACAACATCGGCCCCTAACAATTTCCATAATTTAACCCCTAAAATACCCTAATTAACCCTTAAAACTCATTTAGAAATATAAATTAGCCTAATTAGGGTTTAGGGTTGTACTCACTTGGATTTCTAAGCTCCTAAACAAGGCTGAACAGGTGGCAAGATGGCTGAGCAAGCGGGGGTAAGCGGGTGGGGCGACCGGGCGGCCTTAGCGGTGGCGCCGAATGGCGGTGGTTGGGCGGACGGCGGTCCACGGCGGAGGGGGCTGCTCATGCAAACTGGGAAGAGGGGAGAGAGAGAATGGGGCGGCTGGATGGTGGTGGTGAGGCGAGGGGACGGGCGGCTCACACGTGGCGGTGGCAACGGGCTCCTTTGAGTGGCGGTGGCGTGAGGACAAGAGGGAGAGAGAGACTCACGGAGAGGGAGAGAGGAGAGGGTGGTGCTAACTTGGGGAGGAGGAAATGGGAGGAGAGAGAGAGGCTAGAGAGTGTTTATCACAAATGACTTGGTGGGGTGATTGAACCACTCTTGACAAAATGACCATCATGCCCTCAATCTAAGGGTAGAGATTAATTCCATCCAAAACATCTAGGGGCACAATTAACCAACATTTCTAACATTATTGGGCTGAAACAACTAATATAAAATCCCAAAATATCTCTCAAAATTCGGAACCCTATAATTAGGCCTAGGGCCAAAACAATAATTTTTCGGTCCCGGGTCAAATTTCCAATTTTCGACTCTACTAATCCCAAATATGATTGGCCACATAAAAATGACGTTGTCCTTACAAAAATAGTCGCGTATGTTCCACGAAATTCGACAATCAAGTTCGGACTCAATTCCACGATCATTTTGCTCAATTTTTTAGTGTCTATCACTAAAGGGCGCCTGTTTAGGGGTTACGATATCAACCTAGGGCTACTCGAGTCATGACGGTCCCAATTTTTAGAGAACACGAGGATTTATTGCTAGTGCTAGGGGTCGTGGTCATTTGGAATAAGTTCGAGATCGTTCGCCGCGTGTACTCTTGATCGTGCGGAATCACCCGCTATTCGATCGTGACGTCGTCGGTCAAACCAAATCCATCCCTCTCCTTGGACCGCCCATGTCGGCACAAAATATTCCCTCGTCGCTTCGGAGTCGGACTCGATTCACGGTCGAGTTCTTGGGTTCACGTACCATTTTTCTTAGTTAGCCTTTCCCCTATTGGTCAATATCCGGAGAATGATTAGTTTCGAGCGAGACTCACTAAAACGAAATGAGAAATAATTATCTGTTTTATTAATCCCAAAGTGGACTAATTCATGACATTATAGCTATTTTCTTCTCATCCCTGTTTTCTCTTCTTCTGTTTTTGGCTGGCTCTTTTTTTGAATATTTGTTATTATTTGTCAAAATTTGTATTTTCTTCTTTTTCTGAAAAAATTCACAAAAACACCAAATTATGTCCACTATAACACATTTACCTAAACTTTTTTATGACATCATAAATCCCAAACCTGTACTTGTGTGACACATTTACTCTAAATTTTTTTTAGTGACATCATAAAACCTCAAATTTGTATCTGAGTGACATATTTACCCCAAACTTGTAGCCGTCCGACATATTTACTATCCGTCAAAATTCCGTTAACGAATACCACTAAAAATCTTATGTAGTTGCCGACATGGACAATGAAAAGCAAACGGTATTGCTACGCTTACATGGCAAAAATATGTCAACTCATTATTAGTTTTTTTTCTCATTTCTTTTTCCTTTTTTTTAACTTCCTCCTACGTTTTCTTCCTCGGTTTGGTGATGACGAGGACGGAGGCACTGGCGATGGTAAGGGCGGTGGCGGTGACGAGGGCAGCAGTAAAGACAAATGAGGAAGGAAAAAAGAATCTCGACAGAGGGTAAATGTGTTGCGTAGATCTAACTTTGAGATTTTTGGTGTCGTAAAAAATATTCAAATAATTATCACGTAAATACAAATTTAGGATTTTTTGTATTACAAAAAACATTTGGGGTGAATATGTCACACGAGCACAAATTTAGTGTAAATTTATTACATAGGTACAAGTTTTAGGTTTTTGATATAAAAAAATGTTTGAGGTAAATATGACAGGATGGACATAATTTGAAGTTTTTGATGGAGTTTATCTTTTCTCTAATATTGTTGCCGTTTCGATTTTCTTGGTTATCTTCTTTCTTTTTCCCGTTCTTTCTTTTATCTCTCAGTTCAGTCCGCCGTAGCCACTGCTAGAACTACTGACAACCACAAGTTGCGGCAGATGGGTTTGGCCGCCGACGAACCAACAGCTTTCTGAGGAAGAGACCAGCTCTGCCGAATCAATGACGGTGACCGGCGCCGAAAGAGGCGATGAACTTGCCCCGTCTATTTCATCACAGTCTGAATGATTGGTGGAGAGAAATACAGAGGGAGCGCACGCTCAAGTATAAACGGGGAAGCAGAGTGATTCGCGGCCATTAAAAACACTGAAAACGACTTTGAGTAGTCTTTACCCTCCATGATGAAAAATTTAACTCTTCATTTTGCATTTCAAACAGGCCAGTGTTGTTTCTTCAAGAAGAAAATACATACCGCTATTTCATTGCCCAAAGAATTACGTGTTGCTATCCCGACATGCATTCTCTTCGTGAAACCAGACGAGACATTGATCCATTTCCTAAGAATTCTACCAAACAATGCATATGTTTGTTATGGATTTGTCCTACTCAAATCTCATATTTGATTTTTTGAATGACTCATGTAGCTCTTCATTCTCTTTGATTTTTTGTTTTTCTTGTCTTCTCCCTGTTTTCAATTCTTTTCATTATCATCTCAGATCTCTTGTCGTCGTCAATAAGAGTACTATTTCTACCCGCAAGGTACTCAATTCTGTATAATGAAAGACACAGATTCATTTGAATGGTTCAACTGCATTCTTCAAGCTATAACAACAGAAGATCATAACTAACAGAATGCACCCAATTTAATTGAAATCCACTGCATATGTGTCTCACCAAGCACCAATCATGAATCAATGTAAAAAGAGAGAGATGCTGATCGATCTACGATCCCGGACAAGGGGGCATATCCGGGGGCATGTTGCGCATGCTCGTTTCCTTAGTAGGAAAGCCATGGCCATTCCCCAGCTCGCATGGCATTCCAGATGACAGTGCATGAACCAGACTCCTGAGAAATGTGCCCAAGAAGTTAGCTTGTATACAAATATTGGTGGTAAAAGGAGAAATACTACTCCAACTCCACATATTCGAAACCAGTTTCACATTGATATTAGTGCATACTAGTCGCTTTCCTACTTCCGTGGGTTTAGAGGAAAAACTAGCACATGTTCCTCAAAGCCATGACTGGATAATATACTACTGTCAAATGATAATTGCATATGCACTCATGTCGTTTTGATAGGTGAAAGTACCAGGATTATTGGCTTTGAATCTTATGGTTGCCCATCCATTTTTCGGTAGTGCGACGGTGTTGATTTTAGGTGGATGGGTCAAATTGTATGTTGGTATACTCATGTTCAGAGAGAAATTCCCACGACCGAAACCGACCAGGTAAAAGCTATAACCGTGTAAGTGCATTGGGTGGTTCTCCGCAGCTGGTATATTAGTCCCCTGGAAGATTAATTCGACCTCTGAACCGTATTCGATTGGCTTCACGACTGTTCTTCCCACCACGGGATATGTCACATTATCACCTACGTCTCCCGCAAAGTCAAAATAACGTGGAGGTTGATCAGGAAAATCTGTATAGTAGATCCCCGGTAGCTTCCTGCAAATTAATTGCATAGTCGAGATGATGATTTTGTTAAATAAGCTATTGGAATACAAAATGCTCAGTTCAAACGCATACCGGTAGTACGCTTGTAGAATGTCGATGTTTGGCACCGTCCAGCTTATGTTATTTAAGCTCGCCGAGTGCCTGTTACCATGTGGACCTTCACAAGTGTCACCCTGGGCGCATTCCACGTTATTCACAGAGACCGTGAGGTACAAGCGTTTTGTGATGTTCAAAGGGACCTTAATAGGATGCTTGTCATCGACCAGACTCTTCAGAAGCCGCATGAAGCTCTCAGCAGAATTCCTCTCTGTCAAGCCTGGAAGTATGATAGAATTAGGATATGCAGGTGGTTCGTAACGTCCACTGTAATGGAGTATCGCCGAAGGCGTAGTTGTATCAGATGGAGCCTGAGTGTCCACAAAAGGAATGCCGAGCACGTAATAATGACTAGGTTTTTGGTCTGTCGTGACTAAAACATCCATAGTTTGTCCCGGAGCTATCATTATGTAACTGGTGTTTACTTGCTCCAAGTAAGCTCCATCCATCCCGACAAGGGTAAGGGTGTGGTTGGCTATGCCGAAGAACATCTCTTCATTCATAATAGCACTGATGATCCGTAGAAGGTAAGTCTTATTGGGATCAACTGCCATCCGGTAGGTAGGTTCTGCATCATAATAGTGTCAAGAGTCAAGTAAGGTCCTACCTATTTATTGAAATTGTGATTGATGTTAGCTTGGCGTAAGTTTTTCTGATGGAATCCTTGGTATTTCGCTTTCTTGATCTAACCCAGCATGTGTTCCCTTGTATGATAAATTAGAAATGATATCGTGTGGTTGTCGTTTTTATTGCTATATGACATTGATATAGACAACATCAATTGTAACGAATGAACCATGCGAACGAACTTAGTACTATACAAATCATTACCTTTGGAGCACTGATAAAAGTCGCCGGGTTGGCCATTAATGGTGTAGGCAACCGATGTGTCCACGTCTCCGCCGGTCCTCGTTGCATTAATGACCATCTCAGTGAGGTTCTTTCCATACCATTCACCTACATCGTCAAAACAAGCATGGAATTTGTGTTCTACTTTAGTTTATACGTACACTAACCTTTACAGTTATCGTTGAATCATATACACAGGCCTCACCAAGTATAATCGTCTGTTCCCCATCATGTTTCTACGGACGCTCATTTCCAGGTTGAGGGTAAATAATGAGAGCGCCATGCACGGATGCTCTAGTCCAGTCGTTGTGAGCGTGCCACCAGAGCGTCCCTTCTTCTTTGTCAAGCACAATCGTTTGAGTGAAATTTTGCTGGGGTTGGATGGGACACTGCGTAACATACGCCGGACCATCGTGCCATGGATTGTACATCTGCCTCGCTCCGTGCCTGCACGTGGGGTGTGGTTTAATGTTCTTTTACCATCGTTAACCTTTTGGTTTGGTTGGAAAACAAAAGCCCAAAAGCAAAGAAGAACGGCGATTTTACCAGTGAATTGTGACGCCGTAATTTCCTTTGTTCACAACAGTAACGACGACAGTATCTCCTCGGTGCGTCCAAACTGTCGGACCAGGGAAGCTGCCATTGGCCACTAGGATGCTTTTGTTCTCACATAACCTCTCAAACTCAGTCTCTTGTAGCTGCATCGTCCATATCACGATTTCATGTCACTTCGAGCATGTAAGTAATTGCGATCACGTTGATGCGCATACTTGTGATGATGATGATCACAACGTCATAACAAAGGAAAGGCCAAAAGAAGAGCGATTCCCGAAACGACAGTGTCAAATCTTAACAGACTGCAGATGATGTTCACTCACCACGAGCGTATAGGAGTGGACATCGGCTTGGGCCATGCAGAGAAGAAGGCTGAAAGTGAAGAGAAACCCTAAGAACACAGCCCAAGAGCTTTTTTCACAAGCTCCCATTTTTTCGAACGCAAAACACGACCAAAAAGAAAAATTCTTTTTGCTCGATTTCTTTGTCTTGGTGATCCTTAAGGTTGCACAGATGGGCGTAATTTACAAAGGAGTGTTCGAGAAAATATTAGGTACTCCCGGAGTGCCATGTCGATGTGCTCTAGTAACAATAAAATTGCGACACCTTTCTGTTCGAAGAGGCCGAACTTGCCGAGAGGTTTCCCGCAAACTTACCGACTACAGCACTCTGCCCCGAACAGGAGGGACCGTCGCTCAGGCCGAGAGAAGACGAAGATTCGCACACCACCACGCCTTCAGCCAGTCGCAGCAAAAGGCGCACGCGTTAGAGTCCCCAACGACCGTCGGTTGGGGACTCAAAGTTGCTCATCAAGTCTAGCAATGCTTCGGGATCGCTCGGATTGCATGCAGGGTCCTCTTGAGAGAGTGCAGTGACCAGCGCTTGGAGGCACATCGAAGAGACTGCGACGGGCCCCTCGCAGCGCAATCTCGAACGCCCACACGAAGAAACAGAGCACCCAAAAGGAAAACCTCACGAACTGATTGTTCACAGAAAACGGTATGAAAAAGGCAACAGAAGAAAAGGGCCGTAAGCGAATCAAGCGACGAAGAGACCCATCTGGAGGGAAAGGAAGAACGAGGAGGGAAAAGAGGGGGTTGCGGTGACGGAAGTGGGCTAGAGAGAAAGAGAGAGGCTGCTGTGCGCCATGACTTCGATTCAGCGGACAACAGTTGAATTTGTGAATAGATAATCTGTTTCTGGTTTAGCTTTCTGGGATTATTTTGAAGATGAGGATGGAGAGAAGGCAAAAAAGGAGAGAGGAGAGAGTAACGGGAGTGCGTCCTCCAGGTTGAGACCCTCTTCCCCATGACCACGAACTTCACGAGCCGAGAGGGATGAGAAGAACGAAAGCGAGAGAAGAGCAGACGAGAGAGACTAACGTTAGCGGAGGTGACAGAAGAAGGACGAAGGACCCACCTCTTTCAATTACTGTCCTCTTGTTTTTTCTTTCGTATCCAGGTGTCGCAATTCTAATGTTATTGGAGCACATTGACGTAGCACTCTCACTCTGAGAGCACCTGTAATAATTCATATGAATAGTGAATACTTGCCCGTGGCCCACGTGGAAAGGAACCCCCGAGTACATGGCATTAAAAAAAAAAAAAAAGACAGAAGACACTAAAAAATCCCTAACTATATCCATTACGAGGTATTTACCGTAAACTTTTTTCAGTAACACCAAAAATCTCAAATTTATATATATAAAATATATTTATTTTCCGTCAAAGTTCCACCAACGAGAATAGGTAAAAATCTATCTATATTAATGTCGGAAAGCAAACATTGGTAACATGACGCTCATATGATTTAAGTGAAATAAAACGATATTATTTTAATTCAAAAATCATTCGATGGAATATTAATTGAGGGTAAATGTGTTACATTGGTACAAGTTTATGATGTTTTACGTCACAAGAAAAAATTTAGGGTAAATGTATTATAGTTGACATAGTTTTGGGTTTTTGATCTTACAAAAAAAATGTCAAGGTAAATATGTCATAATAAGCACAGGTGGGATTTTTTGTGGACTTTTCCCTTAAAAAAAGGACAATTTTTTCCTAATTAATTATAGTCATGTAGCACCTTGAAAAACATGATTATTTTAGCTTGTTAATGTCAATATTTTCATTTGGCTTATTGATCAAACGTTTGATTTGAATGTTGCGTATCTTTATTCGACTCACTACGTCATGCAATCGGAGCAAATGATGGTGGCTGTGCCCCCCGGCCATCAATTAGACAAATGTGAAAGGAACGTTTTTGTTTTAGCCCATCAATTAGAGGAGCCAAGGTGTGATACTCCGATGCGCTGACGTGAGAGATGACCTAGCTAGCGCTGCTCGATTAGGGTAAAAATTAAGGGAGAAAAGGGCGAAAAGGAAGAAAAAGAGAAATAAGGATTAGAAAAAAGATACACGTCGGCCCTTGAATTTAAAGTTGTCAATCTCAATTTCTCAATGGGATAATTTGAATATATTAATTGTTTGCTGCCTAAGTTGAGAGGACCCTAATCTTTCATGATCACATATGAGATTATATTGGAAAATAAACAACAACTAGAGAGGAAGTGCTAGCTATGTTTTCAACTTCTATTGCTCTTTTTGGACCATTTGGTACCTTATAGTGTCATGCCAAATGAATAACATATAGATACGCAGCAGAAAAACGACGCAAGAGATTTACGTGATTTAACCAATGTCCCGACTCCATAGGAGGAAGAAAAGAAACTCATTGGTCAAAATTAGGAGAAAAACCAAAGAGGAAGACCAAAGTTAAAAGTTGCCAATTTATTACACTTTACATCATTCATGTTAAATATTGGAGCGAAATGCATAATTGCGTATTAAATACGAAACCGTGTGTGCTTGTTTAATATATTTTATAGTAACTGACTGAGCAGAGTTAGATACATTAAGAAATCTTACCATAATTCGTTTAGTAAACGATGCGGGTGACATGTTGAAAACTAAGACTAGGATTTGATGTCTATGAGCTCCTCCTATGATACTGACACCAATTATTGCTTTTTTATTGTCCTTTTCTAGGGCTGACGAGTTACGACGCCCATGTGTTTTGCCAGATGTGTATTCTTCTGTTTTATAGTTACTAAGGACAAAACATGCTTATCTACTGCTGATTTATTCAATATAAGATTACGATTTATTCAATATATTACATATCCTATCCAATGCCCTAGGGTTGCATATGCAAAAGTGGAACTTCAATATTAAACGTGTTCAAGTAAGAACACTGCCTCTAGGAAAAGTGATTATCATAAATCTTAGCATAGGATTGACTAAAGCTACTATATAATACCTCAAGAGAGTTAGACTAGAGATTGTCACGGTATGGTACTTGAGTAGGACCACCTTTTGTGTGGTTCGGGAATGAACCACGTGGAGTCCGGTGGCTTGTTCAACTGTCCAATGAGGGTGCGAAAAGATCGTTGGGATAAAAGGGTTTGGACAAGGTATAAGTCTTAATAGGTTTATAAAATGCCAAGGGGTAAGAATGAACTGAATAGCATATTAAATATGAAGGGAACAACTTTGCATCATATATATATATGAAACCGGATGTAATTTAGAAGTTGCGACTTTCGGTGTAAAGACAAAATTTAGAATCAGGCCTTAATGAGTGTATTTAGGAGCATTATCAAGTTGGATGACTACTTGAGAAAGCGTCTACTTGTATAGCACAAGATAAAACCATGAGTTTCCATATAATATAGGCTAAGTAAACGAGCCTAAACGGCAATGAAAGCTTATGAAAAATGAGCACCATCTCAAGTGAGTAAAACCATGATATCACGCCTTCTTAGGGATGGAATTGGGGACTGGTCTGGGACGGCTGACCTAGTCCCGAGCCCGTTCCCTTGACTTTCTGTTATTCTCCAAATCGATCCGCAACCTGCCACTGATTTTGATACGAAGTCGCGGTCTCGGCTCACTAAAATAGTCGAATACCCGTAAGGTACTCACAACCTGCCATAATAGTTTCGTTAGTAAACAAATACCAAACACTAAGGCTCCTCGGGAAAAATAACATTTGTAGAAAATATTTTTCGAGAAGTCATTTTTCAGCATAATAACAATATTTTCCGATATTCGATTAAGACCTGAAAATGAACTAAATTTTTTTTTTCCGTTATTTGGTAAGGAAAATCTCATTTGATTAGAAATTCTGACATTGACGCCAACCATCCTATGTGGAATGCGCGCGTTGACGTGAACAAAATTTATAATTTTTAATAATTATTTTATTTTTCTTTTCTTTTTCTTTTTCCTTCTTCCTCCCTCGCTTGTTGTCGGGCCTCAGCGACAGCCAACAGCAACAGCCGGCAATAGGCCATTGGTGAGGGCCAACCTTGGGCAAGGTTGAGCCTCACCGGGATTTGGCGAGCATGAGGTTGCCAATGAGGTGGAGCCTTGCTCAAGGCTTGAGCTCGAACTCGCCGAGATCTGGCGAGGTCGAGCCTTGCCCAAGGCTGGCTTGCACCTATGGCTAGTCTCTGAGGCTAGGCAATTGGGGGAGGAAAAAGAAAAAAAAGAAAAAGAAAGAAAAAAAAAAAAAAAATATTTAAAAAATACGAAAATTTTTTAAAAAATTTTAGATTCGATGGACACAGGCATGGGTGTCAAGGACCTAGGCTTGGCCTTGATACTACCAGCCACAGGCTCCAGTGTCCCAATCTTAGCTTCAATGGACTTGGGCGCAGCTTAGATGGACCCGAGCCAGGGTGCCAAAGTCCTGGGTTCGGCCTCGATGGACCTGGACCTAAGCTAGGGACCCAGCCGCATTGCCAAGGGCGGCTTGAGACAAGGGTTGAGGTTCTTGTGCTCAAGTGCAGAGTTTCTGGTCCTAGAGCTGATTTTTAGTTATATTTTGAAAAATGATTTCTGATTTTTTGGAGAAGAAAACATTTTCTTGAATTTAAGTTTTGGTGGAAAAATATTTTTCGTTAACTCATTTTCCTAAACGAATCAAACACCTGAATATGAGGAAAATGTTTTTCACAAAACAAATGGAGCCTAATTAAATGATAATCATATTAAGTTTGTAACACAACCTTTATTCCAACTTAATGCAATGCAGACCTCCAGTGAGAAAACCTACAAAATCGCAAAATATCACATTCAAAATATATATGATTAAATAACATAAAATTTTCACGATAATCTAGCGCTCCATTTGCTTATTGACTCATTTTTGCAAGCGATGGCAACGATAAAAGCTTGAGAATAAGTTCCAAATTATTAATCTTTCACGAAACAAACAGAGTCTAAATTTTATTGGGTTAATATCACGAAAAACCCCAAATTGATACATCTGTGACAAATTTACCCCAAACTAATATTTTGACCACTAAAAATCCTAAATTGATACATTTGTGACAAATTTATCCTCCGTTGGTTTCCATTAAATTGAATTAATACCACAAAAAATCACAAATTGGTAAACCTGTGATAAATGAAGGGTAAAACATAAAACTGATACATCAGTTAACTACTGTGTGTCATTTAAGAAAGCAATTTGATAGTAAAATTTAACGGAAATAAATTGAGGGTAAATTAGTCACAAGTGTATAAGTTTAAAAAATTAGTCTTTGGTAGTCAAAAAATTAATTTTTAGTAAAACTATCACAGATGTACTAATTTGACCTTTTTTGTAATATTAATTTAATTTAATTTTTAATATTTGTATTCGTACTTCCATATCATTGCAGTTTGACTCTTTAAAATGGTTTCCAGTAGATGTTTGGCTCCAAAACTAGAAAAGATGGAAAGACAATGCACTGGGTATCCCTCACCTGGATGTAGTGACAGCCACACACATTTCACAAATTAATCACAACATCACAACACTCCCCCAACAACTTCCCACATCCAATCTCTCTCGAGATGCTCCTACGTGGCACCACCTCCGCCCCTCTCCCCACCTCCCTCCACCTCCGCACCGCCACCACCTCCCGCCACCACCACCGCCACTCCCTCTCCATATCGGCCTCCTCCGCCTCCCCCTCCTCCTCGGCCACCTTCCCTGCGGCCACCCTCTCCATCTCCGACTCCGAGCTCGAGTCCCGGGGCTTCGCCCTCCACCGCGACGCCGCGTCCCTTGACCTGGACCGGCTCAACTCGGTGTTTGTGGCCGTCGGGTTCCCGCGGCGCGACCTGGGGAAGATCAGGGTGGCGCTGGAGCACACGGACGCCCTGGTGTGGGTGCAGCACCGGCGGACGGAGAAGCCGGTGGCCTTCGCGAGGGCGACCGGCGATGGCGTGTTCAACGCCATTATATGGGACGTGGTGGTGGACCCGTCGTTCCAGGGGATCGGGCTCGGGAAGGCTGTCATGGAG
Source organism: Syzygium grande (assembly GCA_024733475.1). Lineage (NCBI taxonomy): Eukaryota > Viridiplantae > Streptophyta > Magnoliopsida > Myrtales > Myrtaceae > Syzygium > Syzygium grande. The sequence goes on from JAMXDD010000007.1 coordinate 36,054,437, forward strand.
AGGCTGGTCGGTGACCTGCTGGCCCGAGGGATCGGCAACATCGCGCTGTACTCGGAGCCCCGAGTGCTTGGGTTCTACCGGCCGCTGGGCTTTGTGGCGGATCCGGATGGGATCCGAGGGATGGTGTACTCGCGGAAGCAGAAGAAGAAAAAGTAGTCTTCAGAATCAAAGGGAACGTGATTGATACTAAACATTATTCAAGTAAAACGGTCCGAGAATGACTATTCGTTTTTGTATATGTTACCGTTAAGTTAGTTTAGGACTGTTGTTTTTTTTTTTTCCCCGTTTTTGAGAAACTGTGACTGACCGGGCTAAGGTAGTTACATCCTTCCTTATGCATGATGAAACAACGTATTCCTTGAAATTGATTTTAAGTGAACTCTATTGATCCGTTGCATTGTTCGCGGTTAACCTACCTAGACATGATTCGAGAATTCGAGAAGTATCGATCTTGCTTCCCGGTTCGTTCCAAAAGATACCGTCTTCTCTTGTTCCGGCCCGAAGACGGGAAGTACGCAAGGTCATAGAATTGAGGTATAAAGGATCACTTGGTAAAAATATGTGAGAATACCATCATTCTGGCGTTTCAGCAGAGAAAACAGCAACTAAGAATCCGAATGATCTTACTTTCAGGAGAAGAGGCTGCTCTAAATATAAGAGGACTCGTTTAGATTTACATGGTCTCGAGTTTGACCATTATGGAATAAGAGGTAACTGGTAGATGAAGAAAGACAATCCTCGACACTCTGCAACATAAGCTAGTGCCAATCACCGAGGCAGGTTATAAGCAAGGAAAACCAAATGTGCAAATCACATGAATGATTTCAATCCCTGAACCCCTAGTGAAGTTTTGGTCGCCTTGAACCAACAACTCAAGAACCTGGACTAGCCGCACAACCATGCCTGTAGCTGGACTTCTTGAAGTCCTAAGCTATGAAGACAGAGGTGTCTGAGCCGACCAACTCACTGCAATGTAAACAACCGGAAATGCTCTCTGCAATCTCTTTGAGGAAACAAAGAATGATGTAGTACGAATTTTTTTCTAACTGATATAATACAGCACGAGAGGGTTTGCTGGCAAGGCTATTTTGTTCAGCATAATCAACAAAACTTCATCAGAAACTCAAAACTCAGTTTCTCACAAGCTTTTCTACGTTGGATGCATGAAAAGAGCGTCCATTGTCCATGAGCTATCTGAAGACATGAGGCTTGATATCAAAATAGCCTACTGCTTCCAATTTGAAGCACAGGAAATCTCTTTGGATTTTGTTCCCACGTGGCTCCATTCAAACATCTAAACATAATCAAATCGGAGAAAGAGTTAGTTTCTTGCATCAGTATGGCTGCCTTTTAAGTATATATGCTATAATTTTAGCATAACTTGAAGACTTCAGCAGTCAATCACACAGAAAGAAAAGGATAAGGGACTTCATAATGCTGACACAAGTTATGTATGCCATCAAGAAATGAGGTCGAACCCAATTAACAGGCCTTTTTTAGTTTTTAACAGAAGCATGTTTCAGATGTCGCTTAAATCAACCCTTTCCTCAAGCTACTCGCACCTGTATATGTTAAAAAGAAAGAGAAAGAGAAACCTAACAATGGATCAGAAATGACATACAATGGCGTCCAATCTAAGACATTGAATTTATGTGTGGTTGAATTGATCTAAATAGCTTCTCCACTTGTCATATGATGACACAATAATTTACCCGGTAAGCAATAAAAATGCAGCAAATTTGGTAGGCAGATCACAGCTAGAAAACATAGCACTAATCCAAAGTTTCCAATTATCTTCGAGCTTCATCCATATGCCCCATTCAAGCTCATGTCACTTATAGTGCCAAATAGAAGTGTGTTCCTCTCATTTCACATCAAAACTTGTTATCCGTCATTATTCTCTCAAAAGGGGAGATGGCTTCGCGAGCGACCCCCTTGCATCTGAAGATGAATTTAGAGGACCCTTCCGCTCGCTTCTCGGAAACAACACTATCTGGTGTATGCATATACTCCTTTGATCGAGGTTCACAGCACCCGGAAAATTAGCTGTCTTAATAAAGTCTTAGGCTAAAGAGCGGTCAACCAATCTAGAGATGCCTCAAGAGCCTACATGTTCACAGAACCAGAAAATGGCCTCGTCGACCAGCACGAAGGCGAAGGAGAAAAGGAAAAGGATTCCGGGCGAGACAGGCCGGTGACACGGTGCTAGGATCACTGGAATTTGCAGTAAAACCAGTACCAAGATGCAGCTAATGAAAGCAAACGTAGGTCAGCAAACCACAGATTTCTCATTTCTCAAATGCTAATTGGATCATCTAGTTTCAAGTATGCTCCATTGAGAGTATGAACTACCTCAAGCAGTCCCTTTTTCTTTCCCCACAGATCATCATCACTTCTAGCATCTCTCTCTCTCTCTCTCTGAGAAAAGAAAGAAGACAAATTTCCGGATAATTTCAAGCGCTCTGTGAGGGAGAAGCACCACAATTGCAGACCCAGAAGATGGAAGGAACCCAAAACTACAGCACATGCCTCGAGCCCAATTCACCGTGAGTTTCGAGCGGAATTATGCGAACCTGGGACAATTCATCCGGTCAGGGGACGTCCTTGACGTTGTTCAAGAACGCGGCGGAGCAGAGAACGGCGGCGACGAACGCGAAGAAACCTAGGCCGACCACCAGAGAGATCCCCGCGACCGCCAAATCCATCACGCACTGCAAGCTCACGCCCATCATCGGTATCGGGGAATTCGGATGGATGACGAGGGCGGGGGTGTTCTGCAACTAATGTCAAAGCAGGAAGGACCGAAGGAGGATCGATCGATGGCAGCAGGTTGCGGATTGGGCCCGGTCCGACCCGAACAGATGGACCTGGCTCTTTTGGGCCTGGCCCGAGTAGAAACGGTTCGGACAAAGCCCGACTGTTTGTTATTATTATTTTTTAAATGCTGTTATAAAGTTTCATACGGTCCCCGGAGGCAGCAAGGGTGTGTCTCCAGAGTTCAACGCGGCGTGTGAGGAGGAGTGCCGGTAACAGACGTCGTGGTCCGTGCCGGATGAGAAGCCGAGGGACGAGATCAAGCTATCCATGTCGAGGAAGCTTGTGCCGACATAGGGAGTGGTTTCTGCCAGACGTGCCGAGGGTTCGTGAGAGGCAATGGCGAGGTAGAGAGGAAATTCGTGAGGTTTTGTGAAACCACCCAGGCGTGGGTGTGCATGGAAGTCTCGGAGGAGGAAGATGAAGAAGCACCGGCGATAGGCTTCGACACAAGCGAGAACAAGAAGAAGGGAAATGGAAAAAAAAAAAAAGAAGACACAAATAAAACAGGGATAAGTGCATTGGAAATCCTAAAATTTATCACGAAAGTGTAATTGAATCCTAAAACTTTCAAAAAGCGCAATTAAGGCTCAAAACTTATCAAATTGGTTCAATCAAGTTCTTTCGTTAATTACACTTTTTGAAAATTTTAAGAATCGATTTCACTTTCGTGATAAGTTTTAGGACTTACTTATACTTTTTGAAAGTTTTAGTACTTGATTGCATTTTCATGACAAATTTTAGAACACGATTATACTTTTTGAAAGTTTTAAGACTAAATCGTACTTTCGTAACAAATTTTATAATACCCCTTAAAAAAGATCCCAAATGGGCCCCACATTTGATTGTGTGGGATATAACATTCTAAGGAGGAAAAACCGAGGGATAATATGGCCATTTACACGATTAAAGGGAGTGTTTTAGCAAAACGAGGAGTGAAAAAAGGGTAACCTAAATTAAATTAAAATATATATAGTTATCAGTAGTTCATTTTCCTAAACTTTTGACTTAAAATCACGATACCTTGCTTGTCTGAAAATATTAAGCCATCTAGATAAGATGAGCTATGTATTCTGGACCTAATTTTTTGAACACACTAGCTCCAGTAGATATTCCAGATTTCTCCCGATGTTGTCCTATGTACAGCGAACTGATCGTAGGATCCCATGCGTTTCCTGTTGCTATTGCAGGTTGCAGTTGCATCGTGAAAGGAAAAAAGAAGTGGTGGTGGTGGTGGTGCTGATGTTTCCTGAAAAGAGAGAGCTTAGGTACTTACTTACTGTTCAAGCAACACCTGAAGCGTAAGTGTATTGTGCTGCGCAATATCTGGACAAGGTGACAACAACAACAACACCACCTCAGAAAGAACAATGGCTGGACCAAGTTTGGCAGGCCTTCGTTTTCTCGCAGAAAGCCAAAAGAACACAGCAACAGACTCTCTCTCTCTCTCTCTCTCTCTCTCTCTCTCTCTCTCTCTCTGAGTGTTTTAGTGGATAGAGACAATTTCCAGCAGTAGAAATTATTGAATGATGAGGCACTACCACCAGCACCTCCACCACCACCTGCTGCTGCTGCTCTCTCTCACTACTCGACTCTTGGCGATGATGGCCATATTGATTAGTCCCTCTTATGGATTTCATGGATGGATATGTTGTCATCATTCGCATTCGCTTCCGTTTTTAGAAAATGTGGATAATCTCGATCATGATCCGATGTTTGCATCATCCATGCATATTCCATGTGGATATGATGTGCTATCATAGGCATATGCCCGGTGGGTCTCATGATGATTAACAAGGATGTGTAGCCATCGGACGCACATAATTAGGTCAACAACAAATGCGTTCTTAAACATGTTGTGTTGCGCATTTTCTTCTCTTCATTTGACGCGGCGAAGAGAGCTAGAAAAGGGTTGCTCTAAAATATGAACGAATGACGAGGTGATATAAGGAAATGTCCAAAGGCAATCAAGATTTTATCAATTTCATACAAATTCATTTGCTAAACAGGACAAGTAAAACTTGTAATAAACACTTCAAAGGTAAATGATTCTCGTATATAATACCCTAAATTTTATTTTGGGTTAATACTGCCAAAAAAATCCCCAAACTTGTATGCTGTGATAATTTTACCCCATACTAATTTTTTTTATCACTAAAAACCCTCAAATTAGTACACCTATTACAAATTTACCTTCAGTTTATTTCTGTTAAATTCTACTATCAAATTGTTTTATTAAATAACATGCTGCAATTGACGGATGTATCAATTTTATGTTTTACCCTCCATTTGTTACAGGCGTACTAGTTTATGATTTTTTGTGATATTAATTCAATTTAATGAAAACTAACAAAGAGTAAATTTATCATAAATGTACCAGTTCGGGATTTTTGGTGATAAAAAAATTAGTTTAGAGTAAATTTATCACAAGTGTACCAGTTTGGATTTTTTTGTGATCAAAAAATTAATTTGGGATAAAATTATCACAGGTGTATCAATTTGGGATTTTTCATAATATTAACCCCATTATTTTTCATATGGCGATTTTTCCGACAATATAATATAACTCACATAAGATTATTCTTAGCGTTGAAAAGCTAATCAAAATCCATGACTCTCAGCAAAGCAACTCAAGGAACACGTTGTTACGCTCATCAGTTTATTTTGAGGATAATTCATCCCTCACATGGACTAACTCTCGTTATTGCACACGACCTCTTCCAGATCTCTACTGCCACCACTGGCGTCGTCTCAAGGGCTATCGAACCTCACATCCCTCAGCAGCTGCCGCAGATCAAACACCTCCTCCCGGAGCCTCGCGTTCTCCTCGGACGGCTGTCTCGTGGCGCTCCATGGCCTCGTTCAGTCGCTCGACGAGGCTTTGGTTCTCGCCACGGAGCCTCAAGACCTGCGACCACAGCTCGTCCAGGTGCCTCTGCTTCCGCATGCGCGACCGCCGTGCCGACTCCCTGTTCGATATCATCCGCCGCCGCCGCCTCTCGTCGATGAGCCAGAGCTGGCGGTCGTCAGCCTCGTCGGATGTGCTGCTGAGGCATGAGGTGGCCGCCGTCTTGGCGGATAGCGTCACTTGTTGGAGGATCAGCTGAGGGTTTGGTATTTCGGCGAAGAGTCTAGCGAAGTCGAAGGGCGACACTGACGATGGTGCGTTGTCTTGCATGATGGTGAAAGCAGCGTGATTAGGGTTATGTGTCATTTCGGTGATTGCTTCACGTGGAACCATATCGACGGATCTTTTCTTTTATGGTTTTAGAAGGTGCACGAGATCGAGGATGGTGAAGTGTAGGGGCAGAATAGGACGAGAAATGAAGGCTTTTTATAGGATGAAGATGAAGATGAGAAGGCAATCAAAGTGGAGAGAGCGGACAAGTTTCGGACATGGAGAAACTGTGTATCATGCGCTTACGTGAGCTGATACTAAAATCTAGCAATAATGCTTGGTATAGTATAAGAAAGGATTTCTAAAAGTTCGTTTTGAAGTGATGTATATGGATATGTAGATATTCAAAATCTTCATAAAGAATAGGGCATAAGAATATATGTAGCCCTTTGATCACTCATTTGCTTTTGCATTACAAAAGAGTATCCTCGATGACCGTATCAATGGTGGATATAGATTCTCTAAATTTAGGAGTTAGATTAGTATAAATTTAACCCTTCCATAAGGTGGACACATCGGTCTCAATAATTTTGAAGGGTTGGGATTTTTTTAAGTACTTATATTTATGTTATCTTTCTCCATCTATCATTTCCCTCTTCCTCTTTCTAATGCCCACAGTAATATCCACCACCGCGGCATGTCTAGAACCACCGTCAGCATCACCTCCTCCAGCCACCACCTCCCTGTTGCAGCTCCTCCTCTCTTGCAGGACAACCAAACCTTAGACTCGGGGTCACCAACCTCAGCGTCGAGGTCCCATGGTGTCCGACCACAAACTTAAGGTTGTCCATGGAAAATGACGCCATACCCGCGATCATTTGTGCCAATTTTGGAACTTGGGAGTTAGACTAAGGCGTAATGAGCAATGGAGGTGAAGGGGGAGAGTAAGGGAGAGTAAATTAGGGTTTTTTTCGGGGTTTGTGTAAATATACATCAAATTAGTGGCATGGAAGCTTTTGTACATTTAATTTTGGTATCTCTAACACTAATGGCTTGAGTTACGTTCTGATGTACAACGTAAAATTCATACAATTTATAAAAAGGAGTATTGTATGACGGAGCAAACGACAAATCCCAAACAGTTTGGTTCTATATACAGTGAAACCAAAGTCTATAAAACAATCAAACTATAGAGCACCACTTAGTAAATTTGTGCACCTGGCATTACTCTGGCCCGGACAAATAACTGACACTGACAATAGGGTCATGCCCTTGCGGTCGTTTTATATGTAACAAAGTCTAGTATTTTCAGGATTTTTGCCAATTGAATCTGGTCATGCCGAGACACGGGCCCAGCCACTTCCATAACCATTTCTTCGTACATATGATGCTCCTCGTGCATGCGTTTTGCTTTGTATAAATTATTAATATCTAGAGAGAGAGAGAGAGAGAGAACATTGGATGTAGAACTAGTAACAGGAGCGAACCATGACGACACAATGAAGCTAGGTCAGCTTGAAGGGCAACTCTTGCAATATAGAATTCGCATTTGATGGTAACATCGTTGATTTATAAATACTAGCCTAGTCACGGGGCACTTCAGTTAAGACTACTAGGGCAAAAGAGAAGGGGCATATTGACCTCGGTAAATTCAATTGTTTCCATCACATACCTAACTTCCATGCATATTTTAAATGTGTCGTTTTTTCATTGCCCTCAGTCGATATTAATGTTGGGCAACACTGTCGATTAAAATCACTAATCTCTTGATTTTGATTAAATTATTGAGCAATTTGTCTACCTTTTTCCCTCATTAAGATCCATAGGATGTTACTTTAATGTATCTCACCAACCATGGAGCTTGCAGAAGGGCACGCAGCAACTTGCAAACGCATATGTCGCACCAAGTTTAATTATGAAGAGATTGATGAGCAGTCCCGCACTAACAAAGCGGGAGTTTAGGTCACTCTCCACCGTGCCTTCGCCTGTCGAGCGCAATCTCCTTAAATTACTAATATTACTAGGATTAAAAATGATATATACACATGACCATTATTTTATAGTTTTATTAGACATTACATAGTTGTAATGATGTAATCACTGCGGTTTAGTTTAATCTAGGCAATTGATGACTTTACAAAAAGATTATTCTGTCAAATGAGTTTTATTGATATCCATGCATTTCACTGCTCCACCATAAATCCTCACGGAAAGTAATAGGATGTTTGAGATAGTTCTTTTTCCGAGTACATCTAGAGTAATGGATCTCCCAAATATTGGGTAGCTATCGTTAAACCAGGCAGAATACTTTATGAAATGGATGGAATAGCCGAAAATATAGCCATAAAGGGTATTTCAATGGCAGCATCCAAAATGCTTATCGTAATGGACTTAGATTGTAATCACGTTATAGTCATGTGGGATTTGAGAGATGATTAAGTGACTGTCCTTATTCCACTGTGAGTTTAACAGCCTGTTTTGGGTCACAAGAAAACAAATAATTATAAATTGTTACGAGGTTCGCTACTTCAAAAATTTGTGGCTTACAATATGCTATTACTTTCATGGTGGCCCAAAGACTATTATGCTAGCAGAGGACGATGAATTTACTTCAGGTATATTTTCTCATTGGACAGTATGTAACCACTCATGCCTATGTCAAATTGACGGATGTGGCAAGTTTTCTATTTTTTTTTTATATATTGTCCTCATCTGATCGAGATGAGCTATGACAACCTATTATGAAAAGCGCAAAAATAATTCAATTCCTATTTTTCTAATTTTTGAGATGAGATTAGATGAGATTATATGCATACATGCATGCAATAAGAGGAAAAAGAAAAGGAGAAAAGAAAATTCCTATAAATCCAATATGCTAAATTAATTATTAGGTGGAGGACAAAACGTCTTGGAGACGTGCGCACCAGGATGGTATCCTATTCTATTTAATATAATTATATTATTACTAGTATTTGTTTTAGGTGAGTGTAAGATGTCGAAGTTGGCGACATTTTCAGCCTCCCCCACTGTGCACTGGTCTCACGTTTTCTCACATGTGAAGCAACTCTAATATGAGTTCATAGAGATGGACTCTCAAAAGAAGAGAAAGATGTTGGGTGGATTTGGACTTATTCAACATCACATAATGAGAATAAATATTGTACCACCTATAAATTATGTAGATCAAGTTCATCTTAATCATTTATCAAGTATAAGCTGACGATCCCCATCATCTTCCTCTCTATATCTCTCTTAGTTTCTCACTTTAGAAATCATCGGCCTTGATCACGATGCTAGATCAAGCTCGCCCATGTCAACGAGCTAGATTTGGCTCCAACAAAGAGAGAGAGGAGATTAAAAATTGCGCATGAGTATATCTTATCTATGAAGATTAATTGAGTTAAAAGTCCAAATAAAGAAAGAAAAATTGTAAGATTCTTATCACAATATCCATCCTACTTTAGACACTTACGGGCGACATGATTGACTAATGGTGAGCTGCACTGAACATACACGGAATTGATAACTTTTCATTCAATAGGAGTCCATATCTTAACTCACGATCAACTTCGTCTTCAAGAAACAAGTCCTTCTACTTATCCCTTAACCAAGTTCCCTTTCGACGTCACTTCCAGGAGCATGAGTCTCTGCTTTTCCATCGGTCACGCGGCATTCGTTGAACCGATATCTGTACACTCGATGGGAATTAATGGAATTTCCAAGGTCGCGGAAGATAAGTTTTATGGGAGACACTGTTCTTTGGGGTACTATCCCACCACTTTTTCCCCCAATATATGCAAAGACCACCATGCTCCAGTCAGACAGGGAAGAAGTATCATGGAAATGGCGCGGCGACATATGAGTACGGAGGGCGACTGAATTTAGCGGCCACGCGCGAGGAGAGAAACATGATCTGATAGACGTAATTGGTTGAAGGGCTGACTTCAAATACTGGAAAATTGTACGATCCTCCATTTATGTATTGCCTCTAAGACAAGACAGGTGAAAAGTGTAAAAAAAAAAAAGATTTTAAATTTATTATATCGGTACTAATTTAATTTTAAATTTTTTAATGATGTCATTTTAATGTTAAACAGGTTGACCTAGAGCCAATTCAATCATGCCAACTAATTTTAACCGGATATTGATGACTTGAACTTTCTTCTATTTTTACCATTCCATTCCTCCTTCCTCCAGCCGGTCGCCAAATCTCGGGGTCCAGCCAGAGATCAGGGCAGATGAGGCGACCTCGCTAGCCACTGGCCTCGCTAGGGACAGCGAAGGCCAACCTTACTAGCCAAGCATGAGGCCACCCTCGTGGCCATTCGATGAGGGTGAGTCTCACCTGTGGCTAGCGAGGTTCGGTGATTGGCGGGAAGAAGGAAGGGAATGGAAACAAAAAAGAAAAGAAAAAAGAAAATAAATGTATAAAAATAGAAAATTATTAAAAGTTGTTGATGTCAGCGTCGATCGTGTTATGTAAGCTGGGCGACGTCCATATTAGCAATATCCTGCCAAAATTAGTCGGAAAGACTGAATTAGCAAATTGATCAAAAGTTTATAATTAAATTGGCACCATCAAAAGATTTATGACTAAATTGACACAAATGCAATAAGTTTATGACTTTTTTGACACTTTTCCTGATAAGTGAGTGAAGTATATATGGGTTTTAATTGTACATAGCACAGATCATATAACTTCTATAATGTGTGTGTGTGTGTATATATATATATATATATATATATATATATATGCATATGGACATTGGACAACACTATTTGCTAAATCTATTTCTTTCTTTTTGGCCACATTCATCGATCTTTTGACTATAGATACATTCAATTTACCACACGATGAGCATATTCAGGAGTAATCCATCTCTCAGTCACAACTCGGACTAGTCCTTTCAAAAACAAGTCAACATTTCACTGATTATATATGCACAATACATTTGAAAGTGACCGCTTTTTCTTTAGCTCAGATCGGGGACCCCGTCATGTATAAATTTTGTCTTATAGTCGACTCCAAAATAACGAGTACTAATAGCATTAAGTTTAGAGTAACTTGAGTTTACTTTGTTCCAAATCGTGCCGCACTCACAATTTGACTTTCATTTAATCTCAACGTTTGCAACGAAACCCTATATAATTTTTTAGGTGTGAATAATGCCGTATGTTTTGGGGGCCGGGAAAGACTCAAAACAGGCATGGCAAACCGGGCTAGCTTCTCTATCGTTAACCGATGCATTTACAATGCTAGTAGAATGATATCGAGCACTAATGTACACACATATATACGTCCTGAAACAAGTCAAAGTCATTGGGTTTCGCAGATCTAAACAGTAACTTGCAAAAGCCATGGAAGCTTTTGCTTCATCACCTGTTCCTGCTCAGTTTAGTTTCGTCTTAGGTTGCCACAAGCATTCTAAGAGTCAATGACGCTCGCTGACCCCCACAATACCGTCTCCATTCACGCCACTTCCCGAGCTTTCCCACGATCGGAATTAGCCCCAAAACGGGCATGCGTTGAACTGTAGTGTCCGTACCATGTGAGCGGGTGTCTCCACTTCATGCGTCCCACTGAACTACACCCACGCATACACAAACAACTTTCTTCTTCCTTTTTCTCCAGTCATTATTGGACTTTATATTCCATGATGCCGTCGCATCGTGCAGCCAATGGCTCGAAGAGGATAGGCATACCACCACCATTCTTGTTTTCCAACGTTTATATTATGATTTGTGATGCGAAAAGCATTTTTGATGGGATCTGTTAAATACTATAATAAAATATTCATTCCGTCATCCGTCACTAGAAAAACACGTCGAGAAATAGTGTAAATATATATATATATATATATATGTACATATCAAGTCTAACACACACAAAATCCTTCATGTGATTTATTTGTTAATAATCACTGCTGACATGTTGATACCTCACATTTATACATGAAAATATTTTTTTCCTCGAAGATGCGAGGAATATATGCTGTTTGGTTGTATCATAGGATAGGTATCGAGATAGCCTTTTCCTTTTTGGCTTATGTCAATGCAGATAATCATTCAGTTAAATATTCTAGGTGGGTGGTTCGATTTGTTTAGCATATTCGGGTTGCACGCATGTTTGCATAAGCTTACTTTGGTTGATAAAGAACGGCGTCCACTCACGATGTGGATGTTAAAGTTGTTTTTTGTGCATTCAAAAGTCTTTTTGTTTATCTTGTAGACGACTCGCCTCTTGCTACCATGCATGCATGTGTGGCTGTGGCTGCGGCTATGGTTGTATCCTGTGTGTGAGTTCTCTAGCTACATACATGAGCTAAGCCATATCACCAAAAGACTCAAAGATCTCTCGATGAAATTGAAGTATCTGTTTCTTCTAACAATTAAAACCGTTTGGAAGTAAGTTGGTTCGTTTCACACGCGAGACTCGGCTCTACGTGGTGATGGACATAGCTCTTGTTCTTGTGTTAGCAAGTTGTGTGAACCTAATGCCATGAGCAATTAGTGAGTTTGAGAGGGAGTTCAAGGACTCGAACCTTTGACCAGTGCTCCAAACTAGACTAGCCGGTTTTTCTAGTTATTTAACTGGTTACGAAATGCATTAACAGTATATATTCGTATCGTTTTTCTTGATTAAGTAAATGCTTGAAGGCCAGCAAGCTAATTTGAAGTCTAGACGGCTCCATTCTCATCTCTGTCCTCCATCTTTTCGAAGCCTAATCTCAAACAAACTTATCTAATGAGAACATGAGGTAGTTTCAAATAAGATTTGTTTAGTTTAATTTCATTTCGTCATGTTTTTTTCAAGATTGAAACTTGAAATCTTAGGTACTTAAATTTCATTCCTTCCAAAATTGATTTTCCGATGCACTTCTCAGATTGTAATCTAATCCACAAGCTAGTATAATACAAGCACTCTTTTTACACTCTCTCGATTTGGTCATCATGATAGAACTGCAAGCAATTAAGTATTGTTTACTCGCAGAAAATCGCCACAAAGAGCAGAACCCAGGTAACTTTTGCAAAGTAAGAACTCATTAATAAAATGATTTGATGCTTTAGACTGAGCATGCGTGGAACGGATAAGATCGCTGATGGACAATGAAACCAAGCGGAAATGCCCATACCGATCAGTCCCCATCAGTTTGAATAATTCAGGACAAAATGAACGTCCACGTCTCTCTCATCACCTCGTCCCGTTGCGCTTGTTTGATTATTAAGGTTGGTTCGGTCATCAAAAAAGTTGTCGAGGTTGTCTTTTCCTCGATTCCTAGTGCCCTAAATTGATCTCACACTCGGAACAAAGCAAACTTGCAATTGGTTAACGACTTTTTTTTTTTAACAGATGTGCCACTCGACCTGGTCATGGCCTTCGCGGCACGCGGGGTATGTCCGAGCCAAAGCTCAAATCAAGCAGGTCTGGACCTGATCATGACCCATCTTGTATATATCAGAAAGATGATCGTTGTGGCGGAAATTAGATTTTGCTAATTGATTTTGTAGATTGCAGTGACATCATGAGCAGTCGCGAATTATTCACTGAGGGATACATCAAAAATCATTTTGCGGAACTCTTTAATGGCCCGCGCTAGTTATTTTTCATGGTCAAAATCTTTGCATCCAAACTTAGGTTTTATCCCATATTATTGTTGCAACCTAATGATATTGGTCGAATTCGATGTGCTTATGTCAAATGTGCTAATTAAGTTTCATGTATTCTAAATGACCTACCCTATATATATGGCACTCAAATTAACTTGTCAATTTCGACCAAAAAAATATTAACTTGTCAATTGGGGAGTGCGGGCCGACAAAAGCATGTCTACATATGGCAAGGGAAGTCCGCCCAACCTTGGAAAAGTATATCATTTTCTTTCTCTCTTTTTAAGATGCGTTTGTTTCACAATAATGACTTATTTAGAAAATATTTTTATAAAAATGATCGCTTGTATCACTATAAAAATGAATAAACAAAGAAATATATCTATCGCCAATGAAAATATTTAGAAATAAATTATTTTTCATAATAAAAATATTTTTCATAAATTAATTATTTCAAATGATACAATCA